>CM054112.1:65873517-67073517 GCA_028673005.1 Tanypteryx hageni | reverse complement strand
TAAATCAAGATGGAATCGTTATAGTCGGTGGTGACTTGAACTTACATTCAATTGATTGGGAAAATCTTTGTTTCGAATCTAGAGGTAAAGAAAGCGAATCTTGTGAGGCATTAATCGAAACATTCTGCGAGCACTCTCTCCTTCAATTAGTCAGAAAACCAACGCGATCGGGAAACACATTAGATTTATTAGCAACTAACGGCCCAGAAAGAATAAACAAAGTCACCATTGAAGATGGGATAAGCGATCGTCAGGCCGTATATGCAGAGTGTAAGTTGAAAATCGATAGGCACCCTAAGCCTCAAAGAAAGTTTTATATATTTTCTAAGACAAACATTTCAAGCTTCAGGTCGCGCCTACGAGAAATACTGCCTGGCTTCCGTGATAAGACCGAGCGATCAGGTGCTGAGTCGTCATGGACACTATTCAAGGATATAATGCCAGAGGGTATCAATAAGTACATTCCAATTAAATTGAAGGTCGACAATAAAGAGCCACGTTGGTACAATAAGCAAGTTAGGAGTGTGCTTAGGCGTCAGAGAATAAGCCACGCGAAAATAAGAAATATGCCGTCTACATCATCCGATGAATATAGAGCAACTAAAGTTAAGACGTATAAGGAATCCCGCGCTATAGCGACAAATACTATGCGCGAGGCATTTACTAAATTCCGGATTAAGGTATTAAATAATTATTTGAAGGAGGACCCTAAAGCGTTTTGGTCCGATGTGAGAGAGGTCCAAGGTAGAGGCCCTACCATACCTTCCCTGCGTAATGACTCGGGTGCCGTTATTCATGATAGCGTAGAGAAAGCCAACCTGTTAAACGGTCATTTTGTAAAAGCATTTACAGCTGTCTGCGACCATTGCGTACATTATGCACTCGCAATAAGGGGGGGCCTGATGGTCGATATAGTATTTTCTGAGGTGGGAATAGCAAAGCAATTTAGTTCCATCAGACATAACAAAGCCACCGGCCCCGAAGAAATTCCTGCTCGCGTTTTAAAAGAATCAGCCGAAGAAATAGCACCTTTTCTTCGGATAATCTTCGAGAAATCCATTTCTCGCTCAGAGGTCCCTAGCGACTGGAGGTTAGCGCACGTTACCCCGATCCATAAGGGCGGCGACAAGGAGAACCCAGAAAATTACAGGCCGATTTCCTTAAATTCGATTCTCGAGCATATACTCGTTAGCAACATAATGCGATTTCTTGATAGTAATTTATTGTTAGATGATTGTCAACACGGCTTCAGGAAAGGTAGGTCATGTGATACTCAGCTCGGTCTTTTGGTGAATTGTATACTGAGAAGCGGAGAAAAGAATACGCATGTCGATGCCATTTTCTTAGATTTTAGGAAAGACTTTGATGAGGTACCTCACAGGAAGTTAATAACGAAATTAGAAACCTTAGGCGTTAATTCTAAAATCGTTAGTTGGATCCGTGAATTTTTAAATCAAAGGAAGCAGAAGGTTGTTATAGATGGGTAATCTTCGAACTTAGTGGAGGTTGTCTCTGGCGTTCGGCAGGGTAATGCAATTGATCCGTTATTGTTTTTAATTTATATAAACGATATCAGCTCAGTAGTCAGAAGTAAAATTAGGCTTTTCGCGGACGACACCGTCATCTATAGAGAAATAAGCAATCCGGAAGACCACCAGTATCTCCAAAATGACCTAGAAGCTATTTCTGCATGGTGTAAGGAATGACAGTTAGAGATCAACCAAAAGAAAAGCTGCGTCATCAACTTCTGGAGAACCAACAGTATCTCGTTGGATAATAATTATTCGTTGGACGGAGTAGAGATTCCATTTTCAGACTCGATAAAATATCTCGGAGTCACGATCCATCGTGATCACTCGTGGGACACCCACATTCGCCGATTGATAGGTGCCGCTAACAAAAAGCTCGCCTTTATAGGGAGAATAGTTCGAAATAGCTCCGAAAAAGTGAAAGAATTATGTTATTTATCCTTGGTTCGACCGCAGGTCGAATATGCTTCAGCTGTGTGGGATCCCTACGAAAAGGGACTCACTAACGAGATAGAAAAGGTTCAGCGCAGGGCAGCTAGATTTGTAAAGAGGAATTACGATAGTAAACAAAGCTTATTAGGAAAACTATGTACCCTTGGTGCACTGCACCCTCTGCCATCCACCAAAAATGTAACTTACAGGTTATAATGTAGATGTATAGGATTGTACTCCAGAAATATATGCATCATGTCAATGTAATGCCGACATAAGTCATAAACTAAAATACGAAGCAATAAAATTACGTGCATACAATTAACTAGTACTTAGATTAAAACGATCTTCGTAGACTAATGCAGTTGTATGTTCCGATATTCTCCGCTTCTTATTTCTTCCCAAGGAGCTCGGTAGCGTTAAGAACTATTTTGTCGGGGTTTTAATATTTGTATTGTACTTATAACCCTTCTTAAGTTCCATATTCTCCATTTTAGCTACGATATCAGGAAAAGCAACAGGACGAAGTATCATAACCGCGTGCTTTCAGTACGGTCGTACGTTTAAACGAGTGGCATGCGATGAGGTCACGTACCCCTTACTACTCTCTCTCCAACCAGGATGCCGTTTTCGCAGGATATTTAAAAGAGTTATTTTAAATATTTTTTTTGCGTAATGAAGACGATCTAACAAAAAAAGTGTTCACAGGGAGTAATTAAGTCAATTACAAAGAATAAAAAACATAATTAAATATTTTGGCAGTCCCCCATTGTAAGAGCATTCAAAGCACGCTTTCATCCATAAGGATTGAAATAACAATAGGATTTTGAGGTTTAACAATGTAATGGGTTGGCAAGGCAACATCCCGTTAAATGGCAAGATTTACCCAAAATATGTGAATTAAACGCTTAACATGAGAAATTTCGAACTGTAGGCTAGAAAAGATGAACAGAATAAGGAACGCCATAGTTTTTTCTTTAAAATAGGTTACATCCAAAGATCATAGATTAATTATTTCTAATTTAGATCTCAAAAAGAAAAAAAACCTGCAAGTTAAAAAGTCGATTTTTACGTGTTATCATATGGGAAATGGAAAGGCCTAACTTAGAGTCGAACCTAGGACTTTTTCAAGATTTCTTTTCTTCATTATCTTACAATATGTGAATTGATCATTCTTGCCAAATATCAAAAATATATCTCTTTCCATTATTGAGTTATTCGCATTTTTATAGCGTGACAGAGGGAGCCACAAAGCCTTTTATTATTGTTAGATTAAATATCCATGTTCGAGGTGGTCTTACGATTTCTGTGCTTAAATAGATAATGAAATTTTGAATTGTCTTCAAAATAAAATTTTCTTTGTTGAATTAGTAAACAGATATTACTTAGAGAAAAAATATTAAAGAAAAATATTTTTAGGCATCGCGTTAATTATTCATTCTGAAAATTAATAAAACTATCATTAAAATTAATTTTCTTGGGAAATAATTGCGTCGCCTAATTCGTATAACGAGCATTGTCTAAGGTAGGAAAAATTGATAGCATTAATGATGAGGTTAATTCATTACGGAAACGACACTGCAACGAGCCAAAAATTACGAGAAGGGAAAATATAATGTAAAAGCGTTACATAAATCACCTCATGAAATTTAAATTGTTATTTTTTGTGGACTTTCACTACATTTTTGAGAAGAGCTACTAAAAATCTCCTAATTACTATTTATTTCAAATTAGTGTACCTTTTTCTATTTACCTGGCCAATGAACGGCAAATGATTTACGGAAAATAAATTTTCATTGGATCTAATCGCATAATCATTTGCCTGCAATCTCATTCCAATGATTCGGATTTTTGGAAAAGTCTTCTTTTAAATATTTTATCAGTCGTGTGTAAATAAAGAGACGATGCGTTAATGTAATCAGCGGCCATTCTGCACAAACGCAACTAAATTTTATTCGTTAACTCCCGATAAACGAATCATTATATCGATTTTCAATCGTTCCGCGTCAGTGACGCGGGGCAAACCTTCGATTCGATCAAACTCAGCCATCTTGCGTCAATAGGGACTATTCAAACAAGCTTATCTCCTGAATAAATATGTGTGCATCGGACAAAATCCAATATGGAAGAGAGAGAGAGCAAGTTTTTCATGGCTCGAATAAGAATCCCACGATTTTTTGTTTTAAAAACCGCCCATAATCGTCGACAGCAGGAATGAAAGTCTCATAGTCCGTCGTATTAGATTTTTCATACTCTCTCCCTCCATATCATTACTATCCTTTTAATAGGCTAGCGGTGTGTAGAACTCCCTATATCTCCGTCATTTTCCTCATACCCGGACGCAAACTAGTCTGCCTTCTGCGTCGCAAGAGCTTCAGCGGTGGCAGCAGACCGACTCTCTTTCTGCATCGGTGGTGGTACTCTGACTGCAATTTACTCCCGGCTTTGTAAAGGAGATCGCGGATAGAGAGAGAGAGAGAGTGGGGGGGAGTATGGAGGTGGTAGGAGAGAGTGACGTAATGGGATTTTGAGGAGGAGAGGAGGGTGGAAGGTGAAGTGGAAAGGGTTTTTAGTGGACGGGATAGACGGAGCATTAGATCTATGGCTCTATATCCCCCCTCTCTCCTTTGCTGCTTAGAGGGAAATGTATGCTTCCTCTGAGATGAACTGCCTTGCTAACTCCAACCAGCTAATCGACTGGGTCTCTCGCCCTACTTAGTCTCTCTGCCTCACTCCTTCCCCTCGTCCACCCTTCAATCCCTTCCTCTTTCTCGCATCCCCTACTCTCACCCCCTTCCTTCCTTTCCCGAGTTCCTCTCTCTTCCTTAACCTCTCACTTGTCAATTTCCTATCGTTTATAACGTTCCTTCCAAAGATATCATCGTTTTCTTTCTACCGAGGTTTTATATCTTCTTTCATTCTCCTCTCTTTCGCATACGACTGTTGATCCTATCCTTCTATTTTACGTTTTACGTTTGAAAGTGTTCAGCAATGATGCAACACTTATCACAGAGTACAGCCATGCACCTGATTTAGCAAAGAACGAAGCAGATAAATCTGTAGTCCACATGCGTAGACGAGCAGTACGCGGCGTCTAAAAACTGTACAAACGGGATATCACTGGAAGCGTAAAGTCATCTGCCAACATATACATCTACCTCTACATCTACATATTACCCTGCAAGTCACCTTGACGGTGGATGGCAGGGGGTGCCGCGCACAGAGTTCCTAACTAATTATTATTCACTTATCTATTGTGGTCACGTATTGTCCTAGGGAAAAAGGACTCCTTATACCTCTCCGTCCTACTATCTATTTCGCGAATCTTGTCCTCATTATCCCTCCGTCCGAGATACGTTGGTTGTCGAATAATATCCTTCATTTCATTTACGAATATCTCCGACCTATATTTATCTAGAAGTTTTAGTCTCGCCTCTAATCTACGATCTTTCAACAATGGCCAACTCAACTCTTCAATGAGTAACGTAACGCTCTGTTTTTTATCATAATTCTTTTTCACGAATCTAGCTGCTCGCCGCTGTATTTTTTCTAAATCCTTTATGAGTCCACTCTGATATGGATCTCAAACCGCTGCTGCGTATTCCATTTGAGGTCTAACCAAGGATAAATAACAGGATTCTCTCACCTTTTCCGTGCTTTTCCTGACTATCCTACGCACAAAAGCCAACTTCTTATTTGCCGCACCTATCACTCGTCTTATGTGGGTGTTCCAAGACAGGTCACGATTCAAGGTTACCCCGAGGTATTTCACGGATTCCGAAACAGGAATGCTCTCACCATCTATCGAGTAGGTAAACACGGACGATGGGCTTCTAGATTTCCAATAGTTTAGAACGTTACTCTTTATCTGATTGATTCCTAGCTGCCATTCCTTGCACCAAACAGATAACGCATCCAGATCATCCTGAAGCTGACGATGGTCGCTAGGACCACTTATTACTCTATAGACTACGGTGTCATCCGCAAAAAGCCTGATGTTATTTTTCACAACTGAGCTGATGTCGTTTATATAAAGCAAGAAAAGCATAGGTTCGATCACACTACCCTGCGGCACTCCAGAGACTACATCTGCCATACTCGAGGACTTACCGTCGATGACTACTTTTTGTTTTCTATTCCAAAGGAAAGCGCGAACCCAGTTAATGACTTTAACATTAACGCCAAGATTTCCCAATTTTAATAACAACTTACGGTGGAGAACCTCGTCAAAACCTTTTCTAAAATCAAGGAACACTGCATCGACCGGTTTATTATTTTTGCCGCATGATAAAACATCATTCACAAACAGACCGAGTTGGGTGTCACAGGATCTACCTTTTCTGAAGCCATGTTGACAGCTGACTAATAGCGATCTACTCTCGAGATAACGCATTGTGTTGCTAACAATAATTTGCTCCAAAATCTTACATGATAATGATGTTAGAGAAATCGGCCTATAATTTTCGGGGTTTGCTTTGTCACCTCCCTTATGAATGGGTGTGACGTGTGCTAGTCTCCAATCATCAGGAACCTCACAGAGAGTAAGAAATTTCTCGAATACTATCCGAACAGCATCGCAGAGGACTATAGAACGTACACGGAAGCGCACACAACAGCCGTATCCGAATCCGACAACTGTTGCAGATTTTGCTATCCATGGTACTCCTCGAAGCACTTCGAGAAACATGAATTTTGTTCTGTGGGATTCTGACGAAGATGATTCTAATCGTATATTGATGTTCGGTACCGAAGAAAATATAGACATCCTGGGGCAGCATCGTCATTGGTTCATCGAGGGAAATTTCAAAGTTGCGCCGGAATTGTTTTTCCAAGTCTTCACCGTGCATGCACTAGTCGACAGAACTGCCGTGCCTTTAATCTACGTTCTTCTACAAGAGAAGACTATATTCGTATATTCCAGAGGCTGCTTGAGTTAAAATATACTTTGAACCCTATAAATGTGATGTCGGACTTTGAAAAAGCAGGTCAAAATGCTGTGTTGCAGGTGTTCACTACAACGGAAGTGGTTTTATGTCTATTTCATTTAGGACAATGTTTGTGAAATAAGGTCTCTAGATCTACATTTACATGATACCCTGCAATTCACTTAATTGGCGGGTGGCAGGGGGTGCAATGCACCAAAACCTACCTAAAGATTGTCTATCGCAGGTTGAAATTTTCTATTGTGATCTCGTATGGTCCTCGGAAAGAACGAGCCTAGATAACGCTCCGTCCTACAATCGATCTCACGTATTTTATCGTCTCCATCATTTCTACTAATATACGTTGGTGCTTCAATTATTCCTACAACCTCGTCTTTTAGACATTCTGATCCATATTTCTCCAGAAGTCTCAACCTTGAGTTCAATCTACGGTCCTCCAGTGATACCCAGTTCAAATCGCTCAATAATGAAGTGACGCTTTCCTTATGTTCGTATTTTTGTTTTACGAATCTGGCTGCTGTGCGCTGCACTCTTTCTAATGGAATTATATGTCCCTTCTGGTACGGATCCCATATGCATGAAGCGTATTCCACTTGCGGTCTAACCAGTGATAAGTAACATGTTTCGCGTACTTTTTCTGTAGCATTCCGTACTATTCTACCTATGTAAGCCAGTTTCTTGTTGGCCGCGCCTATAACTCGACGAATGTGCATGCCCCATGACAGATCTCGATAAATGGTTACTTCTAAATATTTTACATACTCGGCTGCTTGAATATTTATTCCATCTATTTTATACTCGAAACCTACTTCTATGTTCTTACTTTTCCAGAGCGTAACTGCGGCACATTTAGTGCAATTAATTTCAACTTGCCATTCTTTGCACCAAGCTGAAATGACTTCACGCAGCGACTGATGGTCCTCTTGGTTTTTTATTTCTTTATATAGAACGGTATCATCGGCAAAAGTCTAATTTTACTACGAACTACCGAGAGGTTCAAGAATTATATTTAACCGAAGATTATCGCCACAACGAAATGCATGTCAAGATGTTATTGGCTTTGAGTTTCGTTCCAATTGCTGACGTAACAGTTGCTTTTGAAAACTTGACCGACAATTGTCCTGATGAAATGAATGCCGTCTTCGACTACTGGGAAGATAATTACATAGGGCGACAAAGACGCAACCGCAGAGCACAACCTCGATTCCCCATTCGCATACAGAACGTCCGTGATCGAGTTATCGGCGGTCTTATTCGCACACTCAGTCGAAGATTGGTGGACGATCGATTGCCATCATCCGTCGGTATATAAACTTGTCGACAAGTTTTGAAAAGGGCAAGATCAACTCGAGATCGACATCACGCGTTTTCGTGCAGGGATTCGACTGCCAGTAGCATCAAAGACCAATTATGTATGTACATAAAACGCAATCGACGACTTTATACTATAATTCCAACTCATGTTGACATCCTTGATTATCTTCGTGGAATTTCTCACAATCTTGCAATATAGATACCAGTATATACGCATTGTATTTTAAATTTAAATTTTTTATTATTTAGGTATTATTGGGTATTGGATAATTTTACAAATATTTTATTACTTATATATTGGTTTTTGGTTAAAATGACAACTATGGTATCACCTGTGTATTGGTTTTTTACACTTAAATAAAAATGAAATTGGGCTAATATTTTTTCTTGAGCTGTTTTGCGTGTAAGCTATTTTGTCGGGGCAATTTTGACGGGTCACGGAAAATGGGATAGTTGCGGATGAGAATTTCTTCGTAATTTTACCTTGAATTTTAATAATATTGTTTTTACCTCTTTGATTTATAAAAGTTGTATCTATGTATAAAATGCAAACAAATTATTTTATGGGGTCAGGTAATGTTATTTAATGATAGAGAATTTTTGGTGTTCCATTGAATAACCATGAAAGGACTTTTTTCTGCAAAAAATTAAATAGTCTACCATTTGCTCAATCTCTGAGGAATTTTCTCTTCCCACTTATGCTTTAATGTCCGTTACATTATCAAAATTATAGTTTTGACATTATTTTGTTTGTAATCCAATTTCTACAATATTTTGGCAAAGGCATGATTAACTGACTCCCAATGTTCTTATAGCGGTGCTATTAAAAAATACCACTACATTTAAAATAATGTTTTTTATAAATAAATAACTATTTTCGATTATTTTATACATTTCTATTAAGATGTCGGTATAGTCTAGTTGTTAGGATACATGGCTCTCACTCGCGTGGTCCGGGTTCGATTGTCGCCGTCAGTATTATATTTTTTTTATTCTTCATAGATAGATGGTGAGCGTATCTATTCGAATCCTGCCTCAGCCGTAATCTCATGTGTTCTTTCTCTTTGTTTTTGGTATAGGCATTTTAAAAGGCCGCGAATTTATGTTTATGAGCTAATAAAATATTAAAGTAATATTTTAATATTTAAAAAATCATTTGTATGATTTGAAGGTTTTTAGCTCCCAAAAATGAATTCAGGCAATCAAGGCTGCCGCAGTAGAAAAGCTAAAAATTATTTAAGTAAAATTTTCCTTAGTCGTATGTAGGAATACGCAATTTTTAAAAATTAATCATCACGTTTTACGGTCACAGTATTCTTCCAGCGTTTTTTTGTCCTTTGCCTCTTTTTCTTCCATCGCTTTTCAAGTAATATTTTCGAGTTCCTTTTCCATATCTCTTTCTTGTTTCTACCTATTCTCTCGTCTCCACCCACGCATGTTCTCCACTCTGCTCACTTTCTCTCTCTCTCTCCCCAAATGCACGCACATTCGGCGCCAGATTTCACACTTCCTGCGCCATCTCCATTCCCTTCGCGTCCGCGTGACGAGACCTTTGTGGGCTGCTTTTATCGCTTACTCCACTCACTCTCTCCACGCCAGAGTTGAAATTCGCTTGCCACTCGGAATATTTTTTAACGCTTAACGGTTTCATCCGGTAAAGAGCTCGCTGCTCTACTGATTTTATATTTATCTTCCGCGTGCATCCACAGCTTCGCAACTCTCTCTTACCCCTCTGGCATCCCCTTCTCTCCCAATGCCTTCCCTATACCATCCTGTCACATCTCTTTTTCTCCTCTCTTCAGTTCCTTTCCAGCCTAAATTCCAGCCTTCTTCTAGTTCTTACTTCCATACCCTTTCCAATCTATTTCAACTACTCTATTCTAGCCCAATTCTATCCCCATTCCACCCCTTCTATCACTCTCCCACCACACCCTCCCACCTCTCCATTCCACCTCTTCATTTCGCCCCCCCCCCCACCTTCTAGCCCTCCTGCAACGCCTCTTTCCACTCCGCTCGTCCTCGACCTTCCACCTCCCCACTCTCCCCTCCATCTCCCTCCGTTTCCTCTCACACTGATCGTCCTAACCAACTCCAAATTTTTCAACACATCACCACTGCCTACACAATACAAAAATCCGCTTTTTTTAAAATAAGTGGCGATCGTTTTTTACGGCGTCAAAACACAACATCACGCAGCGCCCGCAATTATTGCGTTATTTTATTTGGGGTAGTGGTTTTCACATTTTTGGGCCAGATCTGTGGTTAGTGCCATTTTCTGGCGTGTTTTTCCTAAGTTTCTTTTCGATTTTCAACTCGAGGATTTTTTCCGGGAAACATTCGCGCTAATAGCTTTGAAATGTAACAAAAAACATTCGGATTTTTTTGCGGGGGAGAGAGAGAGGGACCCATAAATATTTAGGCAATGTCGAATTGTTCGTTATTCTTCGGCTCTTTTTTTGCACTTGTCAGAATCCGGCGGTGTTTTTATTTATTACGGGCCGTACAGGGAGGAAATGGACTTGGAATTAATGGATTTGCCTGGCGAATGCGTGTGTTATCATATTTTAAAAAAAGAATAAACAACTCGGCAAAAGTGTTAATAGGACTCCTCATAGCGTTTCGTCATCCTTGTTACATTCCAACGTTTTGTAATGGCGTATCGCACATTGGTGATTGAGAGATGAAAAACGAGAAAACAAAGGAAGTGCATCTCCGGAACTCGTTTTTGTGATCCGTCGTTCGCCGCCGAAATGGGTAATTTCTATTGCAGAAAACACGTACGTTCTTCCTCTAAAATTGTAAATGATTCAGTCGGTGCTCTTGCATGTTTTTTATAGGTTGTACTTTGTGTGAATGTCATTTGCAGGAAGAAATGCGGGATTTCGCAGAAAAAAAGCGTTATGAAGTTCCATTATAAGGATATAATCGGAAATAGAATAATTTTGGTTTGTCCGAAAACGTATTTTTTTAACCTTTACTCAGCGCACATGCTGTTATATGATAAATTGAGATTTTTCATGAAAGAAAAATACTCGGTGATATTCAGCTGATGGATCAAAACCTATGGCTATTTTCATTGCTTATAAATTCTAATGTTATAAATTTTTATGCGTACTTTGCACGAAGTGGACGCGTATAGGGGAGGTCGTTTCCGTCCGTCCGTTCGCACGTTAAAACTCGGAAACCGCTGGGCGTATTATGATGAAACTTGGTACTGGAGAGTTTTGCTAAACTTTTTCTACCGGTTTCAATTTTGGTCAAAATCGGATAATAATGGTGACTACTTTATAAGAAGAACTACAATGGTCCTTTATTTCAACTCGGGAACCGCTGGACGTATTTTGATGCAATTTAGTATTGTGGAGTTTTACTAAAATTGGTCGACTGATTCCAATTTTGGTTAAAATCGGACAACAATTCCGACCACTTTACATGAAGATCTAAATGTAATTTACAATGTTCCTTTGTTTCAACTCGGGAACCGCTTTACGTATTTTAATAAAATTTCGTAGTGGGCAGTTTTGCTAAAATTGGTCTACCGATTCCAATTTTGGCTAAAATCGGACAATAATTACAACTACTTTACTGAAGACCTACATGTATTTTACAACGTCGTTTGCTTCTCGTTAAAATCTCATCTGGGAGAAAAATATTGAGAACATTGTGATATCTCAAAGAACGCATTTGGAAACTCTGTGTACGGAACGCTACTGAGAAAGTACGTGAAACATGCTACTTGTCATTGGTAAGACCGCAATTGGAATACAGAGCGAGCGTATGGGATCCGTACGAGAAGGGACACATAATTAAATTAGAAAGGGTTATGCGCACAGCAGCCAGATTCGTAAAACAAAAGTACGAACATAAGGAAAGCGTCACCTCATTATTTAGGGATTTTAACTGGGGACCACTGGAGGATCGTAGATTGAACTCAAGGTTGCGGCTTCTGGAGAAATATAAATCGGGATGTCTAAAGGACGAGGTTATAGGAATAATTGAAGCACCAACGTATATAGGTAGAAACGACCGTGACGATAAGATACGTGAGATCGATTGTAGGACGGAGCGTTATCTAGGCTCGTTCTTTCCGAGGACCATACGAGATCGCAATAGAAAATTTCAACCTGCGATAGACAATCTTTAGGTAGGTTTTGGTGCATTGCACCCCCTGCCACCCGCCAATTAAGTGAATTGCAGGGTATCATGTAAATGTAGATCTAGAGACCTTTATTCACAAACATTGTCCTAAATGAAATAGACATAAAACCACTTCCGTTGTAGTGAACACCTGCAACACAGCATTTTGACCTGCTTTTTCAATGTCCGACATCACATTTATGGGGTTAAAAGTATATTTTAACTCAAGCAGCCTCTGGAATATACGAATATAGTCTTATCTTGTAGAAGAACGTAGATTAAAGGCACGGCAGTTCTGTCGACTAGTGCATGCACGGTGAAGACTTGGAAAAACAATTCCGGCGCAACTTTGAAATTTCCCTCGATGAACCAATGACGATGCTGCCCCAGGATGTCTATATTTTCTTCGGTACCGAACATCAATATACGATTAGAATCATCTTCGTCAGAATCCCACAGAACAAAATTCATGTTTCTCGAAGTGCTTCGAGGAGTACCATGGATAGCAAAATCTGCAACAGTTGTCGGATTCGGATACGGCTGTTGTGTGCGCTTCCGTGTACGTTCTATAGTCCTCTGCGATGCTGTTCGGATAGTATTCGAGAAATTTCTTACTCTCTGTGAGGTTCCTGATGATTGGAGACTAGCACACGTCACACCCATTCATAAGGGAGGTGACAAAGCAAACCCCGAAAATTATAGGCCGATTTCTCTAACATCATTATCATGTAAGATTTTGGAGCAAATTATTGTTAGCAACAATGCGTTATCTCGAGAGTAGATCGCTGTTAGTCAGCTGTCAACATGGCTTCAGAAAAGGTAGATCCTGTGACACCCAACTCGGTCTGTTTGTGAATGATGTTTTATCATGCGGCAAAAATAATAAACCGGTCGATGCAGTGTTCCTTGATTTTAGAAAAGGTTTTGACGAGGTTCTCCACCGTAAGTTGTTATTAAAATTGGGAAATCTTGGCGTTAATGTTAAAGTCATTAACTGGGTTCGCGCTTTCCTTTGGAATAGAAAACAAAAAGTAGTCATCGACGGTAAGTCCTCGAGTGTGGCAGATGTAGTCTCTGGAGTGCCGCAGGGTAGTGTGATCGAACCTATGCTTTTCTTGCTTTATATAAACTTCCCCCTATTAACTTTTGAGCCAATAGACCGATTTTCACGACACTTCTCTTGCTACATGTGCCGAGTTCCCGAGAATAGTTTTTGCTGTGGAGATTGAAGTCTCGGATTCGGTTCCAAGAACTATCCTTCCCATTTGATTTACAAAGGAAATCTGAAATCTATTGTGCAGGGTAATATACTATTGCACATTAAAATATCATAGATTTGTAATATCGGGGCGAGTTTTATACTATTCTCTCAGAAAATGAATGAAGATTCTAGTTGTTATAGAATTTTGCTTATCGATTGTATTTCTTAGAATTTCGCGTAAATACTGGCGTTTTTACAGGTTTGTTCACTCATTATGGGAGTGTTGCCATAGCAATAACTATTGTTGGGCTCGGATTCGGTATAGTGTAGTATGTAAGTAGACGCGTTATTTATGCAGCACAAATACGCGTGATCAATTTAATATTCCGTTCGAATGTATTTGTATTATTTTATAACGCTAAATTATGAAATGTGGAAACACAAAAAGCAATATAGCCGCGGTGATTTTAAAGCTATTAAAGGAAATATAAGTATTAAATACAAGATTAAATGAAAAGTAGGCATCATAAGTTCCATTTTGATTGTATTGTTTACTATCCTTTTGAATCATGCATTTCTCAATTATTATATAAATAAACACAAAAGATAAAGTAAATATACATATATACTAGATCTTTTATTATTGCCAGGATAAACAAAAGATTAATCTAATATACATATATAGTGCCTCTTACTTAATGTTGATAATAATAATAGTAATGGGTTCCTTTTTCCTTCTCCTAGCTGTAGATTTGTGGTTGAGGTACGAAAGCATCACACAAATTTTTAAAAATAACAAAAATACACAAAAAGTCGCAGTTAGTTCGAAAAGTGGAAGTAAAGTTTTCTGCTCATCGACCTTCGCCTAAAACTCGAGATTCCATCCATCTTAGGCAAGTAGATTCTCGCGGCCTTAACACACAAGGAACACTCTCCTCTAATTAGTTATACTTAATCACACGATGGACACCCTCACCCCCATTCACCCTATGATCCTCCGACTTCACCCTTGATGCCTTTAATCCACCATCTGCCCTGTCCACCTTATTTTTCTTCACGTCCCCTCCAATCCCCGCATTCACTCCATTTATACCCCCCACTCCTCCCTCCATCTTCCCCACGTCGCTTCATCGGCCCTTCCCCCGACTCCAGCATGCTTCCCTCCAATCCTCTTCCTCCAGAATTCTCCTCCCTCATCCCCATCCTCCGCTTTAAAACTTTATATTTTTTATGCCTTCAATGATGGCCGAGTAAATTTAGATTCCTCCGACGACTCCCTGTGGGTACGAAAAAGAGAGTAGGAAAGAAAAATAAAGGGGAAAAGGGGGGAAAAGATGGCGAGCTTTTTCAAATAAAGACGTTACTACTAGCCCCAATCTCTCCCTCCCTCTTTCTTTAGTCCGTCCCTACCGCCTTTTACCGCAAGCGTTCTGTGGCGAGGCATCCGTCAGCCCTCCCTTCTTCCCCCACGCCCGTATTCCTCTCCCTCCCCTCTCCATCTCTCTCTATCTTCTCCTTCCGTCTCCATGGTGATGGACCACCGCTCCCTCACATCCCTCTCTACACTTCTCTCTCTAATCCGCAGCGATCTGTCCGCGAGGCCTATGACTGGTCAATCGGCTATTGGACGTACTCCTTTGACGGCTTTGCTAGTTCGACTTCATCTCCTCCAATCTCCTATTCACCCTGATGCGATATATACGCCTCCTCCGTCTTCCTCTCCCCACCCTACCTAATTATCCGTTCCTATTGTCTTATTATATTTTGATACTTGCATCCGCTTCAGTTTGGAGTCGTCGTAATGTCTGTCTTCTTCGTTATTTCGCATTGCGAGCTTACCATGGAGTCTTATAGAGGTCCTACACATTTCTACACAGGTGAATTGTATTCTACTTTTCTACGCAGTGCACGTTGCATTATGTGAAAACACATAACTGGCGTTATATAGGGCTTCGTTGGGTAGAAGAATACAAAAGTTTTTCCAAGTAAGGAACGCTGCCATTTTACGTTTCCTGGAAAAATAAATATGAGCCTCGTGAAGACTTTCTAATGTAATTAAATATTTATTGAATAACTGTGTCCTAAACTAACTTAAAATAAATGCTTGATTGAAATAGTTAAATTGTTTAGACCAGGGGTGGGGAACCTTTTTTTCATTAAAAGGCCAAATGTTACTTAACGGAGACCTCATCAGGTCGCACATTGCGATGCACGTTGCATACATTCACATTTATCAAATTTGAAATAATAAAGAGGCAAAAACAATTTAATGGCTTATTAATTTAACGAATACAGATTTCAATTCTTCATATTTACTAATATTTTTAAAAACTTTGAAGGCTTTTACACAATATAATGACTTTTTAATCTAATGCAAAAAATTTAAATTTTTCATATTTGCTTGTATATTTATAAACTTAAAAGAAGTTAAAACAAATTAAGGGCATGTAAATAAAATGTTGCATTCAATCACATTCATCAAAATAAGAAGGCAAACACAATTTAATGACTTTTTTGTGAATGTTTGTTGTGAGCTAAGAACTTGATATTTGGTTCCAGCATTGTTTTCTTTAGCTTCAATTGGTCTTCCAGGTGAGTGTTTCTCATCTGTGATCTCAGACACGTCTTGATTTGAGCCATATATGAACATGTTGATTCACAACAATAGGTTGTGCCAAAACAAGAGAGTAAACGACGGGCATATTGACGCAGTCCTGGGTATTCAACAGCATTCTTACATATTTCAATGGGATCCTTTTTTCTGTCGAATCGAGGCTTCAGAATGTTATCTTCTAAGAACTCAATCAACTCCATCTGCAAATCCTCAGGTGCATTCGAGACAACAACAAGATGTGGCTGAAAAGCTAACCTCAGTGTGGCATCATGTTTATAAAAATCTTAAAATCTGTTATTGTATTCTTTAATCAAGGAGTCTATGATACCTATATATTCATTCATATTCCAATTTTGCAAGTTTTTATTGATATCTTGTTTATCAATTACCTTTGCCAGTCCAGGAAACTGCTCAGCTGAAACAACTGATCTGATAGAGCCAATTTTGAAAAAAAATCAACTTCTTCCGAAATGACTGAATTTGCTGCAACATTTCATATATGGATTTAGTTTTACCTTGTAGAGAAGTATTCAAATGATTTTGTTTAGACATTAAATCACACAAAAATGAAATATTTCTGCATAAATCTTTTTTCAAAATTTCACAAGGTTCATTCTGTTCTTTGAAAAAGCACCTTGACCTTGTGACAACCAGCTCACTTAATGATTTGGAAGATCTAAACTAAATGCTTCATCGTCATATTGAAGCATGGCGTGAAACTGGCGATGCTGTGAAGCATTTGCTCGAATGTAGTTCACAATGCCAATAACTATACGTAATATGTCATTTAAAACAAGATTTGGCGCAAAGATTCTGTTGATTCAATACACATATCTTTTGTTTGTTCTTTCGGTAACTTACATGCTAAAATCATATATGAGTTTGAGTATGTTTAGACAAGCATGCAAAAGGCAGCGCTGAGTATCACAAATGACCGCATGCGGCCTGAAGGCCGCCGGTTCCCCACCCCTGGTTTATACCATCACCTGAAAATTTCTAATTAATCTTTTGAAAATTACTGATCGAAACCGTGTCTGCAAGAATGTCGGTGCATCATCCCGTTATAAACAATTATCGTATTAAAATGTTTTTCCTTGACGGAAGTAAAAGATATAGAAGCTGTCTTTTCATCAAGGTAGGACGTTTTTTGATGACGTCACCTCAGCATATCCTTGTGCACTTTCGACGGCGTCTCTGTTGCTACGCGGAGTTCCTGCAAGAGGGTTCTGCCCACAGCGTTCGAGTCTGTTTAAAGCTCATTCTTCAGATATCTCTGCATTTCTATTTTCCGATGTCTGCCAGACAGCCATCTCTCATTCTTTCTCGTGTCGTCTCTTTTACCTCCATTTCGCTTTTTCTTTCTGCCTCTTCGTACCCCCTTCGTTTTCCTTCACTTAACTCTTTCATCTCCATCCAACATGTTCTTTAACATCCGCGAAATTTTTACTCTTCTGAAGTTTTTCCCCCTCCCCTTCTTCTTTACTTGCCCCACTTGGGAATATTTAATGTAAAAAGGTTTGGCCTCTAGAAAAGAGGCAGTCTATGCTAATGCAAGAGTAAACAACCTCAGGGTCACCGTGTGTGCACAGGAAACTCTCCCTCCATCCACTCAATCTCTCCTCCTCCCTCACTTCCTCACCTTTCCCACTTCTCTCCCCCTCCCCTTCTCGCCCCCTCCCCTTCTCGCCCCTCTCCTTCTCTCCCCTCCCCTTCTCTCCCCCTCCCCTCCTTTCCCCCTCCCCTTCTCTCCCCCTCCCTCCTCTCCCAATCCTTTACACCCTCGCACATCTTATTTTCACCCTTATTTCCTTCCATTTTCGACTAGTCCCCTCGAGATACGTCGCTTGTCCTCTCCATCTTTCCTGTCTCACTTCAAGTCTCAATTTCTTCTTCCAGAACTCTTTATCTAATTTCCTCTTGGTAGTTTTTTTCTCCCTCTCTCTCTCTCTCCACTCATTCTCTTAACCTTTTACGAAACTCTTGTCTCTTCTTATACACTTCCTCTCTCTCCTTATTACCCACCCCTCTTGTTTCCCTAGCCTCTCTCTCTCACGTCATCTTATTTTCACTTCCTCTTTTTTACCTCTCTCTCTCCCTCTCTGCCCCTCCCACTCTCCTCTCTTTACCATCCACTCTCTCTTCCCCCTCTCTATTTTATTTATTCCATATCCATTTCCCATCCCTGTCCTGTCAAGTGAAAATTGTTTGTTCTTGCGCTCACCCCACGGAGTGGGTCTATCGCTGGAAAATTGGTGTTGAATTTTAAGGCTCGAATTTAATCTGATTGATTTTCTAGTAGACGAATTTCATGGAACCAGAGAAAGGTATTTTTTACCAATAAAAAATTTGAATAAAAGCCTGCTGGACGGATTTTATCCTCTCGTAGAGGGAGTAGGCATAACCTGGTATGTATAGTAATAAGGAATTTCAAGGTCGTTTTAAAAAATTCGATTCCACGTTAAGCTAATGAGTGTGTATGCAAAGTTTTGATGTGGGTACATTTTATATGCATAAGAATGTTCATTAAACCAACGAGCGTTATCTACGTTACACGCTTCAGGTAATAATCTGTTAACGAGCCCGATAATATAGCTTTGAATTTACGAGTATGCCTCACCAAAGCTTTTTCCAGTAATTACAGCAAACTTAGGTGTCAAATGTTTTACACTCAACGAAATGTTTTTGCCTGATATTAAATGTTTATTTTGATAGAAATAGATTTTTAAAGATATGTGTTCGGACAGTAGTTTATGGGCCATAAAGATTGATTGCGCACGGTGTGTGGAATTTTGATACGTTGTGCAAGAACTTAAAAAGAATTAAAGCCGTACTAAGGTCTTATTTCTATTCGCAATCGTACTTCTGTGTTTTAGTTCTGTTCCTAATAAAAGAGAGCTGAAATATACTTCCTAATGTGTATTATAATTGGAATTGCAATTTTAAGAATTATACATGTACTCAATCAAAATCTATGCGAAAAAAATTAATACTTCTTTGAAATTATGTTCGAGAAACAAACCGCCTTCTACGAAAGAGATTGCCGCTTTTAACGATCAGTTATCTCGATGTCTAAGTAATCGCAGTAAACAGCTACTGAAAATGACTTTTGGAAGAAGATACCTAAAATCGTCAGCGAACTATTCTTCCCTTTTTCATGCCTTCGCCGTTTTTCACTCTCTTCCTTCACTTTCGTCTCCTCCTTTCCGCGTCGTGATTTCCACTGCATTGCCGCTAAAAAAGATCTTGAGCCAACGTACTGGAGAAGTTTTGCCGCGCAAACGTTCTACCAAAGGGCACAGAGGACGAAAGACGCGGGAAAATGAAGTCGATAGCGTTGCCATGCACAACTATCTCTCTCCTTCCTTCTCTCTCTCTCTCGAATATGGCCGACCACCATATGGCTCACCGCGGGCCTAGGAATAGGTTGTACGATAGACTTTTCATACAGAAACTAATTAAGCCTTCTTTAGTGACTTGAGAATGAATCACAAGATTGGTTATGGTGTTGCTTTAGGCAATTAATGCGCCATGTTTTACGTCAGAGAGCGAATGAAGGTGATTAATCATTTTTTTACATGAGTGTCATCGGGATATTTTAAAGAGTTTTTTTAAAAGATGTTCTCATAATTATTTACGAAGATGCAGCGGCTGTGATGAAGATGATAAATGAGATGAGATGACATAACGCGCCGTAGGCATTGTGACACGTGTATCCTTTGCGGCGGCTTCGCGTTGTTGTACTTTATCATTTCTAGCGAGAATAAACTGTTTAATTTCTTTTAAACTTGCATTTCTGTCAATTGATGACACTTAAAATGACGTGTTGAAACATATGTACATAATATTTCAAATTTATGTCGATATAAACTTCCATATGGAATCGGTCTGATCTCAGGTCCTAGTTCTATGCATGAAGTTTTGTATTGTAAATTTTACTAAGCTCAGGTAAAGACAGGAGTTAAACAGTAATTGCAAATCTAATGAGTTGATGAAAAAATAAGTTTTGCTTTAGGTGTTTGTTGGAGCTTTATCGTGCAGTTTTCTACTTATGTGCACATAAATCTAGACTCGAGCGAAGACAATATAGTACGAATAATCGAAACTTTAACTCAACAAACTTCATTTATATGAATACGGACCGTAAAAATTTCTTTTTTCGAGTTGCAGACGTTCGGTTTATTGATCATATTTTTGTGAATGACGTAGTGAAATATATACTATAAGTAGTATTTAAAATATAAGTTAAGCTCACTTGATTTAAAAAATAGAAAATGATTAATTTTCCGTAAAGCTAATCTTTTAATAAAGGCAGAATTTGTGCCCGAAATAGCGATTTGGTTAATCCTTTCAACAGGATGGAAAGTCATTCCGCTTTTGAGAGGGCAACTTATGTAGGTACTTTTAGAAATCACTGAAATAATTCCAAGCAACACTCGAGTGTTTGCTCTGAGCAAGAGACGGATTATAACGATTGGAGGTGTGCACTTGATTCCATCAAAACCCACACAAAAGGCCCACGAAATTCGGAGTCCTCATCTAAACTCATTCCTACAGGTATTCTCACCCTAAGGCAACAATAGCAGCACAAATGGCGACAATAATTCCTGAGAGATTATGCCGGATGCTCGACCCGGCGTTGACTCGGACCGACTTTTTGAAACACACACACACAAAAACAAACAACCCCTTCGCCTTCTGAACCTCTCTCTTGTCTCTTGTTGAGCTCTGAATTACATTATAGCCGTTTCGCGAGCTGCGACGGTCGAGGGATAATCCATTTCTCTCTCCTTCTATCTGCCGTGGCTAGAGAGAGAGAGACTTGGGGGAGCAAGGCGATGTTGCGTGATATGTGGAAAGGTTGAATTCGCACGAGGGATGAGTTTCGGCGTCGTAATGTCACGGCCTCGACGCAGCAAACGGTGTGGCGCCGTGATAGGCGAAAGTGCAACAACGCTAATCCCCTCTCTCGCGACTGTGTGCCCTCAAGTGAGGTCATACGACTTTGGGAGGGGATCGGGAGGGAGTATGGAGGGGGGAATGTGGAGGAGGGAGGCTGAGGAGGAGGGGGCAGATGAGGAGGGGGCAGAGGAGAAGGAGGGGTGCTGAGGAGGAGGGGGGCTGAGAAGGAGGGGAGAAGAGTTCAGGGCGGTTGCGAGTTGGTCGGAGTGGTACAGAGGGAAAGGGAGGGAGATTGAGAGAGGAGGCGAGGTGAAGGGGGTTGGCAGACCGCCTGTCTGGAGCCTACGGTCTCCTACGCGAGGGGACTGCAGCTTCGTCGTCGTCTTAACTGGATGACTGATGCGGTGTAGGGGGAAGGGGGAAAGGGAGAAAGATGGCATGGGGAGTGGGTTTATATGGTGGGCGCGGAGCATGCTGGTCCATGGAAAGCGGGAATTTTGCGAACGCATGTGGGCGTGCGGGTGAGGAGAACGGGAGGAGAAAGGGAAAAGAGTGCGTGTGTAACACGAGAAGGTTTTTACGGACGGACCCCTTTGAAATATTCAGCCGCTCCTTTAAGGAAACTCGCCGCGGCATATGATCACAAGCCGCGAGCGCTATTGAGATTTCGGTCCTATTCAGCGCGGCGGGATGAATGTATTCGGGGATATAACGTAATGCTCCAATGTGCTCCCTTATGCAGGGTACGCAAAATAACGCGGCGGTTATAAGATGGTCCTCTCTATTCATGAACGTTAAATAATCAGGCGAGACGCAGCCACCTATTCTCACATTGTAAAATATTTTATTGCGGCGCTTCTGTCCTATCCTTATCTAAAATTTCCTTACGCATTGCAGAATACATGCCTAAATCATTAATGCAGATTATTATATTTGATTCATATATAATTTAATTGATATCTTTAAGGTTTTAATCAACATAGAAGGGTTGGAAGTTATATGAATGATATATATTAGTTCGCAACATATTTGAATAGCTAATTTACTCTTCGATTTGTAGCTACATATTCATCATGGCTTAAGATGAACATTTTTAGCAATGTTAGTTAAATGTTTTAGCATTAAATAAATTATAGAAATGGAAAAAGAAAGATCATATTTATCTAAGTACCTACTTAAATGGAAGATTTTAGTGAATTTATAAATTTTCTATTAAGGTTGTTTATAGTCTGCGAAGGCGCTTTTTTAGTTTAACAAGAGTAAATTTTGATAATGATAATTGAAAGGGGACAAGAATATGCTATTCTATGTAAGAAATAGATGTATTGTGGGACTAGGAGCGGTAAGGGATTGACTGAACATGATAAATTACTGAACGGCTAAATACAGTAAAATTCTTTTGCTAATTTTGTTTTCATAATATTATTATCGTACATATAAACTTGTTAAAAAAGAGGAAAATCACAACTTCGTATACATATTAGCTTTCTTTACATATTTTTTCTTATGTAAAACAATAGGGATGTAATTCGAATGAGCATTCGTTACCTAAAAATAATAAAAACCGGTAGCTTGTCTTGTTTTGTCATTTCTTCCATGATGATCTCAAGCAAAATTTATATAGCGACAGAAATGGAAAATTAGTGCTAAGTTTGGATCTAGATTATCTTCTCACTGAAATGTTCAATTGCTAAGTACGACCTACTTTGCACTTAATAGACCTAAAATAACCGCTATGTACTAAAATGTGACCTCATTCGCCCTACGTATTCGATTCTTAACGTGTCTGAATTTTCCCAAGAAATATTTTGCTTCTACGTAGTGTTGCTAAAGATTGGCATGCAAAACCATGCCATACTTTTTTTAAATACGCCCCTAATATTTATGCAAAATACAAAAACGCATTAAAGTTCATGCGCTCGTATACAAGGAAAACATGTGATACCATACGAAATCATTTAATATTTATATTCATGAAATTATTTGCAGCAGTTATCATAGAATGTTGATAACGCGTTAAAGTGCACAAACTCGTATCCACGCATGTGATACCACAGGAAATCATTTAATATTAATTTTCATGAAATCATGAGTAGAAATTAACATAGTATTAGATATCTCCATATTCAGCTAAAGGATGAAAACACGAGTCGTAAAGAAGAATACAAGGATTATTGGGCAGGGGAGGACGATTGTGGTTTGAGTGAACGAGGGGCAGCAGGATGGTTTCGTGCTCTCCTTCGAGACGATACTTTAGAATTGCGGCACTATAGGGTGCTACGATGGAAGCGGAGGAGGGGATGATGCAGCGGTGCAGTGGTAAGGGGGTGGGGAGTAGAGATGAGTGCTCTGATTCGGCTGTGCGGCCTGCGAGAATGGAGGATGGGAGTGGAGGAAGGAAGGGGGTGAGTCGGCACGAGACCTGTTGCATGGTCCGCAGCTGTGTAGCGGCGAGAGATGTTTCGGAAGAGAAAGAGAGTGGCACGGGGAAGGCAGGAAAGGATAGTGGGAGGAGAGAGGGTGGGAGAAAGTTGTGTTGCGGGGGTGGAATAGGAGTAGGATGGGATGGATTTGCGTGCGACCAGGAGGAGCGACCTGAGAAGGGTGAAGGAGGATGTCGGGAGATGAGGGTCCGATTCCATCTGCTGCTTCGAGAGCGTCGCAAAGCACTAAAAATCCTGCCCCCTCCGAAGTGGAGCAATGTGTTTCTTCTCTAAGCTCTTCGACACTTCCCCTACACTTCTCTCGCTTCCTCTCTCTTGCTCCCATACTTGCGTATTCCCTATCAGTATATCTTCTTTTAGCGGTTTCTTTGGAAAAATTCGCTTATGTATTCAGTTTGTTAGTCGGTCCTACCGTCTGTTCGGGCAATATCTCTTTATCCTTGCAACTCGGAGGAGCAAAATTTTCAGGATAGAGCGATATATATGAGTACTACAAATGGTAGAAATTTGGTGGATCTAGAATGAGCTGCAGAGGAGTAATCAAAGTCTTTCTTCAACCGTTTAGTTTCTTTTCTACCCCCCATAAGAAAAGCGTGATATCGGTGCAGGACTTCATAAATTCGCATTTTTAAATTATTTAAAATTAAGAAAGGAGCTAGGGACATAAGCAGTTCTATAGCTGAAAGACAAGTTTATATTTTTTGAAAACAGAATACAAAAATGTGTCGAATGAGATCGAACAAGATGAAAATCTTTCCCATTGTTAGCAATGAAAAATAAAACTCCAATAGCAACGCGATCACTGCTTTTAAATGGGAAACAAATTGCTACATTTCTTTGATTTATAATACTTTTAAAGGAAATTTATAAACTATATTCTGAGGCCGTCGCTCTCAACCAAAGATGTAATCTTATGACAAACATTCTTACGTTTGTCACTGAGTTCTCTCTTTCAGTCCGCCATTCTCACAATTGTAAAAAGATTAAAGGTTAAATTATATAGTAGAGTATATTCAAATTAAAGTATTAACTATATAAAATTTGGTTATAAAAATCCATTTTTATATCTTCACTTGTTACTTTCCCCATATTGAGGAAAGTATTGTATTCATAAAAAAAATCGATTTCGAGATTTCACCGGAAATACACGTTTTGAGGTCCCCTGAACACATTTTGACCTTTTTCTCGATGATATCTGTGTGTGTATGTGACAGCTTTTGTGGGTGCACTAACTCAAAAATTTTATATTTAACATTTTTATGAAGTCCACAAGAACTGATTAGTTTTTGGAAAAAATCGGTTAAACGAAAGTGGGTGTTTACTCTTGCCACATCAGTTATTTTGAAATATTTGCTTTAATATTTGATAAATGTAAAAATATATTGGAATAAATGTAGGAAATTTAATTTTCTAAAACCTTTGTTTGAAACATATTACCATATAATGCATCGTTTAATAGATATCTTATATTTTTAGCTGCCACCACCACGCCACCTACCGACCACTATTGTTAACAATTGACGCTTAGTTACATCTTAGTAGTAGTAGTAGTTCTATATAAAGAAATAAAAAAACAGGAGGACCATCAGTCGCTGCGTGAAGACTTAAGAGACATTTCAGCGTGGTGCAAAGAATGGCAAATCGAAATTAATTATACTAAATGTACCGCAGTCACGTTCTGGAAAAGTAAGAACAAAGATTTAGGTTTCGAATATAAAATAGATGAAATGAGCATTCGACAAGCTGAGTATGTAAAAAATTTAGGAGTAACCATTTGTCGATATCTTTCGTGGGACATGCACATTCGTCGAGTTATAGGCGCGGCCAACAAGAAACTGGCATTCATAGGTAGAATAGTACGGAACACTACAGAGAAAGTACGCGAAACATGCTACTTATCACTGGTAAGACCGCAAGTGGAATACGCAGCGAGCATATGGGATCCGTACGGGAAGGGACACATAATTCAACTAGAAAGAGTACAGCGCAGAGCAGTCAGATTTGTAACACAGAAGTACCAACATAAGGAAAGCGTCAGCTAATTATTTAGGGATTTGAACTGGGGACCACTGGAGGATCGTAGATTGAACTCAAGGTTGCGGCTTCTGGAGAAATATAGATCAAAATGTCTAAAAGACGAGGTTGTAGGAATAATTGAAGCACTAACGTATATAGGTAGAAACGACCGTGACGATAAGATACGTGAGATCGATTGTAGGACGGAGCGTTATCTAGGCTCGTTCTTTCCGAGGACAATACGAGATCACAATAGAAAATTTCGAATTAAGTTAGACAATCTTTAGGTAGGATTTGGTGCATTGCACCCCCTGCCACCCACCAACTTGGTGAATTGCAGGGTAACTTGTAGATGTATATGTAGTAACGCTCCTTTTTCTTTTCTTAATTGTTGGAGCTTTGTGGCTATATCCAATATTAAAAGGCTATGGTTTGAGTTTATTTCTGTTCTTTGTCAAGTCTAAAATTTTCTCGCAGTTTCTTAAAATATTTATTATTATCTAACCTATTTGGAATTTTTAGAAATATTACAGATATGGAGAAAGTCTTGTGGTGGCCACATCAGATTTTTTTCTTGTTCTTTCCTTGCATTCTCCTATTATTATCTCTTTTTTCTCAATCTCTCTCTGTAACATACTTTCCTCTGCTTCTTCTTTTCCGTCTTATCCATGTTCCGAAAGAGCCGCAAGACAATTCTCCCTCACCCTCTTTTCTCTCATATCCATAACCGTCACTCCCCTTCAGTTTTTTTTCCTTTTGAGGCAAGAGAAAGAATCCATTCCTTGTGCGTTTCTCTGCTTCCCCTTCTGTCGAAATACGTGCCATATGGTTCCATTTCGCGTTTTCGTCGAAGCAACCTACCTTTCTTCTTATTGACTACATAGATTCTCCGTCGACTTTTTGCCGCTGCTCTTTTTTATTGCGCTGTGCGGCCTCAAGCGCTTTTCGGATCGGGAGAAAAAAGGGAAGAGATGCGATTGAAAAAATCGGGTTTCTTTTGTTTTTTGAAAGTGTTTTTCTACTCGATCTTTAGGGTGTTTTGTTTTTAGAAGGTAAATGAGAAAGTGTAAATTGAGAAATTTTTTGGATTTGAATGATGCCAGCTTTTATTGATACAGGAGGAATTATTTTGTACACAATCAACGGACAAAAACAATTAAGATAATAGCTTTCTTGTGAAGCGACCACAGTTCCCAGGAAAACCTCTATAACTTGTACTTCAGGGAAAATAATAGGTAATTTGTGATATAAAACTTCAAGATGGCGTTTGGGAAAACTAAAAAATTGTAGTGGAGGTTTTTGAAAATTAGAGTTATAAACGTTAGACTTATAGAGGATCGACAGTAAGTATTAGATCGAAAGTTATTTTACAACTTGTGTAAATACCCATCAAAAGTGACGGGTGAGCATGAATGCATCATTAAATTAAAATAAAATAATTCAAGATGTATACTTTAACTAAGCTGTAATTCAAAATATCAACGTAAATAGATAAATCTATGGCTCATTTTCAACATTTAACGAATCTTACAAAATGCAAGTTAATTACATCGTTATTGCTGTACTTTTATGATTGCTAACGTTGGTTTAAGGTACTTGCATAATTTTCCAGACCGTTTGCTTAGACAATTCAACACAATACAGTTGAAGACGCAATCAACAATTTCCTTGTTTATATATAAACAAAACAAAAACGTGATTGTGCCCAACTATTAAAAAATAGTTATTTTCAAACTGAATCATAAATAAACAAAATAATAAACTAAATATCAAATAGAATAAAAATTTCTAATTTAACAGTTTGAAAGTATTTTTAAAAAATACAATACTTAAATTATTGCAATATATCTTTAATCTAATCAATTCAAGAAACAGCATTATACTCCACATATTAGGTACTTAGGTAAACACGTAATGCTACCTCATATCTAAAATCAATTTGGCATACATAATCTCATGAAGATGAGGACGAAACATTTTCTCAGAGTAACAGAATAAATGCTTTCATTATACAATGGATTATTCTTAACTCAAGCAGTTGCTAAATTTTGAATTTGAAAGTTTAGACCGGTTTTTAATCTTCAAATTTCAATAAAAATTATAAAAAAATCATGTTTAATAATAATTTGAAAAAGAGAATCGATATTTCTTATAGTTGGAAGTACTTTGCTTTAGCCTGCTGTGAGCATTTAGTGCTTAAATGTCCGTTAGTGACAACGTAAGATTTTATAAAAAACAGTGTGCTTCCATTAGAGTAAAAAGTATAAACTCACATTACTTTAGCTTTCCGATGTGTTTGTATCCAACAATTAGTGGATATCGATTATTAATTATTCAATTTATGTTGGTGGTATACGGTTGCCAACTTATTAATATAGATCAAACGCATTTCCTCTCTCCCTATTTATTTATGCACGTATATTTATATGAAATGACGGATTAAATTTTCTCTAATTAAATTCACTTATGTTTTCTTTATAAATATAAACTGTCAATCACCCATTACCATTAGTAAAATGCTTGTACTATTATCAGAATTAAAAAAATATTTCTTTAGCGGCGCACAAAACTGCGAAAAAAATTTATTTATCGCGTTTTGTAATTGGAATGCGTTTTCACGCCCGAAGAAAAGGAGGTGTCCCATGCGTTTATACCAAACACAAACGACATTTAAATTAAAAAAAAAAGTTCTAAACGACGTTTTAAACAGTGATGAATCCGCCACCACGAGAAATCTCACCCGAACCAAATTTGAGGAATAAAAAAGCGTGGTTGCCGCAACTTTTTCAAGCTCTCGCATATATCGTATCTCCTCCCATCCTTATATACGTTAACCGGTCCCTAAAAAACATTCACACCTCCAACCCGTATGTGTCTGCGTGTATTTTTATCCCAACTCCGAAGGGTTGGCAACGTCTTCTAACTCCCTTCGCCTCCTATACAGGGAGAATATCTCCCTTACCTCCATTTCAGACTGCCCAGCCTACCAACCTTGGGAAGTTTTTTATTATTTTTTTTCCAGAGGGAGGAGAGAGAGACCACCATATTTGAAGTGTTCCAACGCACCTCCCCAGACTTCCCTCACCTGTCTTTTTTCTTCGCTCCTTCTCCTCCTCCTTTCCCCAACCGCCTGCAACTCCCTTTTAAGGGGAAGTGTCGGATACTCTCTCTGTATCTCCCCCCACTCTCTATTCTTCGCTGCTCCCCCCCAATCTAAGACCTTAGCCCGCTCTCATCACCGGCTTTTCCTTTCAAATCCTCTCTCACCCTTCCACAGTCTACTCTGCCTCACCTCAACTCTCCTGCTCGTCTTCTCCTACAGACAGGCCTCCCTACCATGCCTATCTCCCTCCCTCCTTTCTCTTCGCTCCTTCATCCCCCACCTCTTCCTTCTACATAACCTGGAGGCCTTCCAAATTACGGGGTTGTGCACTCCGTTCGTCTCACCCTTCGGAAATGAGGAAAAAGACTGACGCCTCGGTAATCAGGCGGACCAGTCTTATATATTTTTTTATGTTCTTCTTCCCTACCTGCCTACCTCTCTCTTCCCTCCCTTCCTCACCCCCTCTGTCGCTTCCTTCGATCCTCCTCCTCTGGCCTAGGACGCCTTCCTCCGCGATCGCTTCCTCTTTCGTTTATCGCTCGGCGGACTTCTTTTGTTTGGCTCCGGCCCGGTTCGAGGTGGTTTGGTTGATGGTAACTGTTTTTTGGACCAAAGTATCAGTTCATCTGTGAGGTGAGGGATATCGGTGGAACGGGAAGAGAGAATGGGAGAAAGGAGTAGAGGCTCCGTTAAAGAGAACGTTCGCTTGTCGTGAGTCTGGATACGTCTTTTTAAAACTGCTGTGGATTTTTCAGCTTCGAGATGAGTTTGTTTTTCGAAAGGTATCGATGCATCAAGAGGTGAAACGTTTTCGAACCGGTGTTACGGTCCGCAGATTATAAGTAGGTAGACTGTTTAAAGCGAGCCGTTTATTATTTTATTTTGCATTGATTCATCATTTTTTGGTGATACCAAATTGATTGTGAAACATAAATAGAAGAATTCGCATGTAACTTGATTGAGAGGAATCTGAATTTTCCGTTTCTACTTGGAGTTATAAAACTTAATGCAAGTTACGTATCCAATAGATGGCCGCTTAAGTCATTTTTGTTGTTAATAAATTCAACACCAGTTATAGTCTAGCTAAAAGCCAGCACCAAAACCTTACAGTTATGTATAAAATTCACAATGCAAATAAAATAAAAATGCAGTTTATATACATTTACATGCATAATACACGGAATTAAGAGTTTCAAGGTTCAATGTTTATTCATTCTGTAATAATTTCATATTAATAAATTAATCTAAAAACATCTGAATAACATTTGGTATATAGAGTGAAAACGTTTTAGTCTGGATCGATGTGCTATTGAATTCCAGGTAGGTCAACATATATAAGTTAAATAGCAGTAACTTTTATTAGGTGGCATTAGTATTAACTTTACGTACGGTACGGAAAATACGTTATCCTTTGAAATTTGATATGCAGGAAAAAAATGTGTTATCACAGAGAAAAAAGTCGGAAAGCACTGATTCAGATATTTTCACCGATACTAAAGTTTTTATGATTGTTTTGGATTGTACATAATCCTTCTTTTAATGTAGTAATACTTTCGATTTTCAGCTGATTCGCGTATGTACACACACACACACGCATCCTTCCGTCGTTAATAATTTCTAGCTTATTTTTTTGTTATTTCCCGTGCAAAACGCTGCCTTTAAATCTGGGTTGGTTACGACGCTTCTTCTGTAATATCACGTGAGTAATAACTTCAATATATATCGCGCCAAATGGGATCGTATTTTCCGAGGATTATAACAGGTTTATTGTTTTCCCCTTTTTGTTTTTATGTCGCTCTTTAAGAGATCGGATTTTTGACCATTTTTGATGGGATGGATCCCGGTCACGAACTGGCTGCTAGCAGATAAACGTCCCGTGTTAGTTGAATGATCGGTAGGAAAAAAAATTTTTTCATAAGGGCGATTCATTTTGGATTGAATACGAGCAAATGTTACTTTATATAGCTTGGAAATTATGTTTTTCTTAGTCTTGGGAACTATCATAGTAAAAAAGTCATTTTTACAACTTCCGATCCTTACATTAAACTTTGAACATTAATAAATAATAGAAAATATAGATAAAATGAAGAAAAATGAACATGGTTAGGAGCGACGATATGCTACCGCACTGTCACTGACAAAATTATATAGATAGTAAAAATTTCACCAGACTGAGAATTGGATTTAATTTGAAGCATTTCCACATAGCAGATTCAAAAGTCTCAAGTGACACAGTACCTATAGATAAATAATAGTTATCAAGATTGGAATAAATATTCCTTTTCTAAAAAATTAAATACTTCTCCAGTCTATTTGATTATTTCAATTTTAAAATTACATGAAATATGGAGGAAATAAAGGACATTTCAGCTTTTATGCGCTCTCAAATTATCGCAAACGATCGACATAATTGAACGAACCTTAGTTTATTATCACGTAAGTACATGCGGATATTTTTGCTAAGGATTGCACAAGGGAATAAAGTAAAATTTCTTTAACATTTACGATGCTGTAACTCGCGGCACGAGTGTTTTTTTTTAGTTTTGTAGCTAACGGATACGCACGAGAGGATGGAAAATCAAGAAGAATTATAGCTTCGATGCGAGTGCAGGGCGGAAGCACTCCCACGTACCACACACAGCCAAGCAGTTATCAGGCATTAGCGTGCATTCAGCAGGTGTTATTAAACGCCACTGCAGTTATTCCGCCTCTCATAGATAAATCATATGAATTTCTCGCCGAATCCGGCATTTAGGCGGTACAGTTTTGTCTCGGTCACGTAAAAATCTTCGGTCGTTTGTCACTTCACGTGCTGAGATGCTGAGTGGTTAAAGTTTCGCTCTAAAACCTGGATAAGTTTGAGCGGAAGCCCCACTTCCTCTATGAGCGGATGGGTTTTTGCGGCCTATTTGCCTCTTAAACGCTCCTAATTGGCCTTTGATAGCGAAAGACGCGAATGCTTTGCGTGCATTAATCTCTCGAGAAACCATTAAAAGCAGATTCTGTTTAGCTAACAACTAGCGAGCAATTCACGTATATTCACGAAAACTTTCCCAAAGGCAAGTTATCACTATTATGGTTTAACGAAATATCTTTTTATAAAAAGAAAACGTCCGTTTTCATTGTTTTATTATTTTTATCGTTACAGTGCTCAACCTCTTGTCCGGAAAGATTGGAATCAGAGGGCGTCTGGGTTTTTGAATTTTCTGTATTTCACGTTAAAAAGCATAGCGCGTATGTATGCTACTTATAAAATAATGTACACTTAATGCACCTAAATATTTAGGCTAATCGATGTTAATGACTATATGAGAAATAATAACTATTGCCTTACTGCGTAACCAGTTAAGGCTAAAAGAAAGCTTTATGTATTCGCCAAAGCCGATTTCACTTTTCTACGAAATAAATATATTTCTGCGAGGTAACAGATAATACAGACGCGCAAGAATCCTGGTGCATGTTCAGAGATATGATGCGAGAGTGTACAGATAAATTTATTCCAAGCAAACTGAAGCGTGAAAATGTAGAACCTAGATGGTACAACCAGGAAGTTAGGAGCGCTCTCCGACGGCAAAGAAAACTCCACTCTCGCGTAAATAACACATCCTCAACAGCTACGGTAGAACAGATTGCAACGTTAAGCCAGCAATACAAGGAGGCGCGCTCCTTAACCAGAGTGTCAATGCGTAATGCGTTTAACAATTACAAAAAAAAGGTTTTACAGGATAACTTGAAAGAGAACCCGAAAGCATTTTGGTCATATGTCAGAGAAGTTCAAGATAGAGGCCCCACTATTGCGTCACTTAGATCGGAAACGGGAAATGTAATTCATGATAGTGCTGAGAAAGCAAACCTTTTAAATCAACACTTTCAGAAAGCTTTTACTCCTAATGACGATGAATGTGAAACCACTATTCCTATGCATCAGGGCGACTCGATGGAAGATTTGATATTTTCCGAAAATGGGATCGCGCTCCAACTTCATTCAGTGAAACCAAATAAATCTCCTGGGCCTGAGGAAATACCCGCGCGAGTATTGAAAGAGTTAGCTTATTTGAGAATTATATTCGAGAAATCCATTACGGAAGGTGTCGTTCCTAAAGATTGGAAGGTGGCACACGTTACGCCCATCCATAAAGGCGGCGACAAAGAGAACCCCGAAAATTATAGGTCAATTTCCTTAACTTCATTATCGTGCAAGATACTTGATCACATAATCTTTAGTTCTGTAATGCGCTATTTAGATAGTCACTCATCGCTTAGCGGATGCCAGCACGGTTTCCGGAGAGGTAGATAATGCGAAACGCAGCTCGGCTTGTTCGTGGATGATTTGTTGCGTTGCGGAGAGAAAAATACGATGCAATATTCATTGACTTCAGGAAGGCGTTCGATTAAGAAATTAATTGCAAAGTTAGGACAATGTGGTATCAATCCGAAAGTTTTCGGTTGGGTGAGAGACTTCCTCTCGAATAGGGAACAGATAGTTGTCATCGATGGGAAATACTCCTCCCCCGTTAAAGTTACTTCGGGTGTTCCTCGGGGAAGTGTATTGGGCCCTCTGCTCTTCGTAATCTATGTAAATGATATGTGCTCGGTTGTTCGTAGTAAAATTAGGCTTTTCGCCGATGACACCGTTCTATATAAAGAAATAACAAACCAGGGGGACCATCAGTCGCTGCGGGAAGACTTTAGAGCCATTTCAGCTTGGTGCAAGGAATGGCAAGTTAAAATTAATTGCACTAAATGTGCCGCAGTTACGTTCTGGAAAAGTAAGAACATAGAATTAGGTTTCAAGTATAAAATAGATGAAATGAGCATTCGACAAGCTGAGTATGTAAAAAATTTAAGAGTAACCATTTGTCGATATCTTTCGTGGGACATGCACATTCGTCGAGTTATAGGCGCGGCAAACAAGAAACTGGCTTTCATAGGTAGAATAGTGCGGAAAACTACAGAAAAAGTACGCGATGCATGTTAATTATTTACTGGTTAGACCGCAAGTGGAATACGCCTCATGCATATGGGATCCGTACCAGAAGGAACATATAATTCAATTAGAAAGATTGCAGCGCACAGCAGCCAGATCGTAAAACAAAAGTACGAACAAGGAAAGCGTCACCTCATTATTGAGGGATTTGAACTGGGTACCACTGGAGGATCGTAGATTAAACTCAAGGTTGCGGCTTCTGGAGAAATAAAGATCGGAATGTCTAAAAGACGAGGTTATAGAATAATTGATTCACCAACGTATTTAGGTAGAAACGACCGTGACGATAAGATACGTGAGATCGATTGTAGGACGGAGCGTTATCTAGGATCGTTCTTTAGGTAGGTTATGGTGCATTGCACCCCCTGCCACCCACCAATTAGGTGAATTGCAGGGTAACATGTAGATGTAGATAATATTCCATTACATCCCAACTGAGGACATCTGGTTGGGGATGGACTGTCGGAGTCAAAGCCTCAGCAAGATTTTCATTCATGGCTGGAATTTTCTTGAACATGTCCTTCGATTTCATTAGTTACATATATGTACTTGGAGCGGGGCCATCTCTTGGATCCGTGGTGCCCATGGCGAGTCAGAAACCTCGGGGTCCCTTCTATCCCATACACAGAAAAATGATTTCTTTCTTATAACAAACATCTAGAGCAATTTTTTACGTTCAATGCTCGTTACGTCTATTTACTAAGAATAGTAAGTAAGAGTAGTTCGATAGCTAAGGTGACTAACTTTTCAGGAAACCAAGGAGGGACATTTTCAAATATTTGCCGACTATAAGGCGGGGCAGATTACAGTGGTTTGCTTGTGGTGCATTTATTGATGAGTCAGCGTTAGATAGATAAATGCAATAGATAGCTTGGTGTGACCAGTGATGGCGTTCCGGATGTTTTAAATTACTCTGGGCGACTGCCCTTCTTAGCCCCCATAAATACGGCCCTGACTTGGACTTGTCTTGAATAAACACTTCTTGAACTATTTACGCCGACAAAATTTACTCTTCCGTGATGAAACTCTTTAGCTACAATCTACGCATAACTTCTTCCGTGTGGCTGACACAGCTTATCTATAGGAATTTTTCTTTAAATTTCTAATCCCCGTCTTTATCGTCGTCACTATCATTAGTTTTCACCTGTCCAAGGTTCGTTATTAAATTTATTATTTCGTTCTCTGTGAGTTGAAGCACTACTGAAGAAATGTATAAATTCGTGCATTCTTCAACATTGTCTTCATCCAACGTATTGGTATTCTCACATAAACACTCGTTTGCATATTTCAGTAAATCGCTCACAACTTCCCTTTCATATACGACGCAATACCAGTGGCGGATCCAAGGGAGGGGCGATGGGGGCGATCGCCCTCCCCTTGGACGACACCATTGCCATCCACTGGGTACATTATTAAATTCATTCCGCGCAACATTCCTTGTTTCAACAACGAATATTAAGTCTGTAAGACAAGAGAAAGAAAGGTTCTGATGGGGATTGGGATTTTCAAAATGTATGGTCGTCGGCAGAGGTGGAATCAAGAGGGGGGAGGGGCAATTGGGGCGATCGCCCTCCCCTTGGGAATTTTCTGGATCCGCCCCTGCGCAATACCAATGGAAGTCAGGTTCAACGTTATTTTCGACAACAATAATCATCGCAGAAGTCCAACGACTATGCCAACCGTCAGTCAAAATAAAGAGACGAGAAAGAGAATTAATCTTTTTTAATCCGGTCTTCAGGTGAATCCAGTTTATGGAATTACGGATAAATGTATCGTTATTTCCAATAGAAGGTGGAAATGTGGCAAATCTCATGCACTGTTTAAAAAATTGTACGAATTAAATGCTGACATAAAACTATATTAATTTTATAAAATTATATGCGTATTTTTATGCATGAAAATATTAACAAATGCTAGCTGTCAGTTTTAAAAATATATTAATAAAGAAAAAAGTTTAATATCAGATTCTTCACGGGTGCTGGAGTTGTTCAAACGCACTACCGTACATTACCCTACCATTTACAGATTGTGATTGAAGTTTAAAATAATTACGATTTAAAAAATCCTAGTTCGAGTAAAAGGATCGTTCTTAAATGAAATTTTTTGAAAATATATTCCATTGAACTAGAAACGTAGGGACGTCCTAACAAAATTGAACTTGTCAAAAATTATACTAACGGAAGTCCGATTCACAAAAACAAACACACTGTGTACTAATTTAAAAATTAAATTACCCTCAAACTTAAAAATGATCGCTCGAGACAATTTTCAACCCATCACTATAGCCCGAGTCTGTAATAATGTTTTATCACAATTTATCACACCTAATTTTTATTATTATCTGAGAATGTATTGGATCTATGAGATCATCCCCACGGAAAGGAGTATAAACTTTATAGCTTTCCTAAACTCTTTAACATTGCCAGTTACAAGACGCCATTTCCTGCCTATTTTTCTTAATTCTAAAGTAAATCTTTCCGCGCGGCTGGGAAAGCTACATTATATCTTCCAAATATTTAACTTTATGTGGTCTTATCTTTATTGCTCTATAGCACACTACTTGACTCGTTCCTTCACCTTATAGGCAAACAAAAATGGTCTTCACCTATCTGTTATAAGACTTGAATTGCCTCGTCTGTTTGGCTTTAATTTCCACAATCATAACGGAAAATTCGGCTGATTGAATTGCCTCTAATTAGTGCCTCCATTTCCAACGCAAACAAAAGGTCTGTTGCGCGTCCTTCTTTATGACGGCACTTGTCAACACCGCCTTATCCAAGAGCGACAATCGTACATAAACGCGTATAAAACCGATCAAAACCACCCGCCTATGATTCCCAGCGTATACCTATCGCTATCAGTTGGATTTTCAATCACAAGTGACCAAAAGTTTAATTTAGAGAAAAAATAAACAAAAAGCAAACGAACACGCACCTTGGTCAAACAAAAAACTCAATTTTTGTCGGTAATTTCCTCACCATTAATTTTTCTTTCGCTTAAAAAGGGAAAAGGGACGTTATAATCCTTTTTTTTACGCCGAGGCGCCGTCATCTATTTCATTTCGTTCTTTTTTCTCCGTAGTCTGTTTTCATCCCCAACCACCTGATATCCCCTTAACACCCCGCCATTTTTATTGCCGCACTCTTTAAGCCAGCTGTCCTTGAGTCCGCGGGGATTATAACACCATAGCCGTAAAACTTTTCATCCATCAACTCTTTTTCCCATCTAAATCTTCTCCATCCAGTGTCTACCTCTCTCACTCTCTATTTTCCCCCCTCCCTCTCTCCTACCCCCCCCCCCACTCACCCTCTCTCACTCATCCTCTCTCACTCATCCTCTCTCACTCATCCACTCTCTCCTTTCATCTTTCTCTCCCACCCTCTCTCTTCCCCCTTTATCACGCCATCTCCATTCCTCTCTCCCTCATTCTCCCACTCTCCCCTAGAACTCTCCTACTCAATTTCCCTTCTTTCCCTATTCCTCTCTCCATTTCTCTCTCCCTCTCTCACTTTCTCCCTATCCGACTCACCACCTCTTCTTTCCCTCTCTCTGCCCACCGCTCTCTATCTCACAATCTCCCCTTTACCTCTTTCTATCTCTATCACCATTTAGTACATATATCTCTTTCCCTACTCTCTCTTCTTCCTCCTTCCCCTCTTATCCCTTACGTACAGATGCTAGACTATACCTACTATTACCTCCTCTTCGACACCCTTCTCATATCTTTTCCTCGTAGCAAGTTTCGCTATTCACTTTCTTTGCTCTCCCTAACCATCTCCATCACTTCAGCTCTTGGGATTTAGAGAATGAAAAGACGCATTAGGGGACTTATTTTTCCCTTTCCCTCCATTCCTTTCCCCACCTCCCCTTCTTTATTTAATCCAAAAAAACGCCTTTTCAGCTCTTAAGAACTCTTGTAACAGTTTTTTGTGTGCTCCATCCTTAAGCCCGCCATGAGTGTCTCGACGTTAATTCCGTGTTTTATTCTTGAGAGTTAGAGTATTTTTCCAAGGATTCTATAAATCATTCATTTTCATCCCGAAGAGCGCGTTTTTTTCGCACAAGGGAGGAAGGAGAATTTTGTTTAATTGCTTAGCTAATAAGAGAAGATGGGCCATTAAAATTTTTAGGGAGCGTTTTTACTTGATTAGGATGTTGTAAATTCCCAGGAATATAAACTTAATTGGAGTGAAATTGATTTTTACGATGGAAATCCAATAAATTCGATTAAAATTGATGAAGAAAAGAGTCGAGTCAGTTTTTTGTCGCCGACTTTTAAAAACTAGCTATAGAGTCATGCTAATTATAAGCACGAACTCGATGATTCGAGAAAAGGAATAATGCTATGAGCAATTTTCAGTAATCGAAGAGGTTTTTTGAGTCATAATTGTATGCGCTGTGAATCAAGCTTTAATTTCTTGCTACTATTTTTTATTTAATTGTATCATTATAGCAATGTTAATCAAAAATAGACGAAAAGAGAAGAAGCTAATGTTTGACAACGTCATATCCACATGCCTTGTGTGACATTATTAATACAAAATTTGGAACCAGATTACCTCTAGAGAAAATGCACCCATTTGAGAAACTTCAAAAAGAAGCATTCGGATCATTGGAATGAGTTATTACTTCGGATAATTTTTTAGGTTTTGTCTTCTTTTAATGCGCATGAGCTATTGAAGAATATGGAAATCATTATATACAATCCTGTCCTTTTTATCCAGATTGTGTAAGCGGCGATAGCATTGAAATTGTTTTTGAATTAAGAGAAATAATTAGTTATGAGCAAATGTAATGGAGATGTTTTATGAAACTTAATATAATTCAATAATTATAGATTAGGAAAACGGCTGAATAACTTATTGATCCACATATACAAATTTTAATATCGACCGGTTTCGTTACAAAGTTCTTTAAAGGACTTCGCCACTGAGGTTGCTAGTTTCCGAGAGGGGTCGGTTGCTGATGTGCGGCTTACCATGTGTAGCATTGTTCCTCGGACGGACTGCGGTGCTATGGTTTGGAGCCGAGTGGTCGGGCTGAACCGTAGGATGTGGGACTTCTATTGGGGCAATGGAGTGAACTTCGTTCACCTGAGGCCGGTCCTGGACTCATGTAGGGCATCCCTAAAAGGCTCTGGTGTGCACTACACTACCGAGGCTGTGAAGGCGGTAGCGCGTAGGGTGTTCGAGTATGCTAGGTCTTTCTTATGTTAGATTTAAGGAATGGTAATTATTCACCAAGCGTTTAGATGCAGATCAATAGTAGTAATACGTCCAACCGTCATACCATTATAAACGCGATGTTAATTAACAGTAGAATACATTCTAAGCGTAGAAATAGTCGACGTAATAGGGAGGACAAGGAGGCAGTAAATAATAATAATAATATAGTAGCGCGCGAGGCATCGTTACGTAGTAACAGCGATAAACTAAAAATCATCACTGTTGACTGCCGCAGCATACGCAGGAAGGAGGCCAAACTTGAACATCTTATTCGTAGTCTGCGTGCTGACATAGTAATAGATACAGAAAGTTGGCTAACGGCGGACATAGCCAGTCAGGAGATCTTTCCTTGTGACTAGAGCGTTTTTAGAAAAGATCGATGTAGCCAGTTGGGAGGTGGAGTCTTTATAGCAGCGTGAATCTTGCGAGGCTTTACTTGAAACATTCAGCAAACACTCATTGTATCATTTAGTGAGATTTCCCACGAGATTTAATAATATATTAGATTTATTGGCTACTAATCTTCCTGAGCGTATGAATAGGGTATCTGTTGCTGAGGGAATAAGCGATCACAAGGGAGTGTACGTGGAGTTTCAGCTAAACATTGAGAAACAGGTTAAGTCTAAAAGAAAGCTTTATGTATTCGCCAACGCCAATTTCACTAGATTTAGGTATTTTCTACGAAATAAATATACTAATTTCTGCGAGGTAACAGATATTGCAGACGGGGAAGAATCCTGGTGCATGTTCAGAGATATGATGCGAGAGTGTACAGATAAATTTATTCCAAGCAAACTGAAGCGTGAAAATGCAGAACCTAGATGGTACAACCAGGAGGTATCGCGCTCCAACTTCATTCAGTTAAACCAAATAAATCTCCTGGCCCGGAGGAAATACCCGCGCGGGTATTGAAAGAGTTAGCTTATGAAATTGCTCCGTATTTGAAAATTATATTCGAGAAATCCATTACGGAAGGTGTCATCCCTAAAGATTGGAAGGTGGCACACGTTACGCCCATCCATAAAGGCGGCGACAAAGAGAACTCCGAAAATTATAGGTCAATTTCCTTAACTTCATTATCGTGCAAGATACTTGAGCACATAATCTTTAGCTCTGTAATGCGCTATTTAGATAGTCACTCATTGCTTAGCGGATGCCAGCACGGATTCCGGAGAGGTAGATAATGCGAAACGCAGCTCGGCTTGTTCGTGGATGATTTGTTGCGTTGCGGAGAGAAAAATACGATGCAATATTCATTGACTTCAGGAAGGCGTTCGATTAAGAAATGAATTGCAAAGTTAGGACAATATGGTATCAATCCGAAAGTTGTCAGTTAATCTTCTCACTACCTCTTACTCTTCCTCTCTCTCTCTTTCTCTCCACGACTCCCTTTTACATCCGTTTCATCTTCCTCATCCGAACTAACCATTTGTTGAGATCTTTCATGGGGCATGCCCATTCGTCGAGTTATAGGCGCGGCCAACAAGAAACTGGCTGTCATACGTAGAATAGTACGGAACGCTACAGAAAAATTACGCGAAACATGTTACTTATTTACTGGTTAGACCACAAGTGGAATACGCCTCTTGCATATGGGATCCGTACGAAAAGGGACATATAATTCAATTAGAAAGGGTTAAGCGCACAGCAGTCAGATTCGTAAAACAAAAGTACGAACATAAGGAAAGCGTCACCTCATTATTGAGGGATTTGGACTGGGTACCACTGGAGGATCGTAGATTGAACTCAAGGTTGCGGCTTCTGGAGAAATATAGATCGGAATGTCTAAAAGACGAGGTTGTAGGAATAATTGAAGCACTAACGTATATAGGTAGAAACGACCGTGACGATAAGATACGTGAGATCGATTGTAGGACGGAGCGTTATCTAGGCTCGTTCTTTCCGAGGACAATACGAGATCACAATAGAAAATTTCAACCTGCGATAGACAATCTTTAGGTAGGTTATTGTGCACTGCACCCCCTGCCACCCACCTATTAGGTGAATTGAAGGGTAACATGTAGATGTAGATAATATTCCATTACATCCCATCTGAGGACATCTGGTTGGGGATGGACTGTCGGAGTCAAAGCCTCAGCAAGATTTTCATTCATGGCTGGAATTTTCTTGAACATGTCCTTCGATTTCATTAGTTACATGTATGTACTTGGAGCAGGGCCATCTCTTGGATCCGTGGTACCCATGGCGAGGCGGAAACCTCGGGGCCCCCTCTATCCCATACACAGAAAAATGATTTATTTCTTATAACAAACATCTAGAGCAATTTTTTTACGTTCCATGCTCGTTACGTCTATTTACTAAGACTAGTAAGTAAGAGTAGTTTGATAGCTAAGGTGATCAACTTTTCAGGAAGCTAAGGAGGGACATTTTCAAATTGTAGATGCAGAAAGTAACATCCTAAAGTGAGCACGAAACATAAATTTGTATATGTGCATCAATACGTTGTTCTTCCGTTTTCCTGAGTTATAATTATGGAATCGTTTCTCAAGTTTACGCCTAAGACTATCAGTTTCATTAATTCAATATTGATGAACCATTAAACAGTTTAAGATCTTAGTAAATCGCAGTTCTCAAAAGAGGTTTGGCCTCAAAATTAATCGCTCTTAAAATAAACTAAGCCCGTGGTCGTGATTCGCTTTTTGTGCAGTGCCCGTGACTCGCTTTTTTTGCAGCTGCATCGCAGTAAGGTTACAACTCTCAATGAGCTTTGATGTCTATAGCACTCCCAATCTTGTCTAGTTTTTTTCTGTTTTCTCCATGCAAATTGTTATCCGTCTTCCCCACTACTCCAAAGCCTCAATTTATGGTCGAAATTTGACCTTTCAGCCGATCTCCCATGGGTTAAAACCGATTATGGGTTACATTATTTAAAAGAAAGACATTCTTCTTACTTTTATATTTCCTCTCTGCGTTATGTCACCGAGATGATGGAGGTGATTTTAAAGCGACTTATGGATTTCGAGGAGGGATGCTTTTATGAGGAGGGATGATATTATGGAATGAAATAAAAAATAAAAACTTTGTGAGGTTTAAGATTATGCGTAGAGAAAAAAGAGATGAGTTTTTGGAGACATTAAGAGCTATCTATCACGGAGGTTTTTGTTTTGAATATTATTTTGTTCTTGAGTTTCTCATCATATGCGCCGCGCTTATACTTCGCCCAGTTGATACTGTTTGGCTAAAAAAGCAAGTTTTCAATGACTCCCTCGTCATAAGTAATTACGTAATAAATCGAGATAAATAGTAGGGGAGTTAATTTTGGCATATTTTTGCAATTAGGTTGTAAAATAATGATGGCGTTACATTAGTTAAGTATGAGCTAGCAAGCCAACACTGCAACTTACGATGTTAGCATATTAGTCTAATTTTATTTATCTACTCTTATAAATAAAAATTGTATGTAACAATGAAAAGGACTCACCAAATATAAAGTCAATAGATTGTTAATCGTCTACTCTCTTTACCGTCTCTGTCGGTGATAATTGTTAAAATTTTGAAAACGTTTGTTCATCACTAAAAATTACCTAGTTCGAGAAAAACCGATTAATATGATTGATTTCTCAAGATTTGTTTGGCGGCTGTGGAATTTCTGTCAGGACTTGGGAGTGGACTTCGTCGACCTACGACCGTATATTGAATCGTGCAGGGCACCACTGGATCACTCTGATGTTCACTACACGCCCGAATCGGCTCCGAGAGTAGCGAGTAAGATTCGCGAGCACAGTAGGGATTTTTTAGGCTAGAGAGTAGGGCAGGGTGTAGGTCAGTTTTGGGTAAGGGGATAATCGATGCGTTTGTAGAAAATAAGAATCCCGAAAAATTATCTAATGATAGAATTTACTCCGAGAATGAGGTAAATGTACGTAACATGCAGCACCAATTTCGCGATAGGTCATTGATAGAATGTTCCGTAAAGGGCTCGATGGGTCGCAATTCCAATTTAGATGCGACGCCATACAGTCGTGGGAATTATTGTGATGGGAGCGCATGTAGTTTTAGAGTGGAAGAGAAAGTCAAGGCTAAGATTAGTATGCGAAGTGATAGTGAGAAATTAAACGTAGTCGTACTGAACTGTCGCAACATCCGTAGGGAAATTGCTGAGTTCGAGCATATTATTCGCAGTCTGCACGCCGACGTCGTGATAGGCACAGAAAGTTGGTTAACTGATGAGATTTAGAGTCAGGAGATATTTCCTAGAGACTATCGTGTCTATAGAAAAGATCGCGCTAATAGATCGGGCGGGGGAGTTTTCAAAGCGGTTAGCGATAAGTACGATAGTAGTGAGAATCCGATAAGTGACGAGGATATCGAGAGTGTTTGGTGCCGCATAGGTAAAGATGGCTCCAATAAGGTGTTCTTATGCTCGTTTTACAGGCCACCTAACGCTGGTGTAGATTGTATTTTAAGTCTCGAGAAACAACTATCAAAGCTTAGACTGATAAATCAAGATGGAATCGTTATAGTCGGTGGTGACTTTAACTTACACTCAATTGATTGGGAAAATCTATGTTTCGAATCTAGAGGTAAAGAACGCGAATCTTGTGAGGCATTAATCGAAACATTCTGCGAGCACTCTCTCCTTCAATTAGTCAGAAAGCCAACGCGATTGGGAAACATATTAGATTTATTAGCAACTAACGTCCCAGAAAGAATAAACAAAGATTGAAGATGGGATAAGTGATCATCAGGCCGTATATGCAGAGTGTAAGTTGAAAATCGATATGCACCCTAAGCCTCAAAGAAAATTTTTTATATTTGCTAAAGCAAACTTTTCAAGCTTCAGGTCGCGCCTACGAGAAATACTGCCTGGCTTCCGTGATATGACCTAACGATCAGGTGCTGAGTCCTCATGGAAACTATTCAAGGATATAATGCTAGAGAGTATCGATAAGTACATTCCAATTAAATCGAAGGTCGACAATAAAGAGCCACGTTGGTACAATAAGCAAGTTAGGAGTGCGCTTAGGCGTCAGAGAGTCAGCCACGCGAAAATAAAAAATATGCCGTCTACATCATCCGATGAATATAGAACAACTAAAGTTAAGACGTATAAGGAATCCCGCGCTAAAGCGAGAACTACTATGCGCGAGGCTTTTACTAATTTCCGGAGTAAGGTATTAAATAATTATTTGAGGGAGGACCCTAAAGCGTTTTGGTCCGATGTGAGAGAGGTCCAAGGTAGAGGCCCTACCATACCTTCCCTGCGTAATGACTCGGGTGCCGTTATTTATGATAGCGTAGAGAAAGCCAACCTGTTAAACGGTCATTTTGTAAAAGCATTCACATCCGTCAGCGACCATTGCGTACATTATGCACCCGCAATAAGGGGGGACCTGATGGACGATGTAGAATTTTCTGAGCTGGGAATAGCAAAGCAATTAAGTTCCATCAGACATAACAAAGCCACTGGCCCCGAGGAAATTCCTGCTCGCGTTTTAAAAGAATTAGCTGAAGAAATAGCACCTTTTCTTCGGATAATCTTCGAGAAATCCATTTCTCGCTCAGAGGTCCCTAGCGACTGGAGGTTAGCGCACGTTACCCCGATCCATAAGGGTGGCGACAAGGAGAACCCTGAAAATTACAGGCCGATTTCCTTAAATTCGATTCTCGAGCATATACTCGTTAGCAACATAATGCGATTTCTTGATAGTAATTTATTGTTAGATGATTGTCAACACGGCTTCAGGAAAGGTAGGTCATGTGATACTCAGCTCGGTCTTTTTGTGAATTGTATACTGAGAAGCGGAGAAAAGAATAAACAGGTCGACACCATCTTTTTAGATTTTAGGAAAGCCTTTGATAAGGTTCTACCTCACAGGAAGTTAATAACGAAATTAGAAACCTTAGGCGTTAATTCTAAAATCGTTAGTTGGATCCGTGAATTTTTAAATCATAGGAAGCAGAAGGTTGTTATAGATGGGAAATCTTCGAACTTAGTGAAGGTTGTCTCTGGCATTCCACAGGGTTGTGTAATTGGTCCGTTATTATTTTTAAAATAAATAAACGATATCAGCTCAGTAGTCAGAAGTAAAATTAGGCATTTCGCGGACGACACCGTCATCTATAGAGAAATAAGCAATCCGGAAGACCACCAGTATCTCCAAAATGACCTAGAAGCTATTTCTGTATGGTGTAAGGAATGGCAGTTAGAGATAAACCAAAAGAAAAGCTGCGTCATCAACTTCTGGAGAACCAACAGTATCTCGTTGGATAATAATTATTCGTTGGACGGAGTAGAGATTCCAGTTTCAGACTCGATTAAATATCTCGGAGTCACGATCCGTCGTGATCTCTCATGGGACACCCACATTCGCCGATTGATAGGTGCCGCTAACAAAAATCTGGCCTTTATAGGGAGAATAGTTCGAAATAGCTCCGAAAAAGTGAAAGAATTATGTTACTTATCCTTGGTTCGACCGCAGGTCGAATATGCTTCAGCTGTGTGGTATCCCTACGAAAAGGGACTCACTAACGAGATAGAAAAGGTACACGCAGGGCAGCTAGATTTGTAAAGAGGAATTACGATAGTAAACAAAGCGTAACATCATTAATAGAAAACCTGAAATGGACATCGTTAGAGGAACGTAGGCTGCAGGCTAGAATGAAACTACTGGAAAAATTTATGTCGGAGGGACTAGCGAATGAGGTAGTAGGACTTATCAGAAGCCCGACGTATCTCGGAAGGCAGGACGTGAGGATAAGATTCGCGAGATCGACTGTAGAACGCAGCGATATAGAGGATCGTCTTTCCTTAGGACGATAAGAGAACATAATCGGAAAAGATAACGTACTAGAACTATGGACCCTTGGTGCACTGCACCCTCTGCCATCCACCAAAAAGGTGACTTGCCGGGTATAATGTAGATTTAGATGTAGGACATTTAATTTTGTTTTCAACTGTAAATGTAAATTTGGTTTTGATAAATTAGCCTAAGAAACATATTAGCTAGTTTATGGATTGCATCGAAACATTTTATTTTGCATTTGATTTTCATGCGACATCTGTTAGTTACTACCGTAATCCTACTTGATTTGTAGTAATGCTTCGCTGTTTCTGCGTTTTAATTGGTAGAATGTCCAATAAACGATCGAGTACATATCGTTGAAAATAAGTTAATGTAAAATTTGTTTGAAAAGTTCAGGGTAATGAGTTAGAGATGATGAATCGGATATACTGATTATGGCAAAGACACCAAAATATTACGGAAGAGATTTTATTTCAGTATATGAACACAAAAATTGTTTGCTTGGAAAGGAGACTTCATAGTTTCTTGTGGAATCCTTGACGAAAGAAACGTGCAGCAAACGAGTTAGACCACCAATGTCAATGCTCCGTTCTGTTAATTTTTTTGACAAATATCTTATTTTTTCGCGAAATTCGTCCTTGGTAGGGGGTTGGCTGTCGTGTATCTCTCCCAATCCTAGGAATGCGATCTGGAGTCATGCCGGCCATATGTGCTCGTCTTTGCTATCGTTAGTGCGCCCGTTGTAAAGGTTCTTTAAGTGCTGTCTATTAGCAAGTCAAAAATAAAAAGAAAAAAAACAACATTGAGCAAGTGGATATTAATTATGCAAAAACAATTAGCACAAGCTTTAAGCATTAATTCATTTTTCGAATTTTTCCATACCATTCGCACAGAACCACCTTAACGAGTTACGCTGTTTTCGCACTCAGTCGTCACCTTTTAAACTGAAAATTACTTTCGAAAATCCTGATTCTCTTTTTTTAAGGCACGAGTCCCAGACGTTGAAATTTCTCATAAACATACACTAAAAAACCGTGCTAATGATCGCGGCGTTTTCCTGGGAGCATTCCTGCCACCATAAGCGAGTGCAATAAAATCTGCCGGCGAGTAAAAAAAACGGATTCTTTGATTTTTCCCTCTTGTGGAAGCAATCAACGCCACGCACTTTGAAGGAGAAAAAAAAAACAAAAAATGAACGGGTCGAAGGACCGAGGGAAAATTCTCCAGGTGATTTCGTTTCTCTCTCCCTCCCTCTCTGCTGAAAGGAAAGGTGGTACTCATTTTGTTCGAAACCCTGAAGACCGTCTTAGTGGAGACTCGGATAATTTACCCGCAAAGGGAGAGAGGGGGAAAAAGACGAAGGGACCACGCGACCATTTGTTTCTCGACTCTCGCCCTTCCGGTTATTCGCCTTCGAAAGCCGGCGTGGATCCATAAATAGAACGGACACGCCTACATCTCGAGAGACCGACCTCCGCACGACCCATCTTTAGCATCCCTCCCCACACCTCCCCCCTTATCTGAGTCTCTACCCACACGTTCTCCGCAAAATCTCCTCCTCCCCCTCGTTCCCATTGCTTCCTTTGACTGAACCCACCCTCTTCTACCTTTCTCCCTCCCCTTTTCCTATGGTGCAATTATTCTCTCTCTCCTAACTCCGGAGGTGTCCTTTCTTCGCTGACCACCATCATCACCTGGAGGTCAGTCTGCCTTCCTCTCGAAAATGTCGGATACCTCTTCAAGCTGTCTCCTTCTTTTGGCTTTGAAGGAAAGAAACTGCCTGGCGCCGGGGGCAAATCGTTCGGAGATGGAAAAAAATGTTTTTCCCACCAGTTATCCTCTGAAAGGTTCTTCACGATGAATTTTTAGAATCCTCGTGGGGTGAGATGGAAGATTGAGTGTTTTCCCCCAATCAGGCAGCTGTCCGCCGAAAAATTTCCGTTGTTTTTGTCCAATCTCTCCGGAAAGGATAATTTTGTCGCTCGTCGATTATTTCGACTATTAAAAGTTTTAGCGTGTGCGATTAATCTATAATTATGGCATGATGGTGTTACGAAACGTTCGGGATTTTATTGATGACCTGATGATGAAACTAGATCGAAACTGTTATCTCTATGTTGTTAAACTATGTCTATCCTTTTTAGCGTTTCAGATTTGTTGTTTGAGTTGCAAAAACACGTAACTGTTATTGTTTTAGGAATGAATGGATGCCAGGCGGGAAGTAACAGGATTATAACTTTTAGACTGAGAACGATAAGTACGGAAAACTGCGGAATTTTTGCTTTTGTGCCTCAGGCATTGTTTGGCGGGCATTTTTACAGTTCGTCTATTTATAACTCCATCGTTTTATTTAAAATATCCTCTTCCCTTTAAGGACGAATGAAGTGACGCATATTCATTTTTTAACAGGTTATCGGTAATCATATTCCTGACGTTGTGAAAGGCGATACTCCAGTAGTTTTTAATGACGACTGAAAACACTGACATTTCTATCAAATGCGTTTCTTTTCTTACCAAGTTGTATCTGACAGCCATTCGAATGGTAAGTTATGCTCTGCTCCTTTCTCGCTCTGGAAGATGTCACGTGATAAGAAAAAAATGTACTTTTTTCAAGTTTCCTCATCCATATTCAATCCCGGAGGCGGATCCTCTTCCTTCCCTCTTAGCATTTGTCCACGTGGCGTCACAAAGGTGTCCGACGAATTCTAAACGTCGTCCCACGAATGGAAACTCGCAGTTCTAGTGTCACTTCTGCGTTTTATGCGATTTCATCACAGAAACAGTATCAAAAGCGCTCGCTTCCTAATTCAAGTTTGAGAAGAAGTAGGCGTCCCAGTGAAAGGTGAGAAACAGTTATTTTCGACGGTGTGTAGGCTATAAGTGTAACCGATAAATTCAGTGGAAGCGTGACGAATGTAGGCAAGGAAACATTGGGCGGACTCCTCTTTTGTTTACAACAAAAGCAACGTGTGTTTTATATTCAGCTCTTTGGTTTCTATTGAGCTAAATATAGATTTATATTATGAATGAATCATAAATTCGGTAAATAGAAGCAGTAGGTTAATATTTTTTATAATATAATCCAAGTCATAAAATATAGTCGTGTTAAAATTTTATTTTGGATAAATATTATCGTCGTACATAACAGATATCGGAAAATAATAAGTGAAGGAATTTAACGTTATTTCAACGTTCGAATGATACACATTCGAAGAAATAATTTGTATCGATTCATTGATTACCCAGCAGTAAAACATTTGTACTAATAAAAGGATAAACAAAAAGATTATTAATAAACAACATAACTCAAAAGAAGACGCCGATATCTAAGTTGGCTAAAATTTGGGTTAATTTAGGTCACCATTACCTTTTCTGGGATCTTTAATAAGAGAACTTATCGAGGCACATAATCTATTGCCGGTTTAAATGTGACAAACGTCGAAAATTTATGCGGTGACTCCTTGCTTAGCCATTAAGTAGACATTTTGACAAGTAATTAGCATAGATTCAGCTTTAGTGGTATAATAATGTTAACTGTTATTCATTTTCAATTAAGCGTCCCGTAATCCATCTAATAGGACATCCAACCCTTTTGCCGAACGCGTACATACATATGTCGTTGCCAACCCAGAGGAAGAATATTTATAACTCATCTTTCCATTCACGTACCCAACATATTATAACACATAAGGGCAACAATGACACACGCTTCACCCGAAGCGACACCCTCTTTTGGAATCCTTGGACATGTACAACCGAAGCATTTATTTATGTATGCTTGCTCGTCGACCAGAAAATAGGAAAATGGAGACATGAATTTCAGCAATAACAAATTATCATACTGCCATAAAAAAGTCTAAATTGAAAAAGTTTCTTTTTGTTTTAGACTCTTCGTTCACAGACAAAAGCAATTCTCTTCCTCTCTTTCTCCCTCCCACTCTCTCTTCCCCCCATATCTCTCCCCCATATCTCCTCCCCCGTATCTCTCCCCCCTATCTCTTCCCCTATCTCTCCCCCCCTATCTCCCCCCCCTCTCTCTTCCCCCATCTCTCTGTAACTTCCTCGCGGTTGTTTTTAATAGGCATTTGCGGCGTCCCGGAGCGAGGAGAACGCGGTGGGTGTCAAACTCCTTTTAGTTTTGGCGTAGACCCTCCGACAACAGCCACAGAAAGAGCCAAACACGCACAGGAACACATTGTCGGAGTGGGGCAAGACCAATTGCATTCAGCCTTTGGTGTTGTTCCGTCTCGCGTTGGACACTTTTGCTTTTGTTTACAGGTTTAACACACCACAAAACTTCTCGCACGCTGGGTATCTTGCGCTGTATAAGGGACTTACGAGAAAGACCATCACTGTAGTTCTGGTATTGGTTAAAAGATGGCATCCACAGTTAACATTGTGAATGTTTAAGTTCTTGCCCTTCAAATGATGGGGACACTAAGAAACATCTGCCGTTATATATTTTTAGGTAAATTTTCTACTGATATAAAAACTTTGTGGCGAAGTTTTGAATTTTTTTTATTCTGATCATATTAATTACATTTTGTATATTTTTCATGGTTGAAATGGTTTAAACGCAAATGTACAACATATGTTAACGTGATAAGCCACTGAACTTTTTTACAAATAAGCTTGTTGTCTTCTAGAAACTCTCGAAGAAAATTATTTTTTTAAATTTGGAATGATAATTTCGAAGTCGGCAGGATTTTTATTTGGAGTGGACGCAAGCTTTTTAAGTTATCTTACAAATAAAGTACGATTTCCATCAAACCTAGTACTGCAAATGGAATCAGACAAATTACAAACTTCTTAGTGTATTCTAAATTTAATAGATGTTTAAATGTTGGTAAAGGATAGAAAAATCTTTCATAATTTGAAGCGGCTGCCGTAATCATCTTTCAGCCATTCTTCCTCATTAAAAAAAACTTTTTTTTCTCGCTAAACTGTCAGACGAGAATTTCAAAGGGCTAATCATTGAACCTTTCTCCACATCCGTAACTTGAAACTGAAGAAAACGATTAAAATTCCCCTACGTTTTAATTATATTGTGTAATGATACTCGCTTCGCCCTCGAGACAAAAAGGTTCTTTTTCTAAGAAGGGACCCGAGTCGAGAGAGATGGCCTTCACGTCCTTTTTTCCACCCCTCCCTCTCCCATCCCCTATCCTGCCACCCCTAAATCCACCACCTTGCCCCGTGTGTTTTCTCCTTGTTGCCCATCTGCCACTTCATCCCCTTTAGCCCTCTCTTCTTTCCTCACCCACTCTAGCCTTCCACCCTCCATCCCCCTCCTCCATACCTCCCTCCATATTCTCCCCCCTTCCGTTTCCTTTCTCCCCGGTCTTTTTCCTTTCCATCCCTAACCCCCTTATGCGATTCTCCGCCGCCTCTTTTCCCTCTCTCTCTATCCTTCATTCTGTTGGTTCGAGCGTGACCACGCGCCCACTTCAGTTGGAAAACTCACCCTTCTCGTAGGAGCGGTTGAATGTTATATTTCTCTAAAAACCCTCCCTCTTTGAACAGCTCCACCCTCCCTTCTCTTCTCCTTTCCCTTCACCCCTTGGCTACCCAACCTCGAGTCACCCCCATCCTTTCTAGCGGGCCAACATCCTTTAACCTCTCCAACCTCTCACTCTTCCATCTTATTTGCTGCGTCAACTTCCGCCCCGTTTTCCTAAACCGAATATTCTCCTTTCCTCATACCACACGAGTCCGTGAGCAATTTTCTCTCTCTCTCTCTCGGACCATCTAGCTTTCTCAATTTCTTTAATTTTTTTTCGTTTCCCGTCCCCTCTCTTTTGTTTTCCACACGTTTTCTTCCTGAAATTGCATTTTCCCTTGATCGTTGTCCAACGGGATATATCAAAACCTTAAATCCCCTATTTTCCCTCTCTTTTTCTCCATCATTCTTTGTTCAATCCGACCTCTGTCTCCACTTTTTGTCGTGCCAAAAGTGTGTTTACTTATGTTCCAAATCCTTTTGCCTCTCATATTGCGCGAAATCGTATTCCAATTGCAGTCTACTCCTGGTGTGTGAATCAAAAGCTCGATGTCGCCAACAGCTTGTTGTTTTGCTATTCTCTGTTCCTTTTTGAGAAAATGTCGATTAAAACGCGTAAACATTTAAACGGCTTTGATACTTTATGAGGAGGAATTAAATTTGTTACACCGGTGTATCAGCACCAATAATTCGATCCACATCTATTTTTAGTGCTTTTCGTCATTGCTGAAAAGCACTTTTATCTTCGTGATGCCCGTCCGTCCGTCCGTACGCATATATCAGGGAAGAATTGGCTTAACCGATTTCAACCAAATTTGCTACATAAAATATTCACATAAATTAATGACCAAGATGGCATATTTCGGCCGCATCCATTTATTAGGGGTGCCACAATTGCAAAGTTTAACTTTTCGGTAACTGTGAATTTGGAAGGAATTGGCCAAACTGATTTCAACGAAATTTTGAATGGAGGAGCCGTTTAACATAAAAAAATTAATCAATATGTTTAGTGTAGATATGGAAATTAGTGCTGCCACAATAAAAGTAATAAAAAAGTTATTTTTACAATTGTTTGTGTTTAATTGTCCCCATCAATATTAACAAAATTTAAAATTTATAATGAACGCATATATACAAAACCAAAATAGCATATTTGAACTGCATCAGCCAAACAGTGGTGCCACAATTACAAATTAAACTCTTTCAGTAGTAATGGATTTGGAGAGAATTGGCTTGACGGATTTCAACTAAATTTTGCATATAAGGTTTGTACAACATACCATAATGAAATCAAGATGTTTAAAGCGGAGTTAGGGATACTACGATAAAAAGTGAAATAATATTATTTTAATCGTATTTCTAGAGAACTGATCTCATGAATTTTACCCAAAGATTGAATATATAATCATCATATAAATATATAACCAAAATATTAATTATCAACCGAGTCGACTAAATAGGGCTACCACAATACCAAGGTTACTATTTTCTGTAACTATGAATTTGGAAGGTAATGGCTGAATCGATTTCAAAGAAATTTCGTTTGTAGGGCGAGTATAGAATGGGAAAACGAAGTGAACATGTTTAGAACGAATCTAAAAAGCAGGGCTACCACAATATGAGAAAAAATAATTTTCTGATTTCAAAGCAAATAAATTAGTATACGATTATATTATGGCGAATTTAACGAAAAGCACTTCTGTGCCACGGAAAACCCGTGTAGTGGACAGTGGATGTCACCGGTAATATTTAGTATTTTTATCCTCAAATGTCCCGGCGGCAAGGATAATTTCTAAAGGCCACCATTATATCGGACTTTTTTTGCATAACCTTTTTAATATTATCGAGAGAAAAATGAATTCCAGTTTCTGACTACTGAATGAAAACGAAAATTAACAAAATATTATCTCTGAAGTTTTCTCCAATTTAAAATAAGGAAGTTCTGCAATGTAATTCTTTGGATTTATCTCTCGTCAAACATCAAAATTTCCTTTCGTTTTCGTTCCATTGAGCTTAGTCTTTTTATTTCATTCCGTTTGCCTTTCTGTTTTTGAGGTGTCCACTACGCTTGACGTTGACGGAGGACCAAAGACGTTCCAAAGGCGAGACGCGAAAAAGAAATTACCTTAATTAACCTCTGCATAATTTTTTTTAAATTTAATATTATCAATATAGCTAAACATATTTCTGTCTATAAATGTGGAGTAATATTCATTCCAAAAGTAAATTTGACGTTAAGTATAATCATAACTCTACATTTATGACCATAAAATGATCCGTCAACTTGTCGCTCTAGTTAGTCTCATAAGTGAATCATTTTTCCATGACTCGAAAATGGTCTTTTAATTAATATTCCAACGAATCCATAATCAGATGACCAATTCTTGTCTTGAAGCAGATGATATTTTTTAATGAAATTTAATATTCAGCTTTGTAATATAGATTTTCACTTTAGAATTATCTTCACGTCAGCCACTTATCATGCATCAGGAGAATGAGTCGCCCGGGAGATGTCGCGATAAACATGATTTAAAAATCACCTGGAGCCAGATACTTCCCAAGAGGAAAGCGATGAGGGAAACCAAAAGTGGGGAGGTGATGCCCCTTATCGGCACTCTCAAATCAGTCACTAGAGAGCTTTTCATTATTTCTGCTCCAAAATGTTGACATCTTCAAGTTATGTATCACGCCATTCAATCAACTTCCAACTTCCTCATCGAGGTAGAAAAAAATAGAACGGCGCTTTATAGTTGTTAATCGGATACTTTCGTCCACGCCGCATTTTTCATAATCATTCGTTTCCATTCGCACTTCTCTTCCGCGACCTCGGGCCCTAAAAATCTCCCGACCTTTTGAGCCGAAAAATCTCATCCGCTATTTATCTTCTTCTCCTTTTTCCGACGCGATTTTTTTAGGGGTGGCGTGTCGGGAAGTTCAACCAGTTGATTGCGAGGAAAAAAAACTTTCCTTCCACCCCTTTTCGGGACGGCGGCATTTATAATTTCTCTCGTTCGTCACACAACAAGCGTCGTTCTTGATTGTGGGTTTATTCCGGTCGCATAAAAAGTAATCGATCCTTCCCTTATTCCCTTTTTTATCTCCCTCCTCCTGTGTCTTTCTCCCTTTCTCTCCGCCTCTTTTCCATTCCTTCTCGCGTCATTCATCAATCATCCTGTCCACTTAACCGCGCCTTTCACTCCGTTTCCAATCTTCTCTCTCCCTCTCTCTCCCTCACTCACTCTCTCCCTCACTCTCTTTTCCTCGCACATATCGCTTTCATCTTTTGGCCTCCTTACACTCGCTTTTCGTTTCCTCTTTTCCAATCTTCTCGGATTCGTTTCCAACCAATCCATCATTTAATCCATTTGTATCGCGACTTTGAACGTATTTTTAGTAGGATTCGTTCTCTTTACGGCAAAAGGATAAAAATGGGATAGGTTAATTTTCAAGCAGTTCCTTTAACCACCTTTGCGAGCGCAGGTTTTATGATTTTTTTGTGTTAATTTCATAGATTTTCATGACTTTTGCTTTATCTCTCCTTGGATAGTATATAAAAATTTACTTTTCTTCAGATTCACATAGGGGTTGTAAATATTGTTAATAGAAGGCATTTAATCGTGCAAAAACGTCAGTGGCGTGTCTGCATGGAACCCTGTAAAAGAATCAATGGTGCCTATTTTGTATGTACAGTAAGTAAAGATCCATTGCAAAAATAATAGTTGTCAAGAGAAAACATGTAGCATTTTAATAATTATTTTGATATAAGAAGTAAACAATATTTATATACTCACGCAAATGAATTAAGTGATAATTTTGGCGTTTCTTATTGGACCTCCTCCGCTGGTGTGTGTGAGTAATAATAAGTTACGAAATTTAATACGGTCGAGCATTTATTTTTATATATACATTCAATGCGTAAAGTAGACATTTTTATGACGAAAGTAATATTTTCAATATCGTGGCTTGCATCTATCAATTTGTACTTATAAATATTTCAATAACTTCGTTAAGGGCTATAAGATGCATTTATTATGAAGTAAGTTATTATTTCCAGCGGTTGGCTGAAGTTGTTGCTAAAGTAAAGGAGTCACTGCTGTTTAACTAACGATGGTCTAGTATTGCGTCACCACCGCTTTTTTCCTCGTTTAAATGGGACGACGTAGTTACCTCACAACCGCTGTTCAGCAGTCAAGTGGTCGAGTCGTAATAATACGTCATGGCATTTTGATACACTATTGCGATTGGCATTGACACATTAATTAGCTACTATTTGAAACGTTACGGACGTCGGTAGTTTTTACAGACGAGTAAATGTTCCGGGTGGCAGCAGACTGTAATGGCAGCCGGTAAATACGAGAGAAAATGCTTCGATTGACGTGTGAATGACGTCAAACAAGATGCACGTTGGGGAGAGCCAAAGTAATTCTCAACGAAAAAATTTGTAGAATGTAGTAGACTGCTCCAGTCTTCTGGATATAATTGACTTCGATACCTCCGTTCCCTGCCAATTAGTAAATGTGCCCATGAATGCCATTCACGTCAAATTATCGCTCTCGTCTTTAGGAATGAATTCTATTTCCAAGAATTCGGAGCAACGAACTTTCCCTATCACTATCATTTCAAGGTAATGCGTGCCTCCTTTGTCTTCCCAATATAAAAAATATTCTTGCGCTTAGTTTGTTATTTTATTTTTATTTGAACATTTTCAATAGCTTGCTCCTATTTGCAATATTTTAAAGCTGCTTGACTTTTAATTTAGAAATTATTTTTTGCGTCATTATTTAAAATTAAATTATTATTTATATTATGCTGGAAATTTATTTGTATGAGCTCGGTTTACACTGTTGACAAACACACTTCCCAACAGGAAACAATCAGCCTGCAAATCATTTGTTTACAAAAGGGTTCAAGTTAATTATCTTATCTCATTAATTTATTATACATAATCTCGCATGCAAACAAATCAAATATGCATTCGATTATTCCTCCGAATCAAACAGGTGTCGCTATTTACATATGATTATTTTAACGCGCGACATTTCGCATCGATTAAGCCGGTTCATTTTCTCCCCCAAAGAACACAATTAAATCAAGACGAGAGGGGCTAACATTAGGGTCTCAAAATATCTCGGCGGGGATTTCTGTTCGATTCCTTATTCATTACTCACGCGCCTCCTCGTTTCCTCCTTGAGGGACATCTCTCCTTTTGTCGTTTTCCCCTCTCCCACCCTCAAGCCCACCTTTCTCTTTCAATCCCTCCTTCGCTTCGCCTCTTCAAACCTCTTCAGGCCATTTTCTTCCTCTCACTCCTCCTCTACCCCAGACCATACTTTCCATTTCCCCCATCCTCTCGCTCATTCTCCAAACATGTCCTTCCTTCTCCCCCCTCTCCTTCGCTCGCCTTATTCCTCTCCCACCTTGGTCCTTCCCTCCCCTTTTCAAACATGTCCCTTCCCACTCTCTCCCTCACTCTCTTGTCTCTTCTTTCTTTCCTATCCCCCATCCACTCCCTCTCTCTCTCTCTCCTCGCACAAAACACTCCATGGAGACCCTCAAGAGAGGACCGCGACACGCTCCTTCGCCTCCTCTTTCTGCTCCCTAATGAGATCCTCCTCAGGCCTCCTCTCTCCTCCACTCTCCACGCTCCTCTTCCTCCAACAGCTTGAGGAAGCGGGATGACGACGGTCTGTTGGCAAGGCGTCCTCCCAAGGAGGGGGAAGATTGGAGGAGTGGCAGGAGGGAGAGGGGAGTGTGTGGCGAAGGCGGCAAAGGCGCAGCAAGGGAAGGACGGAGAAAGATATAAAGGTGGGAGGAAGAGATGAGAGGTAAAGAGACGAGAGGAGAGAGGCGCACGAAGAAAGATTAGGAGTGGATGAAGATTAATGGGAGGTTTAAGAGAAGAGAGGAGGATGGCCAAAGGGATAGGAAAGTACTCAGTATAGGATAAGATAGAAAGATGAGAAGAACGAGAGATAATGAAACTGGAATGGAGGTAGAGGATGAGGAAGAAAAGAAATCGCGTGCAAATGAGAGAATTAAGCATTGGATGAGGAGAAATGGCATAAGAGAAAGGAGAATATGCGGATGGAGATAGGATTAAGAACCGAGCTGAAAAGGGTGTTTTTGGGGAAGAGAGAGTAGCGCAAGTTAACATGGTATGAAAAGAAGGGAGAGAGAGAGAAAAAATGGAGTAAGAGACAGTAAGATTAGAAAAAAATATGCAGGTATAAAAGTTGAAAGAAGAGAAGTTTGATTATAGAAAAGATATGAAAGTGGAAGGAAAATGAGGGTGAGGTAAAGGTAAGAGGGAAAATTGGAGTTGTAGGGTTAGAAATGGGAATGAGATAGAGGCTGAAGGGATAGAGGGGAAAAAGTGGAGTAAAGAGGCTGGAAGAGTGGTGGAAAGGAGGGGGATACAGGAAGTGATGCAGGCAAGGGAAAGTGAGCGAGAAGGATAGTGAAAGGAGTAGACAAGCAAAGGCGGAGATGGAAAGAGAAAAAGCGAATGCCAAAAGATTATAGCTCCTCGCTCGTTCTTCTTTCCTCCACGCACCCTGGAAGAAAAGCGAGAAAGGCTCCGTGTAATGAATTACCGGCTGTCTGTCACGGAGAGAGGAGGAAGTAGGTTGGGTGAGGGATTGGAGAAAGGGAAGCGAAACACATTTTCCTGTTAAAGGGTTTTTTCTTCTTCTCCCCAAGAGGTTTCTCTCTCTTCAATGAGTTTTCCGTAGCGAAAAACAAGCCGCGGATGTAGTTACGCGTGTGCCATATTGAGAAAGCGCGGCGTGGAAAATGGGGTAGTGTTATTGTATAGATAGGCAATCATTTTAGTTATCACTTTTTTACCTCTTAAAAATAATAATCAATGGAAACTTATAGAATTCGAATCCCCGCAATAGTTTAACCTACGGGGATCATATTTGATTACGGGGGGGCGATCGCCCCAATTTCCCCTCCCCCTTCTTGAATCCGCCTCTGCCGACGATCCTATACATACTTTGAAAATTCCTACTCCCATCTTAATCTTTCTTTCACTTGCCATACAGACAATCTGAATTTTGCACAACATACAAAGGAGGGAAATGGGGTCGTCCAGGGGGGGGGGGCAATCACCCCCTCCCCTTGTATCCGCCACTGCATGTATGCAATAATACAACTGATTCCTCTTCCCAAATAAGATAGGACATGCTAACAGTTAATTCACGAAATGTAGGTATATTGCAATTTCACCCCATGCCATACGCTTTTGGAGTCTTGCATAGCAATCATGTAAATGCGTAACCAGGAAATAGTTTTGAAGGCAGCGAATATTTTCTCCTTGATATTGTTTGCATTGGAATGTTCGTGTTTATGCTCCAGAAATATGTACACTTTGGTCTAATGATTTATCCCCGACTCCTCCAGCTTTCCCTATCAACTGCCTCCCCTCTCCAAGTTGGCCCTAAAAACTTTACAAGTTCTCTGTCCCATCTGTCTTTTGGTCTTCTTTTCGGTCCCTTGACGTTTCTTGGGATCCATTCGATGACACTTGACGTCCAACGTCTATCATTTCTTCTAGCAATATGACCTGTAGCAAACTCCCGTTTTCTTTCTTACCCAGTCGTTACTTTTGCGGTCTCTTCTGATAATCCTCAGCATACACCTTTCTATTCTCCTCTGTGTTGTTTGCAAGCGCTGGACTATTCTGGCGTTTATGGTCCATGTTTTGCATCCATAGGTAAGAAAAGGCAGAGCACATTGGTCGTAAAATCTCCTTTTTAGAAAGGCTGGGATATTTGGTATCCTGCCTAAAGCACTCCATGACATTTTCACTCTCCGGTTGATTTCTTCAAGGAGTGATCCATCGGTAGTGATAAGTTGACCCAAGTAAACCTAACTTGGAACTTTTGGCTGCTAGATAGAGCCCATATCCTCATTGCAAGCTAAATTTCGCTGTTTTCAAAGTGAGAATATCCTTTCATAACATTTACATATGAAATCTGTTATACGTGGTGCATGATTTATTCAATTATTCTTGAAATAATGCTACGATTCATTAGTTTCCAACATTTTATTGAAGGTGCGACACCCTTTCAAAGACAAACAGAATTTTGCGGCTACCCCCTCCTTGAAACAAGGTTTTATATTTATACATATGAGTGTTTGGTCGCATAATTAATCGCTGCGCTAATGAGCAGTCAACATTTACAAATCGTTGATTTATTTATTTAACAACGTATATAGCGGAACCACTTAACAACAAGCTAGGCCACTCAAGTTGGGAAAACTGCTCTGGTTTATACATTTTCGTGCAGTTGCTTTCCATAAGTGTCAACTCCTCTCACGTTTGCTCCAATTTAAGCAGAAATCCGTGTAAAAAAACTGTGATTTCCTTCAAATCACAGTTTCATATAACCAGGCAGCGCGTGATATTACGGCATCATGAGGCAGCAGCACCTGTACAACGGGGCGAGTGTCGATGGAGCCAGGGCTGAACAACACACGATAAAAAAGCCCATGGCCGAAATGATTAGAAAAAAAGAAAACTTATTTGCCAAGCCGGGCGCTCTTTTGCTCGCCGCACGTGTTCCCTCCCTCCTCCCCCCCTCCCCCCCATCTTGGCGCATCCGCCGAAACCAAAGAAGGAAGGGGAGAGGAGCGAATAGCGGCGACGATATGGCACACACCAGGAATGTGTAAAAAGGAAGACCTCTTTTTTCATTTTTAAAAGAGCCATTTATTCCTCATTGGCCCCCCATTAAAACACCTGAGCCAATCATTGCCCTATTCGTTGTACGTGTCGGCGCCCTCATTGTCTTCCGAAACGAAAAAGAGAACTCGCCGCTCCAACACCCGCTCCTCAGACTCCCGCCTTTCCACCACGCCCTGCCCCTCAACAACTCGCGATATGATGTACCGCTTCCACCTGCTACCACCCTCCCCCCACACCGCCCTTTTTACCTCTCTCTTCTTTACGAAAAACGTCTCGGAGATTTTTGGTGGGAGGGTGAGGGGCACGTCCCATTCTCGGTCGAGGTGAAAGGGGCAGATGTCCGGTTCAAGGAAAGCGGTCCTTCCCAAGGAGTAGGCGGGGGCGGTGGAGGGATGGGGTGGCGTCGGACGCCCGTCTTCCCCGGGACCAGATGGTCCGTCCACCCACGCGCTTACGACCTCACTCCTACCTCCTCCTACGGGATACTAGCCTCCTTCCCTCCCACTTTCCTCCACCCCCTTCTTCCCCTTATCTCTCTCCTGACCTCTCCCTGGAGCAAACACACGTACACACCTGCTCCCTTCTTCTTCTACCAAAACCGCTCCGAGTCCCTCCCCAGTGTAGAATCCAGTCTTTTGCAGTTCTCCAAAATACTCCCCTTTTAGTCCGTTGAAATGCTAATTACATATCGCATGTCCCATCTCTTTCTTTCTTCCTATGCAAGGTAAAAAACGACAAAATGTATTTTTTAAAAATATATTTAAATGTTTGAGAGGGTAAGGTAAAGGGTATAGGGTTGAGGGAGGGAGAACGTTCTATTATGAGAAGTGGCGGCTGTGGAGATTTCGAATACATAAAGGAGCGGTTGGAAATTACAAACGTAATGGGATATGCGCACTCTTCTCTTTTTTCCAGAATATTGCTGCTCTGGTAAAGACGGAATCGGTCCTTTTTCGCCTTAGGAAGAGGGAGTCTCTTTTGTTAGCGCACTAGCGCGGCGAAGGAGTTCCACCGTTGCTTTATTTTTTACAAACTGGAGGAGAATAAGCGGATAGTAGCTATAGGTGTTGGTAAGGGGAGAATGAAGAGGGTTCTAGAAGGGGAGGAATGTATATGTATTTTTTTATTTTGGCGGCGTGTTCAAAGGACATATATATAGAGAGAGAGAGCTGGTTTTCTCGCCAAAAGGATATGTTTTTACGGCACCTCCAGTTCTCATTCCTCCCACACACTAAGGGAACTCGCACGTCGAATGCGAAATTTCATCCTCGCTCCTTTTTTTCCTCTCTGTTTTTTCTCCGGAGCCTCGATTTTTGCCGCTCGTTTGTTTTTCGAGTTTTTTTTATTCTCCCGCGTTTATCTTTTGCAGCGGATAAAATCCACCCACATGGAAAAAATATGCGGAGTGGATGAGGAGGAGCGTTTCGTGTTTCATCTCTGTTTTTCTCTCCCCTTGTTTGTCCATACCTCTTGTCTATGAGTACTCCTCATCTCTAGGATTGACTCATCTCTTCCTATCACGCTTACAATTGCTCCTTTGTCTCCTTCCATCCACTTAGTTTTTTTTTAAATGTATTCTCCTCCAAATCATTTCAAATATCGCTGCCTATCCCAATCTTTTTTCCACCTTTCTGTCTTCCTTCTCATCTACTCCTACACCGACCACTTAATATATTGTATGTGCCACATATTTAGTCATTATATAACGCATCACACCTCTAACATGTGAAATACCAGATATTTTTTAATCGATCTCTGCCGTTGCATATGCATTTTGGTCATTATTTATTATTTTTGTGATGTTTGTGTTTGTCATCTTCCATAATGTATCTTTCGCAAGTGTTCTCTACTTCTACCACATACAAAAGTGGTATTATCTCGTTGAGTTGTATTCGGAATCTTTTGACTTCTATTATTTTTGTTTTGTTATCTAGGCAACTGAGAACTGAGATCTCTTTATCGCTGAAATCAAATTTACAAAAATATGTCTCTCCAATTGCCATAAAATACTTTGTCGTTTCCGATTAAACATGAGCGACGCAAGAGATTAGCTGATAGAGGGCTAACCTTCGCCAATTAAGAATCCAATAACTCCCTCTCTCCCTTTAAATCCCTCTTTTTCCTGCTCTCCTACACAAATCTAACCAACATTTCGCACCCATAATCGTCCCCATTACAGCTATTTGATCGATTTATCATCGATAACTCAGTGATGCCGGGGATTCCTATACGTTCGAAGATAAACAGAACTTTCCTCAAAAATAAGCAAAAGGTGTAGAGATACGAACGCATTCAGTTGGTGATTCTGCACCATCACTGGTATTACAGGAGAAAAATATTGCTATTAAGCATATCAACATTTTCAATTTTATCATTTGTGTACTGGATGGACTTTTCGCGGCACCCATGAAGAACTGCTACCACAGGGTGCCAGTTGGTACCCCGGTCGAGAAACACAACGGTATCCGTCCCATTTTACTATTTCATTTGATATATTCTTTTCTATTATCTCCTTTATATTCGAGGCTCATCTCGGTCTCTTGGTGCGTCGCTTTACAGAGGGATAAAAAATGATGAGCCTTGTTTTAATCAGTCGTCGAGAATTCGCGCTCCTCCATTTACGCCTGCATCCCTCGTCGCATTATCTGAAAAGTCTCTCTCACTCGTCTCACTTTTTTATTAAATTCCAGCTTAACCCATCTCTAGGATGACTTGTAACCCCCGAGAGTATTTTGTTGTTCGTTTTGATTTAACCAATTTTTCAAATTAAAACTTGCGCCAGATTTGCTTTATATTCGATGCTTCCAAATTAGAACAAAAATGTCCGTGAACTGTACTTTGTACGTTCTCTTTGAAGTTATTTAATTATCATGTGGATAGGTTTAAAAATTTTCAAAACGTGGCCCGGAGGGAAATTAGTACTTTCACTTTACATCTCTTGAAGTATAAGTTTCTGACGTGCGTCTGGCACGTTTGATGTTGATTTGGCCCTCTCTCAGCTTCAAAAGTAGGAGATGTATTTTTCTGTGCGTGAGATTTTTTAAAAAAGCTCCTTTATATTTATCTCTTTACTAATACGTAAAATCAAAAATAAGCATAGGTAAAATATTCATCAGACAGCATATTTAAGCATATACATACGACATTTATCATAATTAACCTGGAAAATTATTTACGACAATCTGTTGTTTCATAGATCCTTAGTAGAGACATATCGGATGAATAAATATTACGTTATTTCATCATAAAAGACAATATTGCTGACGTTGACGTTAAAAATACATAGATAAATATTTCAAATGGAGAATTTAAAATATAATTTCACATAGTGGTCAGGAGGATTTTCGTAAAAGTAGATAATTTCAGCACAGTATCTGTGAATGTTTCTTTAATTGGGTGGCTATGCTTTGCTCAAGTAAATGAAATAAGATATATCCTTGGTCGGGTCTAATAACTCCCGAAACGCCAAGGATCCAGTTAAAAGAAGTTCGGTTCAGCGAATCAAAAAAATAAAACAAATGAAAACCCCCTCTGGGTGAGAAAGACACTTTTTTGAAAATCCTAATTACGTACGTTCTTTTTCTCAGAATTCCCTTCCGACGCCAAAAATAAAATAATCCTAATTTTTCATATCCAATTTCTCTTGCTGCTACCTTTTTTCCCTCTCTCCGGCTTTCCTCTTCCTTCTCGGTAAACTCCAAAAATCTCCATAGCAATCTCTTCACTCCCTCCTTTTATTCTATCGCTCTCTCTCTCTCTCTCTTCCCACTTTCATTCTCTTTCTCTCGTTCACACATTTCCTCTCTTATGTGCCACGCCAGCATCCTTAGAAATGGAAAAAAAACCCTTTGGGTACCTACTCGGTTTACCAATCCTTCCATTCCACCCCTCTTCTCCCTCCCTCCCTCTCTCTCTTTCAGCGATGCTTTTATTCCTTCTTTCACATTTTTTACGTATTCTTTTCTACCTCCTACATCTATCTTTTTTCTCTCTTTTCTCCATCTTCCTTACCCGGTGTTTTTCTTTGCGGGGCAATATTTTTTTTGTGTTCGTTTCCTCACTCTTTCTTTCTCTCTCGCTGTCGCTTTCCATCCTACTCTCCTCCCCCTTTTACTGCCCAGAGGGGAATCCACGAGAAGAGCACGAAATCACGAAGTCTCGAGTCTCGACGCGCCTTATACTACACACACACAAACAAACTTTCCCCACCTACCTACCTCTTTCCTTAAAAAGCGGCATTTACCTTCGCTTTACACCATGGAAGATGTGTCTTCCCTTCCTCCTCCTATTCTTTTCCTCTTCTTTCTCCACTTCCCTTTCTCATCTTTTTCCGTCTCACTTTTCCCGATATCGGTGTACATAACAGTGGATATTCCTTTTTTTACGTCACCTCATCCTACCTAGATCCTTTCTAGAAATAAATGAGGTATACGTGTCCCGTGTAGCATTTCCCTACCAAAATGCTATCCGTTGTTTTTGAAAATATTCATGTTTGTTTCTAATATTCCTATGTATATTATATTTGACAGGAGGGATGTCTGTGATGACACGGGATGTTTTGCGTGTTATTGACTGGGTAATGTCTAGGAAATGTTTTGACCGAGGATGTCAGAAGCGAACATGACTTACGAGTAAGGATAGATTATGCCTAAGACTGATTTATGCAAGAAGAGGAACCTATTCAATAGCAAAATAAAAAAGAATGATTGAGTCGTTCATAAGGACCATTACGGAACTTTGACTTGATTAGAATAGAATCAGGGCAGAAAAAGATTTGTCTTGAAAATTTGTGTTGGAGACGAAGGGGAAAGATATGTTGACAAATGGTATTTATTAATTAATATATTGATTTATTCATCTAATTTAATTGCTCATAGAAGAACCTAAGATATTTAATGTTACAACGGGGTTGCAGTCCTTAAGAAGCAACTTGCATTGCATACATCGAAATTATTCACGCGTTCTTAACCCTAAGAAAACCGCTTCAAGGAATCGCATTACAAGATGAAATTTTAAAACATATTTTCGAATGGAACGTAACTAAAATTTACTGCAATTTATTTTGATGAGCTTTTCTTCTATAGCATCATAGCCGCCACATTTTCCTTCTCTAGATAAGTGGTCTTTACAGCCTTCCCGGTTATGTCTTCAGATTCGTCAAGGCTGTTAGTTACGAAATTCTTTTAAGAGAGAGAAAAGCCAAGTATCAGCTCTTCGGTGAAATATATTACCTTAAAAGTATCTTTTGTTTTTATCTCTTTTTACAAGATTCTTTGCCGCTAGCAACAAATTGCAGCTACCTAATACCGATAGGTTTTTTAAAAGGAAAAGTCCTTTCATAAGTTGCGCACCCAGTTTCCGCAAGGAGACACTACGAAATGGCACATTGCAGGATGCAGCTGTTTTTATAATAAAACATGATGAGTTCTCGGGCATTGCTCAGTTGGAAGTTTTGCATTTATGCCGTTCATTTACGTTTTTGCGCAGGTACTACTTCAATGATTCTGGACTGGTATGAAACTTCAGTCATATGGATCTTCAAGATATTATCTTTCGTGTCACATGGGTGTGATTATGGTTATAATATTCACAAGGCTCATTTACATTATAAATTTTTTTATCGTGGAGTTGCCTTAAAAGTCTTAATGCTATTGAAAATAGTTTTAACATTGTCTATAAACAATTTTGTCTTATGAATTAACTGTATTATGGTAGAAATGTATCGAGAAACTGTTGAAAACTGTATCATTAGAACCAAATGTGGTTTTCAGCCAGTTCAATAAAAATATAATATCTCTAATAATATCTCGATGAATTGATTTTTCCAATTTCTCATTGAACGTCATAAATTATACTTGTTTTTCTCCCACGCACCTATCAAATTATAGAATGGAATCATTTCACTATCTTCTCAAATCAGAAAAGAGAATTACTGTTGTTTACGAAACTACCTCTATAAACAACACGACTTTTTCCAAGCTTATGCTTCGAAGGCCGTGTCACTTCACTATTTTCTTCTCGTTTATTTAATAAGTTCTCTTCTTGTCGACATTGTTACATCTTTTTGTTAAATCAGCTTAGAAATAGTATGTTATGTATATAAAATAAAATATTCAGAGTATCGCATGCTATGGGATAAGAGAAAAATAGGATGCATTGTTAAAAACGACAAAACCGAACTTATTTGCTAAGTTGTATATTTTCTTCATTATACGGAATGTAGAACTTATTGTTTAAGTAAAAAAATTCACTCTTTAAATAATAATAATACATGTTCCATAGTCTTTGCGATTCAGATCACGGTTTCTCTTGCGCTTTTTCCGACCGCCTCTACGCGGCGCCACGTCTATTTCGCCCCTTATATTTGCAGGCAGTCAGTCCCTTTCTCCACCTGAACTTCTTCTCCATCTCTCTCTCTTATATCCAGAGAGAGGTGCTTTTGTCTTTTGTTGCCTTTTTGAGTACATTTGCTTCAAATTTTAGCTCTTTGATTTCTCATTCGCTCTCTTCCTTTCCCTTCCTTACACGTTATACTGCTTCCTTCTTGACATTTGCACACTACCTTTTTTCCTACAGGAACCAGCTTGCTCTCTGTTTCCATTACGTATTCCGCCTACCTCTCCTCTAACGCGTAGTATGTTGTAACACTTGGTTCGTCTTTCTACGTGCACGTGCGGCCATCCACCCGTCTCTTCATTCATTAAATCCTTTTTTATACACCTAACGAAAATTTATTGCGTAAAATTGTCGATACCCGCGAATTTAGAATTTTATTCGTGTTCTCCGCCGTTGGCGCCGATTCATTAAAAATTCTATATCCGAAACTGTGATTCATGGAAATTCTTTAATTCTAAAGCGCTAGGAGCCCTTCGAAATTCAACCGGCGATTTCTCCCACTAGGTTTTTGGATTTTGGAAGTTTCTTGAAAATTTTTATTGTGATTAATTGAGTTCCGCAAAATCTACGGTTTTATCGCGAATGAAATTCTCGGATGTTTATAGTTTTTTTCCGTTTGCAGATTGTCACGATATTCTTTTAAGAGAACTAGCTTCTTCCTCGAAAAGGTCAATAATACTCGTTATTCACTCAATCCATTAGCACCCTTTCGTATTGACCTAATTGCTCCTGGATAGAGCAGATTTGTTTTCACTTTTGCTGCCTCGGGAAAAATTCTCTCTCTCTATCAATTCCCCATATCCATATATCCTTCTCTTAACACCACAACGCTCGCTCATCCCGCACCCTATCGGAGTAATTCTCATAATTAATTGGACCTACTGCATCACTGATCCAATTCAATGCGCACTTCGATTTCTAGAGGTTCCCTGGGTATTGCGTATTTGTGTAGGACGGAATAAACGCGCAGTATAAAGTAAGGTACGTTTTAAAAGAAGTAGCGAAATTACCCGTAAAAAATGATGTGGAAATTTTAATTCTACTTAATTTTTTCAAATTTATACAGCTACTGAAAATTGTTGTCAATTATCTACATCTACAAATTACCCTGAAATTCATCAAGTTGGTGGGTGGCAGGGGGTGCAATGCACCAAATCCTACCTAAAGATTGTCTAACGCAATTCGAAATTTCCTATTGTGATCTCGTATTGTCCTCGGAAAGAAAGAGCCTAGATAACGCTCCGTCATACAATCGATCTCACGTATTTTATCGTCTCGATCATTTCTACCTATATAAGTTGGTGCCACAATTATTCCCACTACCTCCTCTTTTAGACATTCCGACCTATATTTCTCCAGAAGTTTCAACCTTGAGTCCAATCTACGGTCCTCCAGTGATACCCAGTTCAAATCGCTCAGTAAAGAGGTGACGCTTTCCTTATGTTCGTACTTCTGTTTTACAAATCTGGCTGCTCTGCGCTGTACTCTTTCTAGTTGAATTATGTGTCCCTTCTCGTACGGATCCCATATGCTCGCTGCGTATTCCAGTTGCGGTCTCACCAGTGATAAGTATCATGTTTCACGTACTTTCTCTGTAGTGTTCCGTACTATTCTACCTATGAATGCCATTTTCTTGTTGGCCGCGCCTATAACTCAACGAATGTGCATGTCCCACGAAAGATCTCGACAAATGGTTACTCCTAAATATTTTACATTCTCAGCCTGTCGAATGCTCATTTCATCTATTTTTTATTCGAAACCTAAATCTTTGTTCTTACTTTTCCATAACGTGACTGCGGCACATTTAGTATAATTAATTTCAATTTGCCATTCTTTGCACTACGCTGAAATGGCTTTTAAGTCTTCAAGCAGTGGCTGATGATCCTCCTGGTTTTTTATTTCTTTATATAGAACGGTGTCATCGGCGAAAAGCCTAATTTTACTACGAACAACCGAGCAGATATCATTTACATAGATTAAGAAGAGCAGAGGGCCCAATACACTTCCCTGAGGAACACCCGAAGCAACTTTAACGGGGGACGAGTATTTCCCACCGATGACAACTATTTGTCCCCTATTCGAGAGGAAGTCTCTCACCCAACCGACAACTTTCGGATTATGTACGCGTTGCGTTAGTTGTATTTGCATATACCACAAAAATCTGATGTGGCCACCACATGACTTTTTCATACCTGTAATATTTCTAAAAATTCCAAATAGGTTAAATGATAATAAATATTTTAAGGAATTGCGAGAAAAAATTTAGACTTTACAACGAATAAAAATAAACTCAAACCGTAGCCTTCTGATATTGGATACAGCCACGAAGCTCCAACAATTAAGAAAAGAAATAGGAGCGTTACTAAGACATAACTAAGCGTCAATTGTTAACCCTAGTCATCGGTAGGTGGCGTGGTGGTGGCAGCTATAAATATAAGATATCTATTAAACGATGCATTATATGGAAAAATGTTTCAAACAACGATTGTGAAAAATTAAATTTCCTACAATTTTATGTCAATACATTTTACATTTATCAAATATTAGAGCAAATATTTTAAAATAACTGATAAGTGACAAGAGTAAACACCCACTTTCGGTTGACCGAGTTTTACTAAAATCTAATCAGTTCTTGAAACTTTTATAAAAATGTTAAATATAAAATTTCGCGTTGACTTGATTAATAGTTTTTGAGTAAGAGCACCCACAAAAAGCTATCACACACACACACACACAGATATCATCGAGAAAATGGTCAAAACTTGTTCAGGGGACTTCAAAACGTGTATTTTCGTTGAAACCTCGAAGTCGATTTTTTCCCCTATATTACCTTAATTGGAGAAAGTAAAAAATGGATGTGAAAGAGTAAACACCCACTTCCGGTTGACTGATTTTGACCAAACACTAATCAATTGTTTTTCCTTTAATAAAAATGTCATATATAAAATTTTGTGTTGATCCGATTAAGGGTTTTTGAGTTCAAGCACCCATAAATTTCCGGTCAGAAACACACGCAGAGATATCGTCGCGAAAATAGTCAAAACGTGTTCAGGGGACCTTAAAACATGTATTTCCGTTGAAATGTCGAATTCGAGTTTTTCCATGTAAACAATACTTTCTCTGTACTTCGTATATGGAGAAAGTAACGAGATGGAAATGTATACTCCATAAATGGAATACACAGAGACTTCAAAGGCGTTCTTAATGGAAAACACCTATGGAACGGAATCGAAAGATTGGGCGATTCTCGGATTTTTATCCCCTAATCTATAGTCTCGTGTTCTATCTTGTAGTAAATGTTGTTCTCGATCCAAATAATTTTTTTAATCTATACCTATAATTTTATTAAATTAATTATGTAAAGTGGAAGTTCTAATTGACGGATTCAGTGAAAATCACAATTGGGCGATAAATTTTGATAAAGATCACTCATACTTAATTAAATTTAAAATCTGTCCAGCGGTTTAGGAGATGAAAGTTACAACGGACGGACGGACCAGACGTGCCCATAAGGCGTTCCGCTATTACCGCTTCGCTGGTAAAGAACGCCTAAAAACGGATACGTGACATGAGTAAACACCCGCTTACGGTTGACCGATATTTATCAAAAACTAATCGTTTCTTTTCCCATTAACAAAAATGTCAAATATAAAATTTCGTGTTGATCTGATTAATAGTTTTTGAGTTAGAGCACCAATCTCAGTCACAGACACAGCCACAGACATCATCGCGAAAATAGTCAAAACGTGTTCAGGGGATCTTAAAACATGTATTTTCGTTGATATCTGGAATTAGATTTTTTTCATGAAAACAATACTTTCTCTTTACTTCGTATATGGAGAAAGTAATAAGAATTTTACGATTACCAAACAGACGTCTTCTGTATTAATTACTAGTGCTATGGATTTACGGCTTGACTGATTTACAAACATGGCCAGTATTTGGTTATTTAACCTTTAATCTTCAACAATACATTCAAAAGTGTTGTATTTAGCCTAATCAGGTAAAATTATCACGCTTTTCGTCCGTTTTTAGCGAAGGCGTGTCAATTGAGCGTTCCAGACAGGTAAACGGAGATTGCCTATTACATTAGATATTTCTTCGGGTATTGGTCGATTTAGGTATCGGAAATATTTGCAAACTTTTTTATTTGAGTGTTTTTCTCATGGTTATTTTATTCAGTATCATCGGTTTTTCCATCATGAATTCTTAACCTCTTCAATATTAACTCCTTTACTTTTTTGGCCTTGAATTCTTTCGATCGAATGACGTAATTTTTTCTCTTTACTGATTTTTTTTGGTGGGCACATATATTCATTTCTTTTCTTCGCGCCTCATTTTTCTCGCTTTTTATTCAGCGGTGGTATCGGCAAATCTTCCACACTTTACAAACAACCTGTTTTCTTTCTGTTTTTCTTTTTTCTCGATAACGCCCACAATCAGATTTTCTCAACCGTCACCTTGGAGATGCAAAACAAAACAGTAACGTATTCATAAATTCTGTGGCAGCGCACAAAAGAAGGAAGAATAACATCTACCTCGGAGAATTTCAAATGAAAATGAAGTAATATGGGCGGGAATTCTCTTTCAATGTTAATTTGTAGCTTATAAAATCAGTTGAATCGTTAAGGTCATTACAAATTTGCATTTAATCGTGTAAACAATTATAACAATATGAAAAGAAGATATTTTTAGAAATAGCGAATTTAATATAAGTTCATGACATACATATTCAGTATCTGCCTTCAGGCATTCGGATTCGATTCTCGCCATAAATATAGCGGTTTTTGAAAACCTTTAATACTCTTTATTATTCAGTTATATAATGCCATCTATTGCTGTTTAAGACTCAATGACATTATTTCAATAAATAAAAAATTAATAATGAATGCTTAATGTAGCATACGTGGCATCCGTTATTACGTCACGGTGCGTTAATGACGAAAGATATTTATATTACGTCCAAATAGGCAGTACTTTAGAAGAATGATACAGCAATTTTCAATTACGTTTGCTCTGAACGTAGTAAGGAGCTCGGAGAGTATTTATTACGCCTCGCCAAGTTTTGCTCGCCCGATCGCATGTCTTTGAGGGAATGAAAAATTTATGACCCCTCTCTCCATCCCTTCTTTCTCTCTCTCTCCCCCCCATCCCCCATTCTCTTCTCAAGAAGGATTATGCGCGATTTTCATCTCGCCCTTTGCAGCTTAACCTCTCCTCTCTTCCTCTCTTTCTTACCGATCTCCTCCATTTCGCAAATGGTCTCCTTTTCTTGCATTCCCCCGAGGCGAAGAAATTAGGCCGCGTTTCGGTCTCGTGTGCGAAGGGGAGATAATGGACGAAGAGAGAAAAGGTAGAGAGGAGGGAGAGATATAGAGGAGGGAGAGATAGAAAGGAGGGAGAGATAGAAGGGAGATATAGGAAAGAGGGAAAGATAGAAAGGAGGGAGAGATAGAAAGGAGGGAGAGATCGGAGGGAGATATAGGAAGGAGGGAGAGATAGAAAGGAGGGAGAGATAGGAGGGAGGGAGAGATAGGAGAGAGATAGAGGAAGGAGGGAGAAATAGAAAAGAGGGAAAGATAGAAAGGAGGGAGAGTTATGGAGGAGGGAGAGATTGAAAGGATGGAGATATAGGAAGGAGGGAGAAATACGAAATAGGGAAAGATAGAAAGGAGGGAAAGATAGGAAGGAGAGAGAGATAAGGAGGGAGGGATAGGGAGGAGGGAGAGATAGGAAGGAAGGAGATAGAGGAGGGAGATAGAATAGGTAGATAAAGGAGGGAAAAGGTGAGGGAGATAGAGGAGAGACATAGAGAAGGGAGATAGAGAGAGGATGTGGGCGGGTGAAAAGGTGAGGGGAAGAGTGGAGAGAGAAAGAGAGGTGGCGATAGAAGGGATGGAGTGAGAAAGGAGAGTATGGAGTGAGATATGGAGAAAGTGATAGTAGAGAGAGTAGATATGCAGTGAGAAAAGAGGCAGAGTTGGGAGTGAGAAAGAGGGATAGAGTAATGATAGAGAGAATGGAGTGTGCTAAAGGAGAGATTGGGGGATGGGTGAAGGATAAGGCACCGCAAAAGCGTGGACGGTCTGGACGTAGGAATAGAGCGAGGGAAGTGAAAAGGTCGCATTTTGTTGGGAGGAGCAACGGAGTAGGCGGGTTTTTGATGGGCACGTGTCTTCGCCAGTGGAAGAAATGGAAGATGATCGCGTGTTCGCCTGCGTCCGACCGACTCCACAACCTTTCGCACCCGCCAGCGAGCACACACATGCAGGCAGTTCTCCGCAGAGAACACGCCTGCCCTTCCTACCTTACCCCACCTCTCCTCACGACCAACCTGCAAACACCAAAGCACCTCAGGCCGTATTCTTGCCAAAGCTCCAGGCTAGACCTTTAACTATCTATATACATCTTTCTCTTCCTGCCTCTTCCACAAGAACTCCTCCCTCTCCCCTCTCATTTCTCTCTTTTTGTTCTTGCTCTTTCACTCTCTCCATTAAAGTTATTCTCTTTCTCATCACCTCACCTATTTTGTTTTATACCTTATTCCTATCTCTCTCTCTCTCTATACGTGTTCATATATGTATATGTACATGTGTATATCTATATATATATATATATATATATATATATATATATATATATATATATATATATTAACTAAAGGAAAAGAAAAGGTAGTGATGAGGGTGGCAACAAGGTGTTGAGGGAAGCCCAGCGGACACTCACCAAGTTGAGGACCAAGCTGGCAGGCTGCTGGGGGCGTCGAAGAGACACGTAAAACACACGAACACAAAAACACACGCAAGCTTATCGGGCCTATGCCCTTCTTCAGCGAAAGAGTAACGTAATATAATAACGTAATATATATATATATATATATATATATATATATATATATATATATATATATTAACTAAAGGAAAAGAAAAGGTAGTGATGAGGGTGGCAACAAGGTGTTGAGGGATGCCCAGCGGACACTTACCAAGTTGAGGACCAATATATATATATATATATAAATACGTACCCAGAAATTTGCTTCTGGGAGGGAGGGAGGGTCTGAGGCCGAAAACCAATTTCGAACAATTGATTAAATAAAAGTCCTATTTAAATAATATGAACTTTTATAACGTTTTCAGTTCTCATAACTCAACGCAGCAAGCGTCACCGCAGCAAGAGGCAACGTAGCTAGTTTGTAGCGTGGTTATCGCAGATTCCACAAATGTCTGGACACCGGGGGAGGGGAGGTGTTCGCACCCCCTGGATCCCCCCCCTCTGGGTTTCCTTGTGTATATGCATACACACATATGTCCTTCTTGCTCTTTTTTATCCATCTCCTTCCTTCTATCTTCCTCGCTTTACTTACAACTTCATCTATCTTCTCTCTTTTCTTATTTAAACGTTAGATCTACCTGTTGCATCTACATGTTGCATTTATATGTTGCATTTATATGTTACACCGCAAGCCACCGAATTGGTTGATGGCGAAGGGTTAAATGCACTTCAATATTCGTAATTATTTTCACTTACTAACAGGTTTTACTCTCCTTTCTTTTTCTTCCTCTTTAGAAAAAATACAGCGGCGAGCAGCTAGATTCGTGAAAAAGAATTACGATGAAAAAAAGAGCGTTGCGTTACTCATTGAAGAGTTGAGTTGGCCATCTTTTAAAGATCGTAGATTAGAGGTGAGACTTAAACTTCTAGATTAATGTAGGTCGGAGATATTCGTAAATGAAATGAAGGATATTATTCGACAACCAACGTATATCGGACGGAGAGATAATGAGGACAAGATTCGCGAAATAGATAGTAGGACAGAGATATAAGGAGTCCTTTTTCCCTAGGACAGTACGTGACCACAATAGCTAACAGTGAATAATAATTAGTGAGGAACTTGGTGCGCGGCACCCCCTGCCATCCACCGTCAAGGTGACTTGCAGGGTAATATGCAGATGTAGATGTACCTACCTTATTTAATCTTCTCACTACCTCTTACTCTTCCTCTATCTCTCTCCACGTCTCCCTTTTCCATCCGTTTCATCTTCATCATCCCAACTACCATAATTTCTCTTTCTCCTCTTTACTACTTTCTTCCTTGCACCTTTCCTCCCTCTTTCCCTTCGTCCACCCCAATTTCCTCCCCTTTCCTCTCTTGCTTTTCGTCCTTGGGCAGAGGGATGAGAGTGGTTTGCAAGGTGTCCGTTGGCCTTCCCCATTCCTCCCTCACTTGCAGGTCCCTCTCATGTTCCTTTGCTCGAAAGAATGGGTAAAAAGGGCAGAGACCATCCCTACGTATACGTGTCTGCCCATGGCTGCTGCCTTTTCTTCCAATCTCCTTCTCAGTCTCTCTCTCCTTCGCTCGGTTCGAGTTTCCAGGTTGTGTGTGCAGGTGGCTGATCGCCCGCGCACTCCTTTAAGATATATTAGCATTTTTTTTAAAAAGCGGACTGAAGGAATTCGTTCAAGAGGATTGTTCCCCCCCCCCCCCACTATTTTCCCCATTGACAACGGTTAGGATAAAATATTGATAAAGATAACGCTGATAGACGTTGGTTGTTTGTCTAATCAAGTGGTGACAAAGTTTGCCTTCTATGCTCCAGAATTATGATCTCACAAGTGCAATTATTTAAAGTTCATTCGTGTTTTTTGGAGCTTTTTACCACTGTCACTAACTAAAAAACGTAATAATAACCTGAAATATTTTGTTTTAAGTTTTGTGAGGCTATTTAATCTCATATTTTATTGTGAATAGACTCAAGAGATTTAAGCCCGCCATGAAAAACGGAAAAATAACAAACTGTGAATTATATCGTTTATTCCTTCTTCAGTTTAAACTTTTCGTTGTTTGAATAAATACCTTTCCATGAAAATCAAATATATATATTCACCCATGTTTGGTCACGTAGGACGGCTGCTATGTAGTTTAAATGCAACTTTCGTTTCAGGACAAACTCGAATTTCCTTTATTAACTCTTCGATGGTTTTTTGGATATTGAGTAATATTTTTGAATCGTATCAGAATTTCTAACAAAACGATAAAGTATTTCTGACGAAGTAGAGTACTTTGCATGAAATTGCTGTATCAATAAAATGCCTATTCGAGGCCATTTATCTCGTTAGCAACGTATGATAGTACGTGCCTTTGCAATGGACCGTGACATAACATGTAATCATATAATAAATTAAATCGTTATATTTTAATTACCGCGGCTTATCCACTAAATAAAAATACTTTTATTGTTAGGTAACCATTTGATCGATTAATTACTTCACGTAATGTACCTCCATTTTGATTTTAATGGAAAATAGATCTTTATTTCCTCCGAAGCTCCGCCAACTATAGCATTCACCATTTATAACTTCCCTTCTTCAAAACACGAGCGAAATATTAATTAAGAGAACTAGAATCCCTCGTCAAGACCCGATTCTCCTTTTTTCCTGAAAATTATTGGCCCTCGAAGTTTTACTTAAACCATCTCGTCTCGCCTTTTTGGTTCGACCATTCTCCGTGAAAACTGTCGGAAAATCACGTTTGTCACTTTAAATCAGAATTCTCGCGGGCGAGTGAATCCCAACACCACGTGCCCCTTTTTGTTCGCTTCATTAGCGGTCGATCTTCCGCGGTTGGCATTCCTGCTTCGTCTTAAGGTAGAAGTAGGAAGAGGATAATATGAGCGTAGGCAGGGCCCGTTCACGCGTCGGAGGTGGGGTCGTCTGCGCCCGCGGAGCGTGGTGTGGTCGCCGGGCATCTGCCAGGTCGCCGGGGAGTGGGAGGGCAGGTGTGCCGAGAGAGAGAGAGAGAGCGAGAGAGAAAGAAAACAGCCCCCACTGCAGAAGAAGACGGCCCGCGGAGAAGGGGGGCAGAAGCGTGGGGTGGGTGATGGGAGGAAAGTGGGTGGAGAAGAGGCGTGGGGGTCGCACCTTCCCCCAACCTCCCCTACCCTCTTCCCCGTCCGAAGCGTCCAGTCCTCCGCTTGCCCCCTCGCAGTCTTCGCGGGGGCAGAGATTTTTGTAAGAGAGGGGCGGTGAAACCAGAGTACGGACACCTTTTGGAAAGGGGGCTGGAGGCATTGATATAGGAGCACGAAGCACGCGTGCCCATCTCTCTCTCCACCCTCTCTCGAATCTTCCCTCCTGTTACTCCGCTCTTCTCCCCAAAAGCCCGAGAACATCGAGACTTTCCAATCACGGCCACCTTACTCTCGGCGGTGAGACTGACCGGCAGCATCTGTCGCTGAGGAACCTGCATCTGCCGTTTTTTCTCTCTATAAACACTCGTTGCCCATGGGTAGTGTGTCGGTTTGTGAGAGAACGTCCGGTCGCCAACGTGTATCACATGCTTAAGATGCGAGGTCGCGTATCTGGGCGCGATCGAGACGAGCCTATCCGTTTGCTGATATGACTTGAAGACTTAAAGAGACCATTTTGTTAATGATGAGTCTCGAATGTAATTATTTCATTCAAAAATCTACCGTAAATGTTATTCTACATCAAAGGGAAATGTTTTTAATTTTTAACTACTAATTATTGTAAGGAAATTGAATAATAGCTATTTTTTACTCTTCTATACTCAATTAATTGATTATTAATTATTGTTTATTTTTATTTAATTTTTTACTGATAATAATTTTGATAACTGTTGCGATGCATGTGATTCACTTGTACTATAGATTCAAGGTCGAATTGAAAAGTCCAGCTTATGACTTGTATCAAAAACGTAAAGACATCTGAAGCAATAGCCATAAAAGATCGAGTTTCTCATTTACTTTTAAGCTATAATGTAATCGTCAAAGGATGATTTAATTGGTCTTTTCTTAGCTGTGTGAGATAATTGCCTTGTTAATTAAGACTAACAAGGCTATTGGATCATTGAGATGAACACATTAAAATTGTTATTCTATAATATAATTGAGCTCTAAGGCGATAATAACATGTTTAATGGTCGTGTCTATTACTATCATCAGACAGTCATAAAACAACCATGTTATATTTAGATTATATTTAAGAATAATCAAAAGGTAACGGATTTGAAATTATGCCTTCAAGGATAAGCATCTTAAAGGAAATAACGCGAAATTTAAAGAAAGGGAAAGGTTCATGTTTTCCCAGAGAACTTTGAAGCAGAGTTTGGGAAGATATGTCTAGTCTTTTATGAAAGTTCATTATGAAGTTTTAATGTAACAAGTAGGTGATGAATGCGAAAGCGTGGGTAAGAATGCAGACAGAATTTTGTCTAACAAAAAAGTATACTGCTGAAGGTAAGAGATGGATACGGAGCGAAGGTAAAAGGGCGATGAAAGTGAAGTGAAACTGAGTTAAATGTTGACAAGAAGAATAAATTTACTTTGATGGCAATTAAATAAATACCTTGTCGAAAAAATGGAGAAGTGAACTTTTTAGGGTGTCATGTTGCTCGAGAACTGCCCAATTGGCTTAGGAAACTTATTTCTATATATATGTAAGAATTATTATTAAACTTAAAAAAATTAATTTATCTTCGCAGAATATTTTGATTGCAATTCATAATTAATCAAATTAACAAACAATTTCATGAAACCAAGGCTGGGTGAAATGCTTAGTTAGCCAATCAAGCGAGTGGATTTTGGTTGCAATTAGCCCTGTTAATGTGATTACATAATTGAAAGAGCAATATTATTCGAGGCTAAATGCTAAGTGTATTCCATTAATCGCGATATATTTTTCAAAATCGGATTAATTTTCACTGTTTATCCGGACAAATTAGCTTCTACGTTTTCTGTTTCATATTCGGTTTCTACACAAATAAGCAATTTCCATATGTATTTGGAACTGTCCGTTCTATTTGCCTCTAACGTAACGAAACTACGGTTCTTTCACGGAAAAAATTCACCGAAAGCATCTCCTCCGCCATTCTCAACGCCTCTCAGGCCTCCAAGCGAAATGAAAATCCTCGAGAGCGCATGCGGGAACGCGCGCGATTACGGATTAAAGAGCGAACGCGCATTGTTCTAGAGAACAGGTTTAAAAACGAATCCTTCGGTTCTGTTCGTAACCGGCACTTTTAACCAGAGAAACTTAAAAACATAAGAGACGTTGGTGGTTCGAGTAATTAACGGTGGAGAGTGTTAATGTGGGAGTTGGTTGGAAAAGTGAGGATTTCGAGAAGGAGTGATATGGAGGAGCGATTCGAGAAATTGGGAAGATGGGGTCTGGTCTGGAGGGAGGGGGTGAGGGTGCGAAAAATGGACGAGGAAGAGCAGGCTATGATATATCTGGAGGAGATGACAGGAGGTGGGTGTGGCAAGCTGAAGAAGAGCGCGCAAAGAAAGAAGACCACGGAAGTTTCTCGCCAGGCAAAAAACAAGTTATGAGTTTCAATTTTCTAGAAGGATGTAGGATGGGAGAGGGAGAGTTGTATCAGTGCTGTATCCCCTTGAAAATATCCTGGGGAAGACGGAGGGGGGGGGTTACGAAGAAGAAACGCAAAAGACCTGTCTCTTCTCCCCATACTTCTCTCTCTCTCTCATTCTCTCCCTCACTCCTCCCCATAGTTTGGCCCGAGTTTTACAAGCAGAGACTCTTGGCGTGGCGGTATTGCAAGGAACAAAAAAATGTGTACGATATGGCAGATATCCGACGTCCAGAGAGAGAAGTTTTCCGATAATTTCGCCTCACGACCAAGTGATGAAACTTTTCGAAGATGGCAGATGTAAAAGGAAGTTCGTGATTCGAGAAAAAGTGTCTATTGGATTTTGCCTCCTCATTTTTTTCGCGTTGAAAACCTTCAAGTCGTTTTGAGTCAAATATTCATTATCGCCAGAGATAAAGATACCGTGGAAAATCGTGCAATTGTTTATTAGTGGATGTACTTAAGTCTACACCTAATGCGCAATTTGCTTAATGATTCGTTCCTTTCATTAATACCTGGGTGAAACCTCATATACAGAAGGATATCACAAGATAAACATAAAATACATGACTTTGCGAAAATGTTCAGAATTTACCGATTAAAATATGACAATTTTTTAATTCGTATTATTCCATTCATTATTTCTTCTAACTTTTAATAATATATACTTCTACTATGCTTATAAGTAGTAATACGTCCGACCGTCATACCACCATAAACGCGATGTTAATTAACAGTAGAATACATTACAAGAGTAGAAATAGTCGACGTAATAGGGAGGACAAGGAGGCAGTAAATAATAATAATAAATCAGTAGCGCGCGAGGCATCGTTACGTAGTAATAGCGATAAACTAAAAATCATCACGGTTAACTGTCGCAGCATTCGAAGGAAGGAGGACGAACTTGAACATCTCATTCGTAGTCAGCGTGCTGACGTAGTGATAGGTACAGAAAGTTGGCTAACGGCGGACATAGCCAGTCAGGAGATCTTTCCTTGTGACTAGAGCGTTTTTAGATAAGATCGATGTAGCCGGTTGCGAGATGGAGTCTTTATAGCAGTTAGCAACAAATACGAAAGTAACCCAATACAGATTAATGATGACGAAGTAGAAAGTGTTTGGTGTAGTGTGAAAGGGGACGACTGTAAAACTGTAAATATATGCGCCTTTTATAGACCACCAAATGCGAGCGTGGAAACTATTTATTATCTAGAGAAACAAGTGGCGACGTTAAGTTCGATTAATAAAGATAATGCCATTATAATCGGGGGCGATTTCAATCTTCCGTCAATTGATTGGAGGCATAATTGCTTTTATCCCGGTGGTAGAGAGCGTGAATCTTGCGAAGCTTTACTTGAAACTTTCAGCAAACACTCATTGTATCAGTTAGTGAGATTTCCCACCAGATTTAATAATATATTAGATTTATTGGCTACTAATCTTCCTGAGCGTATGAATAGGGTATCTGTTGCTGTGGGAATAAGCGATCACAAGGGAGTGTACGTGGAGTTTCAGTTAAATATTGAGAAAAAGGTTAAGGCTAAAAGAAAGCTTTATGTATTCGCCAAAGCCGATTTCACTTTTCTACGAAATAAATATATTTCTGCGAGGTAGCAGATATTACAGACGCGCAAGAATCCTGGTGCATGTTCAGAGATATGATGCGAGAGTGTACAGATAAATTTATTCCAAGCAAACTGAAGCGTGAAAATGTAGAACCTAGATGGTACAACCAGGAAGTTAGGAGCGCTCTCCGACGGCAAAGAAAACTCCACTCTCGCGTAAATAACACATCCTCAACAGCTACGGTAGAACAGATTGCAACGTTAAGGCAGCAATACAAGGAGGCGCGCTCCTTAACCAGAGTGTCAATGCGTAATGCGTTTAACAATTACAAAAAAAAGGTTTTACAGGATAACTTGAAAGAGAACCCGAAAGCATTTTGGTCATATGTCAGAGAAGTCAAGATAGAGGCCCCACTATTGCGTCACTTAGATCGGAAACGGGAAATGTAGTTCATGATAGTGCTGAGAAAGCAAACCTTTTAAATCAACACTTTCAGAAAGCTTTTACTCCTAATGACGATGAATGTGAAACCACTATTCCTATGCATCAGGGCGACTCGATGGAAGATTTGATATTTTCCGAAAATGAGATCGCGCTCCAACTTCATTCAGTGAAACCAAATAAATCTCCTGGGCCGGAGAAAATACCCGCGCGAGTATTGAAAGAGTTAGCTTATGAGATCGCGCCGTATCTAAAAATTATATTCGAGAAATCCATTGCGGAAAGTGTAGTTCCTAAAGATTGGAAGATGGCACACGTTACGCCCATTCATAATGGCGGAGATAAAGAGAACCCCGAAAATTACAGGCCAATTTCCCTAACTTCGTTATTGTGCAAGATACTTGAGCACATAATCTTTAGTTCTGTAATGCGCTATTTAGATAGTAACTAATTATTTAGCGGATGCCAGCACGGATTCCGGAGAGGTAGATCATGCGAAACGCAGCTCTGCTTGTTCGTGGATGATTTGTTACTATGCGGAGAGAAAAATACTCAGGTCGATGCAATATTCATTGACTTCAAGAAGGCGTTCGATAAAGCAATTAATTGCAAAGTTAGGACAATATGGTATCAATCCGAAAGTTGTCAGTTGGGTGAGAGATTTCCTCTCGAATAGAGAACAGATAGTTGCCATCGATGGGAAATACTCGACCCCCGTTAAGGTAGCGTCGGATGTTCCTCAGAGAAGTGTACTGGGCCCTCTAATTTTCTTAATCTATGTCAATGGTATCTGCTCGGTAGTTAGTAGTAAAATTAGAGTTTTTTCCTGTGATACCGTTCTATATAAAGAAATAAAAAACAAGGAGGACCATCAGCCGCTGCGTGAAGACTTAAGAGCCATTTCAGCGTGGTGCAAAGAATGGCAAATTGAAATTAATTACACTAAATGTGCCGCAGTTACGTTCTGAAAAAGTACAAATATAGAAGTAGGTTTCGATTATAAAATAGATGGAATAAATATTCAAGCAACCGAGTATGTTAAATATTTAGGAGTAACTATTTGTCAAGATCTTTCATGAGGCATGCACATTCGTCGAGTTATAGGCGCGGCCAACAAAAAACTGGCTTTCATAAGTAGAATAGTACGAAACACTACAGAAAAAGTACGCGAAACAGGTTACTTATCACTGGTTAGACCACAAGTGGAATACACCTCATCCATATCGGATCCGTACGAGAAGGGACACATAATTCATTTAGAAAGAGTTCAGCGCAGAACAGCAAGATTCGTAAAACAAAAGTACGAACATAAGGAAAGCGTCACCACATTATTGAGGGATTTGAACTGGGTACCACTGGAGGATCGTAGATTGAACTCAAGCTTGCGGCTTCTGGAGAAATATGGATCGGAATGTCTAAAAGACGAGGTTGTAGGAATCACTGAAGCACCAACGTATATAGGTACATCTACATCTACATCTACAAGTTACCCTGCAATTCACCAAGTTGGTGGGTGGCAGGGGATGCAATGCACCAAATCCTACCTAAAGATTGTCTAACGCAATTCGAAATTTCCTATTGTGATCTCGTATTTTCCTCGGAAAGAACGAGCCTAGATAACCCACCAACTTGGTGAATTGCAGGGTAACTTGTAGATGTAGATAACGCTCCGTCATACGATCGATCTCACGTATTTTATCGTCTCGATCATTTCTACCTATATACGTTGGTGCCACAGTTATTCCCACTACCTCCTCTTTTAGACATTCCGACCTATATTTCTCGAGAAGTTTCAAACTTGAGTCCAATCTACGGTCCTCCAGTGATACCCAGTTCAAATAGCTCAATAAAGAGGTGACGCTTTCCTTATGTTCGTACTTTTGTTTTACAAATATGGCTGCTCTGCGCTGTACTCTTTCTAGTTGAATTATGTGTCCCTTCTCGTACGGATCCCATATGCTCGCTGCGTATTCCATTTGCGGTCTTACCAGTGATAATTAGCATGTTTCACGTACTTTCTCTGTAGTGTTTTGTACTATTCTACCTATGAATGCCAGTTTCTTGTTGGCCGCGCCTATAACTCGACGAATGTGACGATAAGATACGTGAGATCGATTGTAGGACGGAGCGTTATCTAGGCTCGTTCTTTCCGAGGACAATACGAGATCACAATAGAAAATTTCAACCTGCGATAGACAATCTTTAGGTAGGTTATGGTGCATTTCACCCCCTTCCACCCACCAATTAGGTGAATTGCAGGGTAACATGTAGATGTAGATGTATGCTACTAATCTCAGTGTACATTAACAAAGATAGCTCAGCACTTTTGGCTAGTATATAGTAAGTGAGTGAACTCCTTCAGCCAAAATCAAGGGATTGTAAATAAGGCCAATGCATTTCGCCCACCATGTGGGCATCCTTAGGGACAACCTGAATACGACAGCGACTGGAAGTGAACTGTGGAGAGATAAAAGGATAAAGCGAAGAGGGAGAACGAAAGACAAATGAAGAGCAAAAAGGTTTCTGGCGTGTGTGTAATTCTATCCAGTGAGTTTGTAAAGAGTCTTATTGAAATCGGTGTCGGTATTCATAAGAGTGTCTCGGTTTTTGTAAATATGTAGGTTTTCCAAGGAATTTAAGGAGTTATTGGATGAGGTTATTAATTTCATGTCTTCTAATTGTATGCTGTGACCAGTTTAGAAAATTTGATTTGCAACACTTAATTTTTCAAATCGATTGTATCTGTAGTGTGCCAAGTGTTCTTTAAAACGTGTGACTAGTTTTCTTCTTGTTTGGCCTATGTACTGTTTATCACAGTGTGAACATTGTATTTTGTAAATTTCCGACTTGTCTAAAGCTTCTGTTTTGTCTTTCGTGTTGCCTAATAAATTTTTTAAATTATAAGGATTGGTGTATGCTATTGTTTATTTTTTCTGTTTGTAAATTTTGTCCAAGCCTTTATTTAGTGGTGGATAGAAGGGTAGTTTTATGTATTTGTTCTTTTCCCTTTTAGTTTCAATTTGGTGAGTGGTGGAGTTTTTTGGACTAGTTTATTAATTAATTTATTATTGTATCCCAGTTTGGCGGCTGTTTCTTTTATTTATTTAAGTTCCTTTTCGTATCTATGTTTACTAAGGGGGACGTTGCAGAGTCTGTGAGTTAAAAAGTGAAAAACAGCTGTTTTATGGTTCATTGGGTGGAAGGAACTGTTGGGAATAAAATTATCTGTATGCGTTGCCTTTCTATAAATATCGAACTCTATATGTTGTTCATTTTTTATGATTACTAAATCCAAAAATGGTAAAGTGTCGTTGTTTTGTAATTCATAGGTAAATTTTGTAGAAGGGTATATGTCGTTAAGTTGGTTGACGAAATCATTTAAATTTTGTTTGTTTAAGTCGAAGATTGCAAAGATGTCGTCAACATATCTGTACCAAGTATTTGGGAAATAATTGAACTTTTCCTTGCATATGTTTTCGAAGAAAGTCATGAATATGTTAGCAACGAAGGGTGATAGAGGATTCCCCATAGAGGTACCTTGAGTTTGTGTATAATATTCTTGTTTGAATTGGAAGACATTTTGTGACATACAAAGATTAGTAAGTAATACATATTCCTTGGCTATTTCGGCTGGCATGTTTTGGTTTTGTAATAAAGTTTTTAATATTTGTGAGGTTTCTTCCAAAGGTGCACTAGGGAAAAGGCTTTTGACATCGAAGGAGACCATAATCTCTGAATCTTGTAATGTTAGATTTTCCAATTTACTTATCAAATCAAAAGAATTTTTTACTGAATGTTTGTCTGGAAATGACATTTTTTTGAATTCGTGGTTTAACCATTTGGCTATGTTATAGGTAGGGCTGTTTATCCCTGAGGCTACAGATCTCACGGAATTGTCGTTTTTGTGTATTTTGGGGAGGCCATATAATTTGGGTTTATTTGGGTTTGAGATATTGAATTTAAAGCTTTGTTTTTGTCAATGATTGTTCTCAGTTGACATGATGGAATTCGAACACTGAGCTGTAATTCGTTATTTTTTCTGAGAGGCTCAATGATTAGTTGTTAAATACATGCAGCAGATGTATTCTGTTATTCGACTGTGAGAAAATGGGTGGGAAATTCAAAACGGGAAATGAGAGATCGGTGGAGGAACCCTACAGTGGACGTCCTGCCTCGGTCACAACTGTGAAAAACATTAAATTTTATCAACATTAGGGCAGACCAGAGGTCGGCAACGCAATACGTTTCTGTTTGTTTTTAAACAGCCAAGCGTTTATTAGGACATCGGCGGTCGAAGATCAGACAATTTATAGTAAATTTTTGGGCCTCAGAAAAATAATTTCTGCTTTTGACGTTATGGACAAAAACTTTGGTGGCGCTAAAATACACTAAATATAAAATAAAAGAATTAATGTATACAATGTTTTATCTTTCGAAGTTTATTTGGAGAAAACATATTGATGTTGTAATTGAAATCCATATACTTACGATAAAATGTCTACTTCTCAAGTGTCTCTCAGCATTTGTTGTCATTGTCTTCTCAGTCGGATATAAATAACTTAAGTTAAATATTAACAAAAATGTTCTCGAATAGCTTTTTAAAACTCTGGCTCCTAAAAGGTGTGTGCGTCTACATCTGCATGTTACCCTGCAATTCACCTAATTGGTGGGTGGCAGGGGGTGCAATGCACCAAAACCTACCTAAAGATTGTCTATCGCAGGTTGAAATTTTCTATTGTGATCTCGTATTGTCCTCGGAAAGAACGAGCCTAGACAACGCTCCGTCCTACAATCGATCTCACGTATCTTATCGTCACTGTAATTTCTACCTAGATACGTTGGTGCTTCAATTATTCCTACAACCTCGTCTTTTGGACATTGCGATCTATATTTCTCCAGAAGCCGCAACCTTGAATTCAATCTACGATCCTACAGTGGTACCCAGTTCAAATCCCTCAATAATGAAGTGACGCTTTCCTTATGTTCGTACTTTTGTTTTACGAATCTGGCTGCTGTAAGCTGCATTCTTTCTAATTTAATTATATGTCCCTTCTCGTACGGATCCCATACTTCTACTTCTCACTAAAGAAATAATTCGACTAACGTAAGACGTGGAAGCAATCTGCGATGCTACGCATACCGAATTGCTCAAGAGTAACCTTTAATAATAGAGCGTACACAATACAATGTATACAATATATCGTTGCTGCACGTATACGTTAACTGCTCTCGGTCGTTAAGCATCATCACGAAATTCGCGACCTTGCGGTAAAGCTTAGGAAAGAGTACCACAAACTCAACCTAAAATACACAAAAGAAAAATTACGTAACTCAAAAGTTGAACACACAGGCAAACTCCAAACGGCACGAGCCCTCTCAGCTTATGAGGCATTAAGTTCATCATGTGTAAGTCATTGATTGCAGAGAGGTGGAATCGGGAAATATGAAAGAGTGGAAAAATGTTTAAGTTAACGACATTAATAAAGTATTGAATGCCTGAGATAGTTGAAGACTTTATTAACTTTTCCCAAAAGAATTCAACGAAATATGAGGTGCGGTCTAAAAAAAACTACATTTTGGAAACCTCCGCGTCCATAGGTTGGGAAACCCTGCCCTAACCTATTCCCTTCTGACTTAGGCCGAGAAGTGTTCAGCCGACCCTCGTAACCACCACTTGTGACCAAAATGTGCATATGGCTTATCAACAATTTTATGTCTATTGGAGTTACTTGTGTATTTATGTTGTCAATTAGATTTTAGTCATAAGACGAGCTCGATTATTTTCCCTTAAACTAAGCTCGACAATTTTTTCGGATTTCGGTACAAATCGGAATTTTCCCTAAAGTAAACACATTTATCATCAATAAGATATTTAAAAGATTTTCACGGTGTCTGCGTAATGACTCGGGTTCCGTTATTCATGATAGCGTGGAGAAAGCCAACCTGTTAAACAGTCATTTTGTAAAAGCATTTACAGCCATCAGAGACCATTGCGTACATTATGCACCCGCAATAAGAAGGGACTTGATGGACGACATAGTATTTTCTGAGGTGGGAATAGCAAAGCAATTGTTTCATCGGGCATAACAAAGCCACTGGCACCGAAGAAATTCCTGCTCGCGTTTTAAAAGAATAAGCTGAAGAAATAGCACCTTTTCTTCGTATAATCTTCGAGAAATCCATTTCTCGCGCAGAGGTCCCTAGCGACTGGAGATTAGCGCACGTTACCCCAATTCATAAGGCCGGCGACAGGGAGAACTTAGAAAATTACAGGCCGATTTCCTTAACTTCGATTCTCGAGCATATACTCGTTAGCAACATAATGCGATTTCTTGATAGTAATTTATTGTTAGATGAGTGTCAACACGGCTTCAGGAAAGGTAGGTCTTTTGATACTCAGCTCGGTCTTTTTTGAATTTTATACTGTGAAGCGGAGAAAAGAATAAGCAGGTCGACGCCATCTTCTTAGATTTTAGGAAAGCCTTTGATAAGGTACCTCACGGAAAGTTAATAACGAAATTAAAAACCTTAGGCGTTAATTCTAAAATCATTAGTTGGATCCGTGAATTTTTAAATCATAGGAAGCAGAAGGTTGTTATAGATGGGTAATCTTCGAACTTAGTGGAGGTTGTCTCTGGCGTTCGGCAGGGTAGTGTAATTGAACCGTTATTATTTCTAATTTATATAAACGATATCAGCTCAGTAGTCAGAAGTAAAATTATGCTTTTCGCGGACGACACCGTCATCTATAGAGAAATAAGCAATCTGGAAGGCCACCAGTATCTCCAAAATGACCTAGAAGCTATTTCTGCATGGTGTAAGGAATGACAGTTAGAGATCAACCAAAAGAAAAGCTGCGTCATCAACTTCTGGAGAACCAACAGTATCTCGTTGGATAATAATTATTCGTTGGACGGAGTAAAGACTCCAGTTTCAGACTCGATAAAATATCTCGGAGTCACGATCCATCGTGATCTCTCGTGGGACACCCACATTCGCCGACTGATAGGTGCCGCTAACAAAAAGCTGGCCTTTATAGGGAGAATAGTTCGAAATAGATCCGAAAAAGTGAAAGAATTATGTTATTTATCCTTTGTTCGACCGCAGGTCGAATATGCTTCAGCTGTGTGGAATCTCTACGAAAAGGGACTAACTAACGAGATAGAAAAGGTTCACACAGGGCAGCTAGATTTGTAAAGAGGAATTACGATAGTAAAGAGAGCGTAACATCATTAATAGAAAATCTGAAATGGACATCATTAAAGGAACGTAGGCTTCAGGCTAGATTTAAACTACTGGAAAAATTTATGTCGGATGGACTTGCGAATGAGGCAGTAGGACTTATCAGAAGCCCGACGTATCTCGGAAGGCAGGACAGTGAGGATAAGATTCGCGAGGTCGACTGTAGAACGGAGCGATATAGAGGATCGTTCTTCCCTAGGACGATAAGAGAACATAATAGGAAAAGATAACGTACGAGAACTATGGACCCTTGGTGAACTACACCCCCTGCCATCCACCAAAAATGTGACTTGCAGGGTATCATGTAGATGTATTACCTACGTCTGTGCTGCTCAAAAAATACCTCCACTTACACGCAAAGGCAAAAACAAACATTCCTCGAGCGTTTCGCAATTCAGAAATTCAGGAAGCCGTAACGCAAATTGAAAACAATTTAGATTTTACGCGCTTTTTTATGCCTCGTCGATCTATTGATTTATAAAAATACCTTTCCTGCGACACGACACCAAAGTCTCGAAATTCTCCAACACCATAAAAAGAGATGGGAGGAGGAATTCGCCTATCGTAATCCAATTAACGCGTAAGCCGAAACTCTTCAACCTCTTTTTTAGCTTAACACCCCTTCTTTTTTTCCCATCTTTACATTTTTATCCCACTCATCTTTTTTTTACGTCGCGAAGTCCTCTCCTAAGAAGCGGCTAGCAAACCGACTAGAGGCCGTCATACCATCCTTTTTAAGTCGTTATGTACAAGGCCAACAAAAAACGTTTATGGCTCTTAAGGGGCTGCCCCAACACCCTCTCCCTACTCTTCCTCCCCACACGAACACCAGTCGGGCAGATGGTGCCCATCCCTCCTCCATCACCCTCGCCGCCGCCTACCAACACCAGATTAGATTTTCACCCTTCTCAGCTTTTATAAATCCCAACCTTCCTGAGACCCGATATTTTTTTCCTCTTCCTCCCCGGTCAGTCCTCATCCTCGCCAAGCCTCACACCACACTTGTATATATATATATATATATTTATAAAAAGACTGATTTCCCTCCCCCTTTTCCCCCACCAGACACCTTTTCTCTATCCCGTCGCCTCTTTTGGCCCCGCTCCTCTTTCTCCCTCTATCCCTTAGCCTTATGCTCAATCAGGCGTGCGAATCCTTTTTACAGCTGCGCCCTCTTCCACCTTCCACGTCTGAAAAAGCGCCCGCCGTCCAGAGCCCTCTGCGCGACCGAAATGCGAACCAGCGCGCGTTTTAACATTTCCTCAACCACCTCTCTTTGAAAAAAAAATAAACGAAGTCGGACGAACACCCTGAAAGTATTTGAGGATACACCTACCACCTCCCTCTCTCTCTCCGAACGGCGTTAAGAAGAGGATCTCTGTGGAACTAATCGAAGAAAAGGACATCCGGACTGGCGTCCGTGGTACGGACCGACCGCACGGGAGGCTCTCTTCGGAGTACGGAGATGACAAAAAAAATCCAGATGGCGCGTCGAATCCGTGAAATATAACGGTCGTAGAGGGAGGGTGGTGGATGGACGAGTTATCTCGTCGTCTTCTTGAAGGTGTACCTTTAAAGCGTTATATGGAGGTTGATGGTGGAGAGGAGGGTATATGTGGAAGAAGATTTGACCTCGCAGTCCGTGACCTCCTCTTCTTCCTTTTAAGCACGAAACGATTTTGCGGTGCTGCTTTCCGCGAATGAAAAATTTATTTTTTTTCTCTCCACGGAAGCGTGTGTGTATTCCGTGCCTACATCCTCATCCTTCCGTCGTATACGGAATTTCCGAAAATTGTATCCGTTGCGAAATCCGGAGTAAATATGTGCGTGAGAAGAATTATTATTCCTCCCCCTCTCCCTCCTGGGCCTGAGTTTCCAAGCGAGCCATGCATCAAGAGAGTATAAAAACGCTTTTAATATTTTTACGGAGGATGCCAGCGAAGGAAAGGGACTCTTTATTTTTTTGGTGCTTGTTTTCCTTACGCGGACAATTTTACGGGGCGACGAAGTTAGAATGTTGTCTTTTCCCCGAGCATCAAAATGTAATTCGTTTTCATATTCCCCTTGGAGGCCACCTGGATTAAAGTCGGGGTTCTATCTTCGTGATCTACATCCCATTACAATCTCGTAAGGATTAAAATAAAATATTTCTTAAATATAAGTCGCAGCGACATGAAAACATATTAAACGGGAGGAGGTATTGTTTTGAAAATGCCATTTATAGCGAGTTGATAAAATTTCAAAAGGTAGTTTTTTCGTAAATCTATTTTGCGGATAAAAGTACATGGGAATTAGTACAAGAATTCTTTTTTCATATAACATTAATTTAAAAAAAATATATATAGGAATTAAGATACGGATTCAGGTCTTTCGCATCCGTACGGCAAAAAGAATGAAGTTTAATGTCACCAATGGTTAATTAACGCTCTGAATATATTCCTATTCATTCGCTATGTGTACCTATATTAGTTACCATTGACCACGAGAAAATATTCAGTTCAACTGTACCTCACGTTTTTGAGATGCATACTTTAATTGGGAATTATGAAGAAACACGGCTTATCTGTTTGTCTACATCAGGGGTCCCTATACTAAACCCGCGTAGTAATTTCATCAATTTCCTTAAGACTCCAGCAGTAGATGTCCGTAGATATAATTTATGAAATCTAAATGATATTGATCGAGTAGATGTATGCAGTATATTTTTATACAGGCTTATGGCACATCACAAAATTTAAAAAAAATTCAGTACTTTTGAAATTGACTCACGGCCCGACCAGTAATTTTAAAGTTCGTATATGTCCAGAGGCATATAAAGCCTCATGCTGTAAAAGGTTAGACGGTTAGACTTCATATTTTGACTCGTTCACGGCTGTAAATTCAATGTAGTGCTGTTATACATCTTTGTCCGTATTTACTTCAGTTGCAATTTTGTAATAAAATCTTTGAAATTCCCATCGATTTCTACTCGCAGATCCAATGTTTAATTTATTTGTCCAATTTTTAGGCGTTTTTTTCCGTCTCCAATATTTTGGCGTATCACGTGGGTCTTTAACAAGTCAAAAATTAATTAAAGTTCTTCAAGAAACTTAAAACTCATATTTCTTATCGCGATGGAAATTTTCATCTCTCTCGAGTTCTCGTACTTATATCATTAATTACGCTGAAAGACCGCTGTCGACGATAATCAAATTTAATGAGAAACCAATTCCCCTTCGGGGAAAAAATGTTTCGCGATTTTTATTTACAGCAGGGTGGAGTTAACGGAAATATATCGGAATACGATTCATCTCTCACTATTTAGAAAAAATGATAAAAAATGTTTAAGTAGCTTAAAGAAATTATAAATACACACACACACACACACACACACACACACACACACACACACACACATATATATATATATATATATATATATATATATAACAACTTACGGAAAAGGAAAGGTAAAATGAATATATGGATGTCAACAAGGTGTTGGGATGAGGAAACCCAGTGAGCACTCACCAATCAGACGACTTCAGGTTGGCGAGGCTCCGGGGATGTCGATGCGACACACGTAAAATAACACAAAAACACAGAAACATCACAAACGTAAAGCTTTCGGAACTACTCCTTCTTCAGCTACAGAGAGAGAATTATTTTACGTGTGTCGCATCGACATCCCCGGAGCCTCGCCAACCTGAAGTCGTCTGATTGGTGAGTGCTCACTGGGTTTCCTCATCCCAACACCTTGTTGACATCTATATATATATATATATATATATATATATATATATATATATATATATATATATATATATATATATATTTAACGAGGCTTTAGAACCTTTTAAAGATATTTTCTTCTCCATTAGTCTATTTTCCGAGGAGGACGAAAAAAAAACAAAAGGAAAGAGAAAAAATGGGTTTCGAACGAAACATTTTTTTATAAAGGGCTTTAAAGAAATCAAATCATTTATAACGAGATCAACTCTTTCCATCCCTTTTATTTTCGCCTTTTTATAACGTCTCTTTTCTTCTGCCTCCCTTTTTTGAGACACCCTCTTCTTCTCCCCCAGAGAAAACCCCATTTTCAACCCTCTTGACTCTCTCTCTCTCTCTCGTATCCTATGCAAGCTTCTGAGTACGCGGATTCTCCATTAAACCCGTCGGCAGGGAGCTCTTTCATGCGTAAAGTCGACGGGAGATGAGACGCACTAATGAAACGCATTGCTCGCCACTTAAAGATGCGATGAGTAATTAAACACCGCCCCAAACCCCTCACTCATTCCATCCTATCTCCCCCTTCACCCCTTTCTCCTTCGCCCACTCCATCCATTTCTCTCCCTCTCCTTCCCTTTTTGACTCCCACGTGCATTCATTTATCGCTCCCTCTCTTCTCTCCCCCCTCACTTTTCTTCCTTCAGATCTTCAATCTCGCTCCATGTTGATAGATCCCTCTCGTACTACTACGCACGCACACACGCCCCTCATCCCTGCCAACTTCCTCTCTCTCTCTCCTTTTGTGAGGTGAGGGATTTAAGCCCTTCTTTTCCACATCATCTCTTTGTCCCGCCGTCGCAGGGCGTTGCAGTCGCCTCCCCCTCCCCCTCAGCCCCGTATAAGGGTAAAGGAGGGAATAAATCCCTCTCTTCGGAAAGTAGAGGTTGGTCGAGAGGAAGGGGAGGAGGGATCTGGAGATTTTGATATCTCTCCGCATGTATCCCTTCCCCCCAAAGTTCGACCTCATATGTACCTCACCCTCCGGGACATCGTCCCCTCCTCAATCCCGCTAGCTTTCCTCGTTTCCCTAAAAGTCTTCCTCCGATCCTCTCCCCCATGTACCTAACCTTCACTCCCATTAACCAAACCTCCCCTTACACCAACCCCTTCCCCCTTTTTATTCCTTCGCGTCTGCCTCCCCGTATACCCGCCCGAATAACAATTCTCCCGGACTCCTTTGTGTCAAAGCGTGACTGACACAGAGGGAGAGAGAGTCCTCCACTGAGCTCGTAATCCTTTGGCGATTTCCATCCCTCTCCTACTAGCTTTCGTTTTCCCCTCCCTTCTTCCGTTTCCACCCCCTCGCGAGTTTATCCATCAGCACGCTAATGGACGAGTGGCCCCTCCTAACGTCCAAATCTAGCGATAATCTCTCCCTTTCCCGCCGATTCTCCCGGTGGAAGTATCCGGTGTACGCGTGCATTTTGCTCTTAACGGCCCGAAAAAAATTGAAACAAAGTGCTCTCGAAACACTTTGTGCCGCGTTAAAATTCGCTATAATGTGTCTGTCGCGGTCGAGCTTGTTTGCCGTTGTGATTCGGGTTATTGAACATTAGGGAAACATTTCTGTTTATCGAAATTTTTTCTGCCGCTAAGGGTAGAGGTAGTTTAGTGAGCTCGAGGTTCTCCGAGCAAAAACACAATTTATGTTTAATATTTCGTAATGGCTAGTGTTCGAGGTGGTGCATGAGGTCACTTCTTGGACTTCAAATAAAATTTGAATGGGTCATCTGGCGCCGCCAAAAATGTGACTTTATCTGGAATAATCAGAAAAAACGATTCTTTTCCTGCGGGATATAACCGTAAATGTTGTGGCTTTTTGCAATTTACGCGGAAAAATATTTCAATCGACATAACGAAAGAGCAATTAAAAATTAAAAAATTTAGATTGAACAATGTTATGGAAAAGGTGAGGCTAATTTCGAATCAACTCTGCAATAAAAGAATGAATACGGAAAACATTACTTCATCATCGACGAGAATATATTTGGTGTACTTCGTTCAAATTAGAGCCAATGTCTTCTCTCTTTTAGCCTCGGTAATATTCGTAGATATTTTTATTCTTTCCGTCACAAATACTGGAACTATTTTTCGACAATTATAAAATTTGATCGAATAAGTCAATCGATGGAAATAAAAATTTCTTCATCTTCTTGGTTGCTGTAAAATAACGAGGATGAATTGTTTTTATACGGTTAGGTGCGTGACGGATGTCGATCACATTGTTCCAAATCTTCTGGTATACGCAAACGCAATCAAATGGAATGAAAATTTTCGTACGCATCAACACGGTTGAAAACACCTAGAGAATAAAGCAACCAAATATAATTATTTAAATATATCCACGCAGCCGCTCTCCGAAATTTGACTCTTTTTTGCCTTTCTCTTTCTCGCTGGATGTGATTTATTATCTCTTATTTGATACATGTCGTCAATTTATTTTTTGTATACATCCGCCAATCATCAATCTCTTCCTGAGATTTATGCAGTAGCGGAGAGATACCGTGACAGAGCATCTGCTGTTCTTGATGCTTTTCACTCATCGTCGGGGGCCTTTTTGGTTCATTTGGCTCTCAACTTTCACGTTGCGTGAGTCATAGATGGAGTTTTATTAACAAAAATAGCCCGCTAAAAAAATGGAGATGGAAATGCAATCGTCCCGGAAACTAAGCATCACAAAATTTAAAGATTTTAGTTATAAATTTGACTTTTAATGGAACGCCTTAGAATACATTATGTTTAGAATAGCGAATGTCGGAGATGCAGGAACAGGCCTGCAGTCCACACTTCCTGTGGGTGCCCTTTGAACAACAAACGACGCGGAACTAACTTCAGTTTGATTGGACGAGAATGAGACCGAATATCTGTTGATATAAAATCTGGATAATCGAATTTCTAATTTGACCCGCAGATAGAAAATCGTAAAATTAGCTAATTACACATAAGAGATATTTGAGAGAATATCTGTATTGTGACAAATCCAACGCATAATGAAAACTTGAAAATTTTCGAGTTTTCACAAATTAAGTTTTCCCTTTCTCCGTCATTGATATACTTGTAAACGAATGAAAATACGCAATGAAATAGTCGTTATCTTAACGCACAGCGGATTTTTATAGCGATTGATCCATTTATAAATATTTCTCGTTTAGAACTTTGTATAAAGAAGTCTCAAATTTTCAACTTAGGCCAAAATTAAAGGACCAAGTTTATATTTCCGAAAATTAAAGTTTTTCATCTTTCTCCCAAAATATAACTTTGTTTAGAATATGCTTGGAATAGAAAATTAGCAATTATAAACGGGCAGCAATTTAATATTTATTCTAACCCGTAAGAGACTGACTATAATTAATAATTCTATATATCGCTCAGCAGAGCACGACCAATGAGACTCTCCAGCCTATCTAAACTCGGAGAAATTTCTAATATATACATTCGTCACACCTCAAGCATACATATTTATCATCGTCTCACATTTTCCAGTTGAAATGGAAGCAACATTTCCCAGTAGTGTCCGTTCACACCCTAGGCCTGGTTTTTCACTAATGCGTTTCGGAATAAAATAATAAGACAGCTAAAGCGCGTCGGATGGACGTCTATTAATTTCCGCGATGATTTTTTGTATCTATCACGTCCTATATCCTATTCTCTCCCGCCACATCAGTGACCGTAATCCATCTCTTTCGGGAGAGATGTATAACATTTCCTACGGACATCGTCGCCGGGTAGCGCACGTCCCTATCTCCTCACGTATCCCGATTGGACATAGCCCTTTATGACCAAAACGGACGCGCGCCCTGAATATGCTAATGTCATCTCGAAAACTGCTCTCCGGCGCCCGTCGTATGGATCACGAAAGATTTTTTTCTCGCCCTTTAGATACACCCCAGCGCCCTCCTCCCCCTCTCATTTCCATTCTCCAGCTCCGACTATGGTTCTCCTTCGACCTCATCTCGTTCCTCCATTTTCTTCCGGGTCCATTTTCATTAGCGCGGAGAAAGATCAACCCGTCCCTCTCCGCAGCCACTGCGAAGAGATGGGAGACCACGGTCCGCAGGAACAAACCTATACAATCTCGGAACACATACCACGCACACACCCTGACACGCATCCTACACACGCTCGCTGAGGCGCAAACACAGTCACCCACTCTCACCCTCGCTCCCAGTCTCTCACAACGAGGAATCCCATTCCCCTTTTCTTTCGGGAGTAAGAATTCTTCCCGAGATGGACACTCGCGTGTCGAATGTGACTACAATTGATGATGAGGCCGCGAGGACCCTAACCCTCCTATACTTCTTCCTCCGTCTCTTCCATTCCCTTCTCTCACATCTTCTCATTCCCGACCTTTGCTGCCCCAACTATAATTCTATCTCATTCTTGCTGCATCGTCCATATCCCTCTCTTGCTTCATCCATGTTAACAATTTTATTGCTTTCTCTCCCATAATTTTTCCGTTTCATTCCCACTCTTTGCTGTTCTCTCCCTCTCTCTCTCTCTCGCTTTCCTTCCTTCTCTCCCACCTTCTCTCCCTTCCTTCTCTCCCTTCCTTCTCTCCCTTTCTTCTCTCCCACCTTCTCTCCCTTCCTTTCCCTCTCCCTTCCTCTCTCCCTCTACTCTTCCTTTCTCTCCCTCCGTTTCCATTCCCTCTCGGTCTGCTCTTAACCCTCTTGTCTCCAACCACTCTACATCGCTTTATATCCGTCAGTTCACCTCGATCCATTTCCTACCCTCTATCTTCTCTTCCTCCTTTCCACTCACTCTCCATTTCTATTCTTCTTCTCTCGCCATTATCTAATTTAGGAATAAACTTTACAGCCCAAATTTTTTCCCAAATAAAAACAGCTGTCTATAGCTACTTCCTTTCTCCCTATTCCCCGTCTCCCTTAATATCCTTTCTCTCCTTTACTATACTTCAATCTCCCAATCCGTAAGTTCCTCTTCTTCCGTATTCAGGCCTCTCCCAACCATCTCTTCATATTATTTTTCCTCTCCTTCCCTGGCCTTCTTCCCACCTCCACGAGGGTGTGAAATGCGAAAATAGGGAGGAGATAATGAATGAAGGAGGAGGAAAACGAAGGAGTTAGAGCGAGCGAGAGAGAGAGGGAGGGATAGAAAGAGAGAATGGCATTATGGCGCTGACTTCAAAACAGGAGTAAGAAGGGGCGTGAGGTCGGGACAGGAAGTATTGGGCGGAGGAGTCGGATTGAAAGGGTGTGTGTGTGAGAAAGAGAGAGAGAGAGAGAGAGAGATCTGCGGAATCACGTTTGGGCAATACATATCCCTCTGGGACCCTACTTCCCATTTTCCCTTTCCTGCTTTGCTTACCCTGACGGTGCTTCTCTTCATCCAAAATCTCGCCGAAACTGAGTTTGACGTAACTTTCACTCCAGCGAAGGGGAATCCGTCTTTCCAAAACTTTGGCTCGGACTAATTTAATGCTTCGCCGGATATCACGCTGTCAACGGTGAATTTTTATGGATTACGAGGAGGTTTCCTCAGAGTGTGTAGTAGGGGCCGCTCGATTTGAAAATGTGATTGTGGAATTTTTTTCACCCTATCCAAGTTCGCAATTTCTGCGGAATCGATGCACGGAGGAAATGACGAAATAATTGCGTTGATTTTACCCTTTGAAACGGCAGTTTCAAATGCGTATTTCGTGTGAGGAATATGATATTTAAATGTGTGATATCCGAGAACTTTACAGGGTGGTAGGTGGTTAAAATCTGGCCGGCGTTTAACGCAAAAGGACGCTGTTTCTGTTGAATCAACTGGGACGCAAAATTTTCCGCGTTGGTCATATGGTCAGCTATTGTTAAGAGGATGACTCATAATTCATGAATCGGTTCTGCTGTGCAGAAGGTACGCTAAGCCGCGTTTCCCTTTGATGCGTAACGTTCTGAATAGAATAAATATCGGTGTCCGGTTTCCATCATTCACTTATGGATATAGAAGCGTAGTTACCACATGTCCGTCCGGGCTCAGGGAGGCTCACTTTCCTACGGCTTTAGTGGAATACTCTTCAGAGCATTTTGTAATAGTATTATCCCTATGCAGTAGTACAACACAAGAATCTATGCATAGGCAAGTGCGCATTACATTTTTGCTGGGAAAAATCCCGTTTTACTTTAAGTAGCAGAAATTATTGTATTTGTCTCGCTAACGTCCCTTTGCCGCACAAATTATTCGATTAATTATAACACTGTTCACATTTTGATATATTTGAAACAGCTTTTATATTTTCTACAAATAACTGTGGTTATATCACTAAAATTGTTCTTTAAAGCAAGTATTTGTAAGTTTTACCCAGATGTGACATGTTGCTGGAAAGTAATTTTGGGTGTTTTTTCATTTTGAGCAAATATATTTACATTGATCCTCAAAGAATATCTCACGATAAATTATTTCAACGTTTAAAATTCTTTAAAGATCGCGGTAATTTAGATTGTACAGTATTATTACTTACTGAGGCGCTGTTTTGATTAAACAAATGTCGCTCTTTGGACGTATTTGTTTTTTTTTGAACCAACTCAAAATAAGGGAATCATTGCACGTTTTTGTAATTTAACAATCCAACTGAATGACGACGATGAGCTTAAGCGAATGAATGGCATTGGAATATTCGTAGAATATCCGTCATTACCACTTTATTGCATTTCAATAAACGAATCACTTCGACGCCGTTTTAAATATTTTTTTCCTGGAAAGTTATTTTGGATATTCGCCGTTGCGCCAGCAGAAAAAAAATCCCACGCATATTTTTCGCCTCCCGTGTCACCTTTTCAACGCTTGACAGAGTAACACCGGCATTACTCATCCAGTGAAATCTGACAGCATTGTACGAATCATCCCTTTGCCACTATCGTCATATTTTCCCCCTCTTTTCCTGACCGTTCTGGCTCAGCGCGCAACCAACCATCGAAGATCGGGAGCGCTGAGCCCGAACGGTCAGGAAGATATATATATATATATATATATATATATATATATATATATATATATATATATATATATAAAGCGGGTCCGAAGATCCATAGTATGGAAAAAAGACAAGAATTAATAAATTGGACATCAGTCCGTCGGACGCTGGACAAAATGAACCTGACAAATCCTCGAAAAAGTCTCGCGTACGTCGAGAGGGATATGTCATCAGAGAGTTAGTCCTGTAGTAAGGGCGGGATCGAGGTACACGGAGAGTTGAAAGAAGAGGGGAGCGGAGAGGAATATGCATCGGGTGATGAGTTTTTCAGGGGTTTTACATGGAGAATCCCGGATTCTGTTTGTGGGAAGGAGAGGGAGAGAGATGAGAGGAAAAAGAGAGAAGGGACGAAAAATGAGTGGATTTTCGTCCTTTTTTCCCTTCGGAGAGAGGAGGATGAGCAGGCCGCCTTGCATCGCCCAGCTCCCTTGAGAGTCGGAGAATGCGAGGAGTAACCATTACCATGGATCGGGGGCGCGGGATTTTGGAGGGACACATTTGGAATGGCGTGGATTGCGGTTTGGAAATCCGCATTACGAGGGAAATGTAAAAGGGGAGATATCTCCAAAGGAGGGCGCTCACTTCCTACCCCCCCCCCCCTCCACCCTACATCTATTCGCCTCCTTATGTCCGTCTGGCTCAACAAATGCGCCTCTGTTGATTCACCCGGAGAATGTCTGGCAGGGATGTGGCTCCGTTCTGCCAATTCGGCCAGGGGTTTTAGGTCTCGTATAGTCCTGGTTTTCTTCCCCTTGATGGAATAAAATCAGATAAATCTCGGTAAAATCTTAATGAAGGCCGCGGTGCAGAACATGTCAAAGATTGATGTGTTTTGAACCGACTAAACTGATTATGGCGAGGAAGCTGTTTCGCGCGTGTACCTATTTTTTGTGAGGCATTAAAATATTTTGCGAAGATCACTAGTGTGTTAACATTATAGACAATCAGTATAAAATCCTGTTACACGATAAGACCCGTGAGCTCAAAATTTAGTTCCTTCGGCGGAATTTGGTTGCTTGGCCTTGAGAGACTATCTTATCCATGTACTGAGGCTAGACTGGCTCGAGAATGTGTCAGTTGCATATTTTCGTGTGCTGTCGCATAAGTAACCCAGTAGGGAATAAGTAAGTAAGGAATAAGTAGTTTTGCTATAAGGAAGAATTTTTGGCTTACTCGATGTTCATAATTTGTATATTTTATTTATTTGAGTAATTATAAAATTGTGAAATAAATTTGCAAATTTGTCAGTTTTCTATATTCTGTCGGAAATTTTAACCTAGGAAGAATAATTCTGGCTTAAGATCGTGTTCCTGGTGAGTCATAGAAGTAAGGAATTATCTTCAAGTTTTTCTCTGTGATATAACCTATTTAGAAGTAAAATGGCACACATTTGCAAGTTCATGCGATTTATTAAATTAAACCCATGGCGGATTGACGTAAACGGAGCACTGTTGGTAAATAAGTTGCCAAGCGTGAATTACTGGCTAGGATGTAATAAAGCAATCATGAATATGCATAGAATCCTGACGGGGAAGTACTTAAGATTAATGTTGGAGCCAAGAGCTAACGCTTCTGCGTCAGGCATAGCCTCAAGTTTTCGGTCCTATTATCTAAGCGATTCGTCCGTTTTTGCCTCACCATCCGATTCCATTCCTTCCCAACCTTTCCTTCCTAAACTATCGCTCATTCCTCACCACCCAAATCCACACGCGTAACCTCCAATTCATCCAAACCCATACACGTTCTCCCTTTCCTTCAACCCTCCCTCCTACCCTCCCACTTACTTACCCTTCACCCCTCCCTCCCCCTTGTTACGCACCCTGTAAATAGACGAATCATTCTCCTAACCTCCTCGGCCTACACCCCTTCCCCTGCCCTCATCCTACCTCCCCATAATCTAACCTCTCCTCCCATTCGTCTGTCTGTCCTCTTCCCGTCTACGCACGGCCATGACCATTTGTTTCCCCTGGAGTCATTATTGCGCGCGGGAACTTATTGGCTCCTTCCCTTTCTTCCTTTTTTTCTCTCCCTAGGGAGCACCCAGAGTGTTGGGAGGGGCGGGAGATTGGAAGAAGTGCGAATCAAGAAGACGGTAAGATAGGAGGAGATGAAAGAGGGATTGGTAGAGGAATATATATATTTAAGGTCCTGAGAGAGGAATCGGAAAAAGGGGTTCCTTTGATACTTCTCCGGAAGATCAGAATGAGTGAGAGGAAAGGGGAACAGGAGGGGAAGAAAATTAATTGAACGAGGGAAGAGAATGATAAGTCGCTATGAAAAGAGTTGGAGAAGATGAGATCTCCCCCCCCCCCCTCCTTGAGGTTGTCGGATAGATAAAGGAGTAGGGAAGAAAATTGTGTGGGCGAGGCGGAGGGTGTTTCTCTCTCTCTCTCTCTTTGGCCATTAATAAGAAAAAAAAACTTAAACGGTCGTCTCGTGCTGATTGAAAGTGTTAATGTATTTTAAATTGCGCCGTAATGTCGTTCGAAAAGGTTGTTCATGGTTACGGACGGTGTTCTGCCTTTTTTGGCGAGGAAAAAATTGATATGATTGCTATCTCGGAGAGAGCGATGTAAAAAATAGGCGAATCGTGTTTAACAATGTATCGAACGAATGGCTAAGGCGTTCAGTGAAGGAAGTGGCGTGCCGTGTAATGTACGAACAGTGAATAATTAGAATCGCTCACTTTCTTAAAATAAATTAAAATGAATTGAAGGTATGCTTTAGTAAAACTTTTATACGTACGAATCATATGCTTACATTGCATCGATTTATGGGTCGGATTTTATTTCAGGATCTCACTCGTAAATATTAATGGTTTTAAATAGTATTTTTCATATTTCCTTTCAGATAGAAACTTTTAAAGGTGTATGAACTACGATCTTTTAATTTAATTGAAAATTATTTTGTTCCATTTAAACTAAATATGTTATGTGGAACAATTATTCTGATACAGCAGAGATATGTAATATCGCATTACATATGCATTTTAAGTGAAGCATTTTTATGGCGTGCGATTAAGATGTTTTAATAGTTCAGTCGAAAAGACTGCATAAGCTGCAATAGAATATTTTAGTTAATTTTATCTTATTTTCATCGATTAAAATTACTATCACATAAAGCGTTTAACGGAAGCGAGAGGTTGTTTTATTGTTCTTGATCAGCGATTCCCTGCCAATTAGATGCGTTCCATAGGTGTTAGGCGCCCTGTTTCAAAATGGTACTCGAGTTAAAGTAAATATGAGTAGCATTTACTCTTTAAGTGTTAAAATAAGTGCAAAATTGTTTTATAGTTGCGAAATTATTTACAATATGCGTTATACATAGAAACTGTTTATTCAACAGCTAAAAAGCGGATAAAATAAGGGAACTATTTTAGCACAGATTTGATGGCGCCATCATTTATTCAATAGCAGTAATAAAAAACTGGTTGGTTACTCGTGCTCTAGACTAGAAGCGTAAGCACAGATTTATCCAGTTCATAACCAGTTTCACCGTCAATATACGTGTTGAAATGAACAACTATTGCGTGGTAAACATGGTATTGCAAATAAAAAAATCATGAATAATAATCAATACACATTCAATTTTAGTTTAAGACAATTTAAATAATCATTCCGTATACGTGAAAATTTTCTGCCAGAGTTAACTTATTAGCAGTTTGGTGATGGTTTCAGTATATTTTAACTGTACATGTTTGTGGGTAATACATCAGTGATTGAGAATAATTTTGAAACGGGAAAAAATTCTGCTAAGACCGGGAATCGAACCTGGATCTTCCACTTGCCGGGCGGACATTCTACCATTTAACTATCGTAACAGATTGATTACCGCATTCCTGCATTCAGAAACGAGAGAATTAATCTGCTACGACAGTTCAGTGGTACAATATTCACCCGGAAAGTGGATGACACGGGTTCTATTCCCGGTCATAGCAGAATTTTTTCTCAGTTTCAAAATTACTCCCAACATTACAGCTAATACCTGTCTGATTAGGATCTTATGATCATTTTATTCCATCAGTCAGTGATTGAACGGAAAAAGTGATATTTTTGATGGGCCTATGAAATTGATTAAAACGCAAGATGTTTGTGAACATCGATCCTGCAGCTGAGTATACGTACTATGAAAGAATATAGATCAATTCTAGTACGAATATAGGAATGGAGGCTTTTGGACATTCTTTAGGGATGTACTAAAACGAATCAGTTCCTTCTAAACATCGATACCATGACAAATTTCCCCCACTTGCTCAATATTAAACCAATACCTCATAGAAAACATAATACCGATCGAAAAAGGATCCGAGTAAAAGAGTTCAACACACATTTCAATAAACAAACAAGCATTAAACATTCTTAATCACTCCCAGTCCCTCGCGAAGCATCCCGGTTAATCCATCCGTGACGAAATCTACCTTTTGAACAAGTTCGAGCCCATGCGCACGAACACAGTATTGTCTTTTTAGCGAAAAAAGAAGGGTTGGAGGTAGGTAAAAAAAGATCCAGGTGAAGTGATGCGGTAGTTGGCTGGTTACCGACTCCACTCGACCAAGTCTCCTCCTCTCCCTCCGTCAGCCACTCCTGAAAACCTAGGGCTTCTGTATACAACGCCACTCCTCTTGCTTCCTCCCCCCTCTCTCTCTCCTCTCCATTCCACTATCTCCTTGTTTCCCTCTTTAGCTCTCTTACGCGAGTACCTGAGGCGGTGTGTCCTCTCAACCTGAAATCCGTTACCGTCGATATAACAGGAGGAGTATAAAGACGAAAAAAGAAATCCGCTCGCGTGAGGCCTTTTTACTTTTTTTGTATCCAATCCTTCCTTTCCGCTCACCCGTAGAGATCGAAAATAAACAAGAGAAATGAAAAAATAGAAGGGTTTAGGGAAAGCTCAATCTGGGTCGGGATCTTTCCGGTTGTTTACGAAACGTACGCGAGTTTAACATTGTTAGATATTTAAATCTGTAATTTAATGTCTGCTCGCTATTGGAATGTTTTTAGTCTAGCATAGTCTTAATTTTGCGTTCAGAGGAGAATCCAGGGGTTACACTGCCCATTTATTACGCAAAAAATACATAATCAGTTAATCTATACAAGACGCGACGATCCAGGGTGACCAATTTAAGTGAAAATTCCTAATTCTAACAATAATTTTGTGTAGGAAAGAACCGGAAAGCATTAAAATTAGTACTATGTCAACTTTAGACTTCTTATTATGGCGCTGTCAAGGATAATGATTACGGACATAAACTTCATAATATGGGTGGAGTGAAAAAAATCCCGCAGCTCATTACCAACATATAATCCCTCACATTAATGCAGTTTCTTTAACCATACTGTTTCGTACACAGTTGTGAATTCAAATGGTGGAGGTCAATTTCATGTCTTTTTGCAATAATTCAATCATATTTTGTGATAATTTAATCAGAATAAAATGCACAAATTTATAGATGATCTTTCTGTGACTGGGACGAAATATATTTTTAAGGATAAATCGAGCGATATATAATGCTATAAATACAACTCAAAAAATCATTTTAGAAATAATGCTCCACATATGCTTTATCTTATATTCTAGATTCTAGATCATAGCGAAAATTTAAAAATTTTACTTAATCATTGAAAAATGATTTCTCCATTAGCCATGGAACTTTTTATGGCTATTGGAGAAACATAGTTTTACAATTTAATTTAGGGATAAGGTGAGCTCATCCTTGAACAATTTCACAATATTAAACAGTCGAATCGTATATTTTACGGTATGCAACATTATTTGCCGGGGATCTTCTTTCGTATTTCAACATGGCTTTCAACTCGTCATCTCGGTTCGTATACCGTAGGCGGCAAGTATAGCTGCATCAGCTGTGCAGCGTGAGCTTCAGACGCAAAATTTCCATCCCCTATATCTTAAGGTGACTGCTGCGCCCTCCCATTCCACTACCGCATATTGAACGGAGACTTCAACGCACGAAGTGCTCGTAAAGCCGCACACCCGCGCAACAGCTGTTCCTAGCACCTTTTCGTGTGCAAAGCTTTCAGTGATGGAAGGGAGTGGGAGGGAGGTTGGGGAGGTCGTAGGTAGGAGGATGCTAAGGAGCCGGGGCGAGCGAATCGGCAGTTGGGGCGATTTCCAATGGTTACGGGAGACCATATGTGTGACGTTGAAGGGTGCATTGAGACGGAAAATTGTGACGGAAATTTCAAGGCTTACCGTCCTACAGAGTGTTCCATACCCTCAAACCGATTCTCGCAAAATGATCTGTGTGAATGTCGAAGAAATTTTCGTTGTGGTCCTATAATAAAGAGGGTATTATATAACCACTCATGGGTGAATGAGCAGGATATTTCCGATTGATGACTTGGCTATAACTTTAGAAAATGTGAAAGAAAAAGCGCCGACTCGAATACAAGACATTTTTTCCTGCTAAAATTATATTTCTAATGTTAAGTACAAACTAATAGTGCCTTTATAAAATTAAACTCTACTCAAACTTAATGACGGCCTCAGCAGAGGGGTGGCTAGCGCGTCTGGCTCCCAATGCTAGGGTCGCGGGTTCGAATCCCGCCTTGGTCATGGTTGTATGTGATTGTCTTTGTTGTTATTTCAATATTGTTAAATCGTTATTGATATTCAGTGTAATTGGCCTTGTGCTGTCTCTGAGTTCTTGCTATAAAAATTGGGCATTTCAATAAAAACCGACACTGCTTTCATAATTTTCTTCGGTATAAGTTTTTACTGCTGGTAAAATATATTATCCCGATATCTATGCGAACATTATGGAAACCAGATGTGGGTTAGGTGTAGATATGAAACAAAATTAATATGTAGTGGTAAGCAAGAGGTAGGGAAACACGATAGGTACGTAATTAGTATTTTGAGCGAATTTATTTTTCCCCGGTGTATGCAGGGGCCTTTCAGTGGTGTTTTTGAAGGTGCTTAAAGGTTGCAGGGATAAGAAGGCCCGAAATTCGGGAATTTGGACGGAAAAAGAAGGCTCATCCGCTTCTTTATCTCTTACTCGCTACCCACTCTTTCTCTCTTTCCTCCTACCTCAAGTCCCCCTTATTTAAAACTTCGCTCAGCTTCCCCGACCATACGTTCCCATAGCCTTCACAAAAGGAATGAAGGAATGGATAGCCTGTGGCTAAGGTAAGTTAAGGGTGCCTGGTTTGAAAAGGTTCGAGGGAGATGACCTTCCATTCTCACCTCTTACGCTTCGATGACCAACGACTGTGCAGACCCAACGAGGTCTGATGCACAATAATGCTTCCCAACATGCTCCAACGAAGGCGGGGAAATATGGAGTCGTCAGGACCCAATGAAACGACGTTGTCCCTCAAATAGAGGCGTTTCTGCCAACGGAACATAACCAGACCTCGAGTACCTTTTTCGAATAATTTTTGTCTGCCTGGAGTGTGTACGTTCGCTCAAGTCATATTCTGCAAAGCGGCCCTTCTTTTTGTATGACAAGGTTCTTAAATTTTCTCTCTGCGGATTCTGTATTTTATTTTGTTGATGTTTTCGTATAGTGTAATGTCTATAACTGCGAAAAAATCTAATGCACCACCATTTGAATGCGAATTTAGATTTACGTTATTGCCCTGCCATTCACCAATGGTGTATTCCATGGGCTGTCATTGCACCAAGCCTGCACGCTTTTAAAAATATATATTGGCCTGTGTTATTGAATCTGTGAAAAATTATCTGCCAAATATTTCGGATAAAGAAGCGGATGAGCCTTCTTTTTCCGTCCAAATTCCCGAATTTCGGGCCTTCTTATCCCTGCAACCTTTAAGCACCTTCAAAAACACCACTGAAAGGCCCCTGCATACACCGGGGAAAAATAAATTCGCTCAAAATACTAATTACGTACCTATCGTGTTTCCCTACCTCTTGCTTACCACTACATATTAATTTTGTTTCATATCTACACCTAACCCACATCTGGTTTCCATAATGTTCGCATAGATATCGGGATAATATATTTTACCAGCAGTAAAAACTTATACCGAAGAAAATTATGAAAGCAGTGTCGGTTTTTATTGAAATGCCCAATTTTTATAGCAAGAACTCAGAGACAGCACAAGGCCAATTACACTGAATATCAATAACGATTTAACAATATTGAAATAACAACAAAGACAATCACATACAACCATGACCAAGGCGGGATTCGAACCCGCGACCCTAGCATTGGGAGCCAGACGCGCTAGCCACCCCTCTGCTGAGGCCGTCATTAAGTTTGAGTAGAGTTTCCGGAGAGGTAGATCATGCGAAACGCAGCTCGGCCTGTTCGTGGACGATTTGTTGCGATGCGGAGAAAAAAATACTCAGGTCAATGCCATATTCATTGATTTCAGGAAGGCGTTCGATAAAGTATCTCATAGGAAATTAATTGCGAAGTTAGGACAATGTGGTATCAATTCGAAAGTTGTCGGTTGGGTGAGAGACTTCCTCTCGAATAGGGAACAGATAGTTGTCATCGATGGGAAATACTCGTCCCCCGTTAAAGTTGCTTCGGGTGTTCCTCAGGGAAGTGTATTGGGCCCTCTGCTCTTCTTAATCTATGTAAATGATATGTGCTCGGTTGTTCGTAGTAAAATTAGGCTTTTCGCCGATGACACCGTTCTATATAAAGAAATAAAAAATCAGGAGGACCATCAGTCTCTGTGTGAAGACTTAAGAGCCATTTCAGCGTGGTGCAAAGAATGGCAAATCGAAATTAATTATACTAAATGTGCCGCAGTCACGTTCTGGAAAAGTAAGAACAAAGATTTAGGTTTCGAATATAAAATAGATGAAATGAGTATTCGACAAACTGAGTATGTAAAATATTTAGGAGTAACCATTTGTCGAGATCTTTCGTGGGACATGCACATTCGTCGAGTTATAGGCGCGGCCAACAAGAAACTGGCATTCATAGGTAGAATAGTACGGAACACTACAGAGAAAGTACGCGAAACATGCTACTTATCACTGGTAAGACCACAAGTGGAATACGCAGCGAGCATATGGGATCCGTACGAGAAGGGACACATAATTCAACTAGAAAGAGTACAGCGCAGAGCAGCCAGATTTGTAAAACAAAAGTACGAACATAAGGAAAGCGTCACCTCTTTATTGAGCGATTTGAACTGGGTATCACTGGAGGACCGCAGATTGCACTCAAGGTTGAAACTTCTAGAGAAATATAGGTCAGAATGTCTAAAAGAGGAGGTAGTGGGAATAATTGTGGCACCGACGTATATAGGTAGAAATGATCGAGACGATAAAATACGTGAGATCGATTGTAGGACGGAGCGTTATCTAGGCTCGTTCTTTCCGAGGACAATAAGAGATCACAATAGGAAATTTCGAATTGCGTTAGACAATCTTTAGGTAGGATTTGGTGCATTGCACCCCCTGCCACCCACCAACTTGGTGAATTGCAGGGTAACTTGTAGATGTAGATGTAGATGTAGATGTTCTAGCGGTTATTTCAAATTATTATCTTGAACTCTGTTGCTTGCACCTACGCTCATTAGCACCAGTGGGTACAACTATGCCACACATCCTCAATGAAAAATGTGTAAAAGAATTTCGCGATTTCCTGCTTTTTACCTGGAATTTGGTTTTATAATTAACCATTATTTGCAGGATTATTTGATTTTTTCTTTCTATAGTTTGTGTGTAATTTTATGCAGCTTACTCATTTCAAATTCTGGATTTTAATTAATGTAGTGAAAGCTTGAATTATGTTGTCAAGCAAAATCTCCTTCTGAAATTTAACTCCTTTTCCTAGGAAGAGGAAATTATTTTGTGTATATATAGTAAGAAATGCGGAAACGCAAAAATATGACAAAATTTAATAGAAAACATTTCACTCATTTAATTTATTTTTGAATTTTATTTTTCAAGTTTTGATAATATCGCACGGGGGATACCGGTGAACGCATGAGTGATTTTTTTGTAATTCGCATAGAGCAAGGGGTCTCCAACTTTTTACAAGTAGACTACTTGGTCAATAAATTTTATGCTTGCGGGCCAGAGTATCAACATGAAAAATCTTTTGAAAATATAGGCGCACAATATACAAATGTAGGCTATTTTCGTATTCATTCAAAGATGGTTTGGCGAATTGGGTAAATTACGATTTTTCCAAGAAAATTTTCGACATGTCCAATCTAACTTTTATTTTTTCTTCACCGAATATGAATGTAAATCAGACATAAATGGAGCACAATTATTTCATAAAGTAGAAAATATTCAGTCATATTCTTGGGGGCTAATATGACCGCTGAGAGGAAGGGAGAGAAAAGAAATGGGATTGAAAAAAAGGACGAAATATCACATAGTAGAGTTGTAAATAACGATTTTTTTCGTTTTTGTTACGTTTTTCGTTACAGTTATTTTGAAATTTTCGTTGATGTTTTTGGCTACATTATTCAAAAATCATTTTCTTTTTTCGTTACGTCATGCATAACGTTTTCCAACACGGCTTGATTTTTATATCTAGTAAAAAATGGCAAAGGCATATTACAGGCTCGAGGGTCACAACGAAAATTAAATTTAATACTATAGAAAACGTACCTTTTTTATTCTATTTTTCTAGAATGACGCTCGCACAGCTGTTTCGTTCATCCCAATTAAAAATTTATAGCGTCCACTTATTATATATCGAACGCGTGTAAACTTGAAATTCCAATATGCGTAAGATAAAAATGTAATTATCAGATTTTAGCATTTATTCCAGCGTAACGTTCAAGCAAAACTCAAAACCGGACCCTAGATTGAAAATCTATATACAGAGGAATTTCTAATGATTCACTTGTAAAAGTCGGTAGAAAATAGTAGTGTTTAAAAATCAGCACTACATGTCTTCGCGTTTCTTTCCAAAAAAGGATGCGAAAAAAATTCGCAACGGTCACGCCTTCCTGAATTTCGAAATCGCCTTATCCCTCTGCCCCAGTAACATACACCTCACGACCTCAATTCTCCCCGAAGGGGATGGAAAAAAAACTCGGAAAAGTTGCGAAGTTTATCTCTGGAGTTGCCGTGTCTCCGAAAGATAGAGGATACGCGGAAGAGAGAAAAAAATCCATCGGAAATTCGTACTCCGCTCACCTTCCCCTGCCAAACTCCCTGATCTCCCAAACCCTCCATGCCTTTAAACCGTAACGTCCCGAAAGTGACCACCCATCGACACGGTCCCTCGCTCTCCCGTCCGTACCGAAGCCGCCGCCGTGAAAGCGCATCACGTGAAAATCCCTCCCTCTCCTATTTCCTCCCCCCCTCTCTCTCTCACACACTCTCTCTGCGCTCGAGACAGCTGAATAGCGCGGCTGCCACCTATTCTAGAAACCACCGTCCATACCACCCCCGCAATGGGTGGTGACCGAGAATGGGAGAGACTATTTCCCAGCGTCCATCTGGAACACTTTCGAAAGCGTCCAGTCGCACGCCACAATGGAGATGCACCCTTCTCTCCTTCAGCGCATCTCCTGCCTCACCAGTCCCCTTCTTCCACCCCTCCCCCCCACTTCCACCCCTCCTTTCCCCCCTCTAACTCTCTCCATCCCGACCCTCTTCCGTACATCACCGGTCGACAACTTCTGTCCGAAATCCGTATCTAAATCCCTTACGACCTGCTCTGCCTCTTTTTCTCTCCCTCTCTTTCTATTTTCTTCTCTCCCATTCCCTCGATCCCACTCTCTTCCTTTTTGTCCATCCCACTCTCTCTATTCCTCCTTTCTTTTTCTTTACTTCCTTCTCTCATTCCTTCCCTCCCTCTCTCTCTTCCTCCCTCCATCTCTCCCACTCTCTTTTATCTCCCTTCTTTCTCCCCCCCTGTCTCTCTCTTCCTGTCTCTACATCCCTCCCTTTATCTCCCTCCCTCCGTCTCTCTCCTCCCCTCCCTATCCCTCTCCATCCCTCTTCCTCCCTTCTTCCCCCTCTCTTCCTCCCTCCCTCTCCCTCCCTCCTCTCTCCCTTCTCTCTCTCACTTCTCTTTTTCCTTTCTTTCTCTTACTTCTCTCTCTCCTTTCTCTCTCTCACTTCTCTCTCTCTCCCTTCTCTCTCTCACTTCTCTCTCTCCCTTCTTCTCTCCTTTTTCTCTCTCCCTTCTTTCTCCCTTCTTTCTCCCTCTCCCTTCCCTACTCTGATTCTCTTCCTCTCTCTATCCCTATATCCCATTTTCTCTCTCTCTCTGAGTCAATCTCCTTTCACTCTTCTCTCTCTATCCCTCCCTCTCCTATCTCTTATCATTCCCATCTTCCCTCCCTGTCTGTTGCTCGAAATGTTCGCCCACGTTTTCAATCCCTTTTGCTACTGTCCTACGTCAACACGCCGTTCCCTCAATCCTAAATCCACTCATTCCACACATGAAAAGGACCACCCGTCTCTCCTCCACCGACCGCTCCCATAGTCCTGGTAACCACATCTTTCCCCTCCCACGCTCCCTCCCTTCGTGATGGAGCCGATGTGAAGATGCATAACCTTTCTCAACAATGGGATCGTTTCTTATTGATTTCGGACCTCTTTCGGCAGATTCGCGCGGAACTACGGATCAGAGTTGAGCGAACGAATTCGGAATATATTATTATTTAATTGTTTATTTTTATCTGTTTATTTTTAAACTCTTGGATTACCAAGAGCTGTATTATGTAATATAGCATTTCTCTTCGTTTTCTCGGTGTCATCTTATACATTCCAAGTATCCAAAATCCATATTATTTTCTTATCAGACAGCCTCTCAAAATACTTCCTATTCTATGACCTCCAAAAAAGTTCTTAATCACTAGATATTCGACTTCCTTGTTTTCTTCTCTCTCTTCCATATTAATCTATTTAAACTCCTCTTCAGTAAACTGTAAATAATGTCCCACATTATTTTCTTCCAAACAACTTTCCCTTCTCTAAAACACACATCGATAATTTTTGTCAATCTACCATTAGCGCAAAAACATCACGCGTATTTAAATTACATGATTATTTGGGCGAGAGCGTCCATTCCGTCCGGACGGTGGCTGCAACTCTACCCTGACCCGCGTCCCTTGCATAAACCATTCAACTTCAATAGTATTCATTAATGTTTTGACGATATTTTGTTTTTATGCAAATTTGACCGTTTTGAAAAGTTTGTCTTTTAAATAATTATTGTGAATTTGGTTTTATTAAATCTGTTGATGATAAAATGTTCCGCGAAATTTTAATGCTGCGCTCGGTCCCGGAAGAATTAAACCGGTCCTGACTCCCACGCACGCACCAGGATACGAACTAGCGTCGCATAGCGCATTCTTAACCTACCACGCATATGAATGTCGGCAGTATTTTTAAACGACCTGTACCGACGTCCCCGAGGGAATGTATCTCAAGGGGAAATTGAGTACCTGTCATCTTCTCCTATTTTTTCCCTCTCTAAGAGCGTGGAAAAAATCTCTTTAAACTGGAAGGAGGACTGAGATGGAGGGAGGAAGTCGGCGTAAAGGGTTGTTTTACACGCGATGCATTTCCGAATTTTAAGTTCCTGGGGTCGACTCCAAGGTTTCGCCGTGAACTGCTTCGGCGGTTGACATTTATGGCATTTCGCCCTGAGGACGGCATGTTTACGTGCCTCTTTGCTGGAATGGAGGTGGAGTTATTCGATCCGTCACGCCGAACCATGGATATACCATTCTCCCATGGCTCCTGTACTTTATTTTTACTTTTTCTCACCTTGTAGCACGAAAAAGTAATTGACCTAATTTAATTAAAAACGCTACTGGACTGTTATTGCTAACACATTGAATTATTTGTGCCTATCACATGCGGTTTTGCACATTTGGGTATATTTTATGTATAAAAATCGCATAATCATTATTTCGTTATTAAAAGGACATTTGGTGGCACTGATACAAAAATTCTTTAGCACCCTTATATCTTTATTACCTATTATGGTAATTTGTGAAAAGCTTTGAATTTTTGTTTACTTATAGAAATTTTTGGTTTTAATATGCCGGTGTTCTACGGCTGGAATGGCAGATTTAATTTTCTTTTTTCATTTTTCTGACTGAATTAATCAGAGCTGATGGATAATATAATCTTTAACAATTTTTCCTATATAGGTTTCCTATATTTTCCAATAAAATATTGCATATAAAGTAATTCTTAAGACATATCGATCACAAAAAGAATTTTCGTAAAAGACAAAGAAATAAAAATCGTTGAAAAATGGCAGTTAGAAAAATTCAAAGCATAGGTACTTTCTTATCCTCGAGAAAAAGTGCGAAGTTTCTTTTATGATTTATGGACGTCAAAACTTTTTTCGGGCGCGCGCTTCGGGAAAAAAAACTTAAAAGCAACAACGGATTATTTAAGGACGGAAAATAACCCTGGCTGCATTAAAATGCAGATTCGTAACGAGCAACGGCAGCGGCAATAATATTCCATTACTCGCTCCCGTTGTACTCCTCAATTACGAGAACGTTATTTTGAAATACTATTACAACGCATGCGAATCGCCTCTGGGACCCGGGTCGACGATTATTTTTTTCCCTTTCAAGTGTTAAAACCTTCTCCTGTGTCTTTGGAGCAACTATCTCATTCAGAAATAAGAGAAGCGATTGGTGGGGTAGAAACGAGCCAACCACTTATGTGAGCGACGGGTATTACGGGCAATGGAAATAAGTGGTCAAGAAGCACGCGAGACTTTTAGCAAAGATTCCCCCGACGATGATGTATGCATAAGCAAGCGCGATTTTTTTGCTTGTTTTATTGCTTCACAGTTGCTATCACGCGATTCTAATCGGGGAACAAGGAGACCGAACGATAAACGATTAAAAAAAATAATTCTTAAGAAAACGACGGTGCGACATAAAGAGTGGAAGGTCGGTCTTAAGAAAGAAAGCGAACACGCGAATTTTGCGGGTTGTGTCTTAAATTTTTCATTTCGTCTCCGGTAGTGTTTAGAGACCGTGCAAAGAAAAGGAAGAAAAATTTATTGCGGAAAACTTTTAATGTGGTGTTTGAAAAGTGCGAGCGATGGGGAGTGCGATGAAGAAAGTTGCGTGGGATCGCTGGCGACGCGAGATATTTACGGGCCAAGTGCGTGCCGGGATTTTTTCGTCGGCCCAAAGTAATTCCTCACGCCATTCCAAGTATGGTTTTATTAAAAATAAAATGCTTTGCCGTGCGGAATAAACATTCTCTCCATAGCCCAATTTTTTTCCTCGTGTCTCATATCTGCTCTATTTCGTAGGGATTAACGCAATGGACGTCACGGAGCATATGAAAACTGGGAGAGAGAAAAATAAAAGTTTATATCGTCTAAAAACGTTTCCATATGACATGATTTCATCAAAAGCTCCAATCTTTTTGTTCGTCTACACCACTTCCGCTTTTTTACCCTAGAGTCCACGCGGTTAGCGTGAAAAATGGAATTATCAGTCATGATCCTGGTGTGTGCAAATAAGTTTCTTTTTAATATTTCGGGACCGATATATGCTAGCGATTGATCCCAATGGCACAGTTTTAACGCGGATCGCAGTCCAAAAGTGCGAATTTTACGCTTTTGTTTTGCCTCTTTTTTGCGCATGCAATTTTTTTCTCACGCCTGTGACATAGATTTTCCATCGGCGTAATAATCACGCGTAGGCAGAATAAAAACGAACTAAATACAGTTCGATAATTTGATATCCCTTTGGAAATTCACCGGATTCATTCCGGGTTGCGGAGTATATTTCCTTCGCTTCTGCGATTCATTTTTATATTTGCGTTTTTGAAGCTTTCGTTGTTATAAACAAATGGCTTTATGCTATTTCACATCAAAAAGGGTATGCACGATAAAGGGGATAACGTAGTTTTACATAAAGTTTTATTTTATGCCCGCCGGAGTCACGTGAGATAAAAGGTCATTTAGGCCAAGTTCGATGTAGAAATCTGATTTTTTAAAATTCTTTTTCAACATGGCGTTTCGATCTCTCCCGAGGCTGGCGTACAAAAGAAAAGTATGATTGGATTTTTTCAAACTGCAACGTAAAATCAAAAGAATTAAACAACACTGGGATAATATTTTGCATGTACCCGAAACTTCAACGAACTATACCTGTGCGTCTCGATGAGCGAATATTCCCATGAATACCTTTTCTGTATTTGATTTTTCCTGCAGAGGTGTCGCGTTTTCCTCTTTCCGTGGCGCAAACACTGCAACAGCTTTTGAAAGAGGAAAGATTTGCCCCAAAAATGTTTTGCCTCGAGCATTTATTTGGCAACCTGGATCACGTACGCCTGTGGTAAATGCGAGACAAGTTTTTTTTTGTACGAGGCGGTCGCGTGCATTAGGTAAACTCTGTCATGGTCTTAGGGTGGCGCAACTGCCTAAAGGCTCAATATGTTGGTCGGGTGTTTTTAAACTTTTGAAGCAAGGATTACGGCTTTACGTGCAAAAGGCTGAGTAGCAGTAATATGCATGTTAATGTTCACTTCAAAGTGTGTTAATTTTCTGCGCAGGACAAATGAGCCCGGGATATAGAGGAGTCGTGCAGTTCTCTTTTATTTGATACTGTTTTAAGGTGATTTTTTGCGATTGGAAACATCCCCTAGCTCTTACGGATATCCCATAAAATTAAGGAAGATATTATATGCGTAAGTTTTGAATTATGGGAGAAAATGACTTTATTGCAAGATAAATTCGATGATTTTTCATTTCGGTAGCCTTTTATAATTTTGAAATTTATAATTTTTTCCAAAAATAACTTAACACTGCCCAATTATAAGGACCAACCACGCTAAAACGTATGTGAAAGCGTTTTATTAAGTTTTGCATTAATTTCTATGTCACGAATCAAAGTGGTGAATGCGCGATAAAGACATTGTTTCCAATCCTCACATAGGGATAACGGGTCGTAATCATTCGTGTAAATTCTTTCGTTGAATAGGTAATCAAGTTCAAAGAGCATCATTCCCATAGATGTACCACTTTATCCGACAAAATCAAACAAACGTTTGTTGCGCGATCAAACAGCGATAGAAAATAATACAAAAAAGATGATATATAGCTTTGCAACAAATTCCTCTTCCAATTCCACTATAGCTCCGACCTATCTCCACACAACTAAATATAAAAAATCACCTACAAGAATAAAAAATAGAAACCATTCTAACCTTTGCACAGGATTCGAGGATGTGCTCATTATGCTTGCGCTAATAGAACGTCACACGTTCCTTCTACCGCACAAAAAGGAGGGATAGGGAGTGGAGTGGGAAAGGAGTCGTGATTGATGTAGTTTTCCCTCGGCCCTCGAACCCTTGTTCATTCTACAAACGATCACTCACCAAAAAGATATCATCCCGAGTCAGCGATTGGCTTCAACTCCCTCTAAACTCTCTCTTTCTCTCTCTCTCTCTCTCTCTGATATCGCCATCTTCCGGGTCTTTCCTCCCTCTTCTACGTCCCTCCTGTTCTTCCAGCCTCTGTTTCTCATTCCCACATCTTTTTCTCTCTCTTTTCATATTGCTCCCTGCCACTCCATTTTTCCTTTTTCTGTTTCCCTATACTTCAAAACTTTTCGTATCTTTCCTCAAAGTTTTGCCATCACTTCCCTTCGCATATACTTTCTTCTTTCTGCTTTTTATCCTCCTAATTTTATTTCCCATTGTTTTACCCTCGGTATTTGTCTCTGCGTCTCTATCCTTTAATCCCTCAACATATGTTGTTGTAGTTAATCATTTCTCGTGATTTATCCTTTTATTTCCGTGGATTTTTTCATTGTCTCACATTCAGCTTATCCGCATCTTTCCTATGTTTCTCAGTGCTCTTCTATAGTCTCTCTCATCTTCAAGGTGAAGATAGATGGGAAAGTGAAATGTTGACTTGGCATGCTAAAACCCAATTACTACTTACCAGCCATGTAAGGAGATATGTGACCATGGCCGAATCAAGATTATGAGCGGCCTAAGGGTAATAGGAGGGAAGGTCCTTAGCCAGAATTAAATATAGAGGATAATTATGAACTCATTCAACATTTATTTGCATGTGTATTTCATTTATTAAATTATGCGGTCGACAGCAATTTCAGCCCACGGGTAAATCCAGCTCTGAACGTAGCGTGTTTTCTTCCGAGTTTTTAAGGTCAGGAAAAGAAATAAACGTATTTAATCCAAATAGTTTGAAGTTATTGGTAGTTACGTAAATAAAAAAATCTCGCGTCAAGCACCTGACTTTTTCCAAATGATTGAAATAGTAATTACAAGCTGCTCTTGGCAACAGTGATCACAAGAATAACTAACGGAAATAATGGTCGTAGTTAATTTTCAAACACTGAAAAATTTTCCAATGAAAATAATTTTGAATTACATCTCACATCGAAAAAAGTAAACAATTGTTATTTTTAGATATGGATACAAAAATATCGATGCGCGATTAAAATTACCGATGGTTTCGCTGTCAATATTTACATGAAAATTTGTTTACAAAATATGACGCTAGATGGCATTGAGATCATTTTTATCGCAATTATAATTACCTTGGCGGCATTGCTATCAACAATTAGGAAATTTGATCATAGCAACGAAAACTAAGGTATTACTTAACAAATTCAGATGCATAATCAAAATATCACTTGAACAATTCGTTTAACAAAAAAATGTTTCAAACAAAACTTGTGGAAAACTATATTGCCTACAGTTTTAATTATAAAAATATTTACATACATTAAGTACTAAAGGAGATATTTAGGGGTGCCGGTGGTGTAGTGGTTAGGACGCTGGCTGCTACTCGCCTGCTGCTTGAAAAGGTAGCGGGTACGAATCCTGCGCAAGTAGGATTTTTCCAAGGTCGCTCGGCCCCCTGTTTGTGTGGTTTAAGGAGACCGCGCAAATTCAGCTGTTCCGTCCTTCGGAAGGGACGTTAAGCCGTTGATGTTCTTCGTAAGAGCAGGCAAATGCCGGCACCGGGTTTCCCTTCTCCCTTCCCCGGCTATTCATTGCACTACCTCTGAGATACCCACTGTGCGTAGGGCAGAGGCGAATCGGATGGGCATTCAAATTAAAAAATTCAGGAGATATTAGGAAAAACTTTCGGTATAGCAATTTTAAATAAAATCGAATCAGTCTTTGATTTTATGTCAGAAATTTTAAATATAAAGTTTTGTACTGAGTTAATGGGTAGTTTTTGAGTTTGAGCGCGCACAAAATTCCAATCACATGCTTACAGACATCATCGAGAAAATAGTGAAAACATTCTCAGGAGATCTTAAAACGTGTACTTCCGTTGAAATTTTGAATTCGATTTTTTCACGAAAATAATGCTTTCCCTTATACTGCGTATGGAGAAAATAAAAATATAATTTCAACCCTTCAAAGATGAGAATTTTTTATTTATTGTATTTTTTCCTTTAACGAGTAATTACAAACATTCTGCACAACTTTAACTCTCCATTTTATTATCTATCGTAATGTCTTTCCATTCTTGTCTTAGTGATAGTAATTTTGATAATTTAACCATCGTTAATTTCGCGAACGATTCATTTCTTTTCCTACTTTAAAAAATAAATAATTCCTCCGTTCCTATTCCACCCCATTTCTCCGCACATCTCCATTTCTCATTTCCCTCACTGACTCTCTTATCATTCATATCCCTCTTCCCTCTTTTAATTCCTTCTGCGGTCTCTTAAATTTTCAACGACTATTACATTCCTCTCTCTCTCTCTCTCTCTCCGTCTCATTCTATAAATCTCATCTTCCCATTCACGCTCGCCCTATTTCGTCACAACTTTTCCGTCTTTTTTTCCGATTCTGCAAATTACGTTTTCTTTTCCTCCGACGCCCGCTCATTCCCTCCACTCTTTCCCACTCCTCCTCCCGTCTCATCCTCGTCGCTCCTCCCTCCACCACGACCCTCTTCCTCCACATGCCAAGATGGCAAAGCATCCGTCTTTTCGGAGAGAAACCCCCTTTTCCGAAAAATCTAACCCTCCTTATGAATAACCCTCCTCCACCGAATTCCTTTCTTTCTCTCTAAAAAGTCTTGCTCTTAACTCTTTCGGTGTGGGTTTCCAACTTACCCTCCTCCTGAAGTAGAGAGGGATAGAGGAAAAGGAGAAGGGTCCCAGAAGTGACTTTTGAGGAACTTCTTATCTAGCTTTCACACTCTCTTTCCGCCTCCTCTTTTCGCATTCACTACCCGCAGTCCTCCCCCTCGCCGAAGAAAGACGAACGTTAGGGGAGCGAATAAATATGGGAATATATGTGTGTGTGTGTGTGTATGTGTGTGTGTGTGTGTGTGTGTGTGTGTGTGTGTGTGTGTATATATATATATATATATATATATATATATATATATACACACACACACACACAGTAGAGTCTCGATAATCCGACCTAAACGGGACCGAGGAGTGGTCGGATTACCGAAAATGTCGGACTATACGGAAAAGAACGGGGAAAAACGAAACAAAAATTTGAGGTGTAACATAAGTATGAAATCACGTTTATTAATCATTATTTTACAGTACAACTAACATAATAGAGTACAAAACTATTATTTGAAGTTAAAGTTATTCTTTAAAAAATTGAGTAATTGAGGTTTGTTTCCAGGCTTTGCTTCTCTTCCTTTCGGCGAGGCCGCGCCAGCGTCTCAATTATAAGACATCAGTACCAGTACTTACACAAAAGTGATAGAACAGTAGGAGCTAGGCTTTTGAAAGCTCGTGGTTTTTTAGCCTTTCCAATAAGTACGAGTTTTAATTTGTGGTTACCAGTAGCGTTACTACAGGCTAGAATCGTCACTCTTTCTTTACTTCGTTTATACCCTGGAGCGGAAGCTTCAGCTCGAGAAGCTCAAGTTTTTGAAGGCAGCATTTTATAGTTGAAGCCTGTCTCATCGCAGTTATATATCTGCTCACCTAACAATCTTTCGTTGCCAATGAGATAACGAAATTTCGCTTTAAATTTAAAAAATTCGTCCGAATTTGCCGATAATTTTTCGCCACAGATTTGAGCTGCCTATGGCTATGTCGGATTACGCGGAATGTCGGGCAATCGAAAGTCGGACTATCGGGACTCTACTGTATATATATTTATACACACACACACACCCCTCACATTTGATATATTTCCGAAGTTTTCCCACGAAAAAAAAGTTGGGGGAGGGAGAGAGAGAGAGAGGGAGAGAGAGAGAGGAAGAGAGAAAGAGAGGGAGAGAGAGGGAGAGAGAAAGAGAGGGAGAGAGCCATGCGTCGGCATTCTGAGAGTAGATATTTGTTCCTCGTCGCCATGAGGGTTTGCCAACGTTTTGTTTTCTGGAGGAAGAGAAAAAAACAGCAAGGGAGCAAGCGAGGAGCGCCTCGCTCGGAAAATGGATTTCTTTCAAGACTTTTATATCCAAACGTAGTTAATAACTCAGAGTTCTTACCTTTTATGAGACCATGGCGCGTGAAAAAGTCACCGCTAGACGATTAGCGGGCATAAATCTCTTTCCCCTCTCACCCTCGAAGAGATGGTGGAAGTAGTTCGAAAATTTCTCGCGGTTTCCTAAAAAGCGTTCGCTTTCCTGTTTTATTTATTTTTTCTCTCTTCTCTTCTCCCGGAAAAAACGGGCTTTTTCGCGTGAATTATGGCCGGAATATAAAACTAGAGAGACGTTCTTTCGCTATTCGTTATCCGCGTTGCCAAGGTGGGCTTGGAGGGGGAAGAAGTTTCACAATCCGAGGATGACTAAAGAGTTTTAATGGAATCTTATTTTGTTAAAGGTACTCCATTAAAGAGCTCACGTACCTGTCAGAAATCGCAAGTTTCAGACTCGATCAGTATTCACATTAATAAATTCGGACAAATGAGCCGAAGATTTATTTCATAATAAAATTTATATCAATTAAGGTTAAGTGTGTTAGCGAGATTCATATCAGGGAAGAATTGGCATAACCGATTTCAACCAAATTTGGTAAAGAGAATATACACATAAATTAATGACCAAAATTACATATTTGGACCGGATCGACTCAGCAGGGGTGCCACAATTGCAAAGTTAACCTTTTAGGTAATTATGAATTTGGAAGGAATTGGCCAAACCGATTTCAACGAAATATTATAAGAATGAAATGTGCAACATAAAAAAAACAAAAACAAGATGTTTAGTATAGATATAGAAAGCAGGACTGCCTCAAAACAAGTAATAAAATAATTCTTTTTAGAAGTATTTGTGTAGAACTGTTTACATGAATTTTAACCAAATATAAAATTTATAATGTAAAAACATATATACAAAATTATAGTAGCATATTTATACCGAATCAGCTAAACAGGGGTGCCACAATTGCAAATTAAACTTTCAGTAATTAAGGATTTGGAAGGAATTGGAAGAACGGATTTCAACTAAATTTTCTATATAAGATTTGCACAACATACCATAATGAAATCAAGATGTTTGATGCGGAACTACTGAGCAGGGCTACCACAGTAAAAAGTTAAATAATATTTCTATTACACGTATTTCTAGAGAACTGACCAAATGGATTTTAAGCAAATATAGTACATAATCTTCATATAAACAAATAACCAAAATAGCATATTTCTACCGGTTTGACTAAACAGTGCTAACAAAATATCAGGGTTAGTATTTTTCTATAGCTATGAATTTCGAAGGTATTGGTTGAACTGATTTCAAAAAGGATATTTCGTTTATAGGGCGAGTATAGAATGGAAAAACGAAATGAATATGTTTGGAACGGATCAAAAAAGCAGGGCTACCACAATATAAGGAAAAATAATTTTCTGATTTCAAAGCAAATACATTAGTATAGGATTATACTACGGCGAATTTGACGAAAAGCACCCGTGTACATCTCTACTTGTTTAGAAACTGCTATCGGGAAATCACAGTTGAAGAGGGCTGCCATGCCGCAGAAATGATTATCTGATTTTTCCAACTTTTTATACATATTCTGTGTACTGGTTAAAAGACTTTAATACGCAATATAATGCAGTCAATAGTATTTTTAGCCTACTTTCCAGAATGAAATAGGCTTATAGTTTCTTCGTTGTGTCTGTCTGTCTGTCCGTCCCCCTATTAACTTTTGAACCAATTGACCGATTTTCATGACACTTGGTGGAAATCTCCTGCTACATGTGCCGAAATCCCGAGGATAGATTTTGTTGCGAAGATTGAAGTCCCGGGTTCGATTCCAGGAATTATCCTTCCCATTTGATTTACAAAGGAAATCTGAAATCTATTGTGCAGGGTAATATTCTCTTGCACATTAAAATATTGTAATATCGGGGCGAGTTTTATACTATTCTCTGAGAAAAGGAATGAAGATTCTAGTTGTTTTGCTTATCGATTGTATTTCCCAGAATTTCGCGTAAATACTGACGTTTTTGCAGTTTTTATCGCTAATTATGAGGTTGCTGCCATAGCAATAACTATTGTTGGACTCGTATTCGGTATAGTCTAATACAGTGGTTTTCAAACTTTTTAAAGAGACGCCTCCCTTATTTGTAAAAAAATTCTTGCGCCCCCCTACACCTCTCATAAAACAATATTGTCGTATAGGTTTTTCAGCATTTATTTTATTCTAGTAAAACTAAAATGTTCTTACAGTTTTTTGATAGTTCACAATTATATTTCAAACAAACTAAAAGTAAAATAGCACACAGATATTTATTTTTAAAATTACAACTTCTGAATTTCTAACTTCGTATATCAATGGCAATAAAAATATTTAATCAAATGGGTTGTTCTTCGGCATATATTTCTTCAAATCGTGGAGTTGAAGATGATATTGCCAATTCCTTTTTGACAACTAATCGAGATCGATATTTGGTCTTCATCGCCGCTACAGCAGAAAACCCCATTTCACACTGATAAGATATAACAAATGGTGATAGAACCTGAATTGCCTTTTTGGATAAATTAGGATATTCCTTTTTCAACCTTAGCCAAAACGAAGGCAGTTTTTCAGGGTCAAAGTCTTGTTTCAACGTACTATCACAAAACAAGTCGATTAATTGCTCATGTTCAGGCAACGTAAGATCAAACGTAATAAGTTTACCATATCCATTGACAGAGAATGAATTCCTTATCCATTCATATTTGGAAACATCCAAGTCTTTAAAGTAATGCGTGAAGTTCTTTCGTAGGCTGGTCAAATGATTAATAAGCAGATTTTTGCTTTCTTGGAGTTCATTTGCAGTGCAGGTAATTTTTAAACTGGGAAACATATCAAACATATTAGTCTGTAAATTATATATCCACAGCTCTAACTTTTTCATAAACGCACTCACTTTATCTTTCTGGATAAGAATGTGACTTTGAGGACCTTGAATTTATTTATTTAAGCAACTCAGTTTTTCAAAAATATCCACCATATACGCAACTTTCAAGAGAAAGTTTTGGTCAGAAAATGAATTCGCTTCATCATTATTATCCCTAAGAAAAATCGAAATTTCGTCTTTTAGTTCAAACACCCTTTGCAGTGCTTTGGCATGAGAAAGCCAGCGAGTTTTGCAATAATATAAATGTGCCCTATGCTCTGCCTACATGTCTTCGCACGATTTTGCAAATAGCCTTCCTTTTAATGGACTTTTTTATGAAATTAATTACTCTTGTTACAACTTGGAAAACTGTATTTAGCTCTTCACTCATATGTTTTGATGTAAGAGATTGTCTGTGAAGCATGCCATGGGTTCAAATTGTGCGAGGGGCCACATTTTTAACGAGTGCTTGCAGACCTGCGTTCTTTCCTGGCATTGACTGCGCCCCGTCAGTGCAGAGTCCAATACAGTTGTCCCACATTATGTCATTTTCGTTAAATTACACTGAAAATTTCTCGTGATGTGGCATTGCCTTCAATGGGTTTGCAAAATAACAAATCTTCCTTAACGACAGTATCTACAATGTATCGCACATATGTAATCAGATGAGCATCTTTGACTACACCAGTTGCTTCATCGACTTGCAACGCAAAATAGGAAGATTTTAGTTTTTCAATTAATTGATCGCAGAGGTCTTCAGAAAAACGCGAGATTCTCCTTCCCACTGTACTGTCGGAAAGTAGAACCATTCGAAGTCGCTCTACATATGATTCGCATAGCATCGTTTCCACCAAATCAATTGCTGCAGGTAGCACCAACGTTTCTCCTATCAAATGAGGCTTTTTACACTTAGCAATTCTGTAGGCAACCTTGTACGATGCAAGTAATCCTTTTGCTGTTACAGACATGGACTTTGAAAAAGTCTCTTTTTGCTTAATAAGAGCCTCTAATTTTCTCTGGAAAAATTCTCTGGGTTTGCCAACGTATTCTGCATGCACACTTTGAAGATGTCGTCTCAATTTATTGGCTTTCATGCTATTTGCAGCTAAAGTATTTGTGCAAAGCAAACACAACGGCTTTTCCTCGCCATCAGTAATAATCCTTCTGAACCCCAGTGATAAATATTGTGGACTATATTTTCTAGATTTCGGCCTTTTACTTTCTGTTCGTCTTTCGGCTCTCTTAACAGTCACTATCGCCTTTACTTGTGCTAGTTTCTGTAGCTTCAGTAGATTTTCTCTTCAAACCATTTATGTATTTATCCATGGGAAGGGTTATAATTTCACTCTAAAAAAACAGAAAAGAAATCTTGTGTCCACCACATGACTTTCTCCTTATATAGGTAGGTTATCAACTAAAACTATTATTAATTGTTAAAAAATAATAAATGAATAGCTCTCACTTCCGGTACACATCTGGTAACCATAATGTTATATAGTTATTAATAATTCAACAATAAATCTTAATATAAAATTTGAAACTAACAAAACAACTGAAAAACGTCCACTTTCGATTTACAATGTGCGCCAAAATCAAATCAGCTCTTCGTTTCGTTACACCAATTCTAAATATGAAATTTTGTGCTGATTCGATCATTAGTTTTTGAGATAGAGTGCCCATAAAAAATGGTCACACACAGCAGGTCAACATACAAATAATAAATAAGTAAATATATTTACTTACTGAACAAAACAAAACGTAGTATATCTTAGAATTTTGTATGTCGGACTTCAAAATGTCCGTTTTCTTTTCTCAAACTTTGGAATAAACTGTGATGGGAGAGTTATTTTAAAAAATTTCTCAATAGTTTTGCTGCCACAACAAAACAGTTCACAGTCTTTCAAATTTAATCAGAGAATGAGAAAGAGAATGCATCCGCGGAGTAGTGGCCTAAAAAAATAGACGTACGATATACAACCCATATGTGCAGAACAATAGCGGATCGGAGAATTTGATAATAGTCTTAGACGTTAAATTAAATCAAATTTTGATGATGTAGAGACTACATTGCAGTCATTACCATAATTCAACGGTAACTTACAATGTAATAATGTTCACGAAATAAACACGGTAGTTGCAAGTGTTTTAATGCTATATTGTATTGAAATAAGTGGTTGGGATATCGGGTATTGTATGCTGTAAATTGCATGCAGTTAATTGTATGCTGGTCGTATAATTAGTTTTTGAGTTAGAATGGGTTTTGAGTTAGAATAATAGATCGTATTAATAATTTTTGAGGTAGAACAAACAATTATATTGGCCATTGCTTCACACCCCCCCTGGGGGGCGCGCCCCACAGTTTGAGAAACACTGGTCTAATACATACAAGCGTTATTTTTGCCGCACAAATACGCGTGATCAATTTAATATTCCGTTCGAATGTATTTGTAATATTTTATAACACTAAATTATGAAATTTGGGAACACAAAGAGCTACATATCCGCGGCGATTTTAAAGCTAATAAAGGCAGTGTAAGTATTAAATAAATGATTAAATGGAAGGTAGGCATCTTAAATTCCGTTTGAATCATCTTGTTTATAATGTATATTTTCACATTCGACGTCTAAAACGTACTTTAAGAACTCAAACCTTAGAATGAGCGCGTGTGAAGCATGACTCTCTTATGCACGCATCTTTGAAGTAAACAAGTATAATCGACTCGGTTAAAGCAAAGAGTGGTAAGCACTTCTGGTTTTCCAACATCCCTCGGTCTCAAAAGAAATGTAAAGGAAACACCTCAAAACTAAAAATTGACATAGTGTACACAAACGGACAGAAAAGGAAGTTGGCCAATGGACAAAGAGAGAGAGAGAGAGAGTAAACACGTCTCCGTTTTAACTATCAGTGCTAAAATACGTCAAAGCATTGTCAGGAAACTTAACGCAGGTCAATTATGAGTTCTATTGCAGTTTGTAAATGCTAAAATTCTCGAACTTGGTCTGACTCATTTACCATTTCTTTAAAATACGCACCAACTTTTACAATATTGCGATGATTAAGTGGCAAGTAGATGCCTTTAATGAATAAAATAATCACAATTAAAGTGTTTTTCATTGGCATTTCGTCAATTATTAATTTGTTCTATAAATCTCTTGGTACATTAATATTGTTCGATTTAGATAAATTTACGACACATTCAATGGGTAACTTATTTAACAACTGAACTAGGCTGAGCTCACTAATTTAATTTTTGTGGTGGGTTTGCAGAAAAAAATACGAAATAGAACACCTCCTGGCGAGAGTTCGTTCACTCTTTAAGTAGCCGTCTTACGTCATACATAGACTGATGTATGAGGACAACAACCAGACCTCAATACTTTACTCCTGCTGTTATAGTCCCATTCTCTCTCTCTGTCCATGGCTTTACCTTATCTTTCCTCTTTTATACACCCCCTCACCTTGCCCTCCGCGCTTTCTTCAGTCTCCCGCTCTGCCACATAGCACACACAAACATCTCCCTGCATCTCTCGCTCACTTCCCCTAACAACGACCAAAGACCCGTGTGACGGCCGGACAAGGGAGGTCCAAATGAACTTGTCCCTCGCCTCCTATTCAATTGGAGGAGACTGGCTCAGGCCAGAGAGAGAGAGAAGGAGAAAGGGAGAGAGCACATAAGGCCATCCCTTCTCTCTTCCTTTACCTCGGAAGGAGCGGGAAGAGCAAGCATGGTAGGGATGCGAGACTGAGTTAGGAGGGAGAGGAAAAGAGGCGTAGTGAAGAGATCCTTTTGTTGTGGGAAAGGAGGAGAAGGTGAATGCCTCTGATGGAGGGGGAAGGTGTGTCCGAGATAGGGAGTGGAGAGAGAAAGAAATAAAGTTGGAGTGGTGGAGTTTTTGTGGAAGGTGGACAAAGAGAATGGAGGTGAGAAATTATGTCTTGGAGAGTGGTTGGATTTTTGTCATGTAGCTTTAGGAGGTCGGTCAAATCAACGCCTACCCTAAGGAAGAGTCGGGGTCCAATGAATTTAAATGTAGGTTGGACGAGTTGCCTGGAAATCGGGCAATACGTTCTGTTAAATTCGGCTAGTTCTCTGCTAGGAAGCCTAGTTTCCGAGGAATATGTTTAAAGACAGACCTATTCCATAGTAGGCACATCAGTATTTGTGATATTTTTAACCGTAATATGATCTGAGATCGAAATGTAAGAAACATATTAAATTATTATTCTTAATATATATGTTACGGTAAAGGTACGTAATCGGGAAATGTGTGCATTTACCGGTAAATGTGTACATTTGCCACCAAGCTCGGTAAATGTAAGTTTAACTTTCCAGAAATACGTATTATCAGTACATTTCTCGGTAAATGTGCACTTTTACCGATGTGCCTTGGTAAATGTGGATATAAGTAAGAATGAGAAATGCTACACTTTAATAATTACGTTAATTTATAACAAAAATTATCGAGGGTTCGGCTCCACTGATATATATTAAGATGAACGCTTGCCAACCTCAGGGGGAACACAGTGAACGTGAGGAGGAACCAAAAACACTTCGACTACCTAACTTACCCATCCCGGTGGGGCGAGTAAAATTTTCATTCATGTTCAAATTTTGTTTAGTTAGTTGTACACATTTACCTGGAAATTTACACGTTTACCGGACAACGCACATTTAACGTACTTCTAAACTGCAACAGTCGCCGCCATGTTGTGGCTTTTATTGCGACGTTTATCCACATTTACCAGTGTCTCTAGGTAAATGTGTACATTTCCCCAATCCAATCGGTGAAAGTATGTTATACTTACATTTATCGAACTTGGTGGTAAATGTGCACATTACCCGGGAAATGTACACATTTACCTGTCTACGCGCATTTACCGTGACATGTATATCATCTAGCGTTACTTTATTTATTCTCAGGGCGTGAAAGTTTTCTCAGCATATTTAAATCGAGATTTCTTAATTACGGAACAGTTACAGATTTCTTATTATCGGATAATGAACTGCAAATATCTAAGAAACAAGATTCATTATACTTTTTTCCTCATACTTAAAATATACTTTAGGATATATATACATATATATATATATATATATATATATATATATATATATATATATATATATATATATATATAGGATATATATTTTTTATCGGTCATAGTGAAACGTAGTCTTCAATCTCACCATTTTAAAATAAATCTCGAAAACGATTATTAATTTTTTTCATAATTGATTTGTAATCGTTTTCAATTTATTTTTATTATACTCTAGTCAAATCGTTGGAATTTTCCGGAACTTAGATGAAATATCTCCGGAAGTTTGAATAAAGAGATTTTCACGCGAGAAAATACGGTAGAAAATCCACTACCCTTCAAGAGCACACGGTTGCGAAACTTAAAACTCTCTCTATCTCTCTTCCCATTCTTGTATGATACGTGCCAAAAGGTTTTACTTACACCATCGCAAAAGAAGTTAATGCTACGACTCCCTCACGACTCATACCTCCTCCGCCTCGCCTCTTTTTTAGTTCTGATGCACTGCCAACAGGTGGAAAAGGAGTCTGAAGAGAAAGAGAGAGGATCCGAAAGCATGAAAGAAGAAAGGAAAGAAAGAATGAAACGGAGTGAAAAGTGTACGGAAAGATAAAGGAGAAAAGGCCATTATTTTTCGTGTGGAAAGAAGAAAGATAGTGGTTTACTGTTTTTGGAAGGAATGCGATGCGACGGAGGCGGCTTGGGCTCGTCACGCATCACGTGAAAATGTCGCAAATGATGAAATGCGAGAGAGAGAGAGAAAGATTTTTTTTGGAGTCTGGGAGAAAAATGTAGGGGAGATGAGAATGAAAGAGGAGAAAGCGAACCGCCATCTTCACTCCTGCTTCGTGCGGTGTCGAGCAAGAAGAAACTGTGGAATTTCAGAAGGCAGAGGAGGAATTTCGTAATGGAACCTCTTTCTCTCGCGGTATCTGTTGATGAAAAGAGACGGTTCTTCCTCGTCTACACCTCTCTTTCTCTATCTTTCGCTCTCCACTTCGTTTTTGTTACCTTTCGTTTCAGCGCGAAATGTTTTTCAATTACGAACGTGGTTTTTAAACTATCGGGCCTTTCTCCTAAATTGTATCTCAAAGGGTGAAAAAAAGTTTTTTTTTAAAGCTCACTTCAGCGAAAACTCTGATTTTTAATGGAGCGTTTTCGGATCCAAAGGGAGTAAATTACTGCCCGTGACGCGTGCGTGCATTACTTCTTTTATCCGCTTAGGCGCCGTGGTTCGAACTGCTGGATATGCACGTGAAGGCAAGGCTGATCATCAAATGATGTATTATCCTCCCTTCTTTGGGTTTTATAATTTTCTATAATTTCGAAGATAAGACCGTAAAAAAAATAATGAATTCGGGACTTGGAGTTTCCAAGAGTTCCACTTACTCCAGATTTATCGCACTTCACCTTTTGACCCCGTTTTTAACGAAAAGTTGTGAAACGGGAAGATTTATGCTTTACGTTGTGAAGGATTTATGAAATTCGCGAAAATTTTATCGTCCTACCAGGAGGAACCAATAGCACTCGCCACTAGCTTTTTGGACATCTAGATTTGTCAGAAAGTAATTGGTTGGGTTAGACCGCGATAGATTGTGACGGGGAATTATGTCAGTTTAGTTTGGAATTGGCATCCTTAGGGTTAGATTTCTCAGAATTCGAGAATCTCTTAATCTTAACTGATATAGACTTGCAAGATGAAAAGAGATATTTTAAATTTATTTTATGGAAGCATAAAATAAATAAATCAAATTTAGTAAATCCAATGGAGATAAGAGCATTTCTGGTGTTAAACATCTATCTCATCCAAAGGAGACGTTCTCCTCTCCCAAAGATTGGAGTTTTTGGTCAGGAACAAGTATTATGTCTTAAGCATTCCTTATATAGTGTCATCCCTGAGTTACAGAAAACTTTGAAAGTGAAGAATCATTGACAATTCGTTGTCTATGTACATTCATCCGCTCATATACGCAGCCCACGTGCTCAAGGCCTCACCAGCTGAGTGGTCCAACAAAGAAGCGCTAAAATTAACAATTTTTATTTCAGTTTGTAATACGTATACAAAATACATAATATTATTTATTTATTTATGCTATAAAAATAGTATAACGCTACTACGCGTTATCTTATGATAGAAAACTTGAATTAAGGATTGAGGGATATCGGTAATTCTTTCGCCGGGGACCAGGCAGCCATAGCTACACCGCTGAAGATCTGGGTTCGATCTCATACCAAGGTAAAAAATGTAACTTCTCTCCTTTGGATCCTCAGTTCTAGACTCATTAAAATTGTTTACCTTAGTTGAGATCTGGTGGTATGGTGTTTGGTGGATTTTGTTGATTTGGGTTTGATCTGTTGATTTCTCGGTGGTATTGTATCGGATGGATTTGAATTGGTTTGTAATCAGTGAATTTGGTTTTGTTAGGTTGAGCTGCATTAGACTGTTGTGGTGGCGTGGTGTGATCTACATTATGCTGCCTTGGAATCTTGATATTTTTGCTTAACTCATCCGAAGAAGTGCAAGCGGACTATAGAACCATGATGACTGTTCATCTGAACGATTCAACCGAATAGAAAAAAAGTTTTGTCTCGTATATATCTCTTCTCCCGAAAAACGTTCCCAAGAAACCTCATTTCCCTCTCATTTTCTGCAATTGTCGTAAAAAACTCCCAGGAGAAAAATAAAAGAAGACAATTTTTTACGAATCCGGAACCAAAGATCTTAAAACCTCCCAATCGTTAAACTCGGTTGACACTTGCGCCCACACACATGATCTCCTTCAGTCTTTCTTTCAAAGAAACTTCGGTTTTTCCCGCTTTTTGAAGGTGACTCCATTAACCTTACACCTTTTGTTGTTCTCCACGGTTTCGGGAAAACACGGCCCGACCGGTAATTTTTTTCACCACCCCTCTCGTGGAGTAGCAGCGCAAGACTGAAGCGAGAAACCTTTCTGCTTATTCTTTCTTCCTTTCCGATACTCCCGAGAAGGAAAACCTCATTCCTTTCTCTTTTCCGTATCTCCTTATTTTCTCCTGGCTTCTGTTCCTTCTCTCCTTTGTATCTCTCTATATTCCCCTCCCTCACTTTCTCTTGTCCCTTCCCCTCCATCCTTACCACCTGTCTACCTTCCTTTCTCCCCAATCTCCTTCAGCCCAACTCTCTCCCCGTCTCTCCCTTCCCTCTTTCTCCCCTCTCTCCCACTATCCTCTTCTCACTTCCCTCTCCTCCATCTCTCTCTTCCCACTCTCTTCATCCCTCCCCCTCTTCCTTCTATTCATATATCTCTCCCCCATCTCTACCATCCTCTATCCCCCCATATTTCCCTCCCTCTTTCCACCTACCCCTTTCTCCACCATTCTCCAATCTCTTTTTCCACTCTCTCACATCCCTCTTCCTCTCTCTTTCTCCATATCATCTTCTCTCCCCTCTCACCCACTCTCCACTCTCCCACTCTCTCTCCTCCCTTGTTCCCATCTCTTTCCCTTACCTCCCATCCTTCTCTCCCCTATTTCCCTCCCTGTCTCTCCCATCTCTCTTCTTCCCCTCTCTCCTCCCTCTCTCCTCTCTCTCCTCCCTCCGTTCTCCCTTTCTCTCTCTCGTGTCTTCTCCAATTGTATTCGAGACGAACGTAAGATTCGCAGTTTTTATTTCTCGGTCTTTTATTTTTTAATTTCTCCTCCGAGAAGGCTCTCTATCTATCTGTCTCCTCTCCGTCAATCGGTTCCCTCCCACTTTCAATCACTTAAGGCAAATCTTCGCGATTCCTTTCTCCTACTATCTCCACCAAGCATTTTCTTTCTGGTTGTTCGCCATTTTATTTTATTTGAAACCGTTCCATTTCTTTCTACTTCACTGAAAAAAATTGCGCTGTCGTTTTCTCCCTCTCCCTCCTCCTGCCCCTCTAGTTACTTCAATATATCTCCAAGTCCTTATCTTACTCTGTCTTCCACTTATTCTGCCGCACCTCTTCCTCCTTTTCACCCTTAAAATTTCCCTCAAGAATTTCAATTTTTGTCTCGGTTCTGTCTTTTTTAAATTCAAAATCTTCTCGTTTTCTACCATGGCGCCTCGTTTTCTCCTCCATTTCGAGGTTTTCCACGGTTTTTCCCGCATTCGAACCAACGGGCAAGTAGGTTATATTTTTCTTTATCGAGGGTCAATTTTATGTAAGAATTGTTGCCGAGCATATTTGCAGAAATGAGAGAAAAATGTCTAAAAATGATTTGCGTGCTGTATCGAGGTTTCATTCTAATGGCGAGCGCGATATGGCCTTCTTTATAAACAATAAATTCCAAACCGCAGTATTTTTTCTCTGGTGACGAGGATTTTTAGTGTAAATTGTCTACCAAGCGCATCAAAAATATTCATTTTTATAAATTTTATCAGTGTTATGAGAGAAACGTTTAAGTTTACGGCAAACTCCATTTGTATAAATGGCATAGGAACGCCATGGAAGTTGCTGGGGGCATCGTTAAAAGCAGGAACATGAGTAAATATCTCCGAGTGATTATATTTTAATGGAGAAAGGGCAGGACTATCTGTGAAAATGTGTAATAGCCTAATGAGGTGCGTTATATTTCTGCTAGTTTAGATAAAATGTTTTGTATCTGACAGTTTTTTCCAAATGAAAGGAGAAATTTTGATGAAATCTAATTTTATCTTTTCGAAAGAATCATTATTTTTGTGAAAGGCTCGCGTCTGTTACCAACAATTGTCTAGGATTTCATTTTATGGTTATGGGAATGTTATTTTTCTCTATCTAAACGCTTTATTCTCACGAGGGAGCCCAGTTTTAAGTCGTTTGTTAATTTTTTTTGCACAATATCACTTTTTTGAATTCGTTCTTTCGCCGTGAACGGCGATATAGTTCCACTTTATTTTACGCGTATTACATTCCTCAACTCCTTATATTGATATAATACATTATTATACTGGATACATATTCATGAATTTCTATGGTGGAAAACGGTTTACCTGAATTTGTCTACACACAAATTGATAATTGTTGCTATTTATTTTTTCAGTTTGTGTCAAAGAGATTTTCCTCCTGATGTGTCAAAAGATTAAATTTCACCAATTTTATAAGACCTTGCACAAAAATTCCTTCAGCTCCAACGAATTTCAAATTACTATCCTCGAGTCTTCGCGTATTCGTTCGTAAATACTCTTCTACAGCTCATTTTTTCTTTCTATCTCACAATCTTCGTTTTTTCCGATGTTATTTAAAACATTCTCCAACACCGCCGAGCTTTTACCTGAAATGTTTTCTCGGCCGTGAAAATCAACCGTTTTTTTTTAAATAGATGAAAACTACAATCTTCTCCTCTCCAACATTCTTCTTCCTTTTTACCTTTCAATTCAATCCCCATTCTTCATTCATTCCATTTTAGCAAAACGCTCCGCGCTGTGGGTTATCTTCCAGCGGAGAAAATGTCCCATTTTCTTTGTCAACTCTCCCGCTCTCTCATTTCTCCCTTCTCTATACCGCCTCCTACCTCTCGCAAAAAAGACCTCTATCCTCGCCTTTGATTCCCATTCCTTTCTATTCTTTCCTCGCAGGGACAGTTTTAGGCAACGTCAGTTGATTGACAGGTTCAGAGTGGAGGCTGCGTGAGGCGAAGGGGGGCGTCTGCTACCGAAAGGATCTCTACCAACGCAAACACTCGTACCTTGGCGGAACCTCGTCGTACGTGTCTTTGGGTGAGTCCCGTTTTATGGAATGGGTAAAGGGGAATGGTACACATAAGACCCCTCCACACACGCGCGCGCGCGCGCCCTATGAAGAATAAGTATTTGCTCTCTTTCCAACTCCCACTCTTCTTTGAATGCTGCGAGAGGAGGTTGCAGGGGCGACGTGGTGTGAGCGGGGTGCGATGCCTTGCGCGCGGGGCACCCTTAAGAATGAGAGGAGATGGTCCCCAGAGGAAAAATATATAAGGGAGCACCCTTAAATATAGGGAGAGGACTGGAAAGGGTCCTGTCTCCTTGGGCGGTTAATGGGTGCAAAGGAGGAGTTGATGGTACGGGGAATCGAGTGTGGGGAAGATGAGGGTTTGTGCTTTCAACGGCCGTGAAATTAGTTCCCTTTAACCGAGAGAGGATTCCCGTCCGTCCGTCTGTAACGCTACCCGACTATATTCCTTAAGCATTCATTGGACGACTCGGAGATGAGACATGTCCGTCTAATCCCTCCTCACTACTCCATAGACATTACGCTCTTGACCCTCCCAGCATTCCCGTTCGGACCGTACTTACTATCTCTCTCTCTCCGCATTTTCTCCCCCTGCTCTCCTTCTCTACAACCTACTTTCCCCCTTCCATTTCGCTCCCTGTCTCTCCCCCCCCCATCTCTCTCTCTCTCTATCTGCCGCACAATGCTCATCATGATTGAGGAAGGTATTATTCCAACCCGGACGATGCCGACCGAACCTTTCTTTTCCATTCGGGAGGGGCTCATCTCTTCATAAGCGGAAGATGAAGGGCTATGCCATACCGCGAAAGGGGGAGGAGAGAGATTTAAAGGATTGGAAGGGAAGACGGGGATATGAATCGAAAATTAGGAATGGAGAACTGAGGAAGGGGAACGAAAAGGATGTGAAATAAAAAAAAATGGAGACAAAAATGGCTGGGAACTTGGGAGATGAGAGAAGGAAAAGTATGATAGAACGAAACGAAGATCGAAAGAGCGGAGGGAAAGAGATAGAGGAAGAGAGGAGGTAGGTTGTAAGTTGAGATGAAGAAGGAGGAGGAAAAAGGCAGTAGTTTAGAAAACGAGAGGAGGCAGAACAGGAGAAAGCGGAGCGGAAGAGGAAGAGGAGGATACGGAAATCATAGTGTTATATGATGATTGAGGGGGAGGAATCAAGAGAAGAGACGTAAAATGAGAGGGGACGGGAGAGGAAGTGCGGAAGATAGAGAGAGAGCGCAATGGAATGAGATTTTTAAATGAAGAACGAAAAAAGAGACGAAGATGACCTTTGAAGATAACAGAAGTGTGATTTCCGTCGGTGATAGGAAGTTTTCTATTAAGTATCCAAAATATTATGATTCACAAAAGAATTTTTCAAGATTTGTACATACAGAAAGGAATTTTAAGTCGTCGAATTCCCACAACATGAAACATTTCTTCCTTCACTGACAGATATATCAGATGTCATCAATTTGTAAAGTTTTAGTTAGCATTTCCGTCCTTGAAAACCAGGGAGCTTAAGCTCCGTTGGTCTCATCAAAATACCATGCCAAAGTTTTGAATTTGAAAAAAATATAAGCTCTATCGGAAATAAACTTGGGCTACAGGCGAAACCTCATAATTAAAATATCTATAACTCGAAGCTTAGTATTTTATGTTTCTAGAAAAAATTAACGTATTATTTATGATCACAAGTTTTATTTTTATAAATGCCTTATAACATAAAGGATTTAATGATCACTGGTTACAGACGGACCCAGGGACGTGCGTACTGACAGACTATGCTATGTCATTATTATTTCTTTAGCTTATCAGGTAACAAGCTAAAATATTAGAAGAATTAATATAATTATCTTGAGGGGTAGGAATAGGGAATGGGAATCAAAATAAAAGGAAAATTAGTGTGAAGTAGAGAGAATAGCATCAGAAATGGAATGTAATAGGGGAAATATGTATGCATGTTAATAGAGCAGAAAGCGTTGGATAGGATTGTGGTGGAGGTTAAAACTTATGAGAGAATAATAGTGAAAAAATAGAAACAGGGAGAAGTGACTTGTGAAACAAAGGGATGTATGAGAGAGGAAAAAATGAGGGATGATAGAGAGAGAGAGAGAGAGAATGCGAAAGGAATAAATAAGAGAGAAGAATGGTAGGGAGAAGAAGTATTCCTGAGGTGATGTAAAAAAGTTTTCTGATAAGGGAGGGATGGGAGAAAGAGATGAGAGAGAGGTATCGGGAGGTAAAGAGAGGAAGAGGGTTATCCTTTCGACAGAAGAGGTAAATGACTCGTCACCAGAGTTAGGGCGTTCCCTAATTTTTTTCCGTTTGTTTTTTCCGAATTTAAGAGTGTGATGTGATGAGGAATGCTTTTTTATTTTTCCCCTGGAAATTGGAAGTTGGGAAGTTCTTTCTTCTTCAGTCCTTCTGCCGGTGAAAGGGGTGGAGAACGGTGTAAAGTTGGTATAAAATAAGATGAAAGTTTTTTTAAAGGGTTTTCCCCTGCCGAGAAAATTATCATATATCGATTATATTTTGCGGTGAGTGACAAATGAATTAAAAATGATTGGTAAATAAAATCCGAGGTTATTTTTGGCTCTTCTACGGCTTCAATTTCGACGGGGGACCGAACTCGAGGTGGATTTTCTAAATCCTTAATTAACTGAGTTCATATATATTTCATTATAATTATATAATTATTCGACAAAACTTTGGAGGAATGTTATGATTTTGAATATCATAATATTTAAAGTGTGTCAAAATTTAATTACCTAATATTGTTTGCCTATTGCGTAGCAACTAAAGTGTTGTTGATTCAAAGGAAGCGATCCTTTTCTGTTGGAATTTATTTGTTTCTAAAAGCAGGTTCGGATATCGATGAAGTATAAACTAGGTAACGTCTACATAAATAAAAACCTTTTGAAAATCTATTTAATTTGAAACGAATCCTATGCAAATCATCCTCCTTCAGCATTAACGAGTTTTCAAACCATGATATCCTTTTTTATCAGATCTAAATATGGAAATAATTTTAGATATACATATTTACAGTTCCAAACGAAGCATTATAACAAGCACTCCAATAGCCCCTCATAAATTTGAATCCCGTATTTAAAATTTCTATCTAATAGAATATTTCGTTGTTCATCCAGTAACGGCAAAACGTTTTTATAGCTGAATTTTTTTGCAAAATAATCGCAATATATTTTCGTATAAGAGCACAAGTGAATTGATTAATTATTGCAAATTTTCTTCAGATTTTTGGTGCTCGGTCTTCGTTTCACTCCTTTTCAAGAACGTCTCCAATGATTAGTGGGATTGTATGGACAAAGTGAGAAGATGTGAAATACAATGATTCAGGATGTAAGTACAAGTGACTAATCATTTAACTATAGCACGACGCAGTCTTAAGGCGAATGATAAAGATACTGTTAGCTGCTTTTCGATGCTCATTAAAAAAATGTAAGATTTTGGCGTAATAATGGAGGACTCTTAATAATTTCAGCAGCATTCAATAATATCAATATGACACAAAGCCAGAAAATATTTTAAGAGGTTATTCATAACACCCGGTGTTACAAAATTATTATTGTATTAGATTTGGATGTGAACAATCCAAGTTCAGTTTTCATCCTCTGACCTACCGCTAAAAACCCAAAATACATTAATGAGAGGTAAATAAGCACAGTCATCTTCGAAATTAAGCATTTTTTCCACTCAATAGCATTGTTTCAGCGTAGAATTTAACGCATGAAGTGAAATCTCAAGAACTCCTCCTCCGACGGCAACGAACCCGAATAAGCATCGGCTAACCGTACCGTGGCGTAGTATTCGCTTAGTTGCTCGTTCCTACCGTCCTCATTAGTAACCAGGTGGAACACCCGAAAATCGCATTCACGTCCCGATATATATATATATATATATATATATATATATATATATATATATATATATATATATATATATATATATTATGACGTCAGAGATGCCGTATGATTTTTTTCTCCTATTCCTACAATTTATAAGCCACGCCTACGTTCTATGGAAAACCGTACCACTTCTGGGTGCTCTCAGTAGTGTGTGTGGATGCGCGTGCTTTCAAGCTCGTCTCCCAATCGGAGCGAATTGAATCGGTGATATAGTGAGGATCGCATGGGAAGGTTCAGAGGGCGCAAAAGGGAGGGATAGAGAGAGAGAGAGAACCTTCCTCATTCCTCTCAACCAAGTGCCATCTCCCTTCGCTTCCTCTTCCGCGAAATTTGTGGACTATGGGATTGAAATATTGCTCGGATGTTTTTTATTTTTTTCTCCCTCTCTCTCCCTCTTTTCTATACCCGGATGGCTGCTGGAAAAAAAACGCGACCGAACGGAGCAGCGGCCCATCGTTACCGGAATGGATTTTGATTTACGTGCCCGTGTCGACGCCCGTTAAAAATGATGCGTTCCGGATTTTGATGTCGCGAAGAGTATTTTTGACGTTCGAGCGGGTTTTATAAAAAGGGGGATGACTTATGAAATCCTATTTATGATCAATATTTATTCGGGATTAAACAGAATAGATCGGGGGGGAAGAATGGAGATATGAAAGAGGGGAAGGAGAGCGCGTATTTTGGGAGATAGGAGATATTAATTTTTATTTTTCTTCCTCCGTTTACCGCGAATCGAGTCGCGCGCCCTGTGAATATTTTAAATGGTAGGAATTCGAATTTAGCTTGTTTTTTTTTCTTCGTTTGGTCGCGGATTGCGTTTCATTCGACCGGATAAAGCTCTATTTCTCTCTGTGTTCTGTTGGTCTGTTTTTTTTTGTAATGTGGAAGCCGGTATCTTTCGCGGGAATTTTTTGCGAGGGATGGGGAGGGGATGCGGAGGAACACACGCTTGGATCGTTTTCCGATCCTGTATATTCCCCTATTACTATTTAAATCGCGAGAATGTGTTTGTTTTTCCCACAAATTTTTTAGTACATACTGGATTAACTCGCTCCATTGAATTTTTTCGGCTATATCTTCGGCAGTGAATTCTAAATATTACAGCGCATGATTGGAACGTATTTTTTCTTTCTTTTTTAAAACCGTTAGTCCTCTTGACATAGCGGTCACCGTGGCACTGCTTCAAATCTAGCGTGTAGTACTTCCTCTTTACACCTTAACGGGAAAGTGTGCTAGTGAACCATACTTAACCCCTTCACTCTAAGTTTTTACGCGGTATACCAGTGCTGTAATGAGTTTTTTATTAGAATTAATGTTTTCTTTTCAATTCCAGGATTGATGATATTACAAAATATAATAATTAAATCGAACATCATCGCTAAACATTTATAAATATGCTCTAGCTCAAGGCTAGGAACTCATTTTATTGTGATGAAATTCTCAATGTGTCTTACTGATTTAACGTGATTGCAACTATTGCTTCAAGAGTGACTGCGCTAGCAAGTAATGAAGGACTCTAAGCTTGTATATCCAAGATAATCACTGAGTCCACATATATGCTCAGAAAAATGCGTTCTCTGAAACCGAGAAGAGAATATTAAAATACGCATACGCGTTGGTGTCACTGAGAGCATAAAAAAATCCAACTCGTAAACGCTTTCATAGAAATCAAATGGTCAACATATGTTAGGTAGGTCTGAAATCGCATACGATTGCCTCGCGGGATGAATCGTCTTGGTCGTAATTTTGTCACTCGTTCCCTCTCACCGTGGTCGACCATTGTTCGACCAGACGAGAAAAGTCCTCCGAACATAACTCAAAGAGTTTCGTCTCGAAAAATTCCAAATTTATTTTGAAGGACCGGTAAAGAAATTAAAGAAATGCTCGCATGATTTCTTACCATATTAACCTGACCTGTTTTTTATATCTGTCCGAAGCCAAGGTTTTGTCAAATGCGAACTGTAAGGATGGAAAGTACGAACCGGACTATTTTAAAAGGTTTACGAGAAGGAAAAATGAAATATCGCTTTCGTAAACTCCACCGAAGGCCTCAGAAAAATATATTCCGCCGTGCATATGAAATATATCTCATCCGAAAGTAAAAGAGAAGGCTCGGCTTGTTGTAAATCACACTCATCAGAAAAATAGGTACGCATTAAAGTGTGTTATTGAGGAAAAACTCGCATTTAGGCATCGACCCTAAATACCACTTCGGTTTTAGAGCGTTTCCCAAAAGTAAAATAATCCTCGAAAGTTTTTTAAACGAGCATGGGAGTAAATCACGTACGTTCCTAACAACGAAAACACTTCCGTTCCGAGGCTTAAAAAATAAAATAAACCATGGTTCGGTTTTTAGCTCCTCTCTTCTTTCAGAGGGGTCTACTCAAAAAGTCGCGTCTGACCCATGAATGAGCGATGCTCGTGGCGAGAGATGGAGTGGAGCGGGGGAGGACGCAAACGATCTATGTCATCACCATAAAAGAGAGGCGAGATTGGGAGTGAGAAGAGGAGTTGAGGGAAGAGGAATGAGAGAGAGGAAGGGTCGCACTCGACTTTTTTCCGCGTTCGATGACGGGGGGGAGGGGGGGGGAGGGTCGCGTCTTTCCATTTCTGAGTCTTTTTTAATCTGCCCGGAGGAGGTAATAGGGAGAGAGGGATAAAGCCACCGCGTGCCTTGAGGGAGGTGTGGGGGTTGATAGTTTCAGCTAGGGAAGGGAGGGATCGGAGGATGACTAGGGGGAGGGGGAAGGAAAGAAAGGGGAAGCGGCAGGTCGTAAAAATTCTTTGGCGTCTCTGTGAAAGAAGAGTGACGGGTAATAGCGTCTCGGAGCAGTCCCCGCTTTCGTTCTTCCGGACGAAAATAATAAAAAAACTCTCCCGAAGTGACGTCCCCTTACATTCGAAAAAAGGAACATTTTTTTACCCTCTCCCTTTACCGTTACTGTACGAGCAAGGGGAGAGAATTGTCAAATCGGAAAAAAATAATCCTGATCAAGGATACGGACTCGGAGATTTTTTTCTTATTTTAAAGTTATCGATCTTGGAAGTGCAAACGATTGGGTCGAATCTCGTTGTATGGAAGTGGAGAAACACAAATAAAAAATCTGAGAAGAAAGATGATTTTTTCTATTTATGATTCCGTCACATCTCATACACGCTTCTTGTGTCTTAAACGAAGCGCGTCCTATAAAAAAGAAACTTGAAAAAAACTACAAAAATAACAAAATGATGTTATATATAATTTAAGTTTAGAAAAATCGCAGAAAATGAATGCATAGTTTTCAAATACAAAACGAGCTACAGAAAGTAAATATTAATATGTATAAGCAGAAATCGTTTGTTGTCCACAAATTATCTATTTCAGACGCATCAACTGGAAGTTCAAGACAGTTCATATATAAAATATAATCTCCTATCCTCGTAAGGAACGATTGTATGAAATCCTCAGGTAATATGGCTACTTCTTTTTACCAACATCAGTATGTACCTCTATAAGATATAATGGACGTGGGTTGCATGATCTCATTTAACTACCTCTTTGAACGGCACAAGTCAAGAAAATCATAATCGTATCTCCGAGCAGAGTTGTGCATTTCGTAGACCCGCTAGGATGTTCGCTTTCGCAGAATGCTTGGCGAAGAGATAAGAGGTGTAACGCGTCGGCCCGTGGCAGCGGTAATTTAGGGTATCGCTATGGGGTCGGGGTGTGCAACCTTTCTGCGTAGCGGGCCGCATTCGTAGTTTGGAATGCTTCGGGGGCCCGTCTTAAAAGTTCCTATCTAACAGAAGATTGCGTTATTACAAAAGCAAACTTCAAACTCAATTTATTTGAGCGTCAAACAATAAATATTTTATGATGAAAATTTTAATAAAAAAATGAAAACTATCGGTGTTAAATATCACATTGCCTTTTCGTCAAACCGTTGCGGGCCGCATAAATGCTCTCGCGGATCGAATGCGGATGGCACGACCTCGCGCACTCCTTGGAATCCCGCGTCCTCACGTAAAAGCCATATAGAACTATTTTTAGTGTAAAGGAAAAATTTTCGCTCAAATTCTTTGTTTTCTGATAACGATTTAATCCTATTCCTTTGTCTTACCTAAATTGACGTCGTAATTAAGATCAAGCATCTGAGATCAACTGAATTTCGAATCTCCACACGAAAGGTGAAGTGCCACTTATAATCTCGCCAGTAAAGTATAGTCACGCTGCTTTAGTTGCGGCATCGAAGAACTGGAGTGGCCTTTTCTTCCGACAGACTTTGGAGTTTTGCTCGCAGCAACTTCCAACTCTACCCTTTCTTCTATCATAAAAGCCACGAGGCGATCTACATACTCACTCTCTGACTCGTAATCTCGTGGCACTGAGGAGAAAATGCGATAATTAGACCCTTATCTCAGCATTCTGTGATTGTGTTGGACCCGCTCGTAAAACAAGCTTTTTACATAAAAGTTGTAACAGAAACACAGGATAAATCGATAGTATTCGTGAAATGTCCGCAGTGCAGCGTGTATAAAAGTCGAAGCTTTTTGTAGATAATCCGCTTCAGTAGTCGTTGTAGCCAAGAGAGTTAATTACCAGATTTGGGCGAATTTCAAGCCCTATTATCCGTTGATAGGATGTCAGATTTACGATTTTATCGTTTGATACTCTCTTGGAGATGTGATTAGGAGGATTAAGATGATTCCGAAGTACATTGGGTGTAGATGATAATGAAAAAATCTTTTGTTGGTTTTCGAGGCGACGTTAAAATGTCCGATATACTCTTATGGACAATGGTTACTTCGATCGAGCAAGATAAACCGAGTAAACTTTGGTGAGATTCGGCCGTTTCCGATCTTTCTGACGCTATCTTATAGTGCGCATGGGCGAAGATTGAAGTTAATGGAGAAAGAAAGGGACTTCCGCTTTTGATATTCAAGGAACACCTTGGAAGGGACATTCCATTGACCTATTTTCTACAAAACTGTTGATGTATAAGTTTCCGTCGTTTGATTGAGCGACCAATTATTAACGAGCAGGTACTATTGCTGGAAATAATTTTGAAACGAGAAAAATTCCGCTATGACTGGGAATCGATCCCGGGTCTTCCACTTTCCGGGCGGATATTCTACCACTGAACTATTGTAGCAGATTAATTCTCTCGTTTCTGAATGCGGGTTTATGGCATTTTTTTCGTTTGATTCGAATTGGTTGCCTTTATATGAAACTAAAATAAATATTTTAGAAATTAATCATAATGTAAACTATATACGCCCAACTTTGAAAATTTATTTTTTCATCGACTTATGCACTCCTTTTAAAATTTTCTGTCATCGATTTTAACAGCTGAAAATGATTTTGGATTACGAATTTCTTTTGACTGATATATCCTCCAACGACTTTTCTTTTAAAAATACTTGGAATTTCACTGTCAATTGAAGGAAATATACTCTTTCCAACATTGCTCAATGTCGCATGCAAAGAAGAACAAACAATATGAAAATAGCTATATCTAGCCTAATCTTACTCAACTAAAACTATGTGGTTGCAAAATGATAAGGAAATGTAATTATATTTCACTTTAAAGTAATTTTTATGGATTTCTTGGGACATTGATTATAGCTGAGCTTCCTCTCATCTGTCAAATAATATTTAAAGGGTGGCTCTTATACTTCTATAAACTTTCTCCTCGCCAATCTCCTTGAAATCTGTTATACTCCCATCATCTTTATATAACATTTCAAATTCGTTCCATTGGATGTCGGATATCTTAAAACATTAGAATAAATGAATGATTTGTTCTTCAGAGCGAGCATTGATCGTAGATTTGACCTAGTTTTTGTCCTTAAAAGCGTAATTAGTTTTCTCTTAGCGAATTTCAGTAATTTCAAACTAATGGAGGAACTAGCTGCGAGAATTATCTTCGTTCATTTGATTGCCTTATGGGAACTATGCCATTAAATGGAATGGACAACCCTTTTATCTCTTGGCAATGCAACGCTAGTTGCGTTATAAATCATCTAAATCATGACAGCGAATTGTGAAGAGTTGCGATGTCGTGAACAGTATTTTCCTTTAATCTTGGACTCCATTAAACTTTTGAGAGGAAAGGACATTAAACCCTGAAATGGCGATGGTACATTAGTACGTTAGTGTCACGGAATGCTTTAGCGTAAAACGATTAGACTTCTTTTTATCGCGGGCTTTGAATTTTGAGCTTTGAGTTGTATTTTTTAAAAGCAAATTAAGTATATCGTTTATTTTGTACGATGAAAATGTTCACATTTGACATTAATTTTACCGAGAAGAACGAATTGCATAAACTCAAGATGCCATTTCTCGCTCCATCAGACTTGTGAGCGGAAATTGGAAAAAATAGCAAAAATAACAATCTATTTGACATTTACACATCAGTACTAGTAGCGTTATTATGTTTAAATGACTGCACGAATAGAAGGAGTCGGTCATTTTGATGTCGTATTAACTTGAGAAGTTCAAGATAAATCTTAGTAAAAGACAAAATAATTAATCCCATCCCGCCTCATTCCGAAATTTTATAACTCGTTTTGAAAAACATGACGCCTTTTCATCGTAAAGCTTGATTTAAAAACATTTAAAAACATATATGGAAACATCTGTATGTGAGTTTGGCAAGCCTTAACAACGTTTAAAAAAGTGTCAGCCTTTTCTTCGCGCGACACTTTTTTTTCTCCAAAGGCGTCGAAATATTAATAACCCAGGAGGCGTGACGTACGAGTATTATTAAGCTCCAGTGACTTTTTTATACTTTTCCCGACAGCCGTCCCAAAGGTCACATTCCCGGATTCCAAACACTTTTATTTGTTACCCAAGTATTCTGCTTAAATGGTCCTTTGGATGATGGTAGAAGAGGGATGCGGTTGAGTTCGGCCCGGAGTAGGGGGGGAGAGAGGGGGAGGGAGATGGGGAGGGAAAGGAGGTTAGGGAGAGACGGGGAGGAAACACACCGCCCGTTCCCTCAATTGCTCCAAGCTCCAAGAAACAGATATCGTAAATCGCTCGGCATCTACGCCTCACCGTGTGTGTGTGTGATCGTGCGTGTTTGTGCGGAGGAAGGAGGGGATAGGTTGGGGAGGTCAAGCTAAGGGGACAATGGCAATAGGAGGGTGAGAAGGTCATAAAGGGAAACAGTGGCGTCGTTTGACCACCATTAAGGTCCTCATGTGCCAGGAGCCATCGGTCAGACGGATTAATGCGAATTCCTACCATACAAGAATGTGCCTATGCTTTTCTTTATACGTTTTCTGTTGTCTACGTTATAGTCGCGGCAGCCTAGTTGCCATCCCTATTACGATAGAGAGGAAGAAATCCATTGTTAACAGCGCTAGTTTTTAAGGGCGTCGACTATTTACGGCCCTCCTTTTCTTCGCTTTCCCCCGCCCCCTATATAAGTTGGTATGCAGCGCTCACGAAGTTCGAAAAGGAAATAAGCGGTTAGTTACTCTCATGATACTCCTTATGAGTCAATGCGTTTATTTACTTTTTTTTTAACTTCCCTGTAACTGAGTGTAAATACTCAGAAGATGGGTTGATCGTTAAGATCCAGTTAAACGAGGGCCGGATTTATGGCTCGGAGGCAGTAATGCTCGCAGCGTAAATATAAAAAAATGCTCCTTTGAATAGGTTGCCAAAATAAGCGGGGGATGAATTTCAGCTTTTATCTCGTTCTCGTTGGAAAATATAAGAATTTTTCGAAATATTCCGATGATCTGCCATTTTTACCTGCAAATCCTGTCGAATTATTGATACATTCGGTTAAGACGAGTTGGAATGACAGCATTAGTTTCAGCTAATATAATAACGTCATCGACGCGTTATTCAAAGTATAAATACAAATTAAAAATTCAACTTTTCGACACAGGCGGTTTAAGATACCTATCATAGTAGCGTAGAGGAATTACGATAGTAAACAAAGCGTAACATCATTAATAGAAAATCTGAAATGGACATCGTTAGAGGAACGTAGGCTGCAGGCTAGATTTAAACTACTGGAAAAATTTATGTCGGAGGGACTAGCGAATGAGGTAGTAGGACTTATCAGAAACCCAACGTATCTCGGAAGGCAGGACAGTGAGGATAAGATTCGCGAAATCGACTGTAGAGCGGAGCGATATAGAGGATCGTTTTTCCCTAGGACGATAAGAGAACATAATAGGAAAAGATAACGTAGGAAAACTATGCACCCTTGGTACACTGCACCCCCTGCCATCCACCAAAAAGGTGACTTTCAGGGTATAATGTAGATGTAGATGTACAATATATAATTTAGAGTACAATATATAATTATAGTAAGTTTAATAATATATCTTGTTCTTCCTCAGCAACTTTCTATTATCAAGCCATCAGGTACAGTTTTAAGGCTGTATAAAGCAGTTAATTTCGTCTTTCTGATTCATTAAAACATTTTATATTTTTACAATATTGCAATATGCTGAATATTCCAACAATTAAATTTTTCTATAATCTTGTTATGGCTACTGGAGATACCTAAGACAAGCACATAACTTTTCAATTTTTGATACTTAAATGTTTATTCGGAAACAAATTTTGTTTCTCTCTCCCCTCCCCCCCCCTCTCTCTCTCAATATTTTTCGATTTAAATTCATATGCATTAGTTTAGATAGCTCGACGATTTGATATAATCATAGCGTGTTTATATTAATTTATATGCCAACTAATGAGTACATTAGTTGATTGGGTAGATAGGGTCACAATCAATAGCACAACCAGAAAGACTTATCAGCTACACACATATAGTTACTCGTCTTCACAACACTGCCCACTTAAGTTCTTTAGTCTGAAAACGACTAACAAGTAACGTAATGGGTTGCCGAGACTGATCCTCAGCCTTAACTATCGCGAACGATCAGCGCTAGATTCACGACCGTATAATTGCACGAAAAACTCGCAGTATACAACCATCGGAAGGTTTTAAAGAACTACGCGAACATAATCTTCGTAAACCCTATTTTAAGGGGGCAGAAAAACATTGAAATAAAAGCGCTACTTAAAGCACGTCTCAGACGGAATGATGTCCGTTACACACGCTGAAGTATCGCCATAAAAAATCTTATTAGGGTTTAGAAGAAGATATACCAAGAGTGTGTAAATATATATTAGCGTAATTGCCCTTCAAATATGACGGGTATGCGTGAATTAGTTATTAAGTTCAAATTGAAATTGAAATTAACGAAACCAAATTTTATAGGCACTAAAAAGTAAACAATGAATATAAAATTCACATAATTGAGTGTTCCAGAGAGTAAAAATAGTTTTGGGCGAATAGAAATTGTATGACAAAGAAATACAATTCTTATACGCCTAAAATTAATTTTAATATATGGAACATTTAATTTTGTCTCTCCTCTCTCTCTAAGGAGCTAGGTGGAAGAGGGGACTTCCTAGTCTCAATCTTACCACAAATAAAGACCATGTGTAATTTAGTCTAATCTAATCTCTCTGTCTCTCTCCTTTTTTTCTTCCTCTCTCTCCTTCTTTCTCAAAGCACGCTTGCATTACGCATCATTATAAATTGCTGCTTCTTACATATATACGATATAGGATATATCATATAAAACCTAAGGCACTTCTAGGAAAACTACAATGCTGAAATCTGGAAGAAAGATAAAGTATTGGGTACAACCTCTGGAAAAAATACGAAATTTTAGAAAAATTTATATTTTTGACCCCAAAATCCAATTTTAAACACCTATAAGAAAAGCATTGAAAACTATGCAGAGCTATATGAAATTACTTTTTAAATTATTTAAAATTAAGATACAATGTCGGGATATGCACCATACTGTGGGAAAAAAATGATGTTTATTTTTCTTGAAGACAAAATTCAAATCCATGCTCAATTTGCGTAAATATTTGATTTTAATCATAAAATTATGAAATTTTTTCGGCCTTCAACAATGAAAAATATTAATTACAATAGCAACGACTCCGTTGCCTTTCAATGGAAATTGATTTTCAATGCTTTAAGAGCATTGATTTAATGCTTAGATTGCATTATAATCCATTTGATTTCAGCCAACGATGTATACATATGATAACGTGATAATTTAAAATTATTTTTAAAATCCAGATACGTACTAAAAGGCACGGATGATGACACCATAACGCACAAAATGTCCTAATTTTTACATCAATTTTAGTGTAACATGTAGGCTATTGTCTTATTGACGATTATAGTTATTGCATAAAAATTGCGATCTGAGCCATGAAACTTGAAATTCTAAAACTTGGACGCGAGCCGATTTCCAGAGAATTTATAAATTCCGGATAGATGCCTTAATTTCTGGAAAATGAAAACTATTATCTTATTTAAATGGGCTCTGTGTAGTTTCTAATGCTGTCACGTTGGTTAATTTACGAGTTAAGATCTTGGTGTATGGTGATTTTTTAAGCGCTTACAGTATGCAAGCACGAACAACTCGCATAGTATAAGGATTAATTAATTAATTTATTTATTTATTTATTCATAATTTCACATACGGCAATTTCGTCAATTTACAGTGAAATATTAACAAGATAATTAAAAAATAAAGAAAAAATAGTAATAAGGATTAATAAATTAAGAAAAGAATACGCAATAATAAAAAATATAATGGATAGATAATTATTTTTGCGAAAGATGAGTCAATCCTAGTTTGATAAAGGATTTTACTGAAATGGAGATCTTTGTGTGGAGGTAAGGCATTCAGAAGAGAGGGAAGACGAAGAAAAAGAGAACGTTAGGCAAGAGAAATTCTGGGAGTAGGAATATGTAATAAGGAAGAGGAACGAGCAATTCTGGGTGGAACTCGGATATTGATGTTGGAAAGTAGCTCAGGACAGTCAGTGATGAAATTCAGAATGCTGTAAATAAAGGCGAGATCTGATTTAGTTCGAAGGGCAGAGAAATGATCAAAGCCTAGAGAAGATAGAATAGTATTATTAGAGGCATGGCGAAGAGAATCTACACGATATTTATCTATTCTTATGATGAAGTTAATAATTCGGCCAAGAGATGAAAGATTAGAGATAGTGGAAGTAGTTCAAATAGGGGAGCAGAAGGTGATAAAAGGAAGGACAAGGGTTAAGAAATACACCCGGAGGGCTATAGGATCACTAATGTCTGTAAAGCGATACAAAATACCAAGGATAGACATGACTTTGTTTTTAATTGCTGAGATATGGTCAGCGTAGTTTAGTTTATTGTCGGTTATTATGCTGAGATCCTTCTGCAGTAAAACTCTCTTCAATGAATCCGAATTAAGGCGACAATACAATCTCGAGGTTTAACAATGTCACGGTCTGCAAAGCAACATATCGTTAAAAAGCTTACATTTTTCAAATTAATATGATTTAAACGTAGAACTTGAGTGATTTTGTATCGTCAGCAAAATGTGACGATAGGAATATAAAACTTTATTTACTTTTCTTTAAACGGTATATGTCCGAAGATCGTAGGATAATTATTTCTAATTTTAATGTGCAAAAGAGTAAAAGCCTGTAAGTCGAAAAATAGATTTTTAAGTGTTAGCTTATGGGGAATGGCGCCACCTCCACTTCCCGCTCTCCGAAAAAATCAAACTTCTGGTTCCGAGGTGCAAATCCTCGTTGTTCCATTAGTAAGTGTACCAAGTTTAAAATCTCTAAGTTGCTTGGTTTTCGAGAAATGCTGTTCACACACACACACACATTGCCTTTAATTATGCGTTCTTTGCACAAAGTGAACGCATATAGGGGAGGCCGTTTCCGTCCTTCCGTCCGCATGTTTAAATTCGGAAACCGCTGTATTTATTTTGTTGACATTTGGTAATATGGAGTTTTGCTAAAATTGGTAGACCGATTTCAGTTTTGGTTAAAATTGGACAACAATTACGATTCCTTAACTAGAAGACCTACAATGCTCCTTTGTTTCAACTCGGGAACCGCCGGATCCATTTTCATGAAATTTGGTATTGGAAAGTTTTGCTAAAATTTATTGACCAATTCCAATTTTTGTTAAATTCGGATAATTATAACGACAACTTTACTTAAGGACTTACCTGTATTTTACAAAGTACCGTACTGGCTTCTCGTTAAATACTCATCTGAGCGAAAAATATTGAGAACATTGTGAAATCTCAAAGAACGCTTTTGGAAACTGTGTACTCCGACATGGAGTGCACCTGTCCAATTTTGTTAATATACTAGCTGAAAGTACCCGGCGTTGCTCGGGTTTGTAAGTCAAGGCAAAATATATTGAGTAAGATTGGAGGAAAAAACCAAGTAATGAAACCAAGTTCATTTTTTGTAATGCTTAATTGTATGCAATATTTCTTCTCTTACCATCTTTTGCCCAAATAAATACATTTTTCCCGCATCCTTTATCGGCAAATTTGGCGACTGTATTTTTTACCAAATAATCATAATAAACAGTCGATGGAATCACTTTTAAAATATAGTTATTTTACTCGAATTGATTTCCAGTGGAAGAAACTGCATCATATTATGTGGTCATGAATATCAAAAACATTAAAACCTTGGGCAGAAATTGCAACCGGTGGAAAGACTTTTGAAGATATATTAAAATTTAGTTTAACCGTACGTTATACCATGCAAAGGCTGATTTTGTGGGTCTAATTTGTTACGTGAATATTCTAAAGTCAAACCTACGAAACAAAATGAGTTCCCGGACTTTGAAATCGAATTTGGCGATAAAAATGTGTTGGTATGACATGGAAAGTATTATTATAATCTAATAAGTGTAATTGGCATAATTGATTCATACAAATGTTCAGTTGATGAGAAAGCAAAGAGTACATATAGGTACTTAAAGGAAGAAGAAGTTAAAGATTATATTTTTGTTGAAATTAAAGAATTGTTATAGTAGTTTTCTTATTGTGCCTTCTGCGATATCTTTCACTTTCTTTGTTCTTGAAGTCGTAAATCCCTTTGGTCATTAGTTTCCTTTGCTCTTGCACTCGCCTGTCTCGGTCTTTCTTCTTCATGTCTTAAATTCCTTTGGTCAGTAGTTTTTGTTGCTCTGACGTTCGCCTGCCTCACTCTTTGCTCTTCAAGTCTTTTATTTCTTTGATCGACATTTTATGCTGCTCTAGTGAGAACCATTCGTTTGGAATTGATCTTATTAGAATCTGATAATAATCTTCCGCTTCTTCTAGGCATGGTTTCTTATTTGAACCATGGATTTGGTGAAAATAATAATAATCAAATTTAGATTGTTATAGAATTAAAAGGTTAATTATTCAGATATGAATATTTTTGCTATTCAGTTTTATTGTTGAGTAATAAAACGACCGAAAAAAGTATAATCCAGAACTTTTACTTAGTTGGTCTTACCTTCCTTGCAATTATCCCAAAATCACTAAATATATTTCTTAATATACGCTTATACGATAACGGCCTACACGAAAAAGGATTCCTACAACAAATTATAACAGATGTATTCTTCGCGGATAACCAAAACAGTATTGTCCGAAATAATCATCAAAGTAAATAATAAAACTCGAAATACGTTACTATTGCAAATGGTTATAAATAAATAAGTCAAACAATCAATTCTGATTCTCTATCATATTATCATTTTAATAGGAAATATGCGAATATATATCTTAAAAATTAAATAAAAAACGAATATAAACGTAAAGAGTAAATAAGTAAACAAATATGAACGAGCGTTGTCATGCATATCATAATAGCGCTCAACAATACATAAATTTCGTAATAAACGAAAATAATTATTTCAACATTTTACATAAAATATTTCAGTGTAAAAATGAGCGCATTTAGCTAATTTTAGTGGTTGGATTGCTTATTTCAATCTTAGTTTCTGCAGCTGTTCGCACAAACCCACAATCTCTTCAAATATATAATAAACATTTAATTTTATCTATCTCCCTCCCTGTCTCTCTTCTTTTTTACTTTATCTCTATCCTTCTCCCTCCCGAAATAAAACATTCAAATGCAAGCATTCCTTACGCATATTTAATGATTAAGGAGACAATACAATCTCGAGGTTTAACAGTGACACGGTCGGCAAGGTAACATCGTTAAAAGGCTTAAAAATTTCAAATAAATATTATTTAAACGTAGAGCTTGAGCGATTTAGTATCATAAGCAAAATCTGATGATAAGAATAAGAAACGCTATTTATTTTTCTTTAAAACGGTACATGTCCGAAGATCGTAGGCCAATTATTATGCATTCTTTGCACTAAGTGAACGCATATAGGGGAGGTCGTTTCCGTCTGTCCGTCCACATCTTAAAACTCAGAAACCGTTGCACGTATTTTGATGAAATTTGGTATTGGGAAGTTTCACTAAAATTGGTTGACCGATTTATATTCTGATTAAAATCGGACAACAATGACGACCACTTTACATGAAGACCTACATGTAGTTTACAATGTTCCTTGTTTCAACTCGGGAATAGCTTGACTAATTGTGATGAAAGTTGGTATTGATGATTTTTGTTAAAAGTAATTGACCGATTCCAATTTTGATTAAAATCGGACAATAATTACGACTACTTTACATGAAGACCTACCTTTATTTTACAACGTACCTCACTTGTTTCTCGTTGAATTCTCATCTGAGCGAAAAATATTGAGAACATATAAAAATCTCAAAGAACGCATTTGGAAACTGTTTACTCCGACATGGACTACACCTTTCCAATCTTGTTTCTAATTTTAATGTGCAAAAGAGTAAAAGCCTGTAAGTCGAAAAATCGATTTTTATGTGTTATCTTATGGGAAATTGCACCCCTTTCCCACCAAAAATCAAAATTCAGGCTCCGAGGTGTACATCTTCATGGTCCCATTAGTGAGTGTACCAAGTTTTAAGTCTCCAAGTTTCTTAATTTTCGAGGTATGCTGTCCACACATTGTCTTTTATTAATAGAGACTAGTACAAAAGCCTGTCAATATGACGGGCATGCCTCTATTAAATATTAAATTTAAGGCACATCCCATTATTTCTCCTTTTCTCTCTTCCATTCTCCTCCCTCATATTTTACGTTTATATTCAATTTTTTTCGATGTTTTGGAATTTCATAAAGAGGTTTCAATGATAAACAAAATCATGGACAAAAACATTGAAAATGTATGTGAAAAGTTTAATGTAAATTTAAAACAAATAAACATGTAGCGTAAAATGTTTAAGTCAGAAAGGACTCCAATGCACTGTAATGATGGACAACTCAACATTTCAAATAGGAAGATACTTCACGCATACATTGAAAATATCTGTTCGTTTGCGAATTTTATTGGGCAGTTAAAGCAAATTACTATATTGACAATGATTATGATTAATTTCTTTCGATAATTAAACAAGATATTTGACGCATGTCCGGGGCATTTTTAGTGATTACAAAAAATGTGTGAATTAAAAAAGCTACTTACTATGTTCGTTCTTATTTCTTCCACGCCTTACACTGCATTAAACAAACCTATCGTTTAAATTAAGCCATCATTATTTCCTTTTCGATTAAAATGCACTCAAATATATAGGAAGAGTTCTCACAATTGATTTAAAATACAATATCAAAGTTCATGCCATTGCTTTTAGATATATACGTAATTTTGTTAGATCAGCAACAATGCCGTCGCCCTTGACGACGAAATTTTTTCGTCTAAAATTTAGCCAAATATTCGTGTTAATAACGAATTTTTGGAATGATTCGCGTATTTGAAAATCAATGGCTGGAAAAAGAATACACGTTCTTTTAGGCGTCGTTTGGTGCAAGTCCCGTATTCATAACGCAATTCTAAGTGATTTTAAAATGCAAATGAAAAATGTGCTTCAACTGTGCAAACGTGCAAACCGTGCGTACACACAGAAAGAAGGACAGAATTCTCTTTAATATATGTATTAGATATCTATAATAATATAGCTACTTGTGCCTCACTCACTCACTCACTTACTCACTCACTCACTCTTGTTTACATTACGTTATTACCTTTACATGTACTTTTTTTATGACGGTATATAATTACGCTGTATATACGAACTCTCCCACTGTACATACTCCTTTCTATTTAATGTTGTAGTTTTGTATTACCATATGTACACTATCTAGGGTTTTCGCAGGTTTTTCACACACCCCTTCTTAGTGGGTGTTTTCCTGCGTGGGTTTTACTAGGGAGGACGTCTGTTTTTACCTAGGTTTTCCCCACAAACACAAATCTGTATTCAATTTTATCTTTTTACTTTGTATGATTTAGGTACATAATGTTTATATAATGTATTTTGTTATACCTTATTTTATTCTTTTTCTTGTATTTATTATATTGACGAAGGGTTAAATGTAAGAATGGACCTTATGGTCTATATTTCGCCCGAATAAAGACGATTATCTATCTATCACTCACTCACTCACTCACTTACTCACTCACTGATATAAAACTCTTAGATACTTCTAGAAGAGCTAGAAATCTGAAATTTGGCAAGTTGGTAGATCGTGTAGCACAACTGACGAGAAAAATCTAAAATAACAAAAAAGTTAAATTTAAGGGGTCTTTTTTAACCGCAAATGTCCATTTCAATACCCCATAAGAAAAGCATGGGATTCAGTACAATTCTTTCTAAAAATGCATTTTTAAATTACTTAAAATTGAGATATGAATTCGAAAAATGATCAGTTGTCTAGCAGAAAGAACGGAGTTCTTATTTTTGAAGGTGTAATTCAAATACATACCGAATTAGCATAAATATTTGCTTTTAATCGAAAATAGTGCGAATTTTTCCTCTTTTCAACAATGGAAACCTTTAAATATTATGGCAACGATCTAAATACTTTTAAAGGAATCTGATATTATACGCAACGATTGCAGTGATTTAATGTTTTTAATGGAAATTAATGCCGCCATAACGAGCTTCCATAACTCGAATCTCAACGGAAAGTAAAAATTATTCGAGTATTAGAGAACACAAATTATGGAAATATATTTTTAAATATTTTTATACATACAGTGGAACTTCAATAACTCGAATCTCAACGGAAAGCAAAAATTATTACAGTTATAGATAATTAGATTTACGAAAATGTTTTTTTTCATTTTTCTTTAATAGAATTAACATAAAGTTGATTCCCGTAAGCATACAAGTTAACTTATTATAATTTTAAATATCATGCATATTATGAAAACGTCATCATCAGTAAAAATAAAGAGACTTATTGTAATTCCACATAAATTTTATTCAAAATGACCTAGGTTTAGTTACAATCAGGTGAAATAAATTCAAAGCCGGTAGCAATTTATAATAATAGGTACAATGGGTGGATGGGTGAGTGAGTTGTGGGAGAATAAAGAAAGGAATTGTGGAGCGAACGATCATTGGAGGAAAGGAGTGAACGTGTGTTTGTGGGAAGGGGAGGGGGAGACATCGGTTGAGCTCAGTGAAGTCCAGTAAGTTGGATAATGAGAAGACAATGGGGATAATTATATATATATATATATATATATATATATATATATATATATATATATTAGAAATGAATAATAATAGCTGTAATTATTGAGTAAGAGCCGGTATAAAATTTGCCAAAATAGAGATTCGAGAGAATTTCCTTCTCAATCTTCTTTTTTCCTATGATGAGCCCCTAATAATAATAAATAAATAAATAAAATAATAATATTTCCTCCCTCCCTCTCGCAGTCCCTCTCTCCCCCCTCTGCTCCCTCCCTCTCTCTGCCTCTTTTCTCCCACTTCCCCCCACTCTCTATCCCTCCTGTCCCTATCCATAGCTTTCCCTCTTTCTCCGTCTCTCTTTATCTCTTTCCTCACGTCCTTTTCTAATTTTATACCTTCCTTACTCTCTATATATGTATCTACCATTCGATATTCCTTCCTTCCTATCTCCCTTCCCATATCCCGCTCTCTCTTACTTTACATCTGTATAGTCGTTTAGATAAGCAAAAGAACCCCAACCAAATCCCAGTCCCATTAGGATTACGTAATTTCGCGAAAAATCCTAAGGCAATCGATGCACTCGTATATATTGCACGTATGCGGGCTGAGACAACAATTGATTCTCGAATTTTAACAAAGACGTGGTCGGCAAGGCAACATCCCGTTTAAAAGACGATATTTTCCAAATATATATGGTTTAAATGTTTAATATGAGAGACTTAGAACGGTAGTCGGTAAAAGATGAATAGAATAAGAAACATCATTAATTTTTCTAAAGCATAGTTTAAATTTGAAGATAGTACGTCTATTTTTTCTAATTTTAATTTCCAGAAGAATAAAAGCCTGCACTTTAAAAAGTAGCTTTTTACGTTTGATCTTACGGGAAACGAAAATCGCACCTCTGGAGTCGAACCCGGGTCTTTTTTCGTATTTTTTTCGTCATTTAATTTTTATATCTGAATCAAACATTCCTACTAAATTTCTATCTTCCACCTAATTGGAAAGTTTGTTAAAAACGCGTTAAACTGTGCCATTGATGGCGTCAGCGTTATGCACAAACACATCTAGGCTTTTATTATGCGAAGATAAATATTAGTAAGCAGAGGGAGGTCCTTCTAAACGTAATTTATTTCATATCTATTCGAACCCACACAAATCTTGAGCAGGAGTGCTTAAAATTGAGTTCGTGGGAGCGATAGGACCGAGAACCCGAACGAGGAAAAGGAAATCGCAGACGTCACGTAGGTATCTCTCAAAACCTCTTGATACCGCGGAGGAAATGTAGTTTGGAAGAGCGAGACATGAGCGTACCCTCCCCACGGAGGAGAGGGGAAAATAATGAGGGAAAAGTTTTTATTATTTTTTTGTTCCGGTTGATAAAGTGATTTCATGCTCTTCCTTGCCTTACGCCCTTTTTTTACCAAGTAACCTTTACATTTCGATGTGCTGCGATACATCTTTAGCTCCCGTTTACTTCAAGCATTCCTTCTCTCTCTCTCTCGTTCCCCCCTCTAACACTTTCTCTCTCTCTACTTCTACATCTCATCGCACGATCTTTATATTTCCCTCCTACGCTTCTCTCAATTGAGATACGTACGTTATATATACACTGTCAGACAGGAAAGTACCTAGTGACAGCCGAAGTTGTGTTGACACTGTGCCTGAAGACTTTACCGCCCATCATCATTGACTCCAATATGATATTGTATCCTCTACTTTTAATTGAATAAATGCATTTTAAATTATATTACTGCTGAATTTATAATTACACGATTTTTTTGTAAAAATAGCTAACAAAACTACACATATGAACTGCATGGAGCAAAGTCGTGTGATTTTCAATGCTTCGTGTGCTGATCGTTATGAAATAATTCTTGCCCACACTTAAGAAAACTATATATATATATATATATATATATATATATATATATATATATATATATATATATATATATATATATATATATATATATACACATACATACATACATACATACATACATATATAAACAAACAGGTCCGTACCCAGACATTTTGTCGCCTGAGGCAAGTTATAATTTGACACCTCTTAAATATCTCTACTTACCCCTTTTAATTATACGTTTGTTGGAAAGATAGAATATAATAAAAAAGTATTTGTTCGTACCGGTTAGTTATTTTCCATTTTAGAATACTACATTTACTTTTATCTTACACCGAACAGAGTCTATTACTAAATAAATAAATATATATATATATATATAGATATATATATATATATATATATATATCCTTTTTCCCATTAGAATAGCATAGGAATTAGTGTATCATACGATATTGTCACCTTACTTATATTCATCGTAGAAACTCGGGGCTTGAACCAAAAAGCGCCTGAAAGATAGATTTTTATTTTCATACTGTGAATTGTCAAAAAGGCCATACGCAAATTTGTTTTGATCCCGAAAAATCAATGTTTTTTAAAGCTGAAAATCTGGCGCTCACGGAGGCCACCAAATACGCGAAAATTTTATAGCGTTTGTCAGTTTTAACTGAAGGTAATGGAGACAATCTTTTCCTCTGAAGTACCTGGGTTCGAGTCCAGGTGCCATTTTTTTCTTCGTTTACGTGATTTGTGTGTGAAGCAGTCTTAGATCATTCTCAAATTTTTAGGCGTTCTTTACCAGCGAAGCGGTAATAGCGGAACACCTTATGGGCACGTCTGATCCGTCAGTCCGTCCGACCGTCCGGCCGTCGTAACTTGCATCTCCTAAACCGCTGGACGGATTTTAATTTAATTAAGTATGAGTGATCTTTATTAAAATTTATCTCCCAATTGTGATTTTTAACTGAATCCGTCAATTAGAACTTCCACTTTACATAATTACTTTAATAAACGTATACTCGTATCTCGTTAAATGGCATCCGTCAAGCAACAATGAAATACCAAACTTATCTCCCTTGCTCTTATATGATCTGTAAGGTATAGATTAAAAACATTATTCAGATAGAGAACAACATTTACTACAAGATGGTACAGAGACCACATAATTACGAATTATGGTTTCGGAGATAAAAATTAGAAAAATCCCTAGCAAAACATCGCTAATCCATATATTTCTTTCCCATTCTCTTATATGATCTGTTTGGAACAGATTAAAAAATTTATTTGGATAGAGAACATTTTTTTACTACAAGATAGTCCCCGAGACTTTAGTTTCGGGGATAAAAATTCGATAATCGTCTAATCTTTCGATACCGTTTCATACGTATTTCCCATTAAGAACGCCTTTGAAATCTCTGTGTATTCTATTTATGGAGTATACTTTTCCATCTTGTTATCTCAGAATATATTTTTAATTGGTATCTCACAGATCATATAAGATCCAAGGATAGGAAATTTCTAATTGTTCTCACTATATAAATCTTCGTGTCAGCCGATTTAGACAAAATACTAATGCATGCTTAGCATTTTCTCGAATTTGTATATCCGAAAACATATGTTGCAGTTATGTGTTCTAGCTGACTTTTTTGTGTCGCACATTCTTCGAACGAAATTTTTAATCGGTGCTTCACAGATCATACATGAAGTATGTATGTATTTATGTATATTCAGTAGTCCCTCGCCAATCGCTGATTTGTCTACCGCGGTTGTAATTTAACATGAATTTAATAAATATTTTATATAAAATATATTCAGTAAAACTGGCCCTCCTAAAACACGTTCTTAAAACTCCGAATCGCCACAAGGAAGTTTGATTGTTGTTTAGATGCTTGTGAAATAGATTATGATCTGTGAATAAAAATGCTTATAAGAACCAGAATAAATCTCGCAAAGCGCCTAGGGAAAACAGGATGAGCTATTCCTCGTGAAGGAGCAAAAAGCATCAGAAATAATTACTTACTTCATCAATAGTGCTACAGGATAAAGTAAAAAGTCGAAGAGAGCAGTCTTAAATATTCGTCGTATCATCAACTGTATATCTTACCTGAAATGAATTCGTCTTTCTCCCATCGCTCATTGTTCTTTCGTCAAACATATTTTCCTTGGAGCGGCCACTTAACTAGTAGTCATTATTTGACGAATATATGGCCGAATCCTTTGCTTCTTTTGTCCTCAAGCCCTGTTCGACACGATTCGCTCCTGTTGACGCACGCACCACTCTGGAAATTTGCTAGACGAGATACCTAGTTCCTCCTCGCTGCACTTCCTCCTCTACAATCATGACTCAGTCGAAGCATGGTTAAAATAACTGTTTGCTTTCTTCTGTGACATTTATTCGTAGAGGCTTAAGTTGCATTAATTACCAAAGAAAAATTATGTAATAGGCAAAATGTTTCTAAGTTATAATTAAAATTTTGTTTTTGTGAAAAATACCAGGTTATCAATCATTAATGCGGGTTTAACTTAATTTGACATACAAGTATACTTATTATGGAGTTCCACATATTGAGTGCCTAATTGCTTTAATTAGGATTTCCACGTATTCCGAGTAGGATGGATTATTCTTCTAAGTTATTATTCTATCAGTTAACGTGTGGTTGAACATGGTATTTGTATTCACTGGACTACTCTGTCTTAATTTACGATAAAGCAAACCCATGCCGTTTCTCTTATATCGATGTGTAGCAATAATAATAGTTTAATTTTGTTAAATAGAATGTCTCGTTCAATATAAAATGATCAGCGGTGAATAACGTGCGCTAAAATTTGAAAGAGATAATTAGTTTGAAATGGAAATTTCACCAGGCTCCATTAACGCAGAAAAATAGCTCTGTACCTTCCGCGAAAAAAGAAAGTAACAAAATTATTTTTTCTGTGATTATGATGAATACATTCCAAAAAGTGGAATATGATATTATCTATCTGATTAACCAGACTTCTTTATTTTCATATATTCTGGCTCATAAGTTAACAGAAGGGATTTTGAATAGATATTACACGCATTCAATACAACCTAGTGGGCTTCATTTGACGGTGCAAAAGAAAAGGACTGAGGAACGAGCATCATTCCTCACCCTCCTCCTTGGACTTAATTATTGATTATTTTCCCTCTAGCGTCAAGAAGAAAACTCGTGACGTATTATGATTTGGCGGGATATTTTTGCTATGCTTAACTGAGTTTTATTTGAGACGTGATTGTGTTCGGAGGTTCTGAAGGAAGTTGCTGGTAAGCGATCTCTGTTTCTAAGAGAAGGCGATTCATTCCCTCAAGATAGTGAGTATTTTCCGCAAAAGCAGTAAATAATTAGAAAATTATTCATAGCATTCATAGAAAAATGAAGATATTTAAGTGCATACATGTTTTTCTGTAACTATTCGTTAAATGTTTTTAAAGAGGTGGAAATCTTCATATTGTTAGTAAAAGTTTTAGTTATAAATCTTTGTTACAATTAATTCATTAGCTTGATGGAAACGAAGAAGAGTCGCAATAAAAGTTATTTTGCTCCCGCACTGTTTATTTTAAATGCCACTTCGTTTATTGCGTTAAGGACTACCAGTGAGTTCCGTTTCTTTTTCCATTCCAGGTGCTCCATTTTCCTTCATTTCCAATGCTAAATCTTCATCCTTTATTTCCTTCGTCAGCCACAAAGTGTGATATGGTCATTTTTTGATGAAGTGTCGTGTGTGTGTGTGTCTGAGTGTGTCAAGAGGAATCTCTTTCATCGCTTGAGAATGTCTTCTCCCACCGCTGGAAAATATGCACCGCACCAAAGGTAGAAAGACGTTTTTCTTTCCCTTCGATTCCTTCCTCCTTTCACTTTCATCTTCGGTTTAAAGACATTTAGGTCGTCGCAGCCAAAGGCAATCGATCGAAACTAATGTTGGTGTGCCTCAAATTCTCTATCAGGTTTTGCCATAATTGGAGATAGGTTATTGGGGATTAAAGTGAAAGATAGCCTTTAGTTAAAAGTAGATTTAAAAGTTTTATAAATTTTAGATGCCAATTGATCATTCATATCCTCGTCTAAACTTTGGTCTTTCCGAGTAAATCGTTTTGCAGCCGTGAAATGCGTTCTGTGGTACTCGAATTCTTTCCATATAATTTTTGCGATCATTGATTTATAATATAGTATAAAAAAGAGCAAAATTCGCTGTCAATTGAGAATTCATAAAGAACTGATGTTTTTACCGAGGTTTCTCATAGTCAATATTCTATGGGTAATAAAAAAATTTAAGGAATAAAGTAATGAGCTACATTTTCAGATTTTTCAAAGCTTTAACATATGTTTAGCTACATTTCTCGAAAAACTATAATTGTCGGTAAATTACAGCTAAACGGAAAAATGAAATTAAATTTCATCAATTCAATCCTTCATCATGATATGGCGAGTATTTCTGTAGACGTTAACAGACTGGCAGTAGTTAAAATTTTGCGAAATCAAGAGAGGTTTGGTTTACAAATTTAAAAATATAAGCCCACGTATGTAATTATAACTTTTACGATACGGTAAAATTCGAAAGGAAAAAAATACTTCTGCGAACTTATTTCTGTGTTCGTATAAAAAGGGAGAATAGTAAAATAGATTTATACTTGAAACACCAAAGAAAAACCAAGCTGGAATGTTTTCTGTGAATTATTGCGGTGCCAATGTTGATACCTATATGAGAATCTATAAATTTTCTTGCGATATGGGTTTCAAAGTTCCTTACAAAGCAAGTAATTATCTAAAAGTAAGTATGATCGACAGAAATTTGTATAAATATTTCATCAACAAACATAAAAAACAAATCAGTATTACAAAATATCAGCCAATATAGAATGTGGTCGAGCTATAGAGAGCGAACGGCAGTAAAATCGCAACGTGAGAGGTTATGTTGCCGAAATTAAATATATTTTATATAATTGCGAAATAACTTGAAGAAATAAAATAACTACCGTAACAGCCCCTTTTACGACAGCATAAGAACAAAAATGTTACGGCCCCGTGTGTCTCCTAATTTAGAAGATCTTAGATAAATTTTTATGGAAGGCTGGCGGATGGTATTGAAAAGACACATAGGCTTATTTTGACAAAAACATTCTTCGTCCATGTGACCCTAAGCGGTTTCGATCAAGGAATAAAGGACCCCCCCCCCCCATGTAGGTACGCACTGACCCTAAAAGGTAGTAGGTATAGCAAGACTCGCACCAAAACAGGTAGTATACATTTGGCTTAAATTTTAAATGTCTCTTCGCTAGCTCTCCTTATCTTGATATGGATTGGTGGGCGCATCTAACCGGTAAACAACGCGTCAGTCCTTTGATGTGGCTGCCTAGTTCAGCACTTCAGCGCAACCTCGATAATCCGAACTAATTAATGCAAGGGCGTGTTCGGATTACTGGGTTCTATGTAAATGGCCACGTTTTTAAGAAAAAAATAATTATTATTAGTATATCTATCACCACCCTATTTTTGAAAAATTCTGCCTTATGAAGCCAATACTTAAAAGGAGCGTCACATAAACATTAAATTAAGAAACCATCCAATTAAGGCAATTATTACAGCAGAAATATTTTGAACGATTTCATTTCAGTAAAAATACTTAAAAGTTGGAGAAACATAGAAACGGATTAAAATAAAAGGTTTAAATAGAAATCTAAACTGACCTCTTCAATTGAAATTCTGCACCGATTAAGTTTGATATGTCCGTAAATCTCTAAATAACACCTGCATTCGTTAACAGAAAAACAGTAAATATCAATCATCATCATCATAGGTAGTCTGTCCGTAGACAGGTCCGTGATTATTCATGGTTAAACCTGGTTCTCCATATACTCCTATTTTCCGCTGTCCTCTTTATATCTTGATAACTCTCTTTCCCTTTCAAATCGTCTATCAGCTGAAACCTTTTCCTACCTCTTTCCCTTTTCCCATCTAGTTTTCCTTCTAACACGTCTTTAATCATACTCTCTCTCCTCAGGTAATGTCCAACCCAGTTAGCCTTCCTCTTTCTGATAGTCTGTATAATCATTCGCTTCTCTCCTATTCTTCGTAGCACTTCATCGTTTTTCATCCTATCTGTCCATTTTATCTTCAGCATTCTCCTCCAAGTCCACATTTCAAAGCTTTCCAAGTATTTGATGTCATTTTTCCTTAGCGTCCATGTTTCTGCCCCATACAATGCTATACTCCATACGTAGCATTTTATCAACTTCTTGCGGATATCTTCCCTTATATTCCCTGTAAGTAGTTGTTTCTTTCTCCTGAAAGCCGCTTTTGCTTTTCCTATTCTAGTTTTGATCTCATCCGTACATTTTGCCTCTCGTGTTATGATACTTCCAAGGTATTTATATTCTGAAACTTGTTCTAATGGCTTTCCCCCAATAGTTATGTTCAGATTCTCTTCTTTACCCGATATTCGAATGACCTTGGATTTTTCTGTATTTATTTCCATACCGTATTTTCTACCTGTTATCACTAGTCTATTTATCATTTTTTGTAGCTCCTCTTCCTTTCTTGCTAGAAGTACTTGATCATCTGCGTATTTCACTGTTCTTATAATCCTTCCTCCAATTTTGAAATCCCCTGTGCCTTCTAAAGCTTCTTGCATTAGACTTTCTCCATATATATTGAATAGGGTTGGCGATAGGCAACAGCCTTGTCTTACTCCTCTACCGATATTTATTCCGCAGGTGTCCACATTCTCAAACCTGACCTTTACAACTTGATTCTCATATAGATTCCTAATCAGTCTCCTGTCTTTCCAGTCTACACCTATATCCTTTAATATCTTCATCAACTTTACCCAATTTACTCTATCAAAGGCCTTCTGCCAGTCTACGAAACATGCGCAGATATCTTGACTGTATTCTATTGCCCTTTCTGATATGATTCTAACTACTCCTATAGCATCTCTAGTTCCTCGTCCTTTTCTGAAACCGAATTGATCTTCCCCTATTATTTCTTCTGCCTTTTTCTCCAGCCTTTTATTAAGAATCCTCGTGATGATCTTCGATGTGTGTGACAGAAGGCTTATAGTTCTGTAATCTTTACACTGCATTGCCTTTGGCTTCTTCTTTAGAGGGATCATTGTTACTTCTAGGAAATCCTGAGGCCACTCTCCCGTGTCGTAAATCTTATTAATTAATTTCGTGATCGCTTTTAGTCCTTCTGATCCTATGACTTTAAGTATCTCAGCCGGTATTCCATCGCTGCCCATGGCTTTCCCCTTCTTAAGTTCCACTATCGCTTTTTCTACTTCGCTCTCCATAATACTTGGTCCTAAGTTGTCTTCTTCAATGTTTTCCTCATTTTCCAGTTCTATTTTTGCCGCTCCTGTCTGTTTGCTGTATAATTCCTTAATGTATTCTTCCCATACCTGTGCTACATCCTTTGTTTCTGAGACTATCTTCCCATCCGTATTCATAATTCCTTTACCACAAATTCCATTAGACTTCTTATCTTCTAATTCCAGTGCCCTAGCGTACATCATATCGTACCGTCCTAATTTCTCCATTTGTTCTATTTCATCACATTTTCCTTTTAGCCAATTTTCTCTAGCTTTATCTGTTACCCTTCTCAACTCATTGTTTATACGCCTATAGTTGGCTCTACCTTCTTCACTGTTAACGTTTTTCCATTTTCGTCTCTCATTCATTTTCTCCAGCATTTCCTTCGTGATCCATGGTTTTCTGATTTTCTTCTCTTGTTTTCCAATCTCTTTATCCAAGGTATCCTTGATACTGGTTTTAATTTCATCCCATTCTATATCGACGGTCTTCGGTTTGTTTTCCAACTTTCTTAGGTTATCTTCCAACTTCATGCTGACTACATCCTGCCTTTCTTTCAGTTTTTGTAGGTCCCAGGTCTGTCTTTCTCTTCTCGTTTTTCTTATTTGTTTGAGCTTTGTACTCACGTCAAGTATTAGAAGGCTGTGATCTGAATCAATGTCTGCTCCTTGCAATACCTTGGCGTTCTTTATGCTGTTCCTAAATCTTTGTTTTACAAGGATGTAATCTATTTGGCATCTCATTCTATCTCCTGGGCTTTTCCATGTGTATAACCTTCGTTTATGGTTTTTGAACCATGTATTAGTCACTACAAGGTCATTATTGATGCAGAATTCTACGAGTTTCTCCCCTCCTCGATTTCTCTTCCCAAGTCCGTATTGCCCGACAACATTTTCTTCCTGTCCTTCTCCGACTATGCTGTTCCAATCTCCCATTATTATGCAGTTTACCTTTCCTCTTCCGTCTTCTTCGTAAATTTCATTAATTTGCTCATAGATCTCATCTATTTCTTCATCGTCATGATATCAATATTCATGTAAAATAACGAGGAAAAATTTTATTGTATATTAAATTTCTGTAAAGAAAACACCAATTAATGTACTTACAGTTCAATGAAATGCTTGTGAGAGATCCGCGTTGATGGACGGGAAAATTATACTCCACACTGGGCCGCGGCAGTAGGAATGAGCGATATCGGCCCGGCGGTCGTTGTCAATGTTGTCAAAGTTGTCAATGCTTCGGCGAGCCAGATTAGATTTTAAATCGGACTTCAGAAAAAGATTCTGAGGATTACATCAGTGAAAATCACGTCAAAGTTAGGTTTTTATGGTTACAATTTCAATATTAAGTCTTTTATTGTCATAATTTGTATATATAAGATATGAATTTGGGTTAAATCTCTTTTTGATCATAGCTTCGCGGGCCGCATAAAACGCACTTAAGGGCCGCATACGGCCCGCGGGCCGTGGGTAGCTCACCACTGATCTATACAGCCGCAAGAGGCATTAGTGGTTGACATATGTGTCCGACTTTGTTACAAAATAAAACTTCAAATTTCACTTTCCGACGCTCGCTTCGCTTAACCGACACTTTACACCTGATGTTGAGAAACAGCTGAGATTACTGGGAGTTCGGATTACCGTGGGTTCGTATTATAGAGGTTGCACTGTAATGTTACTGTGCTGCCCTGCAACATCGAAAATGATATTCTAGGAATTGTGGAACGCTTATGGAATGATTTTCGTTATGGTCAAACTTTGGCACCCCTTTCGAGAGGCGCCTGAGGCGGTCGCCTCGCCGCCTCACGTATCGGAACGGTCCATACGCATGGGTCGTAAATAGGTGTGGTTGGAAGCCCGCTAGGTGTGTCGGAGAGACACACATGGTAAAATGTCCACTATATATTCATCGGGAGTATCGTATTTTCTTCGCTCTTTCTTCGTTTGCGGGATTTCCATCCATTTTTACTTTCTCCATACGTAGTGTAGGGGAAAGTATTTTCACGAGAACTATGAAAACGATAATAATATTGAACTTGTGATTCCCCACATGCACTAGCCATAAGTGGGCTGAGCGTGGCCAAAGATCCCACAGATCCCCTAGTTTAACCTATTTGGAATTTTTAGAAGTATTACTGGTATGGAGAAAGTCATGTGGTGACCACATCAGATTTTTTACGTTCTCCATACATATTCCGCCTTGTTCTGTGGTCTGAAACTTCCGTCCTTTCCTTTTTATTCTCGTAACATACCGAGCATTTCCTCTCCATAACTCCCGCCCTTGTCATATTCCATGCGTGTTTCTCGCCGCGTCCTAATTCTTCAAAAAAATTTTGCATTCCTTTCGTTATCCACTTTCCGGTATTCTCTTTCGACATTTCTTTTTTCGGGTCCCTACCTCTCTGCCTTCTTCCTCATTGGGGAAATAATTTCGCCCTGCCTCTCAAACAAATTAGGCGCGCGGTTTCCATTCGAAAGATTTTCGATGTTTGAGATGCAAATTTATCCATTCATCATGTCCGTTTCATATTTCTAACCGACTTGCGTGAGCTCTTCTCCTCATCCCCCCTCTCTCTCCGTCGCTGTTTCGAAGCTAATCAATCAGAATCAGTACCAACGGTTAGGTTTCCGGCAGACTCCATATTCCTTCTCTCTCTCTCGTCAACTCGACTTTCCGCCGCTGCTTCACATTAATGATCCACTTATCCTTTTTCCTCTATCTCCGTCTCATCTAATTTTCCTCTTCCCTCATCTTTTTTTCATTTTTCTGGTCAAAATCCCGCTCTCTCATTCTCCCTTCCTCCCCAGAACACACAATATAGTCGTTTGTATGACTATTGATATTATAAGCCGTAATCTCCCCAACGCTATTGCTTATACTCGTATAGGTCTCGACCTAGAAGTTCCTTGTTTACGCGCAAATCACTATCTGAGCGAGTAACTTGGTTAAAAATTTCCCGAGTTTTCCCGTGACGTGGGCAAATAAAGGTTATTGTTCTATGAGGTTTCCTTCCCGGTCGTATATTTATTGAATATAGTTGTGACCTTTTAATATTCGCAGAATAGACTATGTTGAAGATATTTATTTACAAGTTTGTTCTGCTATTACACTTGACGTCCTTTTAAACCTTAGACACGCATGAGTAAATGTAAGTATAATTAAGATATGAATGGATGCCTATTGCTTCCTGAATTACATTGAGCTCGTTGTGAGCCTCACGATATCTTCATTAATCCTCGAAGTAATTCGTGAAACTCTGGAAACTCTTAATCATTTTTTAAAAATAGGTAGCGTGACCATGGTGTGTTTGAGCAAGAAAGCCAACTCTAAGTTTTGTATTTATTTTTGTTATACGTCTGGGCATTAGCACATTTGATTTGTCACCATCGACAAGCGAGTGTGAAATCGATCGTCCGACCGAATGTGCGGCGAAGTTTTTTGTTCATTTGTGACCACCGTGTGAACGGACCGTTCTCTCTACCTCTGTCCGACTTGATTTTCTTTTCCTCTTGCTCTCTCTGACCCTCTTTTCACCTCTTATGTATTCTCCCCATCTCTCTTACTCTCGCTGTCCATTCCCTCCCAACCCAATTCCCTCTCGGTCCTCCTCCTTAGTCCTCCTACGTCCAACCCCCATCTCTCTCTCTCCCTCCCTTTCTTCCTATTTCTCCCATCACTAACGTCCTCTCCCACACCTTCCCTCTATCGCGATCCTCCCTCCCTCTTACCCCCTCTCTGTCCGTATATCAATTGGCCCTATCTCATTCTTCCTCTCTCGCAGAATCCCAATAATAATTATTCCACTGCCGGATCCCGTTCTTTTTATGTCAGTATTTCCCATTATAACTTTGTGTCGTATCCTTTTTTCCTTTTTTCGTTCGAAACTTCCACGGACTGAAAGAAAAGGGTTTCTCTCCTGCCTTCTTATTTCTTTATTTTTTTACTTTTTTTCCCCGTGTGTTTTATTTTAAGTGTCCACGTTTTTCTCTTGTCGCTATAATAAGGTTCTTTATAAGGTTCGTTGCTTCCTTTTCGATAATTTAACTTATATTGTTTTCGTTTGATCTGGATATTCTTTTTACATAGGCGTCTGACGGTTTTCTCGTGATTTTGTAATGATAATAAAGGACCCATTGCTGCTCCTCAAAATAAATAAAACATTTGTTAGCGTGTATGGATGAACATCGATAATATTTTGTTTGGAAAAGAATCAAGGTTTCAGTATCTGATGGATGTTAGATTATAACGCACGTTTCACTTCATCTAGAGGTTTAGTATTTTATCTAGCACAAATAATGTAAGATAATTAATTTAATATAAATATTTTATTCATATATGCATATTATATATTTCAAGTCGTTCTTACATTAAAGATTTCCATACATTGAAATTTATATCATGCCGGAATGAAACCTTAAAAATCCTTATCCATTCAAATTGAAAACATCGGAACTCGCCTTATGGCTATTATCGAATCGATTAAGTAGTTGTATTTTGAAATTTATTATCGCTCGATGGCGGATCGTTTGTAGCAAATCCGCATATGATTTTCCACCATTTTTTTATGCTTTCTTTACCAGCAAAGCAGTAGTAGCGGAGCGTCTTATGGACATATCTCGTTCGTGCGTTCATCCGTTTATCGCAACCTTCATATCCGGAGCCGCTGGACGAATTTTAATTAAATTAAGTAGGAGTGATTCTTATTGAAATTTATCTCCCAATTCCTATTTCAATAATATTTAATTTAGCTCATTATTACGAGTTTTAATGAAAAAATAATATTTCAGTTTTTTAGGTATTCCTTTTCATAAGTAACGCTTACATTGAATGCTATGAAAATAATTTCCCTCTGCTTCCATATTTTTCTCCTTTTCGTATTAAAAGCCTTCAGAGCACGCTTAAATCCATGATTGAAATGACAATAGGATTTCGAGGTTTAGCAATGTAATTGGTAGGCAAGTCAACATCCCGTTAAAATGGCAAAGATTTGTCCCAAAATATGTGAATTAAACGTTTAACATGAAGAATTTAGAGCTGAAGGCGAAAAAGGACGATTATAATAAAAGACTTCAAAATGTTTTATTTATAATGGTCTAAATTTAAAGGTCATAGATTAATTTTTTCTAATTTTAATTTCCAAAAGAAGAAAAGCCTGCACGTCAAAAAGTCTATTTTTCCGTGTTATCTTATGGGGAATAGAAATCATCCCCTAGAGTCGAATCTGGGCATTTCTGTTAACAAAAAAAGTTTTCTCAGAGTCTCCTAGTTGGCATAAACAAGATGGCGTTTACATCATTTCTCTATGACATACTGTTCAAGAGATAAAAGGGGGAACGGACAGACATTAAGTAATTATATATAAAAAGATTTCTCTCTCTCATGCTCTTATATGATATGTGAGGTATAAATTTAAAAAAATATTCGGTTATAAGACAACATTTACCACAAAAAGCCCGCAAACCATATAATTACGACTTATAGTTTTGGAGATAAAAATACAAGAACTGCAAAATCTTTCGATACCATTTTATACCTATTTCCTATAAAGAACGCCTTTGAAATCTCTTTGTATTCCATTTATGGAGTATACTTTTCCATCTTGATATTATTTTAAAAAATAAATAAATTTGCTGCTTTTATTTATTTTTTGCTCGGTTTCACCTACTTTTAGTCTAGTATTTCTCTCATCACATTGATCGACTGCAGGAGACACTAAGGAATGGGTTATAGTAGGGTTAATGTTTAATTTTGAGGTACAATTAATTTTAGCTATAAGAGTGATCCGGTGTTTCTGTCCGCTATCTCGAATCAAAATTAAGAACTGCGTATAAAACTTACTAAAAAGAAAATCTTTTTATTTCTATAAAATATTGGAACAGCCAAAAAATATTGATATGAGAAAAAGTTTTCATGGATTGCAGATCCACGAAAATCTTGCCTCAGATCAAGACAAAAACTTTTTCTCATATCAAGTATTTTTTGGCTATTCCAATTATTATAATTATTAGAGGTAATTTGTTTTTTTTTAGTGCAATCATATATATTTTAAACCTATTTTTTATTAATTTATTATAGCTATTTAGACAATCCAATTTTTCAATTGTGTTTTCATAAATTATTAATACTTGATGATCAAAATCATTTTCATAAATCACAAGGATTGATGATTTTTTTTTAATTTATCGCAAAGTACGTTTTTTATATCGATTATTAAAAATTGTTTTATTGACAAAATACATGTGTACCCTTATTTATTTCCCATTTGCACAAGAATATCAAACGAATAAATGTATCAGATTATACGTTTGAGACAAATCGGAATCCGAAAGCCTATACGAGTATTTCTGCCGGTAATATATATTATTTTCCTCCACTCTCAGCGTATTACTGGCAAAAGGACTTCCGTTGCAAAGCATATGTGCTCCTCAGCATTTCATTTACCTCCTTTCTTTTATTTTCTTCCTCCCCCCTCTCTCTCTCACGAAATCACTATTTCCTCCTTTCCTCCATGTCCTCAAATGTATTTATCCAAAGAAAGACCTTCCTCCTCTCTCTCTCCCTCCCTCCCACACGCTCTATATCTCCGCTAAGTAACAGCGCTTTCAAGTCTGGTGCATCTGGGATGCTCGCTTCCCAATCTTGCAATCGTTTTTATCGCGTCAACACCCTGCCGCCTCTCCCGCCGTGTGCAAACATACTCCCGTGTCCTTCTCATCCCCTCTTCAGGATCCCGTCTCAGTCTCCGCCCCCTCTCCTTCCTCTCTTTCTCTCACAATCACACGACCTCTTTCACTCCCCCACACTCTCATCATCTTTCCTCCCCCCTGAATTCCCCTCCTATTCACCCTAACTCTTCCTCCCCCTTCTCTCTGTCCCGTCCTTCCCTCTCTGCAACCCTCTTTCAACCTCCAGACCATCTCTCTCTCCGGTGCATTTCCTATTAGAGTGGCTCACACAAGGCGCTATATATTCCCCCAATTCGACCGATGTATCATCTCCGTTATACTCCAATCCCATCCTCTCTGCTCTGTTCAGGCACACACACACACACATACACATACACTGACACACACAGACACACGCAGCGCCGTCTAGTTCTGGATTCTCACTCTAAACGTACAAATGGTCTTTCTCTGCATCTTTCTCGGCTTACTTCCTTCTCTTCCCTCGCATTCTCCCTCTTGTCTCCTCGCTCGAAACCTATTTGCAGACTGTTTAGCGAGCTGCAGCCACTTCGTGACTAATTCCGAGTCGGTTTTAAAGGGGGCGTGGAGGTAAGGGCATTAATTGTCCAAACGATTATCGCGGCTTTCATAAGGCTTAATACGGAATATCCATTTTATTCTCTCCCCTCTCTATCTATCTCTCTATCGTTTATTGACTGTTATCTCTTCTTTTTCCACTCGAATCGTCGCGATTCGTTTGAAAAGTAATGAGAATCTGCGTTTCTTAAATCGAGAAATAATAGAAGTAATTGCGATTAGAAAATAATCGGATAAAAGTGTATTCCATTTTAATTAAAAATGCATAATCACTTTCAGTGCTATTATGACCAATATTCATTTACGATTGTAATGGTTGATTCCTTATTTAATTGCGTTTGATATCTCTGCACAGCGGAGTTACTCAATGAGAATAAAATTTGAATAATTTGAAAAAAGTTTATTGCAATAATTTTTAAATAATTTGAAAAATACGTACGATTCCAACTTACTTACCGGAACTATACGAATGACTTTTTAACTCGGAATGATAGAAGTTGGTTAGTTGGTGTGATTGTAAATCGCTTTTCAGTACCCAGCATTTAACTTTCTGCATTATAATCTTCATAATTTTGTTTCTCATAGTCGCTACGAGGAAATAAATATTAGTTTTATTAAAATAAGCGTGTATGTATGATAAGAGAGAAGCCTCGGATGTGAAAGATAGGGTTGGGTGATACAAAAACTTTTTGAATGGGTGAATAATTATGGCGATGTTATTTTGTTAAACTGAAATCAACAAATTTTTTAATGAAACCAATATCAAGAGAGCGATGTTTTCTTCTTTGGAATAAGTTGCCAAAATATTCACACTTTACAATCCAATTAATTTTTGTTGCTGGCATATATATAAAGGAAAATAACACTTTTTAGGCATATCACGAAGCCGATGATCATATTTACTTCATTTTTTCATTTGTTGTGAAAGACTGGTATTTTCAGTCGAGGAATGCACCAGAAAAAATGTTGCATTTTACATAGCGTTTTATTCACGTTTTATACAACTGCTCCAAACTACCAGCAAGACTATACAAATGCAAAAGAGTAGTTAAAGACGCCGTATCAATTACGGGAGCGACATTCCGTCCCACGCTTGCTGCGAAGATATAACTGCTCCCGTTATACAACACTGCTAACTCGATTACCTTTAAGGCTTTTTTAGAGGGAGCGGCGTGATTCATCCGCGTTCCCTTTTATAGTTCCCTCCGCAGCCTCCGCCGCCTTTTCTGTCGTCCCCGTCTCTCTCTCTCTCGTAAGAGGAGCAAAGAGAGAGGGAGAGATTTCTTTGAGTGGGAAATGAGTACCATCCTCGCATTTCCACTTGGGTCAACTGTGGATGGATGGTCGCGCTAGGAATCCTCATCTCCCGTCTGGTTGCTCGTCTCTCTTAATGTAGGAGCACTTTAGGGTTTTTGGAAGGGAGACGGGAAAAGGGGAGAGGAAAAAGGGGTGGAGTGAGTGAGGAAGAGAGAAAGAGAGATGGAGGGAGTGAGCGAAGGATTTCCAACAGTCGATGACACAATGCTCTTGTCGTACTCAGCAATGAGCGTCGGAGATGCCTCTGCCTGCCCTATTCCGAAATACTACTGATTTACTTCCCTCTACTCCACAGGCTCGTTCCCCCGCTTGCCCCCGTGAGTAACGCAGCCCGCACGACACATCACTTTTCATCCTCCTCCGTCCCGAGTTTGGTACTACCATTCATCTCTCTCTCTCTCTTCCTCTCACTCTCCCCCCTCCCCTCTCTCCCTCCAATCCTCTCTCTTCCGTTCCGGAATGCATCCAATCTAGGAATTTTTCCTCTGTCATACGCATTACCGACCTCCTGCTCCTGTATCAAGTAAGACTCGTCTAAAAATCCTATTTGCTCAAGGGCGCGCCTTTCTTTTTTGGCAAACCGAACACAAGTTTTGCAGCAAAGAGAGGATTTCCCTCCGATCCTCGTTCTATGAGTTCGCGCAACTTTTGCAATTTCGAAATTTGGTAGCAACGTTATGTTGCCCTGTGAAGAGGTTTAAGGTCGGGTATGTTTTTTTGGCCAAGTAATGGAGGTCTTCCCGTTCGGATTCCTTTTCGGAAAGGAAAACCCTCTTCGACAACAGCAATTCCATATGATTGTGCTTACTATACTCGAATATCTTTTAACTTAAGTTATAATATTCTAGTCGTCTCTGTGGTACCATGATATGTTGTGTATCTTCTTAACATTTATTATGACGATCTTACTTAACTCCAATAAAAATTTTTAATTGTATGCGTCGACGCCACACGTTTTGTTATTAATTATTAATTTATCCTGTTTAAACAAATGATGTATATTGGAATCACGCTTCATGATATATATAAATTTATTTATTTTTTACTTTTACATTATTCATTTAAATCTTTCATATTACTTATTTTAATCCAGAGTTTTGTACTTAAAGCACAGTCAAGCAAGAAAACCGTTATTGTAGCTGAAATTCAATTATCTCAAATGTGCGTCGATGATTCGCTGACGAGGACGTAGATTTTAGAGATACGACGCTTGGTTCTATCTCGCAATCGATTCGGAGATTTAATCACGACCACGTGTATTGTAACTAAACGCGTTAATCTTTCATCTTTTTGTTAAATTACCGAATTGTGTAATATTTCCGATGGATACCCCCGATAGTAATTTCCGATTTAATCGCGCTCGGCGCATTTTAGAGTCGGTGCGCGGGTGCGTTGACGGACATACGCGAAACTATTATCGTTATGGAAGGAAATGGTATAATTTCTGTTTCGGTATGGATTCGAATTGAATATTATCGAAGCAATTAACTCATTTATCGATATCTCTTCGCTCCGAATCATTAAGCCAAATTTACTCAATTAAACGCTCATGATTTTTTTATGCGCTGCGTGGATATTTCTCCGTTTGACTGGTTTTAATTCAATATTGCAGAAATTTTTCCAGCAATAATATATCACCTCATTACAAAACGATACGCATGTATATATATATTTTTTGCGAAAGATTCGTTTTTTTGTCAATTAAAACCTAATGTGCTTACCCTCCTATGCACGAAGTCACAATTTTGGTCTATTCATTATTTTTTAACGCCGCTAACGCGAAATTGGATACCCCGGTTCAGTTACATCATTATCATTGTGCAGGTAATTTGATCCTGATTTTTATCTAATGATCACAGAGGCGTAACAGCTTCATCGATGCTTCTTTATCTCAGTATATTGTTTTTCGAATCGAGTTAATCAGCAAATCATTCGAGGTTTTTTTGGTCAGGGGAAACGTCGTGATATCGATTCAGCGTGCATACGTTCTAGACACGTACTATGTCAATGATTTTAACCGATAAAGGCCAATTTCCGATCGTCGACCTCGGATGATTCATGCAGAAATGCAGCGAGGGCGATGTAATTGAATTATCCGCCGAAAAAACTAACGGACAGACAAAATCAAAAGTCCCGCAAACGCAGATTTCAGCCCTGACGTTCCTTTTCTTTTCCTCTTCCATTCCGACACATCGCCCCAAAAACAGATGAAAAGCCAAACGATCCTTCTCCACTCCTTCCCCTTCTCCCTTCCGCCAACCTCCCCACGCGAAATCCATTAGGTTTTCATCACCCGTCACATATCTCCTCTCCCCCGGTGGTCTCAGTCCCTCGGTATTAGTCCCCGTGGTATGCGCGCGCGTGCATTCGTGTGCGTGGACGTGCGTATTTGATCGTCGTGGTGCAACGGGGGCGGAGGCGGGAGGAGCAGTACATGGGGAGAATGGGCTACTGCGGTGATGAAGGATTCTGCGGCGGGTCTTAACTGCGCGAAGGCCGTGATGCGATGGAGGGTTGCATAACTGCCAGGATGTCCCACCCACTCTTTGGAGGGGAGTTCCTGTTGCGAGCAATAGTACTACAACGCTACGGCGCTGGGGGAGTTGTACACGATCAGAAAGGGAGTGCGCCTCGGAGGTGGTGTGGGAAACGGCTCTGAATTGATGTGCACCGCCGTCTGTCTGTCCTTCAGACGTTGAGAGGGGGAAGAAGGGTGATACAGACGATGCTTCGGGCGCCGACAGGGTGAGCCTTCAATCCCATCCTCCTCCCTATCTCCCAACCCGCCCCCGAAATGGTTTTCTGGGAATGGTCGCGCAAGGGGTTGGTACCGGAGGGGTTGTCGTGTGCGGTTTGGAAAGATGCGGCGTGGAGGAGGGTGGGAAAAAGCGAGGTGGAATCGTAGGGAACAGTAGGAAAATCCGAGGGAAGGGCGGCGGTGAGCAACTTTGTGTGCTGGGAGAGAAGTCGAGGTCGGGTGGTGAGAAGGGAGGAAGATGTGCGGGGAGTGTAAGGGGAGTGAGTAGATGGGCGGAGGGGGAAGGTGAGGTGAGGGGCAGAGGATGGTGGCTTCCATTTCCCCTATTGTTAAATGTGACGGAAACGAGAGGGATTTATCTGCTTCCGACTGCAGCGAGTAGAACTCTCAAGATACCCGCCCCCGCAAACCTCCTTGCTCCCTTAACTCTCCTTTCCCTTTCTACTACATCCTGCTATATACCTCCCTAGTTCATGCTAACTCCTCCTGAGATATCTCATTTCTTTCCTGCTCTGTCGCTGCCTCTCTCCCACTCTCTCTTTCATCATCTCCCTCCTTCCTCTTTCCCACCATTTATCCTACTCACCACGCAGTACGCCCTTCTCTTCTCTCCTACAAGTTTCATCAACTTAAATACTCCGAAAAATATATTAATATAAGGATTGTTTTTAAAAGCGACAAATGTTAACAAATATTGTTGTTTAGAAATTGATTCAGATTTATTTCAGGTATTTTTATCCCCCTGCTTTTCCTGTTTAATCTCCTGCAGTTTCTAATTTTGCTATATTAAAGGGGAAAAACTGAAAAACTATGTCCTTCGGATAGTGATAAACTTTTGAGAAAGTCAAATCTGTATTTCGGCTACAATGAATCCATCATCGGTAGTGATAGTAAATTTTTTAATGGGAGCTTCATTTTCTAACGCAATGTGAAAAAGTGCGTTTTATTTATTGAGGTTTATTTAGAATTGCAAACTTAAAATTCTTTATAGATTTAGTACTATAACTACATGACATACAGTGCATTACTTGGTATTTAATTAAAAAATTTAACCTTCTATCTATAATTATTTGCTCAGAATCTTAATATGAAACTTTTAAAGGTACCCCCTGTCACCCATCGATTTCTGCAAAATTTTCTTTGGCGGCGTAATCATAAATCAAATCCACCCTGCAAATTTCAGTCTTATATCCCTAATCGTTTATTTACAATTTTAATTTAATTGATTGCACAGACGGACTGACGGACAGGCAGAGCAAAAACATGCGTTTATAAAATAAAATGCACTAAAAATACCTTGCTGTATTAGATAGAGAATATGACAGTTTCACTTTAGCAATAATGAGAGATAAATAAATATTTTTTGAATAAACAAGTTGGGCTCTTATTATTTATTCATGCCCAAAATTTTCAAAAAATTTTTTAAGCCTTCCGTAATTCTTCTCTTAAACAAGGAAATATTTTAATTTTGAAACCCGTTTTGTTGAAAATAGGTTAGAGAGACTTCGACTTACAATTAGTATCTCCCAAATAAAAGGGTTTATATATCTAACTCCTTTTAATTTCACCTATTTTTTATTTTCTCTTCTTTTTATTTTACATATTCTTTTTCACTTATCCTCCTTTTCTTTCCGTATTTTTACATTTTTATTGATTTGTTTGGTTCCATCCTATTCAAACTTTAGCTTCACTTTTACCTTATACGACGTTCATCAAAGTTTCCTTCAACTTGAATGCATTTCTATTAACTTTTTACATTCCTCTTTCTGTAATTTTCTCTACAAGCACCCCTCTCTTCATTTTCTCTTCCTCCACAGAATTAACCCCCTGTGACATTTTTGGCGAGGTATTTTCTTCACCCTTCAAATTCACTCCCTTCCTGTCTTCAAGTCGCTCTTCCTGCTTCTCGTCTGCACCCCTCATTTCCGTTCTAGTTAAAAACCCTAACCCCTTTTCCTTTTTCGGGGAAAGAGGATCTTTTACTTCATATTTTTCCCATTTCTCTCCTCCCCTCTCTATCTCTCTCATCTTAATCTCATCCTCTCTTAACCACTCTCTCAATCCACTCCATCCTCCTAATTTATCTCACTTCCTTCTCTTTAACTCTTACCTCATTCTCGCGTAATCCCTCAAGTTGCTTCGCCCTCTCCCGCTGTTATTCCCTCTACTGCCCTTCCACCCTGACTCCTTTCATCTCCCCTTACTGCCTCAATGCCTCCCACATCCTCCCGATATCCCACTCACCCCTCCTCCTTTTCCTTTAGCTCTCTGTCACCAAGTCGTTTGCGGTCTCCGAAATTAAAGCCCGGAGTGAGTGGTATCCGCGCTGCACATCCACGCCACTCCATCCCATTCCTCCTCTGATTTGGCTCGCACGCAAACATCCCCTTCCGAGGCCTCTTTTATCCCTTCCATCCCTCCGTTCGCAGGAAGCCTGCCCACGCACCCAAACGGAAATCTCCAAACACTAATCCTTGCCTCATTCCCAAGTTTCCTCCTCACTTATCCTCCTTCCTCTCTCTCTCTATTTCCCTCTCTTAGGTTCTTCTCTTCTAATTCTCTCCCCTTTTCCTTCAATTTCTAACCCTTTCTATGTATTCTTCCGTTCATCCAACACTTTATTATTCTCTCCGACTCTCTCCTTCTTCCTCCATATTCCTATACTCGCTTCTGCCTTCTCCTTTCTCCGTCTACGTCGCTCTATTCCTTCTCATTTTTTTGCATTCTCTCTCCTCTACTTGGTTCCTCCTCAGCCTCCTCGCTCCTTCGCTTCCTCATTCTTCCGCTTCCCCCTTACTCCCCCTCCTCGTTCCTCCGCCTACTCATTCTTCCAGCTCCTCATTCCTCTCCTCCTCGTTCTTCCGCCTGCCCATTTCTCCTCGCATCTCCGTCTTCTCATTCCTCCGCCTCCTCATTCCTCCATCTCATCATTCCTCCATCTCCTCATTCCTCCACCTTTTCATTTCTCTTCCTCATCGCATCTCCGTCTTCTCATTCCTCCACCTCCTCATTCCTCCGCCTACTCATTTCTCCATCTCCTCATTCCTCCGCCCTCACGTTCCTCCGCTTCCCCATTTTTCCTACTCGTTTCTCCGCCTCCTCGTTCCTCCGTTCCCCCATTTCTCCTCCTTGCTTCTCCGCCTTCTCATTCCTCCGCCTCCTCATTCCTCCACATCCTCATTCCTCCGCCTCTTCATTCTTCCGCCTTCATACTCTTTCTTTATTCTACTCTCTATCCCTTCCCCTTCCCTTCTCATTCTCATCTTCCCCTCTTCTCTCTCCTCTTCTTTCTCCTCCCTTCTCCTACCTCCTTCCTCGTTGTTTATTCGCCGTGTTCTCCTTCCTCCTTCAATCTTCTCTCGGCATTCCCGTCTCCGGAAAGAAATAGTTCACTGTTTTTACTACCCTTCCTCATTCTCCCTCTGCCTCCTCCTCTCCCGCCCTCCCCTCCACCACTTGTCCCCCTCCGTCACAAATACTCTCCTGCCTATTGTGTGCTGGAGGTCGTAACGCTCTTTCCCTCCAGCGCCGTCTTCCTCTTTAAGTGTGTCGACTCTCTCGCTGACTTTTATGTCTTTTCGTTTTGCGCGACGGACAAGGGAAGGAGGAAGGAAGAGAGGAGGAAGTGCGAGGGGATGAAGAAGTAGTTGGATGAGGCGGTTGAGTTACGGTGTTTCTGGACAGGCGCTCGATGAGGAGTTCACTCCGGGTTGGATCCGGTGTGTGTGCACGTGTGGTTCGAGATTGTTTATTTTTTAAGGCTATATATATATATATATATGAGGTTTTATTCTCTTTCTCTATATCTCTTGAGTTATATTGGTTCTCGTCGGAAGGAGATTAGTGCTCCTCGTGGTGCACCTGCCAGAGGTATTAGGGTCATCCTTAATCGCTTTTCCCACCATAAAGTAAAAATCGACAAAGCGCCTGATTTCGATTGCCACGAGCTAATGAACACAGTCACGCAGGCTTATCCGCAGTATCTTTCCTTGCACCTGACCCTCATTCCCAGAAATTGGGTCGTTATTTGGATCATCGAGTTCTCTAGCGTCCACAATATAATGCAATGCAGCGGTATTAGATGTTGAACTATTTACATCTACATGATATCCTGCAATTCACCTAATTGGTGGGTGGCAGGGGGTGCAATGCACCAAAACCTATCTAAAGATTGTCTATCGCAGGTTGAAATTTTTTATTGCGATCTCGTGTTGTCCTCGGAAAGAGCGAGCCTAGATAACGCTCCGTCCTACAATCGATCTCACGTATCTTATCGTCACGGTTGTTTCTACCTATATACGTTGGTGCTTCAATTATTCCTACAACCTCGTCTTTTAGACATTCCGATCTATATTTCTCCAGAAGCCGCAACCTTGAGTTCAATCTACGATCCTCCAGTGGTACCCAGTTCGAATCCCTCAGTTACGTTCTGGAAAAGTAAGAACATAGAAGTAGGTTTAAAAGTAGGTATAAAATAGATGGAATAAATATTCAAGTAGCCGAGTGTGTAAAATATTTAGGAGTAACCATTTGTCGAGATCTTTCGTGGGACATGCACATTCGTCGAGTTATAGGCGTGGCCAACAAGAAACTGTCTTTCATAGGTAGAATAGTACGGAATACTACAGAAAAAGTACGCGAAACATGTCACTTATCACTGGTTAGACCACAAGTGGAATACGCCTCATGCATATGAGATCCGTATGAGAAGGGACATATAATTCAATTAGAAAGAGTTCAGCGCAGAGCATCCAGATTCGTAAAACAAAAGTACGAACATAAGGAAAGCGTCACCTCATTATTGAGGGATTTTAACTGGGGACCACTGGAGGATCGTAGATTGAACTCAAGGTTGCGGCTTCTGGAGAAATATAGATCGGAATGTCTAAAAGACGAGGTTGTGGGAATAATTGAAGCACCAACGTATATAGGTAGAAACGACCGTGACGATAAGATACGTGAGATCGATTGTAGGACGGAGCGTTATCTAGGCTCGCTATTTCCGAGGACAATACGAGATCACAATAAAAAATGTCAAACTGCGATAGACAATCTTTAGTTAGGTTTTGGAGCATTGCACCCCCTGCCACTTACTAATTAGGTGAATTGCAGGGTAACATGTAAATGTAGATGTAGATAATGAGGTGACGCCTTTTTATGTTCGTACTTTTGTTTTACGAATCTGGCTGCTCTGTGTTGCACTCTTTCTAATTGAATTATGTGTCCCTTCTCGTTTGGATCCCATATGCATGAGGCGTATTCCACTTGTGGTCTAACCAGTGATAAGTAACATGTTTCACGTACTTTTTCTGTAGTGTCCCGCACTATTCTACCTATGGAAGCCAGTTTCTTCTTTGTGATCATAAATGATATAATTAGCGAGATTCCTCGAACTTGTTCGTTTGCTGTAGGTAATTATCGGATTTATATAGATTATTCTACCATAAAATCCCTGTCTTTATGTCATTTTGTTCTAAAATAGAACTAGTATTTTCATTATGCGTAGTCCATAGTGTGATCAAACTTTGATATTTACTAACGGTTCATTATGACAGGTTTGTATGAGGTAAGAGATTTTGACGATATCTGAATAGCGTACAGCAGCAAGGATAAAAATTAATATTTTCAACCAATCGAGTCTTTCTGATCTTATTTTGCGTAGTTAATGCAAAAAGAAGAGGTTTTTGGAGAAACCTGTTATCCTCAATAATATTAATCGCCTTCTATTTAAAGGGAAGCTTAAAGCCATTCCGGTTTAATATCAGAGAAAAAATCAAGTCAATGAAAAACGAGATAGTGAAGTATTTTCTGTGTTCTTTCCAATACATTCTAGTACAGTGAAAAGAATTATATTCTTAAAGTTATATGTAACAGAAAAAAGCGAGATATTTTGCCAAAACAGGAAAATGCAAATTTTGAGCTCCCCTTCGTTTGTTAATGGGTCGTTAAGCATTTTTTACCTTGAAAATTATCTATTATCTAGTAAAGGGGTCGGCAACTTTTTTTGCATGGCGGGCAACATACGTAGTTTTGAATGCTTCGTAGGGCCGCATTGGAAGTCACAAGAGCTTCGGCGGATCCGATGATCGTTTATATCATAAGATACCTAGAGATTCTGTTGTCTCATATTATTGAAAATAATGTCTGAATAATTTACTAGCGTTAAAACTTCAACAGAAAGGTTTTGAGACTATAATTTTACAGAAAATATGAAATTGCTAATTTCAAATTTTACCGATCACTTTTTCATCATATATTCGCGGGCCGCATGAAGCGCTCTCGGGGGCCGCATGTAGTCCGCGGACCGTATGTAGCCAACCCCTGCTCTAATATATCATCGTCCATTGTTTAAAATATCCTTTGCTTCAAAATTTTACTTCAGAGTTAAGAATCTTCTAAACATTTGTCTCTGCCCACATAATTATAAAAGAATTCTACAGGTAATATCTTAGGCACAAAAACGTTGAATGATCGAAAACCGTCAGAAAACATGGCAATCGAAGAGAGCGATAACTTGGGCAAATACTTTTAAGAAAAGTGCCATGTTCCTTTCAAAACTACGGCAAGATTTTCAACTCGATGGATCGATTTCTTCCGGTTCCGTCAATAGGTTTCGAGACTCTCCTCTCCCTCTGTCGTCCCTCACACCACACCTTCGTAAAAATCCTCTTGCGTTCTCTACCCCCTTCTCCTGTGATCCAACCTAATGCGAGCGTATTCTTTTTTAGGGGATAATGCGAATGGTTTTATTTTTGGAGGGGATGATGGGAGAATATTTTGAACGGGAAGAGGCATGCAACCCGTATTTCTCCTGGAACGGAGGGAGAGGAAATAGATATGTTACGACCTAGAATAAATCCCGCCTTTATTCCTTTTAAAAACGGAATAACGCCATCTCCCTCCGAGTGTGGCGCCTCGATAAAAAAATGACGATCGGGGGTGACTCAGTGTCTGCGACGAACGGATTTGGCGGCGTGGAAGTCGGGAGTCGAAAGTTTATGGACGTCGGATCCGTGAAACCGATGGATTCGTCTGCGGGAGAATGCTTTCCGTGCAGGAAAAAAATCTTTAATTACGGCAAAAGGTATGGAGAGAGAGGGAGAGGTCGAAGGGGGAATCTGAGGTCGACGTCCATGCAAACGGAATGCAACTCGCAGATGATGATTTATTGCTCTCCTCGCGTACGTAGAATCGCTGAAAGTGGTATATTATTTCCTCCGCGGATTCCACGGAGTTAAACCTAATTTGAACATCTCGCGGGCTAAAAATATTTTCATTTTCGGGGTGAGTTGTTTTCTAGGCATAAAGGGTGATTTATATGTGCGGATATCTATTATTCGGGCGTGAGGATGTATTATTTGTCTCATGGCGTATATGTCTTCAAACAGCGATATCAATTTATAGGCTCTAGTATTGTGGCGTCTGTATGATATTAACGCGTCTTCAACAATATTTCGTAGATTCACGTCTGAAGGGAAAATATAGATGGGAAGCGTCCGTTGGGAAATTTTAGTTGATGCATATTTTATATCCATCGATCTGTTATTTAGTGGTTTTATATTTGGTGTTTGTATTCTATTCTAAGCTTTTTCAGCTAATCCTTTTTATAGCGATTTATTTATACAGAAAACCTCTTATGCATTTGGTTTGGCTGTCTGTCCGTCCGTCTGTTCAGAAAATATCTCTGGAATTCCGTAATTTTGAGATGGTAAAAATTCGTTAGATCCAGGATCAGCTGCTGGTGAATAATCGGTTTCTTTTTCCAACCCCTTTGTTTCATTTCTACCCATAAGAAAAGCATAATATCGGCGGAGAGCATTATAAATTTGCTTTTTCAAATTGGTTAAAAATAAGATATGAGCTCCGGACAGGAAATTTCTATAGCTGAAGGACAGGTTTATATTCTTTGAAAAGAGAATCAACATCCGTGTCGAATGAGAGCAAACAATTGTTTTTAATCCAGAAAAGAGGAGAAATATTTCGGTTATTGACGATGGGAAATGAAGCTTCCACAGCAACGAGTCCACTGATTTTGAATGTAAATCACATTATTACATGGCATTGATATAATTCTTTTAAAGGGAATTTACAGATTTTATTATGAGGCTGTCGATTCCATCCAAAGATGTAATCTTATGATGACGTAATGTACCTAAAACAAGAAAAAAGCGCCTTATATAATTTGTTCTGCCATTGTTCCCTCAATGGTTTTAATTATTTTATCGACAAACTACGTCTAAAATTTCGTCGAGTTGTAGTTTTGATCCTTCGAGCAACCTTGTCTCCCATTGTTTTATTAACAAAAAAATATTTATTGTAAAGTTATTAAAATTCCTAAATCGCATGAAATCATTTTATAGATAATATTTGACATATTAAGCTGACTGGCTTAATTAAAGGGAAGCTTTAAGTTTCTTTTATAAAAGCGAAACATTTTAACAATAAAAATAGATATTCTGCAAACTCAAGCGTTTTTTTCCGTTGACATTTTTTTATTTGAAAGACTAATTTTTTTCGCGTTTCTGCTAATAAAAAATGCGAATTTTCAAAAGACGAAAAGGATTTTTTCTTCGAATGTTTTCAGAGATCAAAAGATTCCATTAAAAAAAAGAATTCACCTGTAACGGAAGATGGCGCATGCTTTTGCGACGTCGAATGGCATGAGGTTTATTTTCAGCGCTAACGAGTATATTTTAAACTATTTTCGAGTAAATTCTTCGCGAAACCATGAAAGAGTCTTTATATTTTTCCTCGAGTTCTTGCTCCTTCAAAACGAAGCAGAGAAACAGGGTGTCGCAGAAAGAAAAATCTCTTAACTCTCCGACCATTTTGTTTTGATTGTACCACTTCTGGAACGATTTGTCTCGAAATTTTCTCCCGACTTCAACGTCGCAAGAGAGAGAGAAAGGCTTTCTTTCGTTCGTTTATTCTCGAGACACTTCACAATTACTTTTAACGAGACACTCAAATTATCCTTTTGAGACATTATTGTCACAATGCGAAATTCGTTCTTTTTTCATAACTCCACCTGCGAAAGGTTTATTTTCTTTTTGAGACGCAAAGATTAATGGAAAAGCATCGACTAATGAGACATCTCCCTTTTATGTATGTCTTTTTTCTCTCTCTCTTTCTCTCTCGGTAACGAACTTAATATTCGTGGTCGAGAACAATCGACATTATATTTTTATGGAAAGGAAAGTTAAAGTGGCTGTTACCATTCTTATACACACGCACAAACCCATAGGAAACTTCTAATTTACCGGATTCCTCTGAACCGTGCCTATTCCGGTTGTCCGACATGCCCATCTACACGTGCAATAGTTCGCAAAGATGGGAGAATAAAGTACACATAAAGATGGTAAAGAAACGCTAAAATAAAAATAAGTTAACAGTAAATTAAATCAAGTAATATTGCACTACGCATTGACTCTTTAATCATGTAGAGCATGAGTAAATGCTGCACCTACGTACGCACGTGATACATTTAAAAAATTGAAGTTATAACTGTAAAAAATTCCGGATTATCGGGAGTTTATTGTGCATACTTGTATGTATATATGCGTATGTGTATTTAATTATATATAGGTATATAAAAATAAATTTATATTTTTATGTATTTATTCAGTTTCAGTTCATATCGATTCTTTTTCGGCCGGCAGGTTTGAGGGGAGAGGGAGGGGATGAAACAAAAATTATCAATTTAAGCACGGAGGCGGAGAACCGAGAGAAAAGAAGATAAACCCCCTAGCAGGAAAAGTAGGGAGGCACGTACATGTACCCCTCATTTCCCCGAATTTTAACATTAATTCCCTCTACTCCGGGGACATTTTTCGTGTATCGATTCAAAAACGTCGCAATTTATTTCGAGAGGGAAGAAGAAAGGAGAGATTTATAATGCTCCCGTTTTAACCCACCCCATCCTCCCCTTCTCCCTTACCCACCCTATGCCTCATCCCGTTCGTTTTATCTTCGCAACATTCATTACCCTCGAGCTAGAGAGCTTATCTTGTTTTTAACATTTTTATTTCCGCAAGCTCTCTCTCTCTCTCTCTCTTTCCCCCTCTCTCTTTCTCTCTCTATCTCAACTCATTATTGTAGTATATATCTATTTTTTTTCTCCCGACGAAATTTCTCCATTCATCCCTTTTCTGCCTCCGTGGGCCACGTGGCTTCCTTCATCATTTCCGCCGAGCGCTAAACCTTCCCCCAGCTATCTCCTTTCTTTCTTCTTATGCTCCTTCCGTCTCATATCTCCTCTCCCTCTCTCCATGTCTCTCTAACTCTTTCTCCTAATTTCTCCCTCCTCCCTTACTCCCTGCCCTGCCCCTGCCTTTCTTTGCTCTATCTATCTCTCTCATCTTACATTTTCATCCTCTCTCTCTCTTCCCCTTCATCTTACCGTCTTTCTCCATCTATCTCTTCCCCTCTCCCTTTCTCTCTGTCACTTTTACTCTTTCTTCCCACGTCTCTTATCTTCCTTCTCCCTCCTCGCTTCCTCTTCCTCCTTCTCCCTCCCTCTTCCTCCTCCCCCCTCCCTCTTCCTCCTCCCGCCCTCTTCCTCCTCCCACCCTCTTCTTCCTTTCCCCTCCCTCTTCCTACTCCTCCCTCCCTTTTCCTCCTTTACACTCCCTCTTCCTCCTTCACCTTCCATCTTCCTCCTTCTCCCTCCCTCTTCCTCCTTTCCCTCCATCTTTCTCCTCCCGCCTTCTTCCTCCTCCTGCCTCTCTTCCTCCTTTTCCTTCCTCCTCCTCCCTCCCTCTTCCTCCTTCTCCCTCCCTCTTCCTATTTCTCCCTCCCTCTTCCTCCTTCCTACTTCTTCCTCCTTCTCCCTGCCTCTTCCTCCTCCCTCCATCCTCCTCCTCCTCCCCCCATCCTCCTCCTCCTCCCTCCATCCTCCTCCTTTTCCCTCCCTCTGCCCCTCTACTCCCTCTCCCTTGTTACCTCGCTCATTATTCACATCCAACCTTCCTGATAAAAGGGGCCGCCGAACGAACCCTCCCGATACTGCAGTCAATTCGTCATATCCCCTGTTCCTCCACAAACACCAACCCTTACCCACCCACACACTGACTCTAATTCTCCCTCTTTTTTGTGCCCCTTTCTTCTTACACCCCCCCCCACAACTCCTTTCTCTCTCTCTCTCTCCCTTTTCATCAATAAGGCCTCGTCCCAAGTAACAAACCTTCTTTCTCACCCCTCCTCTCCTTCTTTACAGAGGAGAGAATAGAAGAGGGGAAGGGTAAGCAAAGAGACCTACTGCTTCTTCTGTTGCCCTTCCCTCGCTTCAGTCACTTTCTCCTCGCATTAGCCTTTCATCCAATACTCCTACCTTCCCCTCTAATTCCGCTATTCTGTCTTTCCTCTTTTATTTCTCTCTCTATCATCCGATTCTTTTCGTAAGGAATTTTTTTGTCTCTCCCCCAAGTTTTTGCCCGTCCTCTCACACACTCATACACACATCCGCTCTCAGTTCACATCCAACGGGGAAGGAAATTTTCACATTGCTGGGCAAATGGTTTTTTTGCGGTAACGAAGTTCGAGAGAGGATGAAAGTAATATAAAAGGTTCGCTCAGTAGCGAGGCGTTCATGGAAGCTAGGGAAGCGCAGGTTTCCTTAATAGAATAAATAAAATAAAATACGAATTGAAAATAAAGAAAATTACTGATCTAATAGGTTGCGTCAGTAGCGAAATGCCAACTTAAATAACTGTAATATTTGAAAAATGCGCCAGCGGCGACACTAGTCGTATGATAGGATGATGGGGAGTGAAAGAGAGAGACGAGATCAGTCTGCGCATGCGTCTACTGGGAGAGTAGGGGTAGGAGTTAGGGAACCGGCTTGCTTTACAGAATCCTATGCATTCGTGATCTTATGGATGGGGTCATTGACAGCTTTGCCTCAAGTGTTACTTCAAGCATATAGCCTTATTATAATTCATTTATTGGTGTTCAGTTATTTTGTTTGCTGTTACTGAATAATATAGTATAAGTTTCTTGCGGAGTGTGAAGTTCAGAAGTGGTTTTGTTTTATTATTATCGATGCATTTCTAGAGACGTAGGGAAGCTTCACGCCGGCAGATTCCACCATGCATTCAGGGGCTCCCGCTTATGTTTTGCTACCTGTGGGACTGCAGGAAGTGAGATTCTTCAACAGGAATGCAACTGTTTCATTGAAAAAGTACTCAATAAATCGTTCAGTGCATTTTCTTATCAAAATAAATTGCAAATAAACGACAGCGGCAGGTGAACATAGCGGTTTACAATCTAGAGTACGATAAAATGTCCGGAAGCTATTTTTGTACATTGCTACACACACAAGTTAAATTTGGTTCTTTCACATTCTGTAAGTTACATTAAAGAGTGCAAAATATTTTTCCTGACACTTTCTAGCTTTGGAATGTTTTTCAGCAAATCAACCAAGAGGACAGAAGCTCTAGATGCAGAAGTAAAAAGCGATTTCCCACTTTAGCCCCAACATGTTGGAATTACAATAACAGACTTTTGGAAACAATACATGAGTATAAAGAACAAATAGAGAGTTTGCTGAATGGAATGATCGATGATGCTGAGAAATGGGATTCTGAAACGATTTGTACAGCAAGAGGCCTTCTTTCAAACCTACAAGATTTCGACTTTAATTTCCTTCTTGCTATGTTTTCTTCTATATACACCAGGACTTGTTAGTTCAAGTAATCCAGAAAATGTTTTGATATCAGTTTCTGTATTAAAAAAGTTGAGGATTATTTCAATGGTATTAAGAAAATTATAGAAGATTTTGATAGTATATGGGACAGAGTGAATATGGCATGTTCAAATAACGAGAATTTTTCCAAAGAGAAAGACTCACACACTATCATCTCAAACGAAGACAAAAAGTCGTCGTATAGGAGAAAAGTTCTTGAAATATTGATGTCATTTTCATGAATATCGCCGACAGGTTCAGTGACATTTCGAAACTCAAATTCTTAAATTTTTTAGATACAAGACACTTTCAGGATTTCCATGAAAAGTTTCTAGAAGAAAGTTTTTTGCTTAAAACAGACTTACGGCAAGTTCTTTGGTTTTTCGAGCCTGAGAAGTGAGCTCTTTGTGCTTTACAAAGACCCCGCATAAAAACAACTTTGTAGAGCTAAATCACTAACTGAAATCGTCGGACTTAAATTATGTCTATTCTGAAGTGTTCAGACTCACAGAACTAACTATCACCATCCCAGCATCCAGTTCTTCTGTGGAGAGATCCTACTCTGCATTGAAGAGGATTAAAACCTATCTGCGAAACACACAAGGCCATCTCTTGCTCTTTTAAGCATTGAAAAGGATTTGTTGCTAAAATTACGCCGGGGGCCAACGTTTTACGACGACGTGACTGACATCTTCGCAAAAAGAAACCGGAGAATAGAACTACACTACAAAAAATGAGGTACTTGTACATTTTATAACATTATATTTTGATTTTTTTGCGTGCCTGTGTAGAACAGCTTCCTCTATTTCGATAATCACGGTAATCACGCGACCGGATGGAATTGTTGGAGTGAAGCTAGTTTACCTTTCCTGCCCTAAATTAATATTTTGATTTTATATTTGCAATTGTATTCTTTCGAACGGTTTATGAGCATTTAATGCTCTATATTTGGCGATGCTTTTATCTGTATGTACAGCATCATCCCGTTTACCTGTGTGTGTATACTAAACAGGAAGTGGTTTACGCTTTCGTTTTGAAATGAGTTAAAAATATTTCCTGGTAACTCACATTCAGACCTCACTTTTTATGTAGACATTTCTGGCAAGTTTTTATTTATATACTTGTTAATCGTTGACTTTCAAACAATAATCTAATGTCAAGCAAATACGATGAACTCAATAATTTCAGTTCACTGTATGTTACCTGAATTCCAATATTTAAGTAATAACTTCCTATATCGACATTGTCATAATTTTGATGAACAGGGTTAAGTGATTTGTTTTCAAGTAATTAAATTTTTAAAGTATTTAACAGGTATTTTACGATTATTTGAAATAGTTTTGCCTTTAAAAGTTAATTATCTCTGATTACCAATTGACACGGATAATCGGTATTATATGTGTGTGAGTTAAAATTAGCGATGGTTCATCGAAAAATTATATCGTATTCATTAATATTTTAACAATACAGCAACCAATTAAAATTATCTATTACATAATAGTGACATTTGCATTTAGGAATTTTGATTAAATCTGTAATTATTCATATTATTCTCCATGAGCCCATTTTAAGCACTTCTTCATTTCCTTCATCTAAAAATACTGCGAGCTTCATGTTCCATGCTATGCGACAGTTAGGTTTCCTCACGTTCGCGTGGTTTCGGGGCTTAGTTAATTAGAAAGACCTATGTGTGTCAAGACGTCGACTCCCTCGTACGTAATCTCTGCCACGAGACACGCATCTGAGTTTTTCCCAGACGTGTGAGTAGTTGGGTAGCGCGACCTCAATTATTCTCTCCTCCAACATAAGCCTTGATACACATTTGCTGCATATCTTTACTCGCGTTGAGGTTTATCATAAACCATTAGGCACAGAGGCGTCTATCATAGAAGGGTAAAAATAATCAATTTATCATTGGAAATTTTTTATCCGGAAAAAGAAGTCTAATAAATATATAATATATTTACTCGCATACATTCCGCCCCTGCATATAAGTCGCACATCTTTTTAGCGTGTTTCAAAAAAATATGCCCTTATATTCTCACTTTGGCGTCTGTCTGTGCACTTACTTTAATTTAAATCATGACGAAACCGTAAACGATATAAAGCTGAAACCTGTACTACTGTCATTTATTTTTATTTATATTTGAGGTTTGAAAATTATGCATGTTTGGATTGGGGTCAATTAAAATATTTTTTATATATATTCGAAGGTTCAAAAAATGGGATGCTGAAAATTTTGAGCGAACATTTCTATATTAATGTAATTTATTCTCGAAAAATTTGAGAAAAATCCAACAAGAAAATCGTAATTTATTTGAGCTTAGAAAATTTCTTACACGGTTATATTAATTGTTGTCAACGAAAACAATCTTCGTAGCTACTGAAGTAAATAAGATCTACTACAAATACGTAACTACGTTTAATTTCTTTTCGTGTGTACACAGAACATAGTAAATGAAATGAAATGGAATATGTACGACGAAGATACGAACTTAAAGACGTTAGTTCTCCTTTAGTGCTCACAAAATGCAGAGTGAGTAAATGAAAAAGAATGAGTAATTTACGACAATGGAATGAACTTTAATGTAAACATTACAATTACTCAAGCGAAGTATGTTTTAAAAGTTTTTCGATTGTTTTACTTAGATCTCCGAAGATATAAAGAATGGAAAACTGAAACATTTTAGTGTACATTTTCACATTAATGTTATTTATTCTTAAAAATTTTGAGTTTTGAAAACTTGACAGAAATACTTAGGAAAACGTTCAAAATTTTAATACAGAATTAATTGCGTTCTAAACTTAAATTTTATTTCGGAATATAAATTATCCAAAAAGTATATCTTTATATAAAATGTAGGCTAAGCTCTCGAATTACCCGGCCCTGTGATATCCGGTCTTCTTTGTTGTTTCGGGAACTTTAAACATGGAGGAACATTTTGCGCGAATTCACCGGGTTGGGTAAGTTTGTTGAAGTGTTTTGGTTCTTCCTCAAAGGGACATTTTGTTCGACCAAGAATTATTTCAGAAAAAATAATTTGACTGATTTTATTTATTGCGCGAATTCACCGGGTTGGGTAAATTGATTGAAATTTTTTGGTTCTTCCTCAAAGGGACATTTTGATCGACCAAGAATCATTTCAGAAAAAATATTTTGACATTTTATTTACAATTCGCAAGTCATTACAATAGGTAATTTCTCACCATTCAAGAACGATTTTTTAAAATCTTTTACAAAATTTGGCAAGATATAAACAACATGAACTCAACAATAATCTCCCGATAAGCATTTCAAATCTAAGCAGAAAACAACAAAAGAAGATGGAAAATCTGATCGTGGAAATTGGCCGGGCAATTCGAGAGCTGTTCCAAAATTTATTTTGATGTAGAATGATGATGCGAAATACAACGCTAACTTAGTTATTAATACTCTCTCATTTAAACGCTAACTTCCGCCTAAATGTCTCTCCTAATAGAATTATAGGGATATGAGACCAAACTAGCACAATGCCTTCACATCTTTCTAGCAAGCACCTGACGATTCTCTCTACAATCGCCGGCAAAAACTGAAATCTTTTTAACTTCGTCCACAATAATGATTATATTGAATTCCTTCTATATATGTTTCAATGATTACGTAATGCAATGTCAAATACAGTGTATTGAGTAATGAGAGCCAATTAGCGGTGTTCTAGTGAAATTTAACGATTATCTTTCAATTTAGACTTATCCAATTTTCTTTTCTCGCATATAAATTGCATCATTATTATGGAAACGTAACATTTTTGAATAAGGTGTGCATTATTTGCTAGCAAATGTATTTTCTCATTTGTGTGTGTGGGGGGATAGAGAGAGAGAACGGTTTTAATCAGCTAGTGATTTCTAAGTGGATTTTTCAAAAACGTGCCGTACGTGTAGTTATTCGACAAATAAATTACCAATTTATGTCGGAGGGACTAGCGAATGAGGTAGTAGGACTTATCAGAAGCCCGACGTATCTCGGAAGGCAGGACAGTGAGGATAAGATTCGCGAGATCGACTGTAGAACGGAGCGATATAGAGGATCGTTTTTCCCTAGGACGATAAGAGACCATAATAGAAAAAGATAACGTAGAAAAACTATGGACCCTTGGTGCACTGCACCCCCTGCCATCCACCGAAAAGGTAACTTGCAGGGTATAATGTAGATGTAGATGTAGATGAGTTCACATTTTGATTGAGGTGAAACTGATAGAATGTGTAGCTGATATAGCCGTCATCGCACACCTGTCACTGTTTATAATTACCATTGAGGAGTCTGTTTTTTTAGCGGAAATATGTAAATTATTACGCTCATTGTAAAAGGCCGTTAACGGCTGTTTATGAGCTGATATAAAATAAATAAATAAATAAATAAATTCACTTCTTCAAACGTTCTAAACAACACTTTTTTTAATTCGACAAATTAAAATTTTATATTTATTCTAAAACTTTTGTGGAATAATTGAAAGCGAATAACCCGATCTTCAGACGTACTCCGTTAAATTAGCAACATGGATTATTTACGCCTCGGAATAACGTGACGATCGCTTCCATTTGGACAGCATTAAAATTTCTTTGAATATTTCAAGGGCATATCAGGGGCGATTCGATTACACGCACTCTCCCAAAAGTTCCGCTTGACTTACGGTACAGATGGAAATGCTTTAATGGAATGACGTTTAATGTTTATCAACCCTTATCCTCTTCCTACACTCATACCCCTTTCCCCCGCTAGTATTAAACGGAGCATAACTAGCCGGGTAATTACATTTCGGCCTATGGGAATCCATTTAAAAGAAAAAGAGGGAGAGAAAGGGAAAGAAAGAAAGTACGAAGCGAACGGATTAAACGCAGATTTCTGGGAAGGCTCACCTGTGTTACCTCGTCGACCTCCCCCAACTTAACCTTTTCGGCGATCGCATAAATTCCAGCCGAACGGCCCATAATAATAAAAATCCGGTAAAGTATTCGACTTTTCGATGAAGGGGATCATATGAACGCTTTTCATAACTGCCCGTCGCCCGTATAATAAAATTTCGAAATTTCGTATTTTTCTCTCCTCCCCCATCTGGCGGACACATCCCCTATTCTCTTTGGTTTAGGAGTAAACTCATTTCGCGTCAGAACAACCACGACGGAGGGAAAAAGAAGTTTTTCTAGGAGTGACTCAATCGAAAGAGGTTTTTTTAAGGGGGAAGAGGAGTGAGGAGGTGTTTTAAGGGGAGGAGGGGAATTTGGCGATATCGAAGACAGCGCATTTCACTCTCAATGGGAACACGTATCCTCTGCGTTTGCCGATAAAAAATATATAGGAGGGTGGGTTAGTAGGAGTTGTCCTTTTGTGTGCGTGCGTTCGAGGAAGAAGGAGCGGGAAGAGGGAGAGCAGGGAAGGGAGGGGAGGGAAGGGAGGGAGGGATGAGAGGGAGAGAGGGGAGGGGTGGAGGGTAGGGAGGGAGGGAGAGAGGGATTGGAGAGGAGGGAGGTAGGGGAGGGGGAAGAGGGAGGGGAGGGGGGAGGAGGGGAGGGGGAGGGAAGGGAGGTGATGGAGGGTGGGAGGGAGGGGAGGAAGGGGTGGAAGGGGAGGAAGGGGGAGGGGTGGGAGGATGTGAGGGGTGAGAGGGGTGGGAGGCGAGAGAGGGGAGGGAGGGGAAGGGGAAGTAAAGTGGTGAGAGGGATGGATGATGGTTGGGTGGGGGATGGTTAAGGGAGGGAAATATTCCGGCGGAGGGTATGGAACCCTTTTTCGCAATCAACTTCCCTTTTGTGACACTCGAACAGAAAATGGAATTTGCTGTCCCACGGAGCGCATCCAATGGGCACATAGGGGCACGGCCGACCCCGTCTCTCTCCCACGCCACCCCACCCTACCCCCCTCCCCAAAAGTCCCCCTCTCCAAAACACCCTCCCCCACCTAACGTGCAAATGAAAGGGCAAATACCCTTGAGGGACCGTTCGCATCTACTTCCCCGTTCCCTCCTACACTGTTACCTAAAATCCCCTCATCTCTCTCTCTCTCCAACAGTCTCTACTGAAATCTCCCTCCCTTTCGATTTCACCCTTTTATCCCCACCGGGTCCTCATTATGCTCCAGTTTCCGCCCTGTATTTAATAATTCCTTTCATCGTAACTTAACTACTTCCCCCACCAAGCCGTGCCTTTTTTGTCGAATTCTCGCCCGGAGAAAAAAATACCCAAAACGCAGTAATTTCTCTTGTAAAAACGTCCATATGTCTAGTGATGGGAGCTTAACGACGGAGTAGTTGAACTTTTTGAACGAATTATGCGTTAGATTCGCACAAAAGATTTATTATCATTATGAAGCAAAATCTCGTTACGACAAATACCGTTTCGGGAGAAATTCCTCCGAAACGAAAACATTACTAAGCCCCCGACAATATGATTACTTTGCAAATATTCACTCACTAAACGCATTTTTTCAAATTTTATTTCTTATTTTATTAATTATTTTTTTACTTTCTATTTGGCAAATATCAAACATTATGCTATAAATATTTATTTGAAAAAATAATTAGATGTTTTATATGATGTTCAATAATATTTCTTATAACGAATTTTCAGTTTAACGAAATGATTTGCGCATCCTCCAGAAGTTTGTTATAACAGGATGTGTATGCAAAATAAGTGTCGTAGGATTGTACTATTTCTGGGGTTAAAAAACGTTAAGGGGATATGATTAAAAGATAAAATAAAATTTGAGATTGTTTGCATTATCACATAGCTTTATTTTACCCTTTTATCATGAAGTGTTCATATTTGTTTATTAAAATGCAAGTTTTGTAATTATAAAGCCGCGTTTCCTAGATTATAAAAAGTGATTGGTAGGACAGAAGCAGCACCAATCGCGCCTGCTTCTCTGTTTGAATTGAACTTCATTAATATTTTTTGTATGCAAGAAATGTTCTCGCCGGAATTTATTCGACGTTTCGTTAGCTAGGCAAGAATAGATAACATTATAATGGGTTTAGACTTGTGGTTGAAGCGACGAGTTTGTGAAGGAACGTGCCTATTAATGTCGATACCATCCTGCGGACAGCCCATTTGGCCGCCTGAATGGAATAGAAACAACGGATACCCGCAACGTTAGCGCTAACTAGTTTTGTCCTCAGGAAGACATTACATAGAAGAGAGGCTGCTATTCACTGCTGTATCAAGCAGTTTTGCCGTAATAATTTCAGTCAATGCAGCGTTAACTGATACATAAATAATCATATTTTTGTTTGTGATATATATCACATTGATAAATATTATTAGAGCCCAGAAGCGTGGGAAATTAATAATTGCTTGCATCAAAATTCAAATATTAGCTTTGCTGTACAGAGTTTATTTATATATTTGTTAAAATGAGTATTGAAGAGATGCAATAAACTCGGAAAACCCTGACTTTTTCACCCCTCATCAAATTTTTTCAGAAATAGGTATATCAAAATAAAATACCTTGTCATAATGAACATTACATATGGAAATCCTAGGAATTTCTCATTTGTGTTGTAATACGGATATTGATATCGAGGAAGATCCATCTCTCGAATTATTTTTGATGAAATTTACATCTAATTAGTATTATAATCAACTCATATTTCATTATAAAAATGTAACATATTTTCTCCCTTCTATTATTTGTTGCATATGTTATATTGTTATATGTTTTGCGCATTACTTTGTCACCATGAGTACATTTAAAATCCATTTATCAATTAATTTTATCTTTTATATAAATCATCTAATAATATTACCCGAAGCTATTATTTAACCATTACAAAATTAAGATTAAGAAATACACCCATTCCTCGCCTAGTACGGATGATGCGTTCCCAGAGTAAAGCGAAACCGTGAAAAGGAATGTGATGCTGCATTTGAGCACCGTCTTGAGTTCAACCTGCAACAGTTCTGTTGTATTGTATTCAGCATTGATTCCATTATTCTTTCTTATAACCTCTGAGTCGAACTGAAATATTTTATGATTTTAAATGGTAGGATATTACAGAATCGAGGGTCACATTAAATGGGGTCGCGGGCCGCATGTGGCCCGCGGACAATAGTTTGGAGGAAGCACCGCGGGACGTACGCGGCCCGCGAAGCTATGATGAAAAAGCGATCCTTAAAGTTTAAAACCTTAATTCAAACTTTTTGGTGAAATTATGATAGTAAAATCACTTGTTTTCAAATTGCAACCCTAAAATACTTATTTTTACTTGATTTTCACCTAAATGAATCTCTAGTTAACTTCCGATTCAAACTCAAATTTGATCTGCCGAAGCATTATCAACTTTCTACGCTGCCCGCCGAAATATTCGCAACCACGGATGCGGCTCGCCGTGTGGAAAAGGTTGCCCTAAAGCATTTCTGGATGACGTAATAAATATCTTATTTATGAATCCCTTATAAATGTCATTAATTAAAAAATTTCTTCATTTTTACAAAAAAAATGTTTTGGAGAACTAGATTATCTGCTGGCGACAAATAACGAGGGAATTATAAGGAACAGTTTTTCAAACTTGGAATTTGGATTAGAAAACTTTTTGCCATTTCTATCGGAAACTTTCACAATTGAACTCTTTTTATGTTATGTCAGTAATCCATTCCTTTCCTAGATTAAGCTCATTTATTTTCCCACAGTTGCATCGCTAGTCTTATAGATGTATTTTATATTCATTGCTTTCGACGCGGGCCGTAGTTTTTCGTCGAAAATATCCGAACGTTTTGTATTTCGACCAAACAAATAAGCTATTAGTTAGAGTAGGGATTCCCAAACTGTGTTACGCGGAACCCTTGGGTTCCGCGAAAGCATCACGAGGTTCCATTAAATAATAAGAGTCCAAGGGTTCCGTGACTTCATATAGATTGGGAAATCCTGACTTAGAGGACTGAATGAATCAGAAAGTTCAAAACAAACCAATCTCTCTCTTCCGGTCCATTTTGTTTCTCGTACATAACTTTCTTAGATTGTTACCATCCGCATTCTCATCTTCTTAAATTTTACGCTAGAATGGCGTTCTTTCTTTGAGAATTTTCAGTATAACCTTTCAATGGAACTTCTAAAAGGAAAAGAGAGTGATTCCTAATAAATCACTTCTTTCATTTAGTTAAAAGTAGTTCAATTGTAACATTCAATCCAGTCATGCCCTTTGTGCGGAGTTTGAGCCATATCCCTAGCAGTAATCTCTTCCGAGTTAATATCGAATTTGACCAATAAGTTTACCTCAAAGTTAAACGTTTCAAAAAATAAACGAAAACTTTTAAACCCTCTTTTGGTGATTTACACGACATTGCTCGATTAAACTATTTTTATCTAAATAATTTTTGTCTCGAATATACGACGAAAGGCGCTAAACATCCACTTCAGAATTTCAAGCGCAATAAAGCACTTTCCTTTCCCTCTCATTTCATTTCCTTGGAAACCAACCTCATACTTTCCCACCGACCATGTTTATATCGTCCATCAACGATCCCTCCTTCCTCATCCTCTCCTGTCGTCTTCTGCGGTGCGTGACTTCGTACCCTCCACTTCCTTCGACCCCTAGCGGGCCATACATTATTAGGTCACTCTCTCGGACCCTCCTTCTCTCCAAAAATCTACCCCCGCGAGCATTCTCCTCGATTTATGCCTCTTTACGTCATTCGTACTCCGGGAGGGTTGAAGTCGAAGGAAGAGGGGGGCAGAGGGCGAATACGGCGGGAAGGGTTTGGGGTGAAAATGGGGGAATGGGATGATTAAAGGGAGAAAAAGATTTAGCGGTCGTAAGGACGGGGTCGAACCTGCGTCCACCCGTGGAGAAGACCCTTTAGCGACCCCGATGATGGGAGAAATAGTAAGGGGGTTTTATGGTGGGGAAGTCCCTCAAGGCATTGCAACGGCGCCGACAGTACAGGAAGAATGTTTGGGGACCGCTGCTGCTCAGGGCAGACGTCTGCTTCCTTCCGTCGCTCGACGGTTTTTTGTCCTTGGACGCATGCGCGGGAGAGATGATAGGGAAAGACCTGGTGGGATAAAAAAAATGCGATTAACATACTCCGCTGAACGGGTCTGCTGTTTTTCCTGCCTTGGAGATGGAGGATTTCCTTCCCTTTGTTTAAAGACGGAGACAGAAGGATTTGCTAGAGATGTAGAGATTAAGGAAGATCCCAATTACATTCTGAGGGTCTGTTTCTAGGAAGTGATTCGATTTATTTAAATCTGGATGAATTTATGTTAATAGACTATATGAGATATTTTGTAAGGAAATAGTTGAAACATAACTGGTTTAATTCTTTTTACACGCTTAACCAATCATTAAAACTGATTTTGCGATACGCCTACTTTAATCCATGTTTATTAAGAATGCTTATTGTTTTTGTATATTTTTCTGTCTTACATATTTAAGGAGGTAATTTTGTATTAGTTAGTATTTACTTTCTCAATTCTAATGTAAAAGAAAAAACGCGTGGTCAACTTTTGGCCAAATTTTTGCGTTTGATCAGAGTAGAAAAATAACGAAATGAGTACAAAAAATCTGATCTTTTTCACACATAAAAATGAAACTATGAAAAACATGACGCTGGGAAATGACGGGCAGACCTATTCTTGTTATAAAATTAATGGTCATTTAAAATGGTACCTTAAGAAGGCATGGCTATTGTTAATAATTTTCATCTGTATTATAAAGATGACACAAAAAATAAATTACTGAGAGTTGCGAATTTGAAAAAGGTAAATAGAACATAATTTTAAAAATTTCAGTGCATCAAATGAGAAATTTACCCCAGAGTTGAGATGATTTTCCCCATGAATGAAGCGGAGATGCAAATTTCAAGGAAGTGTGTATATTTATATTGTATTCTTTAAATGCGTTTCGTCCAAAAAATAGCCTCATTAGCCTTGGGAATTTTTCTGCCGGGGAAGAAAATATACGAAGGAAAATGCATGTCTGCGGTTCATAAGCTACAGAACCGCGGAAAAAATATGAATGCCAGGAAATGTGCATGCAAAACAATTCAAATTAATATGCAAAGACTTACAGAGTAATACAGATCCCATTTCTGCGTGATTTACATTTTTGTCTATGCAAATTTCAGCGCGGGATGAATTGATCGAGTTTTTTTAAATTAAAATATATTCACGGAGAATTCTGAGTGAAGATAATTCTGTTTTAATTTTTTCATTAGAAAATCCTCCTAACAGAGATAGTGTTTGTTTGGAATGATTGACATTTTGTTTTGGTGAGGCGTATATACCGAGAATGTTCTTTATCGATTTTCATTTGTGTGGAATTTTTAGTGTATTGTATCAACCTGATCCAAAGCTTGGCTTACATGCGAAATAATCACAAAATACCTGCTAAATATTAACTTATTGGTTACACAGAAAGGAAAATAATAACAGCAATGTCATTGCCAATGAAATGGCAATGGCAACTATATTTGGCTTTTTCTAAAGTTACAATGATAGCAAATTTTTATATGTATGTACATTTCGAATACTCCGAATTTTTATATTTATGAGTAAAAATAATTTTTAAGATTGAAAGAATATAAAAATTATTTAAGAAAAACATTCTCTTTCGTTTAAGTTAAACTATTCGAGGAAAACAGGAACAGCACGAATCAAGATCAATTCAACAACGGGTGCTTAAGATAACTTTGGCTTCAATCAATCAATTGGACTACAGCCATAAGGTGGGCTCAGTATTTCACACTTTATAAATTCACTTTTTATAAATATAAATAGTTATAGAAAATACCTTTAATCGATGTGATTCCTCAATTATTCTCGATCGTGTTACCAAATGATTAGTTTTTCTGGACCGCACTGAGCTGAACGTAAACAATCTTAATTAGCACCGGGATCAACTCGAACCTTACATCAGCAGATTTTCACTGCATATTTGTCACATTCATGAACAACGGTTCTTTTGCATGACAAATACCTTTCCCGAAAAATATCACCATAGAGAGCGAGAGAGAACTTCGAAAACAATTCCGAAGGGCATTTCCTGAGTCTTTTGTTACTCGCCAGACAGACCGTGCGATTGAAATTTTCCGCGCCACAAAAAACGGAAAGAGAAAAACGAATAGAAAGTGAGAAATCCCGAAAAAAGACAAAGAATGGAAGCGTAAAGACGTTTTGATCATCCATATAATATATATATATATATGAGTGTATGCATATATAGGTATATAAATCTTCAAAGATGAGCCTCATTGCCTCTCTCTCTCACTCTCTCACGTTCTCTCTCAAAAAGGCGAATCCGTTTGCCTCCTCTCTCTCTCTCTCTTCCTCTTTTCTCCTTCTCCCTCCCTATCTAATCCTCCCTCCTCTCTCTCTCTCTCCCTGTCTCTCTTGAATCGGACGCAGTCGTCCGTTAACCGCCGCCGGGTCGGACCAAAAAGTGTGAGAGACGTCGTCATCCCCAACTGCAAGAAGGAAGAAAAAAATCGAGCAACGTTATTTATCGCATCTCTTCCTCCCCTCCTCTAGCCCGCCCATTCCCTCCCACCCTATCCATATCTCTCCTCCCACCCTGACCTGCTCCCGCTCTCTCTCTTTCTCTCTCTCTCTAAAGGCTGGAGGCCAAAATAGTGGAGTTGAAAGGTGGCGAATTTATAGTCCTTAACACGTTCCTCCGTCGCAAGTGAACCGGAAACGAAAGGAAGCGCGATGGATGATGGGAAGGGAGGAGAGGGAGAGAGGAGGAAAAAAGAGGTGGTAAATCGTTCTCATATAGCGCGCGAGATTGGCTAGGGTAGAGGTTCTTTTATTTTTGAAAAGAGTGAGATAAATATATAAGAATTTTTTCGTTACGCGCGGTTTCCAGACGCGGAAGCCATGAGGATTTGACGAGAAATCTTTTTCTCTTTTTTTCAATGATTTTTTTTAGGTTCCGAATTGTTCGTCCCCGTCTCTCTCGAACAAATAACCACTCCTTCCACTAGATGTTTTTTTTTGCGTTTGGTTATTGTTGCGCAGGAATAAAATTGATCGCGTCTTCCTCTAGCCGGAGCCGATGATTGCGATGGGAGATCTGCGTTCGAAGGGGCCAATAGGGGATACGGAAGAAAATTTTTGACAAGTACTATATCTTCTTGTACGAGAGGAAAAACAAGGGTACCTTCCTACATCATTCACTCTTATATTACAGACACCAACGCTGGGAGATACAAATATTTAAATATTCAATCAAACCTTTGTAGTTCGAATATCTTTAACTACAAGAAAAGGTTTTCTCCCTTCTCTAGTCACAATTATCAAAGCTATGTTCTTTAACTCGAAATTTTGACAAATATAATATGATAATCTTCCCTTGCGTTTCGAGATACCGAGTTAGACTACAGTTGAACATCTTTAATCCGGAATTCTGTTTCGGAAAATCCCTGGTTCGGTATGGTTCCAGAATTTTGACTAATCCGGAAAACACCCTCGGTGCGGAAATATAGCGTGGGTTTCCCTTTATCTGTGTGCCCACAGCTTAAAATAGAATCGTAAAAATGATAAAAATTATCCGTTTCATTTATGACCTCTTCCAAATCGAGTAAACCAAATTACTTTTATGAAAACCTTATACATAGACATCCATTTTTAAAGGTTATTTTGTCTTCTCGTACCTTATTTACTCATATCATTATGTTAAATAAATAAAACTATGGTTCAGGTACTGTGTACAGTAACAGCTTAGTTGTTCTATATATACCACCTGGGGTTTGGGAAATTCTATAGCCCGGAACGCCTCCGGTGTCAGGCTTTCCGTATTAGAGAGATTCAACTATATATAGATATAACATATCCTAGTTATATAGGTAAGAAATTTTTTTGTAATCAAATTATAGAGCTATGAAAAAACCGATCCATAAACTTTTGAGCTATTGGTGTTTGTCTCCGCATGTATGTGTACTTATACATATGTTTATCGTCCCCCTTTCCTTAGTTACGTTTAACATGGGGATTTTATACATTCGAAGCAGCCTATGGGATCAATGGAAATTAAATATCAAAAGGTAAATATCTTTTCATTCCTTTGAAATATGCTACACTCCACTGCATTCTGTACCCAGTCTTCATATATCCATGCGCGACGATTTGTTAAACACGATATCCTCTTCCTCTCCCCTCTTGTTTTGAAATAGTTATTTTTATTACCGGTAAGGTAGGGAGAGATAGTACAAGTCTTACTTTAGTGTTGGTGGTAGAATTCGGATGAAAGAAAAGGAGGAAGGGGGAATATCCCCTCTCTCTCACTCCCTCTCTCTCTCTCTCTCTTCCTCTCACGGTCGGATGGTTTAGGAGGAAGGAAGGAAGGAAGGAAGACGGTTCAGGACGTAGGACAAAACTTCCACACGATCCTTAGGCAAGAGTTTTACTCATCCTACGTCATCCCCCTCTCTTGTCACGGTCCAACGGTGTCCAATGGAGTAAGTAGCAGTGGGGGATAAGCGAAGGGAGGCGCGGGTACGAGGTTGGTGGGGAGGGGAAGGAGAAGGAGATAAGGGGAGGACAGAGAAGATGAAAGGGAGAGTTACAGAGAGAGGGGGGAGACGATGATGAGGGGAGAGTCGAGCTGAAACGTTCGAGGGGGGTGGAAGTTTAAGAAGGGAGCGTGCGAGAGGGAGAGATATCAAAAGGAAGACGGAGGGAGAGATATGAAAGTAGGAGAGAGAGGAGAAGGAAAGGAAGAAGAACGCCTTTATCCGTGCGAGAAATTGGCCACCATCAAGCTCCTCCTTTCTTCAACTTTTTTTCGCTTTTTAAATATAACCCGGAGTCGGAGAGACGGATGAAAGAATAACACGACTGTCTCGCATTCGCTGGGATTAAGGACTTTAGCCGATTTGGGCGCACGAGCTTCGACCCGCCAGGATTGGGAAGGGAATATTTTCCAATGTAAATGTCACGGTAAATGTGCGTAGTTCGGTAAATGTGCACATTTACCACCAAGTTCGGTAAATGTAAGTATAGCGTACTTTTACCGATTGGATTGGGGAAATGTGCACATTTACCTAGAGACACTAGTAAATTTGGATAAACGTCGCAACACAGGCCACAACATGGCGGCGTCGCGAATATCTGTCGCAGTTTAGAAGTACGGTAAATGTGCGTTGTCCGGTAAATGTGTAAATTTCGTGGTAAATGTGCACAACTAAACTAAATTTGAACATGAAGGCAAATTTTACTCGTCCCCACCGGGTTGGGTAGGTGGGTTAGTCGAAGTGTTTTTGTTCCTCCTCACGTTCTCTGTGTTCCCCCCTCGGGTTGGGAAGCGTTCATCTTAATATATACCAGTGGAGCCGAACCCTCGATGATTTTTGTTATAAATTAACGTAATTATTAAAGTGTAGCATTTCTCATTCTTACTTATTTCCACATTTACCGGTAAAAGTGCACATTTACCGGGAAATGTACACATTTCCCGATTACGTACTTTTATCGTAACATAAACATATTGCGAAAAGAAAACGAGAGAAAAAGAAAGAAACCCTGGAACCCTAGATAATACAATCGAATTACAAATCGTATTTATTAGGAAGAAAAAATTCATCCTCGTAGTTATGCGATCGAGTAAACAGTACCAGTGAAACGCTATAGAAATATAATTATTTACTCGCGTAAAAAGATAATATCTTGCGACTGATTCGGTATGTTATATGAACGATGGGGAGAGTTTGATAGAAAAAATAATATCTGAGGGAGAATGGTCATAGCGGAGGGGGGATTTTATTTTTTAACAGTTGCCGGTGGATGAATATATTTTTTTCCAATATCGTGCGGGTGGGTCTCCCTCAAGTCACCTAAATCAACCACGATGACAGCCAGGATAATCTTCGCGAAAATCCGCCATCCATTAAGGGAGTAGCGAAAGGGAGTGAGAATATCCCGACTGAGCGCTAAAGGGAATAAGCGAAGGGCGGAGATGGTAGGAGGAATTCACAGAAAGAGATATACGAATAATTTTAATTAGGAAAATTAAAATGTGTTCCATGATTGTTTGTTGCCTGAATCTACTACATTTAAATTAAATTAGATTAATAAACAGGCATTCATTGTTCAAGATTGGCAATTAAAGTTTAAAAAAATTGAAATTGTGTCATAGCCTTGTTGTAAATATTGAAGATACCTGATGAAGTACTTTTTCATTTTTTATATATAACACTGAGGATCAAGGGTTTTGGTTCCGAAAAGAAATAGGTGGTCCTGATGTAGTTGGTAACGCAGATTACGAATCTGTTTTTTTAATTTTTCTATCACATATATATTTTGAGATATGACACTTACAATTATAGCGAACAAACCCCGGAAAGAACATAGTCTATACACAAGAAGATTCAATACAAAACAAACAAACTCATTTTCACAACTCATCTTGAACAGCATCATTCTGTGTTTTTCAGTAGCAGCTAAAGGTGTTAAAGAAGTATGCCAAACAGCATGTCTCTTAAATGAGTTAATGCGACTGACAATTTTTGTTTTATTTGCGGAGAATTTACTGGGAAACATCAGAGAAGGTGCTTAACTCCTCTTATCAAAAAAGCTCATCAATTGTACTTTGGATGCAAGGTAGGAGACCAATATAAACAATGGGCACCCCATATTTGTTGCGTTTCCTGTGCAAACCGTCTCCTACAGTGGATGGAAGGCGCTCGTTCTTCCATAAGTTTCGCAATATCTATAATCTGGAGGGAACAATAAAATCACGTAAACGACTGTTATTTTTGCACGAATAAAATGCTTCTCTGCAAAAACAAAAAACGTATTCTTTATCCTAATGTGCCATCAGCAATAAAACCTGTTACACATGATCCAGTTCTTCCTGTTCTCAGCACTACATTGTTCGCGATTGGTAAACTAGACAATTAGTGGAAGGTCAAAAAAACGTACATAAAAGCCTTGTTGCACCACAAAATATTTATTTACCCCCTTTACATATCAAATTAGGACTCATGAAGAACTTTGTAATAGGTATGGATCAAAATAGCAGAGGATTTCTACATCTTTAGGAAAATTTTACAAAAATTACCAAAACAAAGATTAAAGAAGGAATATTTGTGGGTCCCGAAATACGTGAACTCATGAGCGTTGACGGATTTAATAGTGTTAGAAGGAAAAGAAAAAAGGCATGGGCATGTTTCAAAGCAGTTGTCATGAACGTTTTAGGAAACAACAAAGCACCGAACTATGAAGACTTGGTTAATAAAATGCTGGAAGCAAACCATGACCTGGAGTGTAACGTGTCACTTAAAATAAATTTTCTTAACTCTCATCTGGACTTTTTCCTGAGAATTTTGCACCTGTGAGTGACGAGCACGGCGAGCGGTTCCATCAAGACATCCCATCCTAACGTAGGAAAAACGATACCAAGGCAGATGGAACAATAATAGGCTTGCTGATTATTGTTGGTTATTAATTAAGAAAGCTCCTGGTACATCATACAAAAGAAATTTTTTGCTAAATCTTTATTTACATGTATTTTTCTGAGTTTGTATACTTAAACACAATATGTTCTTTTAATATAATAATACGCTTTTCTCCATATTTAGACGTGCTACACGAATTCTGAATACAAATTTAAACTCAGCGGGCCAAAATCATTTAGGATAACCTCATTCTATGCAAGAACCAGACAAAAAGTTTCAATATGTTCTCCAGTGTAATTGCGTATTCTTGATTTTTTCAGCAATGATTTGATGATTTTCTCGCGAATTGTTAAGGCAATACATATTAGTTTTTCTCTGTTGGGAGGGGCGGAAAATTGTCTTGTGGTTTATACCACCACCCTTACGAGCAAAACGGGGAGAGCGTGGTTTGAACGGATGTGCAAACATAATATCTCACTACAGTAGTCCCTTGCGCAAAGCGGTGGTTTTGTCCTCATGAGAGACCGCATTGGACAAAACCGCTTTGCGCAAATTTAATGTCTTACAGAAAAATTCACGTTCTCGTATAGGTTACGAGTTTTATCGCGTCACATAAATTGCGCTGCGCTCCAATTTAGTACCGCCGATAAGCAAATTTTCTAAGTGTTTGGGAGAATTAGTGTAGCATTCATTTAACAGTGCATGATCAAGCGCGCGTTCGGGAAACCCGCGTAGCACAAGCATTTTCTGCACATAAAACGCTTATATTTTTTAAAAAATCTGTGGTCGGCCAACAGTTAAGAGGCACTCCCCTGAAGGTATCAGCAGTACTGCGTACATAACTGAATATCACTGGATATGACAAGAAGACTCATAAAGTTGCTAGGAACTGCCTATCCGTAAATGACGAGCAGGTCTAAATGCTCAGGAACGAATAGAAGAGAATGAGGGAGGGGATTTAAGAGAGATAAAGAGGGGGAGGGTGAAAATCGCAGCCCTCTCTTAGGATTGAGCGCCAGAGTGGAGATGGCGTGCGAAGGATGAGTAGTCGGAGAAGAGCGCAAGGAACGGATTTGATGGTGTGCGAGAGAGTAAAGAAGGTTGCCGTAATGGCTTCGTAACGTCTTAAAAGGGGGAAGCGTCGCGTGGAGAGGGGAAAGAATAGAGAGAGAGGTGGTGAGAAAAGAGATATCCTGGTTATGAGAGGGTGAGGTGTCAAAGTAATGGAAATGCGGGGTTGGAGATAAAAGTTGGATGCGGCTGGAGCGATTGGAGGAGGAGGCAAAGAGTGAGGGTGTTAGGAGGATAGGGAGAAAATAGATTGGTAGGAAGGGGAATTTGAGAGAAATGGGAAGAGGGTTTGGAGAGATAGAAAGAGATAGAGAGAGGGAGAGGAAGGTAGGAAGTGAGAGGGATATATAGCAAGAGAGGTGACTGTAGTGGAGATGGGTAGAGGGTGAAAAAAGAAATGAATTTTGAGAGTTATGAATCTCGTGGAAGTGAATTTAAAAGTCGGGCACGAAATGGTTTCGGCGCGGAAATGTGTAAGGGCGCTGAGGAGATATGAGGTGAGCGAGGGAGGAAGAGAGAGAGAAAGAGAGGAAGGCAGGGAGGGCAAGGGGAGTGGAGAAGAGTTTGAAAGAATGAACACGGGAAGAGTGGGATGAGCTACGCTTCGGGATATAGACGTGCTAAACGGCAAATTTTGCATAAGCACGCTTTAATGTTAGGCGGCGAAGAAATTGCGCCAGGGTGAGGAAAAAATGTACGGCCATGGAGGGAGTGACATTTGTCAGTGATAACGACCAGCGATAAAAGCGTCATTATGTACCTCAGGCAGCTAGGGTATTAAAAATGGGGAGAGTAATTTTTTCCACATTAAGACGTGCGAATATAATGTGCATCTCGGATGATGTGGTGCGAGGTAAGCAATTTTGCTTTTTTTTCTCATCCTTCGCTCAGATAACTTTCCACCTTTTTTAATGCATTTGTTCCTGATCCCATGAGAACGAAATTGAGTGGCTTTTGTAGTCGACCGTATTGTAGCTCGGCGTTAATTTCATTACAAATTGCATTTCCTGTGGAATATTTCGGTATCCTCGGATCTCTTTTGGATGTTAGTGAAAGAATCTGAAATTGGAGTCGATTATTGCGGATGTTTCTTTAATAACAAAATTTATATTCTACAAGAGTGTTATCTCAACGATGAGAAAGCAATATATATGCATAGTATTCCAAATGAATGCATTAATGTAATTTTACTCACACACATTATTCTCTGTAATTACTGTATTGCGTAGTTATTCTATCTCGAAATTGTTTCATGAATTTGATTTATAAAACTTCTTTCACTTATACTATACAAAACGGGGCTGCAGCCTTTTTCCATTATGAGCACTGCGACGACAGATTTTTAATGGAGCACCTTAGTAAAATGAAAGAGATTTTGTAATATTTATCCCGTTATATGCGCCATTACAGTTATCTATATTTTTAGCATTACAAATAAATAAGCGATACAATTTTTATTTATGTGTATAAGCCTAAAAGCTAGAGAAATTCATTTTACAAGGCTTTATTCAAATGGAAGCCTTTCAAAAGCTGTCTGCAAGGTAAAAAATATACAACTCTTGGACTTTCTCCAATATGCATTATATCATTCACTTTTAATAAACTTTATGCTCCTAAAAGGTCTATAAAAGTCGCTTTTTTATGTAACGTGATGAGAATATCAACGTGCAATATTTCTGATTAGTTTGCAAACATCCAATTAAATTAAGGAAGCTGTCTTTCTTGGGAAAAAAGTCTGTGGAACTCAGATTTAGAGACGTCAGCTTTAAAAAAAATATTAATACATCCATAGTCAGACAGTAAAATTTATAAAGAACCATAAAATAAAATGATTATTCTTTCAAAATAGAGGGACACACACAAATCTCTTCGAACTGAGTTTTTTTATCAATCCGGCAATATTTTCCGCTCGAATCAAACAGAGGCTAAGTGTGGGGCATGGCGGCCCACCGCGTGGTGGTACATACATAACACGCGTGTATGTGTATATTGCGTGTTGACTTGTGGACTATTAGGAGGTTGAAATTGTAAAGAAAGAGAGGGAAGGAAAAACTCGGCACACATGCGATGATCGCTCCCCCTCAAATACACGTAAGACGTTTACGGCCGAGCGGAGAACGAGGGGTCGAATGGCTATCATATAGGGATTGAGGGTAGTCCAGGGAGAGAGGGAGAATATAAAGGGAGTGAGTGAGGGAGGGAGAGTGAGAGAGTGATCGGACCGAAAGTGCGGAGAGTAACCGAGGAGAAAGAATGGAGATAAGGGAGGGAGAAATGGAGCGGGCGAAGGGGATTATGGGAAGGTGATCGGGAGAGTGATGAGGGAAATATGGGAGGAATGGTGGGAGATGGGGTAGGGGGAAAGATAGAGAGATAGGGGATAGATGGCCCTATCGTCCCTTGTATCAGCCAGAATATGGAGAGAGTAAAACATTTCGCGAGAAACTGCAGTGGGAAGTTGTGTATACTAGTACAGTGTTTTCCAACTTTTTTCGCCATGTGACCCAACTGTCTTTTGGCCTGGCATGTCATGTCCTAATGGGGATCATAGCTGAGCAACTTTTTGAAATAAAAGAAATCGATGCTACTTGAGGGACGACCCCGTTTATGTATATTTTCACCATATTATACCATATATATGTTCTTCACTATAGAAGTTATTACCATGAAATATATGAACAAATAACTAAATAAAGACAAGAATTGGGCAGTCTCTGTGGCCCACCTGGAAAACGTGCTGTGGCTCGTCAGTGGGCCATAGCCCACGATTTGGGAACCCCTGGACTAGTATTATCATCATCAGAAAAATGTTTAATGTTCATAAATTCAATATTTGCCAGAAAATATCACCAAAAGCTGCGTATAAAATGCAAATATGGTTATTTAAAGAAAGAGAATTGGCATGGAAAATACACGTAGTCTTCGTGGCAATGTTTGATGGGTGACAGTAGCGAAACGGAGATCTAAGGCTGTCGGCGTACAAAATTACCGCATTTTATTCAGCGTTTTCAACAATTCATTAAGTATTATTAAATATTATTTATGCAAATTTTAATGGATATTTTCGCAGTGCCATTCGGTGAATCCTTGAAAATTAGGTCCAACGCGGTCATAGCATCGAACATCAGTACTGTTTCTGAACGAAACCTGGTATCGCTTTAACACGCTTATTTTTCTGAAAATCTGTAGAAGCTGAACTTGATTGCATAGGCTAATGCGTTTAATGTATACGTAAGCCTTTCGGGTTCGAGACAAAGGTATCAGCGCGGCCCCGCCCTTGCTAACATGAGTGATACATGAGCGAATTAAAATGTCCAAAACAAACGGACAAACAGACGAAGGCAAACGCAAAACTTCGAAGTCGTTTATGATACGAAGAGAGTAGAGAAAAGGATGGAATGAGATGACCTGAGAAGAGAAAAGAAGAGTGGTGCGGAGAGGAGGTGGGGGAGAGTCAAGAAGGAGGTGAGGGTAAGGACAAAAGTGGGGTTGAGAGAGAGAGGGAGAGAGAGATAGTAAGGGAGGGGTGGTTCGGAGGTGGGGCTGGAGATGGCGGTGCATGGCCCAGGGAGTGACTGAGCCATGAAATCCCTACTGTGGGGGTGTTTTGAGAGGGAATGGCTTTTTGGGGGGGAGCAGAGAGTGTGTGGAGGAGGGGGGAGGCTGGAGATGGCGTTGGGGGATGGGGAGGAGGGGGATGATGGCGAGGGATGATAGATGTGGCGATTAGGATGAGGGCAAAAAGGGGAGGAGGAGAAGGAGGGGGGGAGGGTCAGAGGGTTGCCGCTCTCGTGTGAGTGGGAGGAAATTGTGGCAAGGGAAGAAGGGGAGGAGATTTTTGGAAGGGATGAGGTTTGGATTGACGATGGGAGAGTGGGGGAGAGAGGGGAGTTGGGAGGAAGGGAGATGGGGGCGGCGGAAGACAGTTGCAAATTGATGGAGGGGACCGAGATCGCCGGAGAAAAGAGGGAAGGCTATAAAAAATGGAACGATCCTAGGGAACGGAATAAGTGATTCCCTGCGATTTCAGTTTTTTTCTCCTCTTTTCCCCGTTCTTCTGCTGCTCTTCCTAGCTTTCCGCCGTACATTTCCTTCCTTCCTCTCTTTACACCATCCGTTCTATCTCCTTCATTTTATTTCCTTTGCCATCTTTATCCTCTCTCACTCTTTTCCCTTCTGCTATCTCTCTTCATTCCTCCTTTCTCTACCTCGCTCTCGCTTCTTTCACTTTCCCTCTCCTATTCTCCCCTCCAATCACCTCACTTTTCTAGCCATCCCTCCTCTCTCTCTCCCTCTCTGTCTGGCTTCATCTCTCAATATCTTTCACTTTCTTACTCTTCACTTCTCTCGCTCTCCTCCCTCTTTCTATCTTTATCCCTCTCTCTCCCTTTTCCACTTTCAGTTTCCTATCTTTATCTTATTTCTTCTCTCTACCTCCCTCTCTTCATTAATTTTCTTTCTCCTCCAATCACCTTTTATTTTTTCTCTCCCTCCCCCCCACTCTCTCTCTCTGTACAGCTACCATTTCCTCAACCTTTCTCTCTTTGCCTTCATTTCCCTCGCTCTCCTCCCTCTTTCTATATTTACCTATCTTTTTCCACGTCCATCCACGTCATCTTCTTTCCCTTCTCTTCGTCCACTTCCGGAGCACGTTGATGGCTTCTCGCGAGACTATAAGATCGCAGTGCCATTCCCCGGCATGGAAGCGAGGGAGGTGTGCGGGAGAGTCAGTGGGAGAGAGAGAGATAGGCGAAATAGCTCCCCCACGTCGTTCCTCTCTGATATTTCGCCTTGTACATATATTAAAGCGCCTCTCGTGAGCTTGGGTGCTTGTGTATGCTTAAAGGGGGGAGGGTGATTTTTTATTTGAGTTTCCTTCTTAAATTACCTTCTCCTTTCCGGCCCGAATGCTTGTGTATACTAGAATTGACTCTTACGGTTTTTGGGCCGACTTACCGTTTGCATCTTATTACATGGCGTGGGATGTCTATATTAATTAAAATTTTTTAAATCGCATAAATATAAGTCATGCGGGAAAGGATAATATTCCTTAGATTTCCGGTAGTTAGGTTATTTAATTTTTTATATTTATTCTTTATTTAAATCAGGGTCTACGTAACCATTGCGGCAGTGATGAAAATGTAAATTTGAAGAAATTTTCGGAGAATTATAATTTGAAATTAGGTGCTTATAAGGTGAAATGTATGGAGGCAACCAGACAGAATATATTTGAGAAGGAATATCTGCAGGAAATATGAGCGCAGAGAATACGTTGTGGTGGAGATAATGCAATAACTCTTATGATAGCTCGCAAATAAAAATAAGGCAAATTTAAATTTTCAGCTGAATATACTATATTTTGAGAATATAATGTTGGCTACTTTAGGATGAAATTATTTGGGATATAATTAAGAATTGGAATAAAATTTAGGAGAACATGAATTATGAGTAGCTTTTAATGTCTTAAAAAGTAATTATTTATCACTTTCACTCTGTCTAGAGGCGATCAATAAGCAAAAATATCCACTTAAAATTTTGTAAAAGAATTCTTTTGGACTTTGTTTGGCAGTTTCTAAAATTTGCATTGGAGTGGGTGGTTTTACGCTTAATTCACATACTTGAAAAGTATACACGGAGCCTGTTGTTCGTAAATATTTAAAATATCGAATGTTAATTTTGACGTTCTTATTTAACTTCAGCTTCCAAGGGAAAACAAATTTTAATATTTGATTTTGTTATTATCAACTGGCTCTGGAAAATTCCTATCATTTCCGCTCATCAAATATAATAACCACTGGGGAAGAAAACACCATTTCCAGATTTTAAATTTTAAGAGGTAAATAAATTTGAGAAAATAAGAGCCTTTAATTTGAGAGTAAACACAGGAGTTGAGAAGATGGTAGCCTTTTATCCTAAAAATAAGATCTCAGTCAAATTTTTACTAGAGATATATTTTTATTTACAACATAAAAACGTTTATTAGGCTTACGTTTATGAAAATTTATATAGAATAAAAGCACTCTGCAGAGTTATGAAGCTCTTGATATAAGATTTAATGCTTAATGGCGTCCAATCAAAATAATAACACCATTGGGTATCCGAAAGGAAGCTGACCTTTTAAATCTATTTAAAAGATTCTTTATCGTTTAATCTTCGGTATTTATAGTTTAATCTTATCCTCACTCGAGCTAATCAAAAAGGTTGATGTATTTCATCTCTAATTACCCGCTGTTTAATCTTATTTTTAAGTAATAATCGTCATGAAAAGGTTTCTCTGATCGCTTTTCCTACAATTTATCAAGATGGAACGTTTACAAAGAAATAATAACGCAAGCGAGCTGCCACGTCAAGCGCTTACTTTAAAATTGCGAATTTATGAGACAATTTAGGACTGGAGAAATAGACGTTAACAACGTTAGAATGTCTCAGCCCCCCCCCTCCCCCTCCCCCGGAAAACCCCAAAAGACTACAACTGAATTAGTCCCAAGGCATTAGCTTCAAAGAACAGCGCCGTTCATCAAATCCCCTAATTGTTTTCCTCCCGGTGCGCATTTGTCTCGAAAAAGAGTGGTTCATGCGGGAAGCGGGCCAAGAGCTCAGAAGAATTAACGGAAAAATTACAATGAAACAAATGGAATCGGCCATCCGTGTTCATTTCTCCCGCTACCCTACCCTCCGCCCACCCCTCTCTCCGGATGAAATTCGCGGCGAAGCTCCTCAGTTGTTCGGAGACAATGGATGTCTTCGCTGTCACGACCGCTCTCCCACGATCTTTCAGAGCGTCCTGACCACCGGGTCACGTGTACGAGTTCCGCGGTGGCGGGCGGCAGTGGTAGTGCGGGGGAAGGAGGAGGGTGGGTTAGGATATTAATAGCGGCGCATCGAGAAAGAGGGGGAGGGGTTAGGGAGGGGGGAAATGAGGTTGGAATGGCCCCATTCCCCCTCCTCTCCCCTCGCCACCCTTTGTTTCCCTAACACTCCATCTCTTTTGCTCTCTCTCATTTACTCGCTTATTTCGTATTCACTAACCCAGTGGTTCTCAAACTTTCAACTGTCGCGGCCCCCTTGAATATCATGCGGCCCCCTTTGAATTATATATAGTAAAAATAAGAAACTTTATTACAAATTTCCTTACTCTATATAACTATTAATAACTTTTATCACATCGTATTTTCTGAAATTCCATGATAAAATTTTATTATTTGTGAAAACTTTATTTTTCGACATTTCATCTTGCATCCAAAATAATTTTGCGACCCCCTGGGGGGCCGAGGCCCACAGTTTGAGAAACACTGCACAAACCTATTTGTATTATCTCCTCTCCTCCCTTCTCTCTCTTCTCATTTGTCTCTTCCTCTTTTCTTTCCACTGTTCAACGTTATTCTCCCCGTTGCCTTCCTTTTCTCTTGCATTCTCCTTAATCTTGCCACCTCAATTCTATCTCTCTCCCTACTGTTCATACTTTCTATTTTTCTCATGTCTCTTCCTTGATTACTTCCCACACACCTTTCCATCTCATTCTCTCTTCCTTCCATGTATATTCCACTTCTTTCTCACAACTTGTCCCTATCTTCTCCAACTTCCTTCTACGCCCTTTACTTCGCCATATTTCCACTTCAATTTCCTCGTATTCCTCTCTCCATATCCTCCTACTTTTTCCACTTCCCCCTACTTCCGTATTCCACTTCCCCATCCCACTACCCTCTCCCCATGCCCTCCCCCTTCACCCTCCAAACCTTCCCCTCCATCCCTACCTCCACGTACCCTCCCTTCTTTTTACCCTTCCTTCCCCCTTCCCTGTCTCCCTCCCACCCTTTCTCGCACACCCCGGAGAGAAGTTCGATCCCAGACAAAGTCTGGCCCAGCCGCTTGCGGGGGTTTTAAAGTTGGGGTTTAGGAATTTGCTCCGGGATGCGGTTTCGGGCGCGGACGCTAAAGGATGAATGGTATTAAAAGGGGGCACGGGAGTGTGAAAGCGTTGGAGTGGGGGAGAGGGAAGACGGAAATTCTGGAGAGGTAGAGTGGAGGAGGGAAGATCCTGATCGACCTAACTATTCCAATGGAGGTTTTCCATCTTATTTTTTTCCTGGAGGGCTGTGGAAAAGGTCGTTGCGTTTTTGTGTTGGAGAATGAGTGTGTGTTTGTTTGCGGTCTAGGAAGGGGGAGAGGGTTGGACGGTTTTAAATGGAGGTGATCTGATGCGTGTAGATTTTGTTGTTTTGCGGCGGATGGGGTGTCGAGGAGTTTAAAAGGGGGTGTGTGAGCGCTCCTCCTCCTTCCTTCCCCCTTTCTTCCTCTAAGGGTGTGGATATGAGTCATCCGGTCGAGGTTTATCGGAGGTGATATATAGTTAAAGAACCGCATAACGCTTCTTTATCTTGGTTTTATGGTCTCCTCGTTTCGCGAGAGAGCCAGGGTTCTCATATTGGTGAGGCTTTTTTTAGTTTCTTTATGGCTTTGGCACGCGTCCGTTCGTCTCCTTTTCCAAGAGTAAAGGGGCGAATGTATATGAAGCGAAGATTGATCTATGTAAGTATGACGTCTTTCAGGATGAAATAATTAGGAAGTAAGTTAACGGAATGGTTTACGTTGGTTTGGCTCCGACATGTTGTTTGATAGTATTGAATTCATCCTCGTGGCGCAATAAAGCATTCGCCTTGATGAATCAATAGGTATATGTATATTAGAAAGGGCTCAAAAATTGTAAGAGATGAATTTTTTTAAATTTAATCGCCATTGTGTAACCATGGGTACGATTTATGAGTGCGATGTGTTACTCGCGATTCGTTTTTTCGTATAGAAACAAAACACAAAATGAGAGCTACATTTCAAATCCTAAATATTGTAATGTAATATTGAAATGCGTTTTTAAAATAATAAAATGTTGACTTTTAAACCGTTCTCTAACCACATTAATTGATGATAGATGCTTCATGCTTTTTTAAATATTGAAGAAGTTTTTTATCAGGATTTTTCCCCGTGATAATTTCTAATAACTTTTGAGAATACAAAGGTTTATAAAATCTATTTATTTGATGTACAAACTCCGAGCGAACTTTCAGTCTGGGATTTTTTTTTGAAAAAACGAAAATTCTGGAATTTAGTATGTATTGATTTTATTTTAAATATGCTATTCAAACGTATATTCCTAAATTGCGATCGATGCAATACATGAATAGCATAGATGTATCCTTAAAAATTCTCGATGAAGACGGACCAACATTAATTTTTATAATATTAATCTTATTTTTGTCATAAATCGTCCTGGTGGAAGTTTATCCATTCATTTATCCCAAATGTCGCAATTAGGCCATGTGTTTACAATATTTTACATATAAAATAAACGCATAATAAAAATATCGTTAATGTGAATCACTTTGCGTTATTTATTTCTTTTAAAAATAAATATTGCAATATTTACAATTTAAGCGCGTTTTTTTTAATTCAAATGTAAATATTATGTACAGACTAAACTTGAAAAAATAAGATTTAAAAATTTTAAAAATGACTTTTCCCTGTCTTTCATTAAAAATATATTATCTTTTCTCAAAAATTATTTCATCCATCGCGGTTTTGGAAAGAGTAAACATCCGAGGATAATAGGACGGCGGCAATATACATTAGCAACTCTCCCCTGGAAATGTCTACCCCCCACCTTGCCCTCCCCATCGAATCTAACAATTCGTAACCCATAGTTTACATTAGCCTCCCCTCTTCCCATGGCGTCCTACCACAAAAAAAAAGATATCGGCTGATAGATATCGAAAAATCCGAAAAATAAAAGAACCCCTTTACAATGGTATAGCTTCCATATGGTAATAATGGCGAGAAGGGTTTGCACAAGAGATTGTGCGAAGGGGAGGAAAGGAAGGTTGATCCCCGACTTTATCTTTCAGATAAGAATTGGGAAACTCAATATAAAAGGGGAGTTATATAGAGAGAAGTGAAGAACCATAGGGATACTTTCGCTGCGCCCTAACCCTCAGGGCCCTTCCTAAAACACCCACGCTTTCTCCCCCTCCTCCTCTCATCCCCGCACACATTTCCAGACCCATCCGTCTTGAAACCAGCCTCCTCCCCTCTTCAGACTATTGCTATCAGCCCCGGGTCTCATTAAGGCCACGCTCCGATCCACTCCGATGTTTTCGGGTCCCGCGGAGTCCGCAGGGAACGCCACGGGTGCCGACAATGGAGTTCAGATAAGGACAACGGCAAACACCCCCTAAGGATAAAGGGGAGGAGGGGAGCGGGACGCGTGCTAGCCACGCGGCGGACCCCTCCCAGAAGGGATTCCCTGTGTTCCTTCCCATTCACCATTCTCCTTTTTTCCCCTCGCGAAAGTAGGAACCCTGGGAATGGTTGCGAATCCTCCTCGATTCTCATATCGCACCCCTGGGAAGACGCACGATGGAAAGAAAAGAGTGAGGAAGGAAAAAAACCCTTTCCAGGAAAAGGGTTAGCGTAGCAACACGGACTGTATCCGATATGAAGTCTCTTTCTCCTCCTATCCTTCCCCCCACGAATTCCGTCTGAAAGTTTTGGCGTCTGATTTCCTTTCTTTCCGAAGAAGAAGAAAAACGTCCCTTTCCTAAGGAAACGATTGGTACAATAAGGAACGTCTCGAAACATGTTGAAATGTTTGTTGTTCGCGGGCGCGTTTCCTTCCTAGGGTTATCAATCCAAGATTCCGGTAGAGTCTTACGGACAAAAAATGTTATCTTTTCGGAGAGGGATTTAAAAAAAAATAGCCACGCGTGTGTGCGTAGAGGGGAGATGGGGGAGAAAAGGGGTGGTGGAGGGAGAGACAGATGAATAAAAACTTGTCGGGATATGGCTATAAAGCTTCGCTGATATCCAGTTGCATCTTTCTTGCTTTATAGATCCCAGAGGGCTGATAGGAACGTCAGCTTCCAGCGAAGGTTTCGGAACAAAACAAACAAGTGTTGATGAAGGAAGAAGTCGCTTTGTGTGTTTGTGTGTCTGTTATAGGGGGAGGGAAAGCTAGTAGAAGGGTGATGCATGGCAAAGTAAGGGGAGTTGAGAGAAAAGCTAACTCTTTAGTCTTGACATTCCTCGCACTACCCGGGTCTCTGTCTGGGGCGTACGTAGCAACACACACACAAGCGGTCCATTGTACTCAAACCCTCCCATCCTCCTCTCTCTCTCTTCCATCTTCCTTGGTCGGATGCGGCGAAAGGATGGAAGGGATAAGGCACGGCTTAGATGATCTTCAGTCTAGCGCCACGTGGTTGGAACTTGTCCAAATCTCTTCCTTCCTGATTTACCCAACCTATTCTCGCAAAACCCTCGTCACTAATCCCTCCCCTCTTTCCTCCTTTCCATTTTCCCCTTCTCCCATTCTCTCAATTTCTCTCTCTCTCTCTCCCGTTCTCTCTTTCGGCCGTTTACTTATTGTTCCATCTCCTTTCTATTGACCATTTTTTCGTTTCCATTTTCCGTTTCCACGCTACCTCTCTACCGACTCTTTTCTACCACCTACTCTTCCGCGTAAATAGCTCTCTTTGCTTGCGCTATATGTACATACCTCCATTTCGTTCCTTATCCCAGTGGTTTCCAAACTGTTGGGGGGGGCCCCCTTGGGGGGCGCTATGGGTAGGTCGGGATGGGCGCAAAGGATTTCTCATATATTGTCCGTTTAACCATCCAAATCTTAAGACCTACAATATGCAGCAGCCAAATTGTAGCCCTCAATTCGTTAGGTCGTATCGTTTGCGTCAATGTTTATTCCTTAAAGTGGCTTTATTTGTGATAATTGTATGTCCAGTAGGTATTGTTTATGAACTGTAATTGAACATAGTATGGAGAGGGGGGCGAAGCTAGTTTTCTTTGGTGAGGGGGTGCGTGGTTTTGTAATGTTTGGAAACCGCTGCCTTATCCTGTGTCAGTGGGATTTCCCTAGATTTTTATTGCATTCCTATTTTAAGCCTCTCTTTCTCCAACCAATCATCTCTCCTGCTTTCTTTTACTTCTTTCTTCAATTCAGTTTTTGTCATTTCGTTTAAGGATTTATTTTCATTCTCGTGGCAATTTTATTCGCTCTGATTCTTTATCCACATACAACTTTACTTCTCTCTCTCAATATTTCTTTGCGTGCCTATTTACATATCCAAGAATATCTTGAAACAGTCGTGGGCGTTTTATTTTGTGGAATTTCTTCCTAATCAATAAAATTCACTAAAAATTGGCCCTACGCTCAAAGTCATATTTAATCTGAAAGTTTTATCGTTTTTCCATGTTTTGCGAGATAGTGATGAGGTTGCGTATAAATATAGTTAATTTCACATAGACTTGTTTTGATGTATGTAGAGCACGGATTGAGAAAATTGTGTTGCATCTCCTCCACTCAAGTGACACGCCAGTTTGATGTTTTTTTCGACCTACATTTTCTTGTTTTATATTTATTCTGTGAGCAAATAATTTGCATTTCATTTGATCTCTTTAAAGTGAATTTCCAAGATTTCCGTCAAAATGTTTTTGCTTCCTATAATTTTGCTAATTCTACAACTTCTCAATATTTAACTGCAATTTTTTATTCGCAAATAAAATTTTTTGTATTTGTGCTGCAAAGCAGATAAGTTGATTTGACATATCTACCGTGTTTAAACTCTATGAAAAGACATTTTATGGATTCTCTTTTTATATAACTCTTAAGCTTTTAACTATATTTGAGCGCAGGTAACTTGAACGTTTTAAACTGCAACTTTTGATAAATTATAATATTAATATGGTTACAATATCTCTTCTGTTTTCACATGCGATAATTTAAAATATTGAGCTATAACTTGGGGTTACTCGCCTCCAGGGGCGGACTGAGACGTAATTTGTGAAGAATACGTGGTCAGCCTCCCTCCTATCACACTATTAGAGGAGATGAGATCAAATCTTATTTAAAATAAAAAATATAATGAAGAGAAAAATTTTACCATGGAAAAGAATGGCTAATTGATTAAAAAATAATATATGTTTCAGCAGACCGGCCCTTTGCCCGGAAGGCTATATGTCCTGTCCGCCACTGCTCGCCTCCCATTGAGGTACACGTTCGATCGTATAATTGTTTTGTATCAATTTTTCCTGTATATTTCTCTCACTGCACGTCATTATTACCTAGTGTGCATTCTTACGCTTACAGCTACATGCTTTCCTACAATTCACGAAAGGAATGGGTGACAGGAGTTGCATTGCACGAATATTTCCCTAACAATATTAATTTGTAGGCTGGACTCTCCTGTTATGTTCTCTTATACTTCTAGGAAAAACAAACCACAAAATAGACAATTCTTACAGTCGATCTCACGTATTTTATCGTCGTGATGTTTCTGCTATTCCCTCCTCCCCGCAATCATAGTTTCCGACCAATGCATCTTCAAAAACCTCAAACTAGCCTTCAGTCTCTTCCATTTCTCGCCTAAATCTTTGTTACAGTCTTCTACACGTTTCTACATAAGTCACTAATTCTTCTCTTTACTTTTTCTGCAGTCATTTCTCTCCTTCGTCCTTTCTTGCCTACATTTCTCCCATCCCTACCTCGCCTTACCCTCAACATGCATAAACTCTCTCTCTTTCTCTCTCTCTCTCTCTCTCTCCCTATCTCTCGAGCAAACAATTATCCCTTTCCTGCTACCCATTTACGGTAGACGTGCTTTATAAAGATGCATGTCTCCTTTGTAATTTTAACCCTCCATAAACACAATATACATATCTATCTCCCCGTTAAAAGACAGTTAAGATGAAAAATAAAACATCTCGTAACACTGACATAAACATCCGAGCATATATGCATCTAGTGATGTATGGAGGAGACGAAGAGCGATACGTTTCATCCACGCAGCCAACCCCTTAGAGTTTTCTGACCGTAACACGAAAGGACGCTTTATAAAATTCGTTTTGTTTCCATCGTTGGCTTCACGGTTTTCCCCAGCGCGTTAAGGGAGATAGAGAGAGAGAGACGAGGATTGATTTTTTCGGAAATTCTAATACGGAAAATGAATATGGTGGACTATTTTTTTAAAGAGGGTTATCCTGTTCATTGTTTCCATAATCGCGATTTTTTATCATACTTTTTATTCATCCCAAGTTTTGCTGCCATCCAGTCTTTCAGATTCTCTTTTTACTTCGAAGTCCAGTTTCGCGCTGAGCAGCTTTAATTTCTTCGCTCGTTTGTTTTGAGAGAGAAAGGCTTTAATGTCACGGAGAGATTGGTATGAAAGCAAGTTGTTGTATTTTTATTTCGCGCCCATTTCGTAAGAGGTGTGCATATTTTAAAACTACGTCCGACCGTCCTGCTGTTGACGGTGAAAGCTATTTTTTTAGCATAAAAAGATTAATAGAAAATGGAGACGTATCCGGGCTATTTACACAGGAAAAGCTCAAATGTTAGAGTGCCTGGAGTCAAACCGAAGAATCCTACAGGAGTGGTCTCATATTATCCGAAGGCCTACTCATGACATCTACAAACCCTGAAATTTTCAGCGCAATATTCCTCTTGGTATTGTCTGCGCACGAACACTCACCAATCAGACGACTTCAGGTTGGCGAGGCACCGGGGATGTCGAAGCGACACACGTAAAAGAACACTAAAACACAGAAACATCACAAACGTAGAAGCTTTCGGAACTACGGAACTACTCCTTCTTCAGCTACAGAGAGAGAACTCCTCATCCCAACACCTTGTTGACATCCATATATATATATATATATATATATATATATATATATATATATATATATATATGTATGTATGTATGTATGTGTGTGCACGTGCGTGCGCGTGTGTGTGCATATATAAAGAAAAACCTTATTCTGTACGTTAGTCCGTCTGTCTGTTGGTCTGCCGGAACGCTCTATAGAAATCGTCATCTTTTTTCTTTTGCAAAATTAAATTAGAAGTAATTGACTTACGATATTCGGACCTAGACCATTTTAAAGAAAAAAAAACAGATTATAATTCTTATTGTCGAAATTTGCCTTCGGTTCTAAATCGTTCAAGTTATACGTTTAAATCACATTTATTGGAAAATTTTAGGTTTATAATGAACTATTTTTATAGCTATTTTCATAGTTATTGTTGCAGTGAATCTTATAATTTACCGAAGTTATAAATTTGAATCGCAAATATGAAACACACAAAAATCCATTTCTTGACATGCAGACCTTTTTCGTTTACATTTCAAAATATCTCAAGGATACGGTATTTAGCGAAGAGAAGAATTTAAATCTCATTCGTAAATCTCCAAAAATTACGTTCTAATACGATTTTTCACGTTTTCACGCATTTTGTTTATATTGGGCCACCGTTGTCCCAATTGTTGAATTATATTCTTGGCTTCATAAAAAATGCACCAATTTAGTGCTTTAAAACGGATCAGACTTTTATGCATGGTATAACTTATTTACTGAATCTATTTAGTCATTAGAGGGAGTAAGGAAAAGAATAGGGAATGAGCAGAAATGGAGAAAGATGAAGAGGACGTAGAATCTGTATATGATTAAAAGGAACTGCAGTGCAATAATAATAATAAATTATAATTGATTATAACAACATTTTATACTATCGAATCATGCGTCTTTGTCAAATGGTGGGAAATCATAAAACTAATATAACGTAATTTTCAATCGATCTCTTTAAATGATAATACAGCAAATATTTCACACCGAATTTATAATAGGATTGAAAAATAAAATTAATTTTATGACTTTCATTTAAATTTCTTTAAATAAAGGCAATTTTCAGAAAAAAATTCGAAACTACTATGTATTTTTTTAAATTGCGATTTTCAAATAAACTTTAAACTCATTGCAATTCATGTAAGCATTTAGTTCATAGTAAGTTAGGTACTACACGTTTTTCCTTTGATGGTAAATTGACTTCATTCATATTTTATCCTGTTTTGCGCGTTAATAAGAGTAAAATAATTCAATTATTAAGTTAAATTCTCTACGTATTAAATAACTTATAATTTACTCAAATATTTCAAGTAAATTTATACAAATTCTTTATGCATTATATCTTATTATTTCGATTTTCCTCTCATTTTCAGGAATTATATGGATAATTATTTGGCATCTCTGATAATAATTATTTAAAAATTATAATTAAAATAAAGATAACTTTCTAAAACAGTGATTTGGTTCAGCATGAAAGTCCAAGTATATCATAGCAAATATAACTGATTTTTCATATCGAAATCGAATGTCTTTGGAATACCTTTAAGATGATTTCAAAGGAGAGAGAGAAGGAGAGAGGAAAAAAGGAAGGAGAGAGACAAAGGAAGAATGAGGGAGTAAGAGACAAAATTAAATGTCCCATAAATTAAAATTTGTTTTGAACATAAAAGAATTGTGTAGCGTAATGGATTTCTTTGCCGTACAATTTCTATTCGCCCAAAACTATTTTTAATCTCTGTAACACTCAATTATGTGCATTTTATATTTATTGTTTACGTTTTAGCGCAAATACAAGTTGGTTTCATTAATTTTTTATTTTAACTTAATACTTAATTCACGCATACGCGTCACATTTGACGGGCAATTACGGTAGTATATGTATACTTACACACACACAATATGTAAACAAATTTGCAGAAATCTCCTGATTCCTATTTCGAATACATTCTTCCTCATAGAAAATGAATGCATTCCTGCCTTTTAGCATTGCGGTCTCGTAACAACTCTGTCCCGACTCTAGTATTACGAGTTTTACTTTGGAAAAGGAAACAAAAAAAGGAAACTGCAGGAACCAGTTCCCACCACTCCTTTATTTATCGAGAAAATAAATATCGCGCAAATTACATAATAAGGCCGCAAGGTTATTTTTCTACTCTCGTTAAGCCCTGTAATTCTTCCTCTTGCATCAGAAAGGAAGCTTCTTTTTTATTTAAAATGAAGATTTAATATACACACGGGTTCTTCCTTTTGTTTGCGGTAGATCACGGTTTCTCTTAATTTTCTTGTGCAGCGCGAATCGGTATTTACGTCCCTAATTGTAGTTTTAAGAAGGGAATGTTATTATTTATAAAAATGAGAATGTAAGCGAGTAATGTAAAATATTAGGCTGTTTTATTAAGTTGACCGTTGCTCCCATTTTAACTTTCTACCACTCTAACAGCTTTTGCTTGAAAACACAAGCTAAATTGCTTCACAGGTTACAAGTTCTACTTAGCATTCGAAGTTGTTAAAACTATTTATTATTCTTGGCTTTGTAATATAAAATATATACGTTATGGATGCATGCATGTGCGATGCATATAGGTTTGCGGGGTATCTGGCGACTTTCTCCCGCATAGTTTTGAAATTGCTTCCTTATATTTAGTTCGCGTATTCCTCTGTAACCATTTGAGTAATGCTCTATCACTGCCCAGGTTTTAGACATTTTCAGAAAAAAATCGTATTTATAATAATACTAACGAAGTTGAATGCCGATCATGTCGTTTCGAATTCATGGTATAAAGTCTAACGAGCTTCTCATAAAAACTTTTACAGTTCGATTCATGAAATGCCCAATGCAGTTTTTTGGAGTATTTCTTATCCATATCACGTTCCCTATGTACATCCTATTTTTATGAAAGACTTGGAAGTTTTCCGGGAGGAAATATTATTTTTGTGGAACATGATAGGCCGCTCTTCATCGAAACCAAAAATTACCAGACTAGATGGAGAGTCAAACGCAACATATCGGGTCGTTATAATTCTCCCGAAAAAAAAAATACGAGAACACTTCGGGATTTCTCGTAAAAATGTTTTGTAAAAGGAATCAACTCGCATGTCGACCACGCGCAATATACTCTAATGACTTCAGCAAACCTCAAACCTCAATTTCACCATTCGAAAAAGCCCACTCTTCATCACGTTCAGCACATCCACCCCGTATTTTGCATCCCCTCTCTTTGAAGAGCGAACCCTTTCCTTCCCAGCCACCCCACCCCCTTCCAGACCCTTTTCAGCCGACCACCCTCCTATTTCACGTCCACGTCCAACTTCGACCGCCGATTCTTTCCACGCAACCGCCCGCTTCCGCTTCCATTTCCTGTCAGATGCGTCCACGCCGCTCTTGTTTTCTCTCAGTCCGTGAGCAGCCTCCCACTCGCATCCCACCGCTGCCCTCCTCCGCTATACCGTGGACTAAGGACCCCGTCTCTGACCACGAAAAAATTAACAAAACCGGCCGGTTTTCTTTTTTTTCGACGATCCGAAACTTCGTAAATTTTCCCTCCTCGTTCATCAGTCATTTCCTCTCCTTGTGTCCCGTACCAATTAAACGGATGGGGATGGAGGAGGGGAGGTTTTATCCCCACGTGGGAAGATATCCAGTCACCCACCCCCGCCATCCGGTACACTCACCCTCTACGCACGCACCCTCTCCTCTTGCGAACGGGCCTTCTGTATTCTCCCGCCACTCAAGACCACGAGAAATTGGCCCGGCTTAATGGAGTCCCGGAGTGGTGTAGGATCAAAGGTCCGGCTGTGTACGCGCTTCTGTGTGTGTATCAAGCGGTGTGTGTGTGTGCGTTTGGGAAAGAGGAGTAAGGAGAGGTAGAGAGAGACCTGAGTCCGAATGCGTGGGACCCATAGGAGAGGAGGGGGGGCAGGTTGAGGGGCGAGGGTCAATTAAAACGGTCGGATGTAGAAGAGGGCCACTTGGCAGGCAGGCCCCTCTTCCTCCTGTCGTCTGGGAAACTCCTACAGCTTAGGCCTTCCCTCCTCCACCCACGTGACCCCTGTCTCAGTCCCTCTCTCTCATCTCTCGGGCGACCCTTCCGACAACTTCTTCCTCCTTCTAGTCGACCGTTTCCATCGGCCAATTTCATCCTCGGATGAAGTGGACTGCTGGAGACGGGTAACCCACTCCAAAGACCTCCCTCACATTCCTTCTCCACCCGAACCCTTGCACTACACCCTGCATAGTCCCTGCGACGTCCTTACGGCGCCCGCTCCTGTCTCTATCACCTCTCTTTTCTTGTCTCTCTTCATACCACATTCTCTCATTCCTTCTGGCTATATCTGTCTCTCTCCCAATGTCTTCCTCTGTCTCTTACTCTCGCTTTTCCTGCCTCTATTATTTTCTTTATCCCTCTCTCATCCTCATTCTATTCTTCCCTTTCTCGCACTCTATCCGTCTCTCTCCCTTCATCTTTCTTCCTCTCTTCTTTCTCTATCCTCCTTTCTCTCCTCCCCTTAACTCCCTTTCTTTTCTATCTCCTCCCTCTCTCTCTCCTTTTTCCTCCCTAGCTCCTCCATCTCTCTCTCTCCTGTTTCCTCCCTATCTCCTCCCTCTCTCTCTCTCCTTTTTCCTCACTAGCTCCTCCATCTCTCTCTCCTGTTTCCTCCCTATCTCCTCCCTCTCTCTCTCCTCTGTCTCTTGCCTTCATATCTCCTCCCTCTCTTGCCTCCATATCTCCTCCCTCTCTTTCCTCCCTATCTTCTTCCTCCATCTTCTCCCTCTATCTTACTATATCCTTCTCTCCCTTTCTTCCTTTTTCTCTCCCACTTCCGTCGTCTTTCTCCACTCTCACTCTGTCCCTATCTTCCACTCTGTCCCACTTTTCCTTTACTTCCTCTCTCTCTTCAAATCTCACTCCCTCTCTCTCTCTCTCTTTCTCAATATCTCCAACATCCCATTCTCTGTCTCTCTTCCCCTCCTTTCCTCCCTATATCTTCTTCTCCACCTCTCATCATCCCTCGTCTCCCGCTGATTTTGCTTGTCCGAACGATTCCGCTCTTGCTCCGTTTAATTCTTCAATTCCTCCTTCCTGTTCCGTCTGTACGTTTGTCTCCCTCCCTATCTCTCACTCGTTAAATTCTCAGTCGCCATCGGAACTTCTGTGTTCGGAATGAGAGGCATGGGTGGGGATCATGAAAGGTTCTGCGGCCATCCGCTTCCTCCAATCATTGATTTGATGGAGCCCGCTCTGCGTTGTTGGGAGCAGGGATGAATGGCAGGTTGGAGTGGGGAACAAATGCGTTCATCAAAATTTTCTGCAAGCTTATATCGCCGTGTAATTTTTCCAACGATGCGTGTCGCGCGTTTTGATAAAAAGCATGATTGGCGGTAAATTGGAGCCATTTACTTGATTGAACACTGGTTAATTAGTCGATCAAGTTTTTTAATACTTATTTTACCCTTGACGTGAAATAAATTCATTTATTTATTTTTTGAAGAACAGCTAAACATGCATATTATTTTTATATAAAAAATCTCGAATTATTAAATCAAAATTGAAATCATCACTGGATAATTTACTATCGATGTAATTAAGTGCTCACTTGTAACATATTCCAAACTATCACAAAAATGAAAACCGGAAAAGAAACATGATGATATGATTTGTGTATGAACGTTTTTGTTCTTAAACAATGGAGCCTACAATATAATTGAATTAGGGAACAAAGTTCTTCGACAGATCAAAAGCGTGATGAAATACTACATTTTTTCTTTTCTAGTTTTAAGTGAGAGATTGAGAAAATACATGGTAAATCACGTGCAATAAACCCTCCCAGCGCTTCTATCCATGAGGCAGGATCGTAGATTCAAGAACAAGCACTAAAACCATTCTTGTCTCAGATATCTCAAATAGCCATAACAAGGTTATACTTATAGACAAGTATTTTTAAGTGCTTGTATTTGAAGTTTTTTCACCATAAGACGAACTCAATATTTTCTTGTTGAATTAAGGATCGTAGATGACAAATAGCGATTAATTTCACTTTTACTTAACACTCGAAATTCATTATCCTGAGTTACTGCTGTAAAAAATGTTCCTTTTTTAAGGATATAGGATATTGGAGTAAATTTGAAGTAAGCAAAAGGTGTACTCATTTTTGCTTCATAAAATACATGTTATTATTTTATATAGGCAAAATATTAGTTATTTATTTTTGTTGGAGGAATAATTGCCTGAAACAAAATCATTAAAATATTGTCACAAAACATCCAAGGGTTATTTCGCTGAGAAAGATTACAACAGTGGCGTTTTATATTTTTAAAGAGCTAAATTACTTTGTAGGCTCAAATATGTTAACAATGTGTGAACTGGTCGCGGTTAATAAATTCCTCAAATGCGAATCTGTGAAAGGTTGCGCGTTTCTGTAAATTTTTTGCTGTTATTCTTAATGACTTTGAATGTCCTTAACAAAGGAGGGGCAGGAACATTTTGGCCAAATATGCATCTCATTCCTAGCCTTTATGTAAAAAGGTCCGAAAAGATATACTCTTTATTCAGGTTTATTGTTCTTTCCGCCTCAAATGTAAATCTATATTGCTCAGAATGAATTTGGCGAGATAGTTTTTATGAAAATGATCCAGCCGCAAAAATGTACCTCAATAGCGAAAAATTTCGCCGATTCTTGCATCAACTTGTGACTCTGGCGACCTGATGCGAGCAGATACTTCTAGCGAATGCGTTTCCCCAATACTATTTACATCCAACGAGCCGTTAGATATCTTTTTACCATATGCTGATGGCGTCCTAGAACATAAAGAGGAAGGCCTTAGATGAAGCGAATTGAGATGGATCAACATTAAACCTGCTAAAATGTAGAAAAAATATGTTGGTAATGTCCTTTTTGAGCTGCAATTGGCTGAAATTCTATTTCAGCCCAGTTCCCTTCTGCGCAACAGGCAATATAGGGAAGGTGCTAAAGTTGCACGCACAGTTTTACCTCCACAGGGAGTATCCTCACTCCCTAGTCTTTTAGTCCCTTGCGAGGGAACAGGTCTTCTTTGTTTACAGTGGACGCCCTAGGTCTCTTGTGTACGTCCCATGGGCAAACGGTTCGGTTGGCGATCGCTCTCAGGAACTTCGCTTTTTCCTCTAGGCGACCATAAAACCGTTGTGCAGCGGTCTTCAGCTTTTCCCCCAAAGGATTCACCTCGGTGAGGTAGTATAGTGCCATGTTTGGAATGGTCCATCCTATGTTTAGGATGGAGCGTAGACACCGGCGTTTCGCGAACTCCAGTCTGTTGAGACCAGAGGTGGTGAGGTACCCACTCCAAGTTGGGGAGGCGTACGAGATCCCGGAGAGATAGAGGTGGCGCTCCCACTTCTGTGAGACGAGCGGAGATCGTAGAATAGCGGCAAGCTGAAGTCTGGTGCCTACAGCTCTGGAGGCGGCGAGGCGGACGTGTCGGCTGAAGTCGAGTTTCGAGTCGAGGCAGACAACAAGTTATTTTGCCTCCTTCCACTCCACTTCGATGGTGCCGAGTATGATGGTATCCGGTTCCTTTTTGCGCTGAGGAGAGAATTCGAGTCTTGGAGGCGTTAATTTCTATCCTCTACTACTTATACTAGTCCAGCAGCTGGTAGACCGCCCGCTGAAGGTAGCCGTCTTCCGTCCTAGCTCGTATAGATCTCGAGACTTTTTCCACGTAATCGGCGCAGAGTGCTAACATAGCGTTCCAGCCGTGGTCGGTGGGGACATCCACGGTGTAGATGTTGAACATGAGCAGTCCAAGCACCGACCCCTGTGTAACGCCAGCCGCGATTGTCTTCAGTGGAGAAAGGGAGTCCTTCCACATGACACGGAATGCCCTGTCTCGGGTATAGGACGCGATGAGTCTTCGTTGCCAGAGCGGGAAACAAAATCTGGTGACCTTCTCGAGGAGGCCGTCGTACCACTCCTTGTCGAACGCCTTAGAAATGTCACAAACGGCGTCTGCAGCACATCATTTCCTGTTAAACGCCTCCGTTGCGAATTCCGCTACTAGGACCAGTTGTTGCGTGGTCTCATGGGCTGCCCTGAAGCCAAACTGGACGTCGGGGATGATGGAGTTCCCTTCGGCGTGCTGCAGGATGTGTGGCAAGATGACCCTTTCTGGAAGTTTCCCCAGGCCATGTAGGAGGGAAATGTGGCGGTAGTTGGATCTCTTTGACGGGTCCTTCAGCCATATCGGTATGCAGACAACCCTTGAATCTTTCCAGGTGGTCGGAAAGTGAGCTATTCTGAGGCAGGCCGTGGAGAATAAGGAGAGTAGAAATCCGACAGACCGTGGAATCTGACGCAGGATCTCGTTCTTGATCCCGTCCTTCCCCGGAGCCTTGTTGCGGCGAAGGTGGCGCAGAGAAGACTTAATCTCCTCTTCAGTAACTACTGGAGGCCATGGTCTCTGCTTTCTGTTCCGGAGTGCAGGCTGGACCAGCCGGTACGAATCCACGGCCTTGAAAAATCTCGTTCCTCGGACTCGGAAGATTTCCGATTTCTCTTAAACTAAAAGCCATTGGCCCGAAATTTCGAGAAGGTATTCTTATGATGACCTAAACTCTCCCTCCACTAGTAGAAGATGAACCGAATCTGTGGGTTACAATCCGTAGCTTCCCCTTGTCAGAGAATTTCGTTTTGAAGTTGGATGAACGAAATCGGACATGCGAAGAAGTGTATTTCGTACCGGAGTGATGTCTCTGTTCTTTTCGCAGCGCAACAAAATGTTTTCTATTTTTTATTGAGATTGCTAGATTTGACTTCTATACTTTGAAATGATTGTGAATAAAGGGATATTATGGGTGCATGGGATATTAATAGACGAGAAACAACCACACTTACAACAATTCATTCAACAATTCACAAAATTCATAATAATTTTATAGTACTTTGTTGTTTCGGAGGAAAAATATATCTTCAAAGATTTTTACCATTCTTGCACAAAAATTCTTTAATTTCTTAATTTTAATAATATAATTATTTATTAAGAATTATTTTTTTTAATTCTTCCACCAAAGGTTCTTAACGTTCGAAACGTGAGAGAGAGAAATATAGGAGAGATATCAGCGAAGAAAAGGATTGCTTTGACCTTGATGGAAACTTATTTTTCTGCTTCATACCAATAAATGGAGAGCAAAAGAAGTGGAATTTGGAAGATGTTTTTGGGAAGTTTTTCAGAATGAAACTAAACACTATCTAGTTTAATTTGGTTACATAGCAATTACCCAATGCAGTGATATAGGTTACTTAGTCGATTTTTTTAAGTTCGTTCGAAATTTCGGGGGTTCTGACCCCAAGATCCTCCCTTACCTATGTCGTTTAGTATTTCCATTAACAAATTTGTTATTAATAAAATTATTATGAACATAATGAGAAGTCGAAAAATCATAACAACAAACAGTTTTTTCAACATTTATCACAGGAAATCCTACATTTAATCAAGTTCATACGTGCGCCAATGGAACAAAAGGAACAAATCCTTCGTATCGTTCCGGCTGCGGAACGATACAAAAAGGAACGAATCCACAAAAGGAACGACAATGTCCGTCACTAGTACATACCTCGCCGCCTTTGTCCTCTTCCCCCTTTCTAAGCGAATTGCACTGCGCTTCCGATATTTTTATTCTCGAAAGTACTTTTTTTCATATTGTGACTTTTCTTTGAAGAACTCCCGTAGCATGCCCAGCAAATCATAGTGGAGCTAGAAGAAAAGAGAGAGAGAGAGCGACTCGTCCATCCGACCGGCAGGTGGAGGTTGAAGCTCTGGAATGGACGAAGGCCTGTCGTCCGCTGTTTCTTGTTATATTTGAATTTGTATGCGAATTGCGTGACTCGGTTTTTTTGCCGACCAAACGGATATCATCGTTGATGCATTTTCGGGCGAAAAAATATCCTTTCGGCATAATCGTCGGTCATACTGTTTTTTTTTGCCGATGCTTTGGCGACTCTTGAATATTTTGCGAGTTTAAAAATGCACGTGCCATGTTGGGCCGATTGGTATTATATATATTTTTTTGGAGAATGGGGGGAGGAGTTATTTTTCAAAATGGAAATTCCATTCGAATGTTTTTTTTAACCTCTGGTTATTTTTTTTTAAATCGTACGCGAATCATTTGTCGCATTACATAAACTGGATTTTGTATTTTTTATATGCGCGTCGTGAATGCTTTGTTATCGTGAAAAAACATATGGGAATGGATTTTACATTCAGATTGGTCTCGTCGGAGTTTGAAAATCGTTTTCATACGAAATTCGGAACTAACGATTTGGATGTAAGGCTTGCATTTGGTTAAAAATCCTCTTGTTTTCGATTTTGTATCACGTACGGAATTCTTTATCTGAACCGAAGGCTTATTTCGGTTAGCGTAGGGGTTTTCACTGTGAAAATCTTTTCACGAATGAAAAGGAGTTCGCACGTTTTAAATGATGTTTTAGGTCCAATGGGATTCGACTTGATCTCACAGAATGACATACAGATAGCGCGATAATTTCTTTTATCGTACAATTTTCCAACAGCAACGCGGACTACTTATCACCTTTCCGTGATCTGAAATATAAAAAGGAACGATAAGAATTTTCGTGTAAATGTTTTCACCTAACCTTCCTATACGATTTTTTGTCCTTATCTTTAAAGAGGTGTTTTCCATAGTCTCTCAGAAAATTACATCATAGCAAAAAGATAATCTAGCAATATAATTCTAGTCAGGTACATTTCACTGCGGGGATATAAACGTGGGAAAATACGTTGAATTGTAAATCAAGAATAATGTTACTTTCAGTTAATTCATACTTGCCCTTTAATATCATAATTTAATTCTGAAATAAATTACCTAACAATACTACTTTTTACTTTTACTTATCATTGAATATATTATAAATAATTACAGTTCTCCTAAAATAATACGATAAGAACTTATGTAATTGTAAAAAATATTACCTGTTTTATTTAAGAAAAAAGTTATTTTTTTAATACGCCGTTACCTATTTTCGCAGAATGGATGATATTCATTCATCATACGATATGTGTATCCAATTTTGACTTTTCACGGTGCAGGCCCTTGTTAGCCTATCGATGCCAAGAGGGAGGCAGGAACGGGAGAGTTTTGTGGATATTGACGATAAATATTTTTCCATTCATACTCATAGGTCTGTCTTCTTTAGTGAAAGGGGCAGGGTTTGGACAAAAATCTGCTGAGAGAATATTTTTCAAATGATTCCGTCCATCCATGCACAAAATTGAAGCAACGATAAGGGCTGGGAAGCTAGGATTTTCAGGATAGCTTAGGTGATGATAGGGATAAATTCTATTGATTTTGAGGTACGTTTGTCTGTCCGTTTGCTTTTTACCAGGATTAAAAAACTCTTATAAACTATCTATACGGGTCCGTGACAATGGTAACCTTTCGTTTTGTTTACATTGTCACAAATAAAAGCGTAAACGAGTTTAATTTACTTTCTAAACAGAATAAAGATAATATTAAAACTGTATAACTGCCTTGGGGTGTGTTTTAAATAACTTTGGACTGAATTGGGTTTTGGAGGGAGAGGAAGATTCCGAAAACTTACGTGAACATTCTAATAAAAAACGCTTTTGGAATTTGCTTTTGGAGTTCATTTTTAACTTGTTCTTTCTGAACCTTCTTCCTCCTTTTCTAAACTATACGCGCATTTACACTCTTAATCCTCCTCTTCCTTTAGGCGTATATTCTTTTCCTCTCCGTATGTGTGGAAATAACATCCTTTATCTCAGTTTGCTTCCCACACCTGTTCAAACATGTAACCCTTCTCTGCTGGCCTAGGAGTAAAGAGGCGAGAATGATACGACGCCTAGCTTAAAGCGTTACAATACCCTAGCTGCTGAATCGTTACCGAGCTCTTGCCTAACAGCTTTAAGGGACCAGTGATTGCCATCCAACCTTAGGTCACCCATATATCTCTTCCCTCCATTGCACCATTTAATACGGCCATTGCCTCCCTTCCTTTGTAACGGGGGGTATTAGGCCAAAGGGATGTACAGATATGCAAATTTTAAGCCCCTTACTACTTACTATCTTGTCCACTGAGATTTTTCAGATTCTTTTAAAGCCAAAATCCTTTTTGCCTTATTCATCTGTAGTCGTTCGGCGAAAAGAATACTCTCTTTAATGCATGCATATGTGAAGGATTGCATATATCCGAACTACGACGAACCTCGTGACATCACGTAAAAATAGCATAAGAACGTTGAGGGACGATATATATATATTTTTTTTTGAAGGCCTTTGAAGGTCTTTCTCTTTCTCTCTCTCTCTCCCTCTCTATCTCCAGCCGCAATCTGATTTCTGGAAAGAGTTTTCCGTGTAGGAAAGGAGGGCAGGGAGGAGTTTAGAAAAAAATTCTTTTTACGGGGAGGTCGCCCAAAAAAACCCACCCCTCTCACGCCCACGTCTCCGCCTCTCGAGAAGGTACCATCTATCACCTAGGTTTTATCGCGTTTTCTTAAGGATTAGGTCCTAATCTGTCAGCTGGCGGACGTTAATTCAAGGTTTCCTGATATCTCGGAATTATTTTCCCTTCGTCTTCATTTTATTTTCTCGGGGGAGAGAAAGAGTGATATAAGGACGGGAAAGCAATGTGGAAGTGATCCAAAAGCTCCCCCGCCATGAATAGTTTCCGCCAAGAATATTATTTATACGTACATATATGCGTATTTTTGCCTCTCTCTCTCTCTCTCTCTCTCTATATATATATATATGCGTATGTGTATAATATCTCCAACGTCTGTTACGTATTTATCATTCAGAAGGATATTTCTTAGGGACGAGTGAACCTATAGGAGTCTTTCCCATTGGTCAAGAGGGTCAATGGGTCACCTTTGGGGTCAATGGGAAAGGGTATGGGTGGTTAATTCACAGTCACGGCATGAGAGAGAAAAAGAGGAAGGAAGAGAAAAGAGGGAGGGAGAGAGAGTTAAAGAGTCTGTCACGCGAAGGAAGGGTATAACGGCGGGAGCAATCCGTCTCCTTCCTTTTTCGCAAGGAACGGGAAAATAAAAACAAATATCCCGTTGAGAGGAAGAGAGACCGAAGCGGAGAGAAATTGCGTGTTTATGTGCATATATATATATATATATATATATATATATATATATATATATATATATATATATATATATAACAACTTACGGAAAAGGAAAGGTAAAATAGATATATGGATGTCAACAAGGTGTTGGGATGAGGAAACCCAGTGAGCACTCACCAATCAGACGACTTCAGGTTGGCGAGGCCCCGGGGATGTCGAAGCGACACACGTAAAATAACACAAAAACACAGAAACATCACAAACGTAAAGCTTTCGGAACTACTCCTTCTTCAGCTACAGAGAGAATTTTACGTGTGTCGCTTCGACATCCCCGGGGCCTCGCCAACCTGAAGTCGTCTGATTGGTGAGTGCTCACTGGGTTTCCTCATCCCAACACCTTGTTGACATCCATATATATATATATATAATATTTGAGAGTATATGTATACTAAGTTAAAGCACTCACATAACCTTGAAAATTAACATTTCACCCGAAGAAAAGAAATTTATTCTTCGCTTCTAAATTACGAAAGACAACGCTAATAAAATAAGTGCGTTTGTACAACCGAGAAATTAGTACTCGGGATTTTAATTTCGCTCAAGAGAGAGGGAGAGAAAAAAAAACATAAGCAAAACTTCGGCTTTATATATATATATATATATATATATATATATATATATATATATATATATATATATATATACATATAATAAACGCACTTATTTTATTAGCGTTGCCATTCGTAATTTATAAGCGAGGAAGAAATTTCTTCGGGTGAAATGTTAATTTTCGCGGTTATGTGAGTGCTTTAACTTAGTATACATATATTCCCAGATATTGTTTAATATCACAGCATGATGATTAATTTTTAAAGAATATTTTATTTTTGTGAAATTTACATTTTGGTAAAATACGTGTAGCACTTAAAATAGATTTTTCAAGTTGAAAAAATCCGGTTTGATTCTAAGAGATAATAACTTGAAGAAGTACATAGTTCAAAGAATTTATTTGATTAATATAATTTTTTTCTTTATGACTTTTTTCGGTATTGCGTTAGGATTTTATCTTTCATGAAAAATGTAAACGTTTAAGTGTTTCTGGTTGCAGTGGAACTAACCATGTATCAATTTAAAATGTCGACGTATTTGATAAATGAATGAACTCAGCTAAGCAGAAAAGTCAGTCTTCTTATGCCTGAATTACCAAATAGCAAAACATGGCAGGATTTATTAATGGCAACGCTTAACCATTCTAGTGACATAATTGTGCTGCCACCCGACCTAACACAAAACGGAGTTGGACAATTCAGCACGACCGGGTCCGGCGACGAGTCCATTCGGCGATGAACTATTCGGCACGGGACAGTTCGGCGACAGGAATATTCGGCACGGCACAGTTCCAACATATTTTGTGGGGAATGGCGTAACGATAATATTAATGGTACAATTATTAAGTTATCGTTGCTGACTTGGCTGCAAATTTAGCTTTTGCAGTTTACCGTGTTTGGCTTATGCTAGATACAGAAAAATACTCCGGGAAAATCTCAATATATTTAGAATCTCCATATTTAAAAATAATATTTCCAATTGAAATTATATTTCCTTCCTCGGTTTGGTTGGTGGAGCTGGTTGTGTAGGTTAGGTACAGTTTTAGGGTTTAATACAACTTTTGCCTCTTGTTTGAATGTCCTTCGGGGTGATTGAGAGTGGAGAGTATGTTAGTTATGGTTGTAGGCATTAAAACATTTAAATGCCAAAACGACAATTGCCTAAAAGCAAAAGCTAAATTTGTTTTAACAATACTTTTAAGAAATGAATTAAGAAAAATTTTCATAAATGACGTGGGAGTATTATTTTGCATCTTTACCCCGTTTAAATATTTTTATCGTTTATGATTGTATTTCATTTTTATTATATATAAAATTGCTCTAAAATGCTGTAATTTTATTGAAATTGTATTGTTTCGATTATGGTAAATTGGTTAAATTGCTTTTGAAATCTTAATGTATTTATAAGCCCTTCAAGTAAGTGATTATCGGTGAAGCCAAATCAGTCACGTTAAATCAATAGTTGTAATATTACCATTACGCCATTGCCGCCAAAATATGTTGGAACTATGCCGTGACGAATCCTGCTGGCGCCGAACTGTCCCGTACCGATTACTTAAATATCATCGTCGAATGGTCCTGTCGCCGAACCGCCGCGGCGGTGCCGAACTGTCCGAAACCCACCCAATAACTTTCTATGTCGCTCCAATCTAAATTTGGGAGATTAGACATTGAAATTATTCGGTCCCTTGTTAATTTCCCTAAATATCCTCGTGATAGCTTCAACCAATATTTTAGATGATCTTTAAGTTTCAATTAAATTCATTATCTCGGTGCAGATTTCTTCCTGCTACAATTTTATCTTCTACTCTACATTTAACCTGTTTTATTTTCTGGCTTCTAATGATATCCAACCCAGACCCCTAAATATATTTATCCCAATCGTATCAATCTGTAACGAAACAACGGCAATTTTATGTGAAAATAGGCCATGATGACGAAAGGTCAAGTTCCTTCATGCTGTGGAAAATACTGTGACTTCCATGATTTGCGCGTTTGATTCAAGATAGCAAAATGCATTGCTAAAGATTTCCGGATAGTCAATTTTAACAATGAAGCTTTATCGAATCAATCTAGATATTATACTTATTTAATGGAATTTGCAGTATATCTTTAACCTTCTCCGGCCTAATGATCGCTCTAGTAGAGAACTACAGAGACAACATCTAGAGGAAATTGCGGAAACAAGCGTGTAGGCAATTTGTATTTATCGTAAAAATTTATATACCACAGGATAATAATGCAGACAACAAACAGTAGATGATTTACGTATGCTACTCCTATGGCTGCAAAGGAATTCAGTAATTTAGAAAGCTTTTTGGTAAACTCTTGTGAATTGAACATCTCATTTATTTAGTTAATCAGGCGAACTTGACGATTCATTTTTGACATTTTTACTTTTGAAGGGAAACTAGATTAATGAATATTTAGTTTATGTATACAAACAAGAAAGGAGTTCTATGAAACACTTGTTTGCATTGGAAGTAGATGTCCTATTTTATTTCAGAGATGTTCATCATATTTAAACTAACGATTCGCATTCATCGTTGCAGAAAAGCTTTACTTTTAATATAAAGAACCCTTTTCCTTCGGTAAGGCGAATCTCCTCTTTCAAGAAGAGATTCACTTAAAATACACTGGACTCTGATCTATAAGTCATGAAAGTTTTATTCTTTCCTGTTGTTAGACAAGTTTTCTGGGCACGTAAAAATAACTTAAATGGCATGAGGATTAGAAAACCGTTATACTATAGTTGGCGAGATACTAGTTGACCTCTCAGATGTTTACACTCAGAAAGGAGAGGGGGAGCTACGTCGTCAAATTGACGCTTACAGGCCACGCCCGTTATCTATTTATGAACGAAAGAGTAAATAAAACTTTAATAAAAGTTAAAATGTGATTTTATTTATTTTCCTTAATAAAGAAGTGAAAATGTAAACTTGTAAAGTTTAAAATAACGGCCTTCTGAAAAAAGTTCACTAATACTAAAGATAATTTGTCGTATTACACTATCACTATTATAAGAAGCAATAAAATATCGTTTTACCGAGTATATTTTAAATGAACGAAATTCTGAGTACGTTCTCTATAAATAATGAAATCACTAAATATAAGTTGTCTATGCTAATACATTAATTCAGTCAACAGTTAAGGTAACTAAGGCAAATGTTTATAAACATCACAGTAGTCAAGGATGTTTGCATATAACTATATAGAGATTAGCGCCTTATTAATATAGTATGACTAGGCCAGTAACGCGTCACATAATATATCGGGTGTTCCGTATTTACACGCAATAGCCATTGCGTCCTGATATTTTTGAACCATATATCGCGGGCCGTTTGTGAAAGAACTTGGTAGAATTATTCTTCTCTCGATATTTGCCGGTTCTATATTAACTATTATTTCCCTCGCTTATCCTTGGGTTGGGATACCTCGCTTAAACTTTCCTCGAGAACCACTCTCTTCATCCATTTCAATTAAGAAACAAATGATTTCTTAAATAGAAAGCACTTCAAAAAACCTAACTCGCAAAACAGCAACAAAAACGTAATAAGCAAAACAGCAACAACAAAACTGTATAACAATAACCGAAAAACAAGACTCAGAAAGAACCGGCGCACAATGTTCATAAGCTGACAATCCAAAGCCTACTGATTGGGAAAACTAAGCGACGCTATTAAGGCACAGAATGGCAACGTCGCAAGGCTCTGACAGGTCCAAGCCTGAAAATTACTCTGCTAATGCCCCCACCCTCAACTTTCTCAGGGGGCAACTTGTTTCTCACCGAGTATATGTATCTCTTTACGTCATTCTTTCCAAACGGTACTAGAAAATACTATAAAGCAAGTTTTTTTCTTGTTAGCTAGTTATTACGGATCGTAATTTTGGCAGTAGCCTCTATTGCCTACGAGCGGCGTGAGGACTCCAGGGTGTAATTTGAGTGTTGCGAGTTGCAGAGTTAGGAAATGTGAGACTTCGAAAATTGCTCCGAGCGTGTTTTTCACATAAATTAAGGTAGGAATAGCTGTAAAAAAATAAGTAACCATTTGTTTTGCTCCGTATGCATATTTAAATTACGCCGCAAAAGGATTAAAAAACTGTCCAGCGTAAAATGGTTTAAGGTATTTTCCTGCTCGCTGGTTTAAGCAGCATATTTTATGTACAGCAGCACGCAGATATTTCTCGTATTTATATTTTTGTTTTAAAAGGTCGGATAACGAAGGCGGAAATTTTAGCGCTCGCGAATCTCGCATGAAAAAGAAAAACAGAAAATTCGTGGAATGGTCCTCAGTCATGAGACGCGAGCGAGATAATCCTTTGCAACCAAAGTATCTTGAAAGCGTTTACGACGTGTGCACCACTCTCAAAGCTAGCAGTTTTCTTTGATTGCTTCATTTTTTACTCTTCTAACGACGAATGGAAAAAGCTGTTTTGATAGTATTTATTATCGTAGTTGGAAAAATGCTGGTGGCGCTCTTGGCACCGCGACATAATATGAGGTTAAATTATGTATAACATTCGTGTAAGTTCCTCGTGCGATCTTATTTCCACCTGCGTTGCCTCTTCGTTCTCTTACAATTAGATCAGGTATGACAAAATTTCGGCCTGAATGCGAATTTTTTCTCAACTAAATCATTCAATATTTTAAATTAATACTTAATTTTTGTGGAGAAAGTCTTTCCTTAACTATTAAGATACAATAGAATGTGGTTTATAAATAATCGTTTTTTTTTTCAAAACAGACAAAATATTCTAGAAAAATTATATTTTTCCAAATAAATAAATGAAATCCTAACGCGGCTCTTCTACAACACCCGTTTCTTTAATGCGGCCATGTTGTCTCATCGAGCTTGTCATGTCTGTCTTATGTTAGATGAAGATGTGCGCATTTGTGTGCGTGTGTATATATGGGTTTTGGTATATCTGATGTTCGTGTACATACGTGAATATGTTCGTATATATGTGAATACGTATACCTGTGTGTACTTATATTTATAATATTAGGCTTCAAAACCGCCAAAAACGTATTCCAGAAGTTTTGCTTTCATTAGCCTGTTTTAGCGTCTTGAAAAAGTGCAACAGTAACAGTAGTCCATCCTTAACAAGATCCTTAGAACCATACTGAGCAAAACGAAAATACGCGATTTCCTTCGCGATAGAGAGTCATATCCTCAACCGCCGTATGTACATCTCCATGTATCTTTAAGCGCATATGTGTGTAAAAATATCTACTGGTGTATTGCACAGGCTTGTTTCAAATCTTTAAAGGAGGGGAGACCGGGGCTAGTTGTAACAGTTTTCAGTTTCCGATTCTTCAAATTTTTTTGGTTGCATTTAGGAGGAAGTGGGTTTTGCATTCATAAACTATATATATTTTCATATTAATTCACATAGTAAAAGTTATAAAATGTTTTGACATTTTGTTGGGAAAAAATTATTTTCAAAGGGGCAATTTGTGACATGGCTTGGGCATATTGTGACACTATCATAAATTCATCATAAAATAGAATTTAGAGAGACAGCATTACATGTAGATAGTAACAAAGTAGTTTTATTAATCAAATAAATATTAAATTGCAAATTATTAAAAAATTCGTATGATATCATAATACCAAAAATTTGCAAGAAAATTTATGCAAGTTTTACTCAATACCATCACTGCTAAGATCTGAATGGCAATGTTTACAAAAATAAAATGGATAGCAATCTTAGCATATTTTTCATGGGACCGTTTTTTGCATTTACTGCAAAAATTAATCTTATTAAAGTGCTTCTTTCTGCAGATTTGGCCTTCCCCACCTGTTTTTCTCAATTTTGGGCAACAATCTTTGTAGGCTTTTGCACAATTGTTGTGCTTGTTTCATTTGCATTCCATATATCTTTACATTCGAATTGGATACGCTAGATTACTGCTTTGAAATTTGTGAAAAATTTATTAACGTTATGTTTGTTGAAGCTTGTCGAGCGTCTCAGACTTTTAGCCTCTAGTGACCTTAACTTCCTTTGTAGTTAATCCGTAATATATTCTTGAACAACGAAGGAAATATTTGGCAAGCGCATTTTCCTGATTTTCGGAGAACACCTGTCTTGGTTTCTTATATCCAACAGTCGTTTCTGTGCAATCACCAGATTGACATTTTTTATAAATAGTTTGTGTCATATAATTAACTGCAGCCTTTCAGCAGCTTTCCTCAGAGAAACCTTCTCCATCACAACCTAAGCTATCTCCTAATACACGGCAACAGGAATCTCACCCCTTTCCGTCTTCTTTTTGTTTGATCGTACCATTTTCCTGAGATAAAATTTTAAAGAAATGGAATAGCATGACTGGGCAAGTTGTAACACTGTCACAATATGCCCCATGGAAACTGTCACAACTATCCCCAGGTGCCGCCATTACGTTTGCAAGAGTTTCCGTCTGGGTTATGATGTTGTTTAAGAACTATGAATACTCGCTTTTAAGAACCAAATATAGTACTACATCATTGATGGCAAGTAATCTGACATACCTTGAATTGCAAAAGATTAAGGAAGAGGTAAAGATGACCTAAAAGTTTTACTCAAACCACTAAAAACACAAAAATATTCACCAATGTCGTTACTGCGATCTTACGCATTAGTAACTCCGTTAACAACTGCGCAGCACATCATCGCACACTGCATTATCGTCGTTCGGTACTTCCACTCGCGGAACTACTTTTAACAACAAAATCACAACATGCCCCATGTCACAACTAGCCCCGGTCTCCACTACTTTGTCGTGTTTTCATTCGTTTTTCCAGGTCACGCAGGCGCTACCAAAAACTCTCATCTTTACCCCTTCGTTTCTATGTCCTCGGGGAGCATGCGCGACCTCTGACGCATCATTCTTTAAAACATGCGCGCAATAGACATGCCCACGCGCACGCACTCACATGTAAGAACTCGCGCCGTGAGAGAGAAACCATCTTATTTTTACGATCCTATTGCCGTCCGATACCATTGCTAGGCAGCAAGATCTCCGCAAATCAACACCCATCACAAACACACGCGAAGAAGCGGCCTACACCCTCGCGCATTTGTCGGCCATGTCGTCGTATCTCGTTCTCGTTAAAGGTTGAGGACACCCGCGGTCTGGCGAACAAGGGTGGAGAGGGGCTTGCAGATCAATCGCCACACGTTCCTTGCGGTGCATGTATGCCATTGTCACTTGTGGAGGTCTGTCAGAATACATCCTCATACGTCCTCATATCTCTCTCTCTTTCCATCACTCCTTCAATATCTTTAATGACTTCGAAATTTTTCTTGCTCCTCCCTATCTTCTGCTAAGTCGTTATCTCTCTCTCTCAAGCACACACACACGCGCGCGCGCACACACACACAAACACACACACACACACACACACACACACTGTTTCCCTCACTTGAGTATCGTCTCATTTCCACCTGAATAAGCTCGTTCATTCTCTCTCTTTCCTAGATTTATATCACTCAATTTCCTTCTCTCGTTCAAACTCTTTCTTTCCAGCATTTTCTCTTACTCAGTCAACCTGACTCTACTATGACTAAAATAACCAAATAACCCAGTCAAAATCAGTACAAACGACATATTTTTGCTCGTAAAGAGCAACAAATTCTTGAGTAGTAACTGAATATTATAGGAAATTCAGGACAAAATTCATTTGCTAAAACTTGGTGCATCAGCTATATATGTTTGAACTATATATTTACATTAGTTTTTACGAATAGTATTTTAGTTAAATCAATTAACGAAAATTTGTCACCGCTTGAATGGGTACAAAAACTATGGTTAACAGAAGAGAGGCAGAAATAAAGGTTTCAAAACAGCAATGGTTGAGCCATGAGACCACAACGAGGAAACTTATTAAATAAGACTTTATGATATTCGGGAATCATCAGTACATACATCACTGGGAATATTTTTTCTCGTTTCAGAATTATTGTCAACTTTACAGATTATGTCTATCTGCATAGGATTTTAAGATCAATTCATTCCATCAATTTACATAAATCATTATAAAAAATTATTTAGTACAGCATCGCAATAATCAGTCAAGCACTGAATAAATCGATTCGATTGGTCACTTATACTATAGTGATCCACTTATCTATCTCCTTTCTTAAAACTTCTTTTCGCTCTCTCTTCCTCTTTATCCCCCTCTCTCCTTTACCTCTCTCTCCCCCTCTATCCTTCTCTCTCTCTCCCCTCTCTCCCGTTCTCTCCCCATCTCTCCTTCTCCTCTCCTCCTCCATTTCTCACCCTTTCCATCTTACCGTACATCACATTCATTTCTTTCTTCCTTTTCTATCTCAATCACTCCCTCAGTACTCCCCCTCACTCCAATCTTCCCACTCCATCCTCAGCCAGCCCACTCTCTCTCTCTCTTTTTCTCTCCACCCTCTTTCCTCCATCTTGTACCTCGGTTTCATCCAGGGCGGCGAAAAGATCGATTTCACTCTTTTGACCGCACACTACACACACGCACGCGAACACATGCACATGGGGGAATGGATATTTATGATATCTTTGACCTCTTGGGCACCGTCCGCCTGTCTCCAGAGTGTCGACGACGTCCGTGGCCTTAAACTTCTTCCTCTCCTTTCCACCCCACCGCAAAACTCCCCCGACTCAATATATTTTCTGCCTTCAAGTCGAATTCACTGAGTGAGGTCGCTGGGGAATTTTTGCTGAAAAGCGCATGATGGAATCGAGTGCAAAAAATATACATGTATCGAGTGTCGTGTTTATTCGTACTCTCTTCGACGGAAGGCCGTTCGCGTAAAAAAATCCGTGTCAGTTGTTCAAGTTCGTATCGCAGAGAGAGAGAGAGAGAGAAAGAATCTAGTTTGTCGACCTCTCCAGGAGTTGACATTTTCTCCCAGTTGGGCTAGATATTTCTGGGAATGTCGCCGATTGTCAACTTTCCCGCTCGGATCTTCTCTTTAATTCTTGAGTAGTTGGTGGCTTAGTTAAAACTTATGGCTAGTTCATTGTAAAGTACAACTCCTTCAGCTATAAAGAATATGGAAACCCGATGAATTTCGCCCACTAAGTGGGCATCTTAGCGGTGACATGATCTGACAGTGACTGAAAGTCTACTGTGAGAACAGCAAAGGATTTAGGTGCTAACAAAAAAGAGAGAGAAACGAAAGACAAATGAAATACGAAAAGTTTAGCGTAGATGTTATGTTAATCTGTGAGTTAATATAGGGCTTTGTTGAAATCAATGCCTGTATTTATGATCGTTTTACGGTTTTTATGAATATGTAAATATCCCAAAGCATTTAGTGAGTTGTTTGACGAAATAATTAATTTAATGTCATTCAAGTTGATACCGTGTCCGGTCTCGATTATGTGTTTGGCTACGCTCGATTTTACAAAACGATTATATTTGTAATGTGCTAAATGCTCCTTAAACCGTGTAATCTTTTTCCTTTTTGTTTGGCCTATATATTGTTTGTCACAATGTGAACATTGTATTTTATAAATCCCAGGTTTGTCTAACTCTTCTGTTTTGTCTTTCGTACTGCCTAATAATTTTTTTTTAAGTTGTGTGGATTCGTGTAAACTATTGAATGTCTTTTGTTTAAAAATTTAATTTTTTGTATGCATGAGACCAGCATTCACAAATACCACAAAAAACGTTAACCCTTTATAAAAAATTAAATACTCATAAAAAATCTGATGTTAAAACACAAAACAAGACAAATCTATCTAACAATATTCCACAAAGATTTGAATTCACCAAAAATTTATTCATTAAGTCCTTTTCAAATGATAAATTATCATTGTTGGATCTGGGCTTGAAGTTTGATCCCCCCCCTAAGAAACAACTCATAGATGAAATAGTGACTGATATTGAAAGATCAATTGAGTTTTTTGATGAAAACGCCAAAAATTACATTCGACAAGCATGTTCTACACAACTAAAGAACAACATTAATAAGTTAACCAATACTTATCATACAAATTATTCACACGCTATCAAACAGCTCAGGAATAAAGATTGTTTTTATATTAAAGCAGAAAAGGAAAACAATATTAATCATGGACAAAACACAATATTTTGACCAAGTTCAATTGATGTTAAACAATGGTCCTTACATTAAATTAAATAAAAATCCTTTAAATACTTTGATACAACAAACCAAAGGAACTATCAAAGACTGTAACACAATTATTGATAAAAAACAAAGTTTCAAGTTAAACTTTTCCAATCCAAATATACCCAAATTATATTGTCGCCCCAAGATACGCAAAAATGATAACCCCATGAGACCTATAGCATCGGGGATAAACAGCCCAACTTACAACTTGGCCAAATGACTCAACAGTGAATTCAAACAAATATCATTTCTAGATGAACATTCAGTTAAAAACTCATATGATTTCATTAATAAATTTAAAAACTTAACACTAAAAGAATCAGAGATCATGGTCTCCTTTCATGTCAAAAGACTATTCCCAATTGTACCAATTGATGAAATTTCCCAAATCCTAAAAGATCAGCTACAAAACCAAGATACTCCTGACAAAATTGTTCATGAGAATGTCATGCTTACCAACCTCTGTATGCCACAGAATGTATTTCAATTTAACCAACAATTTTATAAACAAATTCAAGGTACCTCCATGGGAAACCCTCTTTCCCCTTTCATTGCCAAAAATCTTGGATGCAGCGTCAATTTAATTAATAAATTAGTTCGAAAACACAAAATCAAAAAAACATTGACCAACACTACCACTCATAAAATCGAAAACAAAAAAGAGAATAAGTATGTAAAATTACCTTAATTTACAGATCTAAACAAAGGCTTAGATAAGATTTTAAAACAAAAAAATATTCAATCTTGAATGACATTAAATTAATTATTTCGTCAAACAACTCACTAAATGCTTTGGGATATTTACATATTCATAAAAACCGTAAAACGATCATAAATACAGACATTGATTTCAACAAAGCCCTATATAAACTCACAGATTAACATAACATCTACGCTAAACTTTTCATATTTCATTTGTCTTTCGTTTCTCTTAGCACCTAAATCCTTTGCTGTTCTCACAGTCAACTTTCAGTCACTGTCAGATCATGTCACCGCTAAGATGCCCACTTAGTGGGCGAAATTCATCGGGTTTCCATATTCTTTATAGCTGAAGGAGTTGTACTTTGCATTTAATTCTCGAAGTGAAAAGCTCGAGCAGGATGTACGTATTTAATAGGGTGTGTATGAATAGAAACTGAATATTCCGTCATGCTTCGTGAATGCATTCGCAATTTGTCTAGCGATTAAGCTCCCGCGTGAAGTCACACTAACGCGATTCTCAATTTTTTAGATAAATTACACGCATGTGCAAATGTTTAGCAAAATTTATAAAATTTGCCATATTTAAACTAATAATCCCTTCTCTCGCTAAACGAAAGCGTAACACAGCAAATCATGTAATACATTACTTTTTAAAATCTGTTAATCCATGTTGGAAAACTACTTTTCTCCAGTAGCCATATAAACATTAATAAACGGCGCAACATACATTGCACAAACTTATTCATATACGTTTGGTCGACTGTGTACGCTTATAAAAGAAAATCGTTTATAAATCAAAGTTAACCGTAGTTTAGCGTATATTTTAATGCCACTGGACGATATATAGTAATGTTTTTGGACATATGGCTTAGTTTGTATTGTTTGTGACATCAGGCCGTACGAGTGGATGAATTTTAATCAAAATCCTTACAGCCTCTTTTGAATAAATCGAACTTTTTTTCAAGATATTATAGAATAAAGTACCCTAAATTGTTGCGCAGTATCGTTCATCTCTTCAGAGTGTCTATTATGAATGATATTATCTAAAAATATGATATATCATTCGATTTAGTGTAACTGTTTAGGCTGCAGTAAGATTTTGAGTGTATCGCGGCGGAGACGTGACGTCTTATGGCTTAGATAAGATATCTTAGCTTACATTGTAATGTCACTGGACGCCATATGGTGATTTTTTTATACATATGGCTTATGCAGTATGATTTGTGGCACCCGGCTCTACAATTGGATTGATTTTAATCAAATTCCTTATATCCATTTTTGAGTAAATCATATTTTTCTGAAAATCGCCAAGAATAAACTACCCTTTATTTTTGTACAATACCATTTTTATGAAAAAAGGAACTGCAAAAGATGATTTAATGCATAAATACGAGATATCATCCGATTTTATGCAAGCGTTTGGGCCCTAAAATGGCAAACAGACCGACTGGCAGACAGACGGCATGGCGAAAGCCAATTTTATGGACTCAAGGACACTTAAAACGTGTATTTCCATCAAAAGTCAAATTTTTTCACGATTACTACGTATATGAGAAAGTAAAAAACAATGTAGACTATAATTATCGGTGATCTGGCTCTGGTGACGGTAACTTGGTAGTTGAAATGAGCATCTGGTTTTCCCAACCCATTTATGACTAACGAAGAAACAGCTTTAAATGCTTTGTTGAATTAATAAATTAATGCAATTTAAATGAAATCTGTGATTATTTGTATATAGATTTTATTCAAAATGATATGGTATGCTTTATTAATGAAGTTTCTTCAAGATGCTGCAAAATTTTTCACAAGGGGAATTACCTTAATATTTTTCAACTCTATGTACGTACCTCGATTAGGTGCGTACAAATAGAATTTTGTTTGTTTGTGTATATTTTTGCGTAATCAACCTCTTAAGTTATTCTAGCCAAAGCTCCTTCCACAGTGAACACACAAGGGAGGAGGGAAACCCGGTGCCGGCATTAGCCTACACTTAACCAAGAGCGCCAAGGAAGCCAACGTCTTAATGTCCATTCCGAAGGACGGAACGCTGACTTTGCACGTTCTCCTCAAACCACACAAACAGGGGGCCGATCGACCTTGGAAAAATCCTACTTTCGCAGGATTCCTGCCCGCTGCCTTTTCGAGCAGCAGGCGAGTAGCAGCCAGCGTCTTTACCATTGCACCACCGGCACCCCATTTTTGCAGCGAAATGAAAAATTATTTTCTAGAATTTTATTTTTAGATTAAAGTATTTCCATCTTCATCATTTTAATAGCTATCGTTATGAGAAAAAATATTTAAATTTATTCTGTTCTCTACACTAATACCGCCTCTTAACAAACTAAAAAGCTGGACACACTATTTGGGACGGATTAGAAAAGGCAGAATTTATTTCATATTAAGTTATTTCTTATTAAGTTTATGATTACCTTATAATTTCCAGCGGGATTACCTTAAAAATTAGGATTTTAATTAATTACGTAGTATAATCGAAAAGGACGTCATAGAGGACCAAAATACCATGGCTCAAAGAGAAAAATTTCTGAAAAAGAGTTCTCGATAAATAGACTTTAGTTGATATGAAAAAATTAGTTATCCGCAAACGTAAACCTTTATACTTGTATGACTTCGATACACGAATACAAAAAACATAATTGCTTAGAGTTATGCAAAGTAATTTGGAGTCATGTGAATAGATGGTTGAAAACTGTTGTATTTCATATACATTCAGATAGAATCTAAGTAGTCTGTCAGAAGAAAATGAATATCGAATATAACGGAAATGTAAAACCGAAAAAGTAATCTATAGCAGTCATAAATAGCGGCTCATAACCGTAATTGAAGTTGTCAATTTTATAATGTAGCAATCATATAGGATAAACAGCCGAAAATCAAACATATACACTTATCGAAAGTTTTGCGCAGATTGGTGTGCATGCAAAATAGTTAAAGCATTTTTTCTCTCTCACCAGGAAATTGTAAAACATGGCGTCGCACAACAAACAGCCTCTTTTCATCGCTTTTCTCGCGAAAACGAACAATTCTCCATTTCACGCAAAAGAATTTAATCACGACGGAGGAAGGAAGAAGGATAGCTGGAGATAAAAAAGAAGAGCGATACGAAGATATGGGTCAGCCCGTTTAATTAGATTTTCACGCCTCCGTTCTCGAACTCAGATTCTCTTTCTTTCTCTCCCTTTAAATAACACGTTGAGACCGGACAAGTTTATGTGCGCTCTCCCATCGCACTTTATCAAACTCATATTCTTTTGTTTATTTTTTTGATCGCTTAAACAGGGTGCCTTCTCTCTATCTCCATCATTCTCTTTTGCTACCATAATTGAGACGTAAGGACTTATTTTAAGGTCTAGAGATAAGATCTTTATATTTTATTTTTTATTCCGCTAAGGTTTCTTTTTCTTTCGTCAGTTACAGTGTTGAACTCTTCCTCCTCCTCTTCCCCCTCCTCATTCATCCTCTTCTCCTCACGCCGCATTGGAAAAATCGTCCTATACCGCCACTTTTTCCTTCGCATAAAGAGGATGAGTTTTCATTTGTGGAGATAGGTGGTTAAGGCAGATAGTTAGGTGGGGGAGAGGAGAGGGAGGGAACTCATTCGAAAATTTGTGACGTCATAAATTTCGCGCCGCGTCCGGGAGGAGAGAGAGGGAGGGGAGAAGAATGGAGGGAGAGGGAGTTGGAAGGCGGTAGGTAGCCACCGAGGGGTTAAAAGCATTACCACGAATGAGGACTCCCATAAACACTTCAGTGAAACTCACGCTTCTAATGGCTCCGAAAAAAATGAGGGTGGGAGGGAAGAGAGGAGGTGGCATTACGGGGAGAGCGTGACCGACGAGACGGGGCGAGGCCCCCTTACTCTTATCAATCCAAACGAATCGTGCATATCAGCTCTCACGGATCTCTTGGCGTACCCTCCCTAACAAACAGAGAAAATCCTAGGGAGAAGGAAAGGGAGAGCTTTTTAAAAAGCGGGGGCGGAGGAGTTAAGGGATATAAGGATGGGGAGAGGGGGCAGTGTATGTCGAGGATGCGGGTCAAAGGGTGAGGGGTGCAGAGGAGATGGCGAGAAAAGGGAAGAAAGGGCGGGGTGAATCAGAAGGGGCGTAGGTGAGGGAGAGATGAGAGGGTGTGAGAGGGTGTATAGGGGTGAGATTAGGGTGGAAAGAGAGGTAGGGGGTGGAAAATGAGAGAGTGAGAGAGGTCGTCGTGCCGTAAATAAGGAAACTCCCCAAAATAACGTCATCTGGAGAGAAATACTTTTGGGCAGTGGCGGAGCCCCGCGCCACACCCCTCTCCCGCTTCCCCGGTCCTTTCCCTAATGACTTTCGAACGATATTATTAGGTGTTTTGATATCGTTGCCGCAGATAACGTCAAATGGTTTACATTCCGGTATCGAGGCAATAACTTGACGGATTGGTCATATTGGACGAACGAGACAAAGGAATAAAACCCTTCGGAGTCCCTTAGCCGTCGTACGTCACGTGGTCAACTTAAAACGGTTGCCCTTGGATATTGCGCATCTAACGTTTTAATTACAAGAGCTTAGGAGAGAACCTTACCGTCGTAAGGTTCAAGTTTTACGTCCACCTTTCCTTATTAACCCTCTAAAGTTGATCGTGTTTGTTCGGAGATAGGCGGATAGAGTCGCTTAATTTAACGTTCTGCTCGTATATTTGGGGTAGTGTGCGCTCGTCCCGATACATTTGTTCGGTTTCGCACACTTAGCAAAATCCCTTTCCGACTATCTTATCGGCTCTTTAAGTGGGGGAGTCTGGAGTGCGACCGCTCATTAAGGCCACATATCGATACAACGTAGTCTTCACTTGTTCTGGAAGAGTCATCATTTGTTACCACAATTTAAGCATTTCCTTTCGGTATCTTAAATATCGCTTCGCTAATCGCGTCAATTTGCTATCACACCTTTACATTCTGTGTGTACATACACGTTAAACTAGCGGTAAAAATCAATGGAAGTGACGATTTGCACTATATTTTGGTTGTTTCTTATGCAAAAAAACTGATAGTTTTATGTTCACCCACTTATGTCAGCTGAATTGTAAATTTTACCCATAGCACCACAAAATTATAATGGACCCGCTAATAATATCTCTGAAGTAAAAAAACTCTGTGTAGGCCATTAAGTTTGCCACTATAAGAGTAGCAGACAAGATACAAATAGATTAGGAATATTGGATAAAATTATTGCTGAAAATAGTTCTGCATTAATTGTTTTGAAGAAATCTTGGTTAAATTTCACGTTTTTCAAACCTTTTTTGCAATTGATTCTAACATTGCTTTAAAAAGATTAATTATGTAATCGTAGATCCGTGCGACAGTCATCATCATCATGCTTCTGTCCGAAGACAGGTTTTAACTGAATCGCTGCCTCCATTTCTCTCTCTCCCTAGAAGCCTCTTTTATACCTCTATAAGTAGTATATCCCTGCTTTATATTATCTAATATTCCTATTCTTTTTCTCCCTCTTCCTCTTTTTCCACTAATTTTTCCTTCTAAGATCGTTCTTTGTAAACACTGTCTTCTCAATATGTGCCCTATCCAATTTGCTTTTCTTTTCCTGATTGTTTTTATTAGCATCCTATCTTCTCCCACCATTTCTAATACTTCTTCGTTTCTCTTCCTCTCTGTCCATTTCACTTTCATCATTCTTCTCCATACCCACATCTCAAAACTTTCTAAATATTTTTCCTCCTTTCTCCTTACCGTCCACGTCTCTGCACCATAAAGAGCTATGCTCCATATGTAGCATTTTGCTAATTTCTTCCTTGTTTCTAGATTTATTTTCTTGCTTGTGAGAAGCTCCTTCTTCTCGTTAAATGCTGCCTTTGCCATTGCAATCCTACTTCTGATGTCCTGTGTACTACTTCCATCCTGTGCTAAAATACTGCCGAGATATTTGAAACTACTTACTTGTTCCAATTTTTTGCCATTTACCATTATATTTAATTCTTTATGTTCCTTTGAAACCACCATGACTTTCGTTTTTTCTGTATTGATCTTCATTCCATATTGTTGGCCAACCTCAACTAGTCTGTCTGTCATCCTCTGAAGCTCTTTCTCGCCTTCTGCTATTAAGCCCTGATCATCTGCGTATTTAATGGTGGTAATACTTTCACCTCCTATCTTAAATCCTTTCTCTTCCATCAACGCTTCTTCTGTTATTGTTTCTGCATACATATTAAATATCGCTGGTGAAATAGGACAACCCTGCCTCACTCCCCTCCCTATTGAAGTACATTCTGTTTCTTCTCCTTCAACCCTGACTCTAATCTTTTGATCAAAGTAAAGGTTTTTAAGCAGTCTTTTATCTTTCCAATCTATTCCTATTTTGTTTAAAATACCCAGCATCTTATCCCATTTCACTCGGTCAAAAGCTTTCTCCCAATCTACAAAACAAAAATACATATCTTTATTGACTTCTAGCGCTCTTTCTATCATCATCCTCATACATCCTATAGCATCTCTAGTCCCCCTTCCTCTTCTAAAACCAAACTGATTATCTTGCAGCTCCTTTTCTATTTTACATTCAATTCTTTTGGTTATTATTCTGGTTAGAACTTTAGCTGTATGAGAAATTAAACTAATAGTTCTGTAATCCTTACAACATTTTGCATTGTTCTTTTTCTCCAGTGGTACCATCACAACATCTAAAAAATCTTCAGGCCATACGCCAGTATCATATACTTGGTTAAAAAATTTTGTGAGTTGCTTAACTGCTTTAGACCCCAAAACCTTAAGAACGTCCACGGGTATATCATCACTCCCAACTGCCTTTCTTCTTTTCATGTCATCAATTGCTCTTTTAACTTCAGACTCGAGAATACTTGGTCCTAGCTGATCTTCTTCCACATCCTCTTCTTCATTTAATTCAATATTTCTTGGCTTTCCTTCTTTGTCATACAGAACCTCAATGTATTCTTTCCAGACATTCTTTACCTTGTCTGGCTCCGATACTATTTTACCACTTTTGTTCATGATTCCTTTACGTCCTATCTTTCTTGCTTTTTTCTTGAATAGTTCCCTTGCTTTGCTATACATGAGGTCTGTTCTACAAATTCTTTCACATTCGACAATCTCCTCGCATTTCTCATTTATCCACTGTTCTCTGGCTTTATCTGTTTCCCTTCTTAAAGCATTATTTAACTCCTTGTACTTTCTTTGGCCTTCTTCAGTGTTTATGTTCTTCCACTTTCTCCGCTCTTCCATTTTTTGCAGCATGGCTGCTGTGATCCAGGGTTTTTTGTTTCTTTCACCCGTTATCTTTCCTACCTTCTTTTCCATTACATCTTTAATGTTGCTATGGATGTATCTCCACTCCTCATCTACATTCTTCCTATTTTCTTCATCTCTCTCCCCCAACCTTTCCTCCAGCTCAGTCATGATAGCCTCCTTGTTTTTAAGGAGTTCCTCTAAGTTCCTTTTCTTGTTAACTCTTACGTTTCTCTTAACGCTCTTCAGTCTACATTGTATATATGCCACCAAAAGGTTGTGGTCAGAATCGATATCTGCCCCTGGTAGTGTTTTCACATTTTTAATGCTATTTCTAAATCTTTCATTGACTAGTATGTAATCTATCTGGTATCGTCTCTGGTCTCCTGGGCTTCTCCATGTGTAAAGTCTCCGCTGGTGATGCTTAAACCATGTATTAGTTACAATTAATCTATTTCTATGGCAGAATTCCACAAGTTTATCCCCTCTTTCATTTCTCTTCCCTAGTCCATATTTTCCCACTATGTTATCTTCCTGTCCCTCTCCGACTACACTGTTCCAATCTCCCATTACTATGGTGGTGATCCTTCCTTTTCCCTCCTCCTCCAATATCTCCATAATCTGTTCATAGATTTCATCTACTTCGTCGTCGCCAGCATTAGTCGTTGGCATATACACTTGAATTATAAGCATTTCCACTGGCTCCATCTGAAGTTTTACGGCTATTAATCTATCATTAAATGTCACTACCTTGCTAATTCTTTCAGCTATCTCTTTTCTCATTATAATCCCCACTCCCCTTTCCTTTTTCTCCCCTCCTGAGTAAATAATCTTAAATTCGTCTGAATTTATCTCGCCTTCTCCTTCCCACCGAACTTCACTAAGACCTACTATACCTACATTATTCCTTCTCATTTCCCTTTTTATGTTCTCTAGTTTACCCCCTGAATTCATAGTCCTAACATTCCATGTGCCTATTCTTAATTTCTCACCACTTGCTTTCCTATTAATGTTAAATTTCCTCTGTGCATCCCCTAGGGTAGTCCCCACCCGGAGATCCGATTGGGGGACTATTTTACCTCCGGAATATTTTACCCCAGAAAGATCCATAGAGGTATTTCAGCTTTTCAGCCTATCATGGGAAATATAATGAGGTAGTTTCCCCTTGCTTTCCTCATCGCAGTTTCACAGGGTGATTACCCATCTGTAGCTGTTCAGATCCACATGATCACCACCTACAGAGGTACTGTGCAAGCTGCTGCCCTTGCACAGGGGGATGTAAAATCCCCAAGACTGCTTCTTAGTCTGACTCTTCCCCTCAGACCTTTCCGGCTTGGATGGTCCTACCAGGAGAATTATCTCCCGCCGGCATAGCTCTTTGGTTCGTAAGAGTACACAAACCCTCCCACCTCTGTAAGGTTATGCAGTAAGCTTATTCAAATCCGTAGATTTCATTCCCTTACATACAGATTTTGTTATATTTTTAAAGTGACGGATGATAATATCTTTTTGCTGAAAGTATCCTCATCTCTTATCTAGCTTATTCTCAAGAGAATTTTAAAGCTGAATTTTGTTTAGTGCGATTCAGATAAGATGAAAAGATGCAAATGTCGCGTTTTTTTAGATTAAACTCTGACCAAGTCATTTTTCCTATAACTTTCTAAAATTGCAAGGGACACACTAACGTAAGACTTAAAATGCGCAGCGGGTGGTCAGCACTTTATTGAGGTCACACGGGAAGGTTAGAAAAAAGAAACGAATAAACGCTATCTTTATTCTGGAGCATAACGATTTCCGCGTTTTTCTTAAGTTTTTTTTCCTCTCTACAAAACGGGAAAAAATTTAGTCTCGAACTCATTCATCATGCTCGAAATAAATTTCGTCAAATGAGCAAAATCTACCGCATCTATGATGGAATATCTGCACTCCGTTAAAAGCATACCTATGTAGAAGGAAGGAATTTCGAACTGGTGGCGCTCCTGACGTGGTTTGCCTACCGTATAACTCAAATCATGCATGCACCAAATATTCTATACCGCTGCCTCGGCGTATCTCTGCAACATGCAGACTCCAGTGGCAATGTAACGACACCATTCTCCCAAGTGACACTACGACTAGATCGTGTAAATTAGCCCTAAAATTTACAGCAGGAATTTATCGCTCTCTTAGCTTTTTTACGAAGGCGGTGGCTACTTTTACTAGCTCTCGACCGAGAAAAAATTCTATCTGGCCCTTTGAGGCCATTATATTGACAGTAAACTAATTTCCTGCCTAATTCCAGTCACACGAGCCATTATCGTGTTGCCAATTTGGTTTATTATGTTAGATAGTCCTAATCAGTAATGAAAAACCACGCTCTGTATTTTTACGTAAAATAATAGAGATTTTAGGCTAAACATTTTCAGCTTTTTTCGATCTCAGTGAATGGAAAATTCACCAATATCTGAGTTGTTCTCCATATAAAAACTTAAACTGTATCTTATGTCCGTATAAAGCTCAATTGCTCAATTTATAATAAGTTATAGATTTTGTAAAGTTTTACTTATGTCATATCTAAAGATACGATTATATTCAATTTCTTGCCTAATTAAGGTTGCGTGACATGACTATTAAAAGATATTCAACAAGAATGCTATTTAAAAAGCGATTCTTGATAATAACCATAATTTTACATGTATCAGCTCATTCACGTTATGATTATGTTCTTCAAAGAAGCTGTTTACCAGCGGTTAATGAACATTTTTTGCGATCCTTTAGTTTTCTTTAAATTAGTTTTGTTAGTTTATTTAAATCTAAAAGAAATAGCATACCATGTTTCAAACCGTAGGAGAAAGAAAGGAAATACCAAAATAAGAGGAAAAATAAAGATGTTGTAACGATTAAAATTTCCAAATTTTCAGAGCGAGACAGTCACAATTGTTACACTCATAAACGATTGGCGATGTTAATCAAGGCTAAACTTGGAAGAAGAATCAAGTTCAAACTGAGATTGCTCTCTATTGACATTTATAAGAAGTAACGAGACATGATTTTTCGTGCAAGCTTAGGTCGTCGGAATGTGCCACGCTGCTACGTAACGTATTGACCTCTGCCAGCGAAACCACTTGAAGTAACCATAAGCATAATAAATGCAGCAAAGGCCCTAATTATATCTTCGCCTGGTCAGCTCCCGGTAGAGGGAGTTTTTTTACCATGATGGGCTCAGAGTGAGACGTTTCGGAGTCACGTCCGGCGAAATAGAGAGGGGAAAGGGGAGCCATGGAGAGAGAGAAGGGGGGAGGGAGGGATAACTTTCCACCCCTGACACGACCCCAAAACACAGTCGCCCGACTCCTCGCCACAGACTAGTTTCGTGTTCCTCCACACCCGTAGCGCCCCTCACAAATCACCTGCGAGATAGATACACCGGCGAGATAGTCCTCTGTGTGCGGGGCGGCGGGTGAACGCGCCCAACCCCACCCATGCGATAGGGACCTCGATTTATGGAACGGACGCAGTTCTCACTCTCCGGGAACAGAGGCCCGACTCTTTAGGACGACGGTCGATGGCAGAACCAAAATGCATTGTTTGTGCGAGAGGGTGTCGGCCTCTCCCGGGGGATGCGGGAAAGAATCGGGGATCTAATGGGACGGGTGAATGGCGCGGTTTTGGGGTCCTAGAGCGGCAGAGGTCCCGTTGGGAGGGTTTAAGAGGAATCAATCGACTAACCTCTCTCATCTCTCATACATTCTAAATCTCTTACACGCCCGCCCCTTCCCCTTCTCTCTTCCCCTCTTCTCTTTTTATGTTCTACTGTTCCGTAATGTATGTCTATTTTATAATCGAACATTTCAGGCGTAACTTCGTGGAACTTATTATTCATGCCGAAAAAATTTTGTTAAAAATTACTTGGTAGAAACACGTTTGTTAAATTATCAAGACCTGTTTCTCTGCGTTGCAGCGTTATCAGGTGACTTGAGTTTTAGGTCAGTTTCCAGCATGTCTGTTTTGATCAAGTTTTCTTAATTGAATTTTGGATATTTAAAATAGTTAGAGCATGTTCCCAAAATGCGGTCTGCGTTAAATATTAAAAATCGAAGTTAAAAGTTTCAGTCGATTTTGGCGGTAAAACGACCCCTAGGCTGTGCAAGGATTCGTAGCAGGACACTTATTATAGCCTTCAGCCATATAAAAACGATTGATCGAGGTACGTGGTTAGATTCTGTCGTAATGCGTGGTCCGTGTAAACAAGAAGGTTGAGAACCCAGAATTAAACAGAAGACTTCCCGATGGCAGCAAGCTTTAGTAAAGACGATTATGTATCTATTTATCACTTTCTTTTCTCATCCTATGGCATCCTCTCCCTCTCTAAGCCTTCATCTTCGCCGTGTTTTTCACTATTTTCTTATTTCTCTCATTACCTCTCTTATCCCTGCTGTCGGTTACTTTCTCTCTCAATTCCTCTTACTATCTAATCATGTCTTATCCTTCTTGGTGCCTCTTCATGTGTCTAGCCTCTACCTATTACCTTCTCTTTCTCTCTTACTCTGTTTCCTCTCACCCTGTTCACAGCCTTTTCGGTGGAGTTTTGGAGGGATATCCTTTACTCGTGGGGAAATCCTGTTTCGGAATGCTTTATGAAGGTTGTAGATACTATCTACGGACGTATTTCAACCCTTTTAAAGGTCTTGTTTGAGATAGCGTTTTTTTTAATCGGCAGTTCTGGAACCCTTGAAGAGAATTCGGAGGAAAAAAACTCGCGAAGTCGCGTATTGATTTTAGGGTTTTTATTTGCCCCTAGTCTCCTCGTAATTTCATTTTTTATTTCGTTTCGCGATAGAAAAAAACGCGATCGTCTTCAACAAGTGGTCGATAATGATTTGGTCGTTCTCTCTTTTTAAGGTATCGTTGCAAAAATTGCCAAATATTGATGCTGCTCCAATCCCGCGGAAAAATTGCGCGAATTTCTCGGAAGTGCTCTTTACTTCCATATTTTCAAATCAATAATCATCATCATCATCATGCTTCTGTCCGAAGACAGGTTTTAACTGAATCGCTGCCTCCATTTCTCTCTTTCCCTAGAAGCCTCTTTTATACCTCTATAAGTATTATATCCCTGCTTTATATTATCTAATATTCCTATTCTTTTTCTCCCTCTTCCTCTTCTTCCACTAATTTTTCCTTCTAAGATCGTCCTTTGTAAACACTGTCTTCTCAATATGTGCCCTATCCAATTTGCTTTTCTTTTCCTGATTGTTTTTATTAGCGTCCTTTCTTCTCCCACCATTTCTAATACCTCTTCGTTTCTCTTCCTCTCTGTCCATTTCACTTTCATCATTCTTCTCCATACCCACATCTCAAAACTTTCTAAATATTTTTCCTCCTTTCTCCTTACCGTCCACGTCTCTGCACCATAAAGAGCTATGCTCCATATGTAGCATTTTGCTAATTTCTTCCTTGTTTCTAAATTTATTTTCTTGCTTGTGAGAAGCTCCTTCTTCTCGTTAAATGCTGCTTTTGCCATTGCAATCCTACTTCTGACGTCCTGTGTACTACTTCCATCCTGTGCTAAAATACTGCCGAGATATTTGAAACTACTTACTTGTTCCAATTTTTGGCCATTTACCATTATATTTAATTCTTTATGTTCCTTGGAAACCACCATGACTTTTGTTTTTTCTGTATTGATCTTCATTCCATATTGTTGGCCAACCTCCACTAGTCTGTCTGTCATCCTCTGAAGCTCTTTCTCGCCTTCTGCTATTAAGCCCTGATCATCTGCGTATTTAATGGTGGTAATACTTTCACCTCCTATCTTAAATCCTTTCTCTTCCATCAACGCTTCTTCTGTTATTGTTTCTGCATAAATATTAAATATCGCTGGTGAAATAGGACAACCCAGCCTCACTCCCCTCCCTATTGAAGTACTTTCTGTTTCTTCTCCTTCAACCCTGACTCTAATCTTTTGATCAAAGTAAAGGTTTTTAAGCAGTCTTTTATTTTTCCAATATATTCCTATTTTGTTTAAAATACCCAGCATTTTATCCCATTTCACTCGGTCAAAAGCTTTCTCCCAATCTACAAAACAAAAATACATACCTTTATTGACTTCTAGCGCTCTTTCTGTCATCATCCTCATACATCCTATAGCATCTCTAGTCCCCCTTCCTCTTCTAAAACCAAACTGATTATCTTGCAGCTCCTTTTCTATTTTACATTCAATTCTTTTGGTTATTATTCTGGTTAGAACTTTAGCTGTATGAGAAATTAAACTAATAGTTCTGTAATCCTTACAACGTTTTGCATTGTTCTTTTTCTCCAGTGGTACCATCACAACATCTAAAAAATCTTCAGGCCATATGCCAGTATCATATACTTGGTTAAAAAATTTTGTGAGTTGCTTAACTGCTTTAGACCCTAAAACCTTAAGAACGTCCACTGGTATATCATCACTCCCAACAGCCTTCCTTCTTTTCATGTCATCAATTGCTCTTTTAACTTCAGACTCGAGAATACTTGGTCCTAGCTGATCTTCTTCCACATCCTCTTCTTCATTTAATTCAATATTTCTTGGCTTTCCTTCTTTGTCATACAGAACCTCAATGTATTCTTTCCAGACATTCTTTACATTGTCTGGCTCCGATACTATTTTACCACTTTTGTTCATGATTCCTTTACGTCCTATCTTTCTTGCTTTTTTCTTGAATAGTTCCCTTGCTTTGCTATACATGAGGTCTGTTCTACAAATTCTTTCACATTCGACAATCTCCTCGCATTTTTCATTTATCCATTGTTCTCTTGCTTTATCTGTTTCCCTTCTTAAAGCATTATTTAACTCCTTGTACTTTCTTTGGCCTTCTTCAGTGTTTATGTTCTTCCACTTTCTCCGCTCTTCCATTTTTTGCAGCATGGCTGCTGTGATCCAGGGTTTTTTGTTTCTTTCACCCGTTATCTTTCCTACCTTCATTTCCATTACATCTTTAATGTTGCTATGGATGTATCTCCACTCCTCATCTACATTCTTCCTATTTTCTTCAGCTCTCTCCCCCAACCTTTCCTCCAGCTCAGTCATGATAGCCTCCTTGTTTTTAAGGAGTTCCTCTAAGTTCCATTTCTTGTTAACTCTTATGTTTCTCCTAACGCTCTTCAGTCTACATTGTATATTTGCCACCAATAGGTTGTGGTCAGAATCGATATCTGCCCCTGGTAGTGTTTTCACATTTTTAATGCTATTTCTAAATCTTTCATTGACTAGTATGTAATCTATCTGGTATCGTCTCTGGTCTCCTGGGCTTCTCCATGTGTAAAGTCTTCGCTGGTGATGCTTAAACCATGTATTAGTTACAATTAGTCTATTTCTATGGCAGAATTCCACAAGTTTATCCCCTCTTTCATTTCTCTTCCCTAGTCCATATTTTCCCACTATGTTATCTTCCTGTCCCTCTCCGACTACACTGTTCCAATCTCCCATTACTATGGTGGTGATCCTTCCATTTCCCTCATCCTCCAATATCTCCATAATAATTTTTCGTACCTATATAAACGCGAGATATTATTTTACAAAAGTTGATCGGATAAATTCGTCTTATGTAAATCACATGCTAAGTGAAATCGACTAAAAAGCCGTAACTTTGTGCAATTGCATTTTAAATTAAACTTTAATGCGCAACATAATGTTACCAAACTTCGTATTTTAAAGTGAAATTTGTACGACATTTTTGTGGATTGAAGTTGCTTTTATATTGTTATGAATTTCAGATGCAAAAATAAACAAATTAAAATATCATTTGTTAGGGTACGATTAAATTACTCGCTTCTGTAGCTTTACCCGATCCAAATGAAAAGCTTTCTTCCTAATTAGCGTTTCATGTTTGTTTTTTTACTTTAAAGAGTATTTTTAACTTTATGGGGCCGAAAGAAATAAAAATAACGATAAAATGAGCTGTTTTGTACCCTATGTTTGAATTCGAACTCGGAAATACTCACGACGCAAAATCAAAGGATTAATAAAAATGGAATAGAAACAAACAGTTGTCTGCCGGAGTAACTTTTTTAAATCCCGTAATTAATAATTTTCCTTCTCTCTGGAGTCATTAGGTAGGCATAAATTCTTTGCCCCCGGGGAAAAAAGAAGGAGGAAGAGGATTAAAAGGCGGCGGCGGTAGAGATATAGGAAGCTAAAACGCCTTATATAAATCTGACGCACGTGCGTTTGGCGATAACGCCCTTAGGAACGACATAAATTAATGAAATCTTGATGTTTTTCCTGTGGACTTTCACGAGAATATAACGCTTTTTATGTCGTTTTGTATACTGCCGACCGAAAATTAGTCGGTTGGTGGATGTAAAAATACGTTTACGAGTACGGCGCTTCGAGAATTGAACTTTTCCTTTTTTCTATTCTTCCGTTATTTTTTTCCTCCTGACCCCTCTCCGCATAAAAGGTCGACCTCGCGTGCTCGGAATAGGAGAGACGGGAAGAAATGTACACTAACACTTTCCTTTATCGCCGCAAACATCTTACGTGCGTGGAAGCCTTGGATACAGAGTCTTAAAAAGACACACCCTGCCCACCTGCCGTACCCTCGCCCTCCCACCCCCCACCTCAACCCCTCTCCCGCACCACTCCCACTCCCATTCCCTCATTCTATTCCATTCTTCGTGCCCTGAATGGACGGGGACGCGATTTTCACGACGCTCTCCACTAAAGAAGCGAGGAAAATACCCACGGCCTATGGGAGAAGAGATTTTTTTCGAATATCGATTTTCGTTTGTATCGATTCCTCGCGAGCGATTGCCGAGTCGATCGACTCCAAAGAATTACGAAAACGCGTATTATGACGATGTAGCTTATTTTTCCTCTCGACATATAAAAATTTTACAACGCTCGGAATCAATGTTTATTCAGGTTGATCGATGAGCGGAAACTTCTTGAGAATTAAAGTATCCGAGCTACCGGACGCCATTTTGTGGACATTTAGCACTAGGACGATCATCGTGGTTGGAATCGATTCTCGCGACTCATTTGAAGCGAGTTCTGACTTTTGATTTTGGAACATATTCCAAAACATCCATTACGTTAAAGTATTTTTTTACATGAATTGACTTCACAAATCGAAAACATATATATGCATGAATAATGGAATGGTTCAATCTCCCATATGTTGAAGATATCACAAAGAAAATAATTAATCTTAAAATGTATACGGTACCTAGGCTTTTGATATCTATGAGACAAACATTTTCTCTCATATTATTACTCGCTCCATATATGAAGTGTAGATCAAGTATTGTTTTCATGAAAAAAAAATCTATTTCGAGATTTTAACAGAAATACACATTTTGAGGTCCTCTGAACACGTTTTAACTATTTTCTTGATGATGTCTGTGTGCGTGTCTGTGACCGGAATTTTGTGGGCGCTCTAACTCAAAAACTATTAGTCAGATCAGCGTGAAACTTTATATTTGACATTTTTGTTAAAGGGAAACGTGCTGATTACATTTTGGTAAAAATCGGCCAGCCGAAAGTGGGTGTTTACTCTTATCACTTATCTGTTTTATTGAATATTTGCTTTAATATTGGATAAATGTAAAAACGTGTCGGAATAAAAGTTGTAGATAATATAATTTTCCACAGCCGTTGTTTAAAACAATTTCCCATATTATACATTGTTGAAGAGATATTAAAAAAAATAAATACTTGAGCTGCCACCACCGCACCACCTACCAGCGACTATTGTAAACACTTTACGCTCCTTTTTATTTTCTTAATTGTTGGAGATTCGGTGCTATATCCAATATCAGAAGGCTACAGTTTGAGTTTATTTCTGTTCTTTATAAAGTCTTGAAATTTTACTCGTAGTTCCTTCAAATATTTATTATCATTTAACCTATTTGGAATTTTTAGAAATATTACAGGTATGAAGAAAGTCATGTGGTGGCCACGTCAGATATTTAGTAATGCGTGACTTACCACCTGAATTTCTGTTCACTTTTTGAGGACATCCACTTGAATATACATTAGATAAGATATATCGATTCAGTTGGTGCACTTATAGATAGGAAACTTAGATCATTTTGGCGTTTTAAAAAGATAAATTGGTAACATTACATTATACTATACTCCCTCTCTCTCTCTAGTGATTTGGTAAGTAGTTTACCTTATATCATTTTTGCGTTGTTGACAAATTTATCGTTTCGTCAGGGATAATAAATTTTATTTCAAGGTGTAGGGAGAATGGAGTTTGAGGAGGGAACTGAATGAAAGGAAGGAATGCGGGCAGGATGGGACGTCAATAATGTCCTTACCGTCACTCGGTGACGCCTACTTTTAAACATCACTTCATTCAGCTAAAAACGCTTCAGTTCTCCATTCATAAAACTTTGTCATATAACTCTTCTTTATTCATGTTTTACCGGCCATTGCATTTGTATAGCAGTGAAATTAACTCCCTTTGAAGCATTAGAGGACCTCTAATTTCATCCGCCTCCAAGAGTCAATCAAGCCCTTTAACCCTGGCCATTTCTTTCGAAATGGCCTGTTTTTTTTAATCTCCCGGCGAATGGAAGTCACCCGGCCTGTACAACAATGGCTCCATCTCACGACATAAATGTGTCAATACGCCACACGCGCTCAGCATCCAGCTGCATCGAGAGAGCAAGGGGCGGCCGCAGTCGCTTTCGATAAGGAGGAGAAAAAAATAGGGACAGCTGAGAGGCTCTTTCATTCCGCAAGCACACCCACACGTACGCTTCCGTGAGCTTAAAGGGAGGCGGCGTATCTAATCGAAATGTTTGTCCACGACCCATACGCGCGCATCTGTCGCCCTGGAAACCGTTGACAGTTTTCTAAAGGGATCACCTTCGGTTTGATAAGTAGGTACAGGGAATTTCGGAGACCATTCAGTGTCTTTGGCTCTCTCACTTCGAAATATTTCGCGTGGGGAGTACGAGTTATTACGGGAATTGATGCCATCGTCTGGCAGATGCGTCATTTTGATTATCCGTCGGTTAGAACCTCCGCTTCTTCTCTGGAATTATAAACACGCTTTGAAAATTTTCTGCCCCAGAACTGAGAACAGTCATGTCCTCCAAAAAATTTCATTTTTAATCAGCGTGTATGCTGCTGAAGACCTTAAATGGACAGCAAATGGTTTTTAAAAGTTTCTTTTGTTTGAAGGCGTTAAAGTTTCTCGCATATTATTTCTCAAATCATGAGTATCTACTGAATATATTTTTAGGATTTGTAAACGAAGGAATGTTTTGAATATTATTAGTGAAAATATTATCTTATTGTTAAATTTATTTAATTTTTAAAACTAAAATTCTTATATTTTGGGAATGCATTTCATATTCAAGCAGTTACAGGTATGGATTTCCAATTTTGTCTAATCTGTATCGTTTAAAACTAAAATTATGTAGTTGGAGCTTAACTGAGAAATTTTTTGTAAAGATTTGAAATCCTTGCAAAATATACTCAAATGTTTAATTTCGGTATACATGTATAAAAATTAAACCGAAGAAGCCATTTTTTTAATACAAGCCAAATAAGGAACGAATAAATGTTACAATTCACCCATAATGAAATTGCCACTTTCGTTAAGCCCTTTTTATTACTTTCTCCATACGTAGTATAGGGGAAAGTATTGTTTTCATGAAAAAAAACTATTTCGAGATTTCAACGGAAATACACATTTTCAGGCGCCCTGAACACCTTTTGACTATTTTCTCGATGCCGTCTCTGTGTGTGTGTGTATGTGACTTTTTTTGTGGGTGCTCTAACTCAAAAACTATTAATAAGGTCAACGCGAAATTTTATATATAACATTTTTTTAAAGGCAAAAGAACATTAGTTTTTGGTAGAAATCGGTCAACCGGAAGTGGGTGTTTACTCTTGTCACTTATCAGTTTTTTACTTTCTCCATATGCGTAGTATAGGGGCAAGTATTGTATTCATAAAAAAATCGACTTCGAAATTTAAACGGAAATACACGTTTTGAGGTCCCCTGAACACGTTTTGACCATTTTATCGATGAGGTCTGTGTGTGATAGCTTTTTTGTGGGCGCTCTAACTCAAAAACTATTAATCAGGTCAACGCGAAATTTTATATTTAACATTTTCATAAAAGTTTGAAGAATTGATTAATTTTTGGTAAAAATCGGTCAAACGCACTTATCCGTTCTTTTGAAATATTTGCTTTAATATTTGATAAATGTAAAAATGTATTGGAATACAAGTTGTAGGAAAATAAATTTTCTACAACCTTTGATTAAAACATTTTTCCATATAATGCACTGTTTAAGAGATATCTTATATTTTTAGCTGCCACCACCACGCCACCTACCGACGAGTTTACAATTGACGCTTAGTTACGTCTTAGTAATGCTCCTTTTTCTTTTCTTAATTGTTGGAGATTTGTGGCTATATCCTATGTCAGAAGGCTATGGTTTGAGTTTATTTCTGTTCTTTGTAATGTCTAAAATTTTCTTGCAGTTTCTTAAAATATTTATTATTATGTAACCTATTTGGAATTTTTAGAAATATTACAGATATGGAGAAAGTCATGTGGTGGCCACATCGGATTTTTTAAAAATTTGCTTTAATATTTGATGAATGTAAAAAAGTACTGGAATAAAAGTTGTAGGAAATTTAATTTTCAACGACCTTTGTTTTGAAACATTTTCTCTATAATTCATTGTTTAAGAGATATCTTAAAAACTAATTTTTTAGCTGCCACAACCATACCTTCTACCGGTGACTATTGTAAACATTTTACGCTTAGTTACGTCATCGTAACTCTTTTGATTTTCTTAATTGTTGGAGCTTCCTGGCTATATACAGTATAAGAAGGCTACGTTTTGAGTTTATTTCAGTTCTTTGTTAAGACTAAATTTTTCTCGCAGTTCTTTAAAATATTCATTATCATTTAACCTATTTGGAATTTTTAGAAGTATTACAGGTATGGAGAAAGTCATGCGGTGGCCACATCAAATTTTTATATTTTCGTAATGGCTTCGGAATTTAGGAAACAGCTATTAAGGGATTGTTCGATGGAGGTTTTTGGTATCAGCTTAAATGGGTTAAGGGGTCAGAAAATACTTTATTTTTTCGGAATTCCATCGATGCAATGCCGAGGCTGTCATTCATTCCGAAATTGGGATCGACTCAATGGTGGGAATTCTCTACGACACTTGAATTTCAATAAAAGCTTTCACTTTCATAATAAAAGCTTCCTCTGGTTTGTGTTATGTCCTATTTATATTCACCTCGACATTGGGAGTTTCACCTTTCGAGACGCGAGCCCTTCGATAGCGAAAAATCTCAAGGTTAAAAAATCGACGGCGGTATTTTCACTGGCGCGTTTTGTAATTCTTCGCTTGAGCATTCAGGATCTTTCGACGGTACGCGTTGAGAATATTAAGATGTCAATTTCTGTGTAATTTACAACAGCAAAACCTCCTCGTATCGGGGAGCTTCAATTGAGATTGCTCTTTAGAGAATTTTTGATGCAATTACAATCAACTTCTTATAGCTTCACTAACCTAAGAAAGGAATTTTATACTATAAGGCTTTATATTGATTTATTAGGCGTTCTTTGCAAAAAGTAAAATCTGATGTGGCCACCACATGACTTTCTCGATACCTTTAACGTTTTTCATAATTCCAAATAGGTTAAATGATAATAAATATTTGAAGGAACTGCGAGAAAAATTTAAAGACTTTAAAAGGAAAAGAAATCAAAACAAATTGTAACTTTCTGATATTGGATATAGCCCCGAAGCTCCAATAATTTAGAAAATAAAAAGGAGCCTAATGTGTTTACAATTGTCGCTGGTAGGTGGCGTGGCGGTGGCAGCTAAAATATTTAGTTTTTAAAATGTCTCTTCAACAATGTATTATATTTGAAATTGTTTTAAACAAAGATTGTTGAAAGTAACATTACCTTCAACTTTTATTGTGACAGGTTTTTACAGTTATCAAATATTAAAGCAAATATTTCAATAAAACGGATGTGACAAGAGTAAACACCCACTTCCGGTTGACCGAGTTTTGCCAAAAAGTAATCAGCACGTTTCCCTTTAACAAAAAGGTCAAATGTAAAATTTTACGCTGATCTGATTAATAGTTTTTGAGTTTAGAGCTCCCACAAAATCCCGGTCACAGACACACACACACACACACACACACACACACACACACACACACACACACACACGCACACGCACACGCACACGCACACGCGCACGCACACGCACACGCACACGCACACGCGCACGCACGCACGCACGCACGCACGCACGCACGCACGCACGCACGCACGCACGCACGCACGCACGCACGCACGCACGCACGCACGCACGCACGCACGCACGCACGCACGCACGCACGCACGCACGCACGCACGCACGCACGCACGCACGCACGCACGCACGCACGCACGCACGCACGCACGCACGCACGCACGCACGCACGCACGCACGCACGCACACACGCACACACACACACACCACACACACACACACCACACACACCACACACACACACCACACACATATACATACATACATCAGCGAGAAAATAGTCAAAACGTGTTCAGTGAACCTAAAAACATGTATTTCTCTTGAAATCTCGAATTCGATTTTTTTCATAAAAACAATATTCTCTATACTTTGTATATGGAGAAAGTAAAAAGAACTTCTTATGGTCAGGTCGTGTCCATCCGTCCGTCTGTCTGTCCGCATGTTTCATCTGCTAAACTACTAGGTAGATATTCATGAAATTTGGTATTTAGGACATGAGGGTAAAGTAAATGAGAAAATAATATGTATGGTTTAAGTAGCCTAATCGGGAGTGACACTTTACTGGTGACAAAAAATGAACTTTTCTTTATATCCCGTAAAATATTACTTATAACAAAGAGTCTTCAATCAAGCATTTTAGAAATAGTTAAATGGCATATGCTTTTTTCAGTATATTTTTGTCGAAGGAGCAGCCGATTTCAAGAAAATCATAAGAGAAAGTCGTAATTCACTTTGAACAGAAATTTTTTCACGTTTTTATTGTCAACGAAAAAAATCTTCATGACAACTGAAGTAAAAAATATCAGCTGTAAATACCTAATTAATTTAATTTTCTTTCGTGCGCACGCAACATTTGGTAAATGAAGGGAAATAGATTATCTTTACGTATAACGTATACACAACGTTTGTAAGTGAAAAGAAATGGAATATTTACGGTGAAGGAATGAACGTGAATATAGAGATAATATTACTACTATTTGGGTAAGTTGAGTTTTAAATAATTGTCCATTGTTTTATTAATTACAACTGATTTGGAAATAAATCGCGAATCAAAAATTCGATATTTCCATGGCATCATTTTTCAGTTCTTAGACATTATACTAACCCATTAATGTTTATCTTTTTTGACATGATTGCATAAATCGTAAAGGACTCCTCTGCCTCGCATGTGCGCACGCATGATGCGCGCATCTTTCCTCCCTTTTATATTTAGTTCCGAAACAGAACTTCGTGACATTTCATATGTTTATCATAAAGAGAAAAGGGAGCTCTTTCAGACGCCCATGTTCACGGATGGATTCGAAACAGAACCAAAATCTCACCATTGGAAGGCGAAAACGAAAGCCATGCCTCTATGTCGGGTGTGTCCAATACGTTCGGCACTTGCCACACGCGTCGAATCGGTCATTTGCGTGCGGCCAATTGATGCTCTTCATCAGTTACACTTGTCTCTTCTAATCTGAAAACTACTAAAAATCTACGTTTGTTTGTTTTCCGTAATAAACAAAATAAACCCTAATTTTAACTATACGTACTGTTATTTAACCCCGCGTGTTGGAGTTATGAGGACTGGGAAAATATTTATTTGATTTCAACATTTCAGAACTCATTTATTACGGTGGTTTACTGTCTACAGTCGGCTTACAGCCTCAAGCCATCTTTAAAAAAATTATAAATCTTATTTATTAACATTTTATATACTTTGTATTATATGACAAATGTGATGACTTGATCAACACAATTTTGGTGAGCATTGAAATCCTATTGGATAACGCAAACGAGTGTGCTGTTAATTCCTCAATGGGCTAAAATGCAGCGAAACTTTCGTGATTAATTACTTTATTATCTTTTAATATATGAGAATTTGATAATTAACTGAAAAAAAATTTTTGACCATATTCTGAACTTATTTATTCTCTCCCGGTGAAGAAAACTGCCTTAATTGTTTTGACGCACGCAGGCTCAAGTTCTTAATTCATACTTCAGTTCCAATATATTTTTTTAATATTCAACTTTTTCATGCCTCTCATCCACGCTTCAAATCCTAAATGTTTAATCTTCAATAAGCATAAAAACAAATATTTCGGTAAAATACTCACCCACATTGAGATCAAACCCACTTAGAAAATTAGCACGCTTTTCAAAATTTGATTGAAACAAAGAAACATCGTGACCTGATAGCATATTTTTTGATTGTGTGAGGAAAATAACGCGTAATTATGGTTGATTCCATCAGGGAAGTTGCGTGCTATCACCCTAATTTCAATCGTGTTCCTTCTCTCGGAAGTAATATTTGGTCGGCGTTGAGCACGTGATGGCGTTTGAAATACATAATATGACCGCAGGATGGAGCCACGGGGGGGATTAGAATTCAACAACTCCTTTGAACGTGTAATTTCGGGTGCGGCTAATGCTGCGAAAGGAATCGAGTTTTGAACCGCCCTCGAAACTTCTGAAATAGTTTGGCGACGCCAAAGGCTTTAATACCCCACGGGTCGAACACAATATATATTATATATGAGGTGGAAGAGGGATCTACCTTTATGCTATATTATGAAAGTTGATAATAACGCCCAGGTAAAATTTCTTTTTAATTACTGCTTCTTACATAATTAACGATTACCTAAGGCCGTGATTTTTTAAGCAATGATATTGTTTTAGGTTATGCACTTATGCGATAGAATATGCTGAGACAACCTCGTTAAGGCAATCAAACGATGATAAAACAGGCAATAAAATATCTTAGGTATTTAAGATGGATTTAACTAATCTTGTGCTAAGTAACAGGAATTTAACGCCAAGATCTTTGAACAAAGTCTACCTTCAGAATTATTAAACATACTTTAGAATTATACGAAAATTGAACATAAATGAAGACGCCATGATGGAGTCGAAGAGTGAGAGGCATACTTTTGGGCAGAACGCGGCAATAGTTTCCGTTTTCTTTTACCTAAAAGAGATGGACAATCTATTTCTTCCAAAAGTAATATAAATTATTTTAAATGCTACGGTATATTTACGTTATTAAGTTATTTATCCCATAAATAAATAAATCATGAGCTTTTCCGTTTAGGTGTCAGGTCGCTATAGATTTATTTTTCACGCATCACAATACGATAAAACAAAATTTGATGGTTCAAATTTCCAATCGTTAAAGCGATGGATGTTATAGAAGAGCCGCATTTAAGCGATGGATGTTAGAGAAGGGCCGCATTAAAGAGATGGATGTTAGAGAAGGGCCGCATTAAAGCGATGGATGTTAGAGAAGGGCCGCATTAAAACGATAGAGGGCCCCAGTTGTTTAATGAGTGCCAGAGCTGGAACGATAGACTTTAGCTAGAAGATTGGACGCTTGTTTTGCAATTAAAAACAATAATTTAGGAAATTCGTTCTATTGTAATTCGGTAACTATGAAAGAAATGTCTTTTTTTCACTAAAATAAAGCATTTATATGAAATCCCACACGATTCTTTTGAGACAAAAATTAGCTACCGAGCCGCAGTAAGGCACATAAATGGCCGCATGCGGCCCGCCCGAATTCGTATTACGGCAAAGTACTAACACACGTACTACAACGGAACGCGTTAGAAATAAGGTATTGATTTCCAGTTATTTTTAATAATTCTTTTTCGTCTATTTCCGGAAAGAGATAGATAGGTAATCGTCTTTATTATGGCGAAATTTGGACCATAAGGAACATTCTGGCATTTAACCCTTCGTCAATATCATAAATATCAAAAATTAACGTATTACAATGAAGAGTATAAAATATACAAAACAAAAAAGATATAAGTGAAGACAGATTTAAGTTAATGGGGAAAACCTAGGTAAAACAAGTTTTTTCTTCCTAGTGAAACCCACGCAGGAAAACACCCACAGAGAAGGGGGTGTGTGAAAAACCTGCGAAAATCCTACATAGTGTATGTATCACAATGGAAAACTATAACAAAATATATAAACAGTAAGTACAGTAGGAAATATCGTAAATACAACATCGCTGTATACCGTCACAAATATACATATAAAGACATTAAAGTAATATACACATGAAATATTGAAAAATAGACAAAATATAGATAAAAATACATTAATTATACATAAAATATACAAGAAAAATACATGGAAAACTACAACAAAATATAGAAAACATTAACTACAGTAGGAAACATCGTAAATACAGCATCGCTGTATACCGTCACAAATATACAAATGAAAACATTCAAGTAATATACATGAAATATAGATAAATATAAATAAATAAGAGGGAGAGGGAGAGAGAGAGAGATAGAAGGAACATCTACCTAAATGGCGCTGTGGTACTCTTTATTTGTCCCACCCTCTCGGGCCATAACAATTTCGGGATTGACACTTTTGGCCTTTTAGACTCCCTTGCCAGCAAGAGAAAAGAGATAGGGAGGGAGGGAGAGAAAAGGAGAAGAATATTGTGGTGGCGTGGGCGAGAAATTAGAGCCAAAAAGGGGATGATAGGAAGGGATGGAGGGAAAACAGTGGTAAGGGAAATAGGAGAGGTGATAGAAGAAAAGATAGGATGTAAGGAATGTGAAGTAGAGGGAAGGAGGGTAGAGACGAAAATATGGAAGGCGAGGAGGGATAGAGGATGGAGAGATAGGAGGGAGAGAGAAGAAAGGAGAGGAGGGAGACGGGAGGGGAGATGATACAGAAAAGAGAGAGAGGAAGTAGGAAAGAATGGAGGCTATGGTGTTTTAGGAATGCAGAGGAAAATATAACAGAAAATTGGAAGAGAAAATGGAGAGGGGGATGAGATAAAAGAGAGGACATTACAGAAAGGAAGTAAGAAGGAAAGAAAAGCTAAGAAGGGCTAAGGAAGAAGGAGGAGTGGAAGAAGACTATGAGTAAAGGAGAAGAGGAGTTACGAGTTAATGTGTTTATGTTTTTGTGGTTGAAAGAGTTGTTAGGTATACGAGATCTGATAAAAAAGTTCGAAGACTTTATTTACAAAAATGGAAATAAATAACGTAAAACATTTTTATTAGCTGTACCCTTCAAAGTCGTATCCCCACATTGATGTGCAGGTGTCCCAATGTTTCTGCCACTGCTGAAAGCATCGCTGGAAGTCTTCAACTTTGAGGATGTCGAGTTCCGATGTCACAATCTGTTGGGTAGTTGGAATATCCTCAAATCTTCGTCCTTTTACCTTCATTTTCATTTGAGGGAATAGGAAAAAATCAGATTTAAATTAATGTCAATTTTCATGCCCTTGCACACTTCTCGACCGCAAATTTTCTGGTCATCACTCAGCAGTTTTGGGACAAATTTTGCAGACACTCGATGCATGCCAAGATTATTGGTCAACATCGCCTGACGTGATCTCATGATATCTCTAGTTCATTGGCGATTCCTCTAATGGTTAATCGTTGATCAGGATAATTTTTTTGATTCACTTTAGCAAACATTTCATCACTGCGTGAAGTTGACGGACGACCTGAACGTGGGTCGTCTTCAACAGATTCTCGGCAATGTTGGAAACGGTTTATCCATTGATAAACAACTGGCTTGCTAAAACAAGCATTGCCATAAGCAGTTCTAAGCATTTGGAGAATTTCTGCTCCGTTTTTCCCGTTCTTTGCACAAAACTTGATGCACACACTTTGCCCTTCTTTTGTATCCATTAATACTGCGATTGAGGGCAAAGACACGTGTCAACTTGACAATGCTCTGCTCAGAACTGGTTTGGTGGAAGCGAAAGCGGCACCACTCCTGCATATAATACGTCATTTTTTATGCTGACTCAGCATTTTGGCCCATTTCCTTCAACTCTTCTTTTGTAATACATTGTCTTAGAACCTTTTGATCAGACGTATAGTTGTCTGTGTGTGTGGGCTTCCTGTAGATGTTGAATTCTAATGTGTTTTCTTTTGTTTTTGTTAATAGTAAGTCTAAGTATGACAAGCTGTTTCTATACTACATGCTGTAGCCGTTTGTTACCTGTTGGGTTTTAGTAGAAATGCCTACTGGTCATAGTAAACATGCTTCCTTTTCCTCGAAGCTCCAGATCCTGATTTGGTAGAATCTGTATTTTTTCTGGTAAAGTTGTCACGTACGTTATACCATTTTGCCATGAGCTTTGATCCTAAAAGAAAAGACACAATAATATTATAATTATAATTAATATAATAAGTGCAAATGGCTTATTAGAATGAGCAAAAAAGCAAAGGAAAGAGGAAGGTAGAAGTGAGACTGTGAAGAAGAGATGAAGAGAAAAGACGGAGGTTGGGAGAGAAGACTGAAGAACGGAGGGAGAATCAGAGAAGCAGAGGTAGGTAAGAGAAAAAACGGGAGGGTTGAGGAAGGTAGAAGGAGGGAAAATGGAGTAAGGGAGAAGGAAGAGAGAAGGGAAGGAGAGAGAAGGAAGGAAGAGAGAAAGGAGGGAGGGAGAAGGGAGGGAGAGGGTATGGAGAGGATATGGAGAGAAAGAGGAGGGAGAGAAGATAGAGATAGAGGAGAAAGAGAGAATGGGAAGATAGGGTAGCAGGCATCGAGCTTATCGACTTTAAAGCGCCCCATTACGGATTACAAATCGGGGTCGAAAAGTCGGAAAATCCTAGGATTTCGATAGCGCGGGCGTCGTTCACGGGTATGCGACGGCGTTTTGACTGAGACACCAAAAGAGACTTGAAAAAATAGAATAAAACGAAGCAGGATTGCAGGGGAGAAGAGAACGTGCGTTGGTGGGGGAGAGAGAGGGGGGAGAGGAGAGAGGGAAAGAGAGGAGAGAGAGAGGCACAGATTGAAAAGAAGAGGGGGAAATTGGAGGGATTGTAAGAAAGTGGGAGAATTGTTTCGCGAGACTGAGCCAAAAACATTCATTTTATTTTCCGGTTTCGGAATTGAATCGCTGGGAGAAATGAGGGAGGCCTCTTAAACTACCCGCTTAAGTTGACCTTCATATCTCTCTCTCTCTCTCTCAGCTTTTCCGCCCCAAAAACCATCCACTCCTATACAGAATGTGAAAAATAAAAAATAAAAAACTCGTAAATTGCTGTGTCGTGTTTCGGAGATTTTCATGAATTCGCCTCACGCTATCGTCTCTAACTCTGCCATTTTCATGAGGTTGGCATAATTTTACGCATTGATACAAGATGTCATTTCGTTTTGAGCGTTTCATATTGTTTCCCGTAATGAATATGTACATGTACGTAATAATATGTCCTTAAGAACCAAATGAAAACTGGATGAATCGAAGTGTAAAATGAAATACTTTCCCCTTCCAAACCATGTTTCGATATCTCCCAATCTGAGAAATCGAGTCGAATCTTTACAGTGTTTCCTTGAGGTTTGACTTATCAAAGTTCAGTTGTATATATAAATATACGGATACACACGCGGTGCTTTTTCTCCGAAAAAATGGTACCGGTAGTCACAATCAGATTTGACGGATTCCTAAGAGGTAAGGTGAAATATTTTTAAGGAAAAAATATTTCATTATATCGAATTTATTAATTTTTATTTATTTCAAATATTTTTGAGAAAGTGACTATAGAAAGAAATATTACTAAAATAAGCATCACAGCTGCAAGTTCCACAAGGAGATCCAAATTTGAATGCTATTTTCATTTTCTATTTTAGCAAAAAAATTTCAAGATTTGAACTTTTTAAAAATTTTCTGTGATAAAACATCGATAAGGGGTACTTATTTCCAAGAGACGGCGTATATATTTGTATGATTTGTCAAATTTGGAGCATAAAAAACGAAAAATAATCAGTGGCACCCCGAGTATTTATTTAAGATATCTCCTGGCAGCGAAAAGGTTTTAATGAGAGTGGATGTAATGCTCAGTACTATCTTCTGCGCTCCTTGCTACAAACGTTTAATTTATCGATTAATACGTAATCGTTTTCCATGAACGCTGAAATGGATTATGTTGTTTATTTTTTGGAAAAGGTGCCGGTAGGTACTTCCTAACGTTGCGTACTGTCAGAGAAAAGGAGTGTGTATGTATACATACATACAAGGGTAATTCATATATATGTGTACATATATCTTTATTAACTTATTTATTTAGTTATGTATTTATTTGTTTGTTTATTCATTTGTTTATTTATTTATATCGCGGAAAGCTTTTGTCTTCTTTTTACTCCTATCTGGCTGAAAATTCCGTTCCAAACTTTGGCTCCGCGTGTGTAATGTGGTAAACTGTGAGGTCAAAAGGCTTATCTTTCCCCTTTCAGGCCGTCTCCTACAATACACGGGTACTAACAACGAAAATTCCTATCGATAAGTTATTCGTTTAAATCTCTCGGTGGCTATATTTTCGTGAATTTTAGGCTGCGGATGAATATGCATCCTTTGGGCGTACGAGGAGATCATAGAAAAGCTCACGTTTAGTACGTATAACTCAGCGATGCAACGGAGGATGTTTTGGCCTAATTAACTCGACCGTTTATGGTTTAAAAGTTTATTTTTTAATTTCTCCAGCAATCCATGAGATTTATTATACCACATTTGAGGGATTATTTAAAAAAGTCATTGCTTATCTCGTTATATAATATGTCCATCTTTTGTCTAATTTGTAATCTTTAAGTTTAATTTCCTTTATATTTCAAATATATTATTGCTTAGAAACAGAGATAAATACTTTTTTTAAAATTTTATCAATCGCATAAAAAACAACTATAATACCGGCATATTGTAAATGTTGTTTGAAGTATCTTTAAATGTTAATAATAACAATTGGGTATCATTTATACCGACGCTTATATTACAAAGGAAATGAGTCTTAATAACAATCCCCTTCGTTAAACTACTGTATTCTATAATTCCACGAGCAGCCGAAGAAAAAGAAATAGTTCGCCATAAAACTTTGCGTACGTCTACTGAAATTCCTTCATCGATATCCGCACATTCCAAAAACTCCCGGAGGACGTCCATCTCCTTCCTTCTCCGTTCTTCCTTTCTCTTTCCCTCTCTCTTTCTCTCCCACTCTACCCTCCCACCCACATTCTCCTCCTGTGTTTCAACTGCTCAATGACTCTCCAAAGCCCAAGCCATCCCGACCAAACCCACCCACCCACATATCGAATCCTCTACTCACACCCCTTCCCTCCCCATCTCCCCTCCTTCAACGTGTGTGGAACACTGCCAATTGCGTGACTCCAATCCACACGAGGCTTTTGGCACCCAGAGGGCAGTACCGAGCGATGCGACACGACCATCGGCCACGCCCGTCGAGGGAAGAGCGGCGATAAAGCGCTTTGCGGAGAGAGAGAGAGAGAGACTCCCTACCAAACCCCCTCCCCTCCCCAAACACCTCCATCACCCCCACTTCCCCCACCAAGCTTTTCCTATCTCTCTCACACACACAGAGTGAGAGAGGAATTGGCGATATGTCCATCCTATCTCTCTCTTTCTCCCTCTCTCTCTCCCTCACCATTTTCTCTCGCACGTCCTCTCCCTCCATATTCCACTCTCCCCTCTCTCCCACCCTATCTCACCTATATATCATTCTCTATCTCCTCCCTCTTTCCCTCTCTCTGTCCTCTTCTGCATCCCTCCCTTTCTCAATCTCTTTTTGTCTCTCCATCTCTCTCCCTCCAAATCTCTCTCTCCATCTTTCCCTCCATCTTTTCCTCTCTTCTTCATCTCTCCATCTCTTAATCTCTTTTAGTCTCTATCTCTTTCCCTCCAAATCTTTCTCTTCATCTTTCCCTCCATCTCCTATTCCCTCCCTCCCTCTCTCTTCTTCCCCTCCTTCCACCCTTTCTCCTTCACCCTCTCTCTCCTTTCTTTCCCTCCCTCCCCATTACTCTCCCTCTCTCTTCCATTCTCCCTCTCTCTATTCCTCTCTCTCTCCCTCCCTCTATCCCTGTGCTCTCGCTTTCCCTCTCTATCCTCTTTCACTCGTTCTCTTTGCCGCGCCGGTTGCATAACTCTCCCCTCTGCCCTTTTGGGATGTCTCCCATACCTCTGGGGATTTTCGGTCTACCGGTGAGCGCGTGTGTCTGTGCGGGAAATGTGTCTGGCCCGGTCGGTGAAAAGAGAGTGAGAGAGTTTGCTAGGGGTTTAGGAAAAGAGAGAGAGAGAGGGGATTCTGGATATGGATATAAAAAAGGGATATCGGACGTCAGCTGTTCCGTGTGAGCGAGTTCTAACGAACGAGGTTTTGAGTCGCCGCATAGTGATCATTTTTGGAGATCAGCTTCACCAGGGGGGCATATTGCATGGTATAATGTGCCCCAAAGGGAATGGTAGATGATTCTATGGCGTACTTTTGCACGTGATGGTGATTCTTTTTAATGCAATCTTTCCTTTTTGGTCTCGCGGATTTCATACTCCACCCGTGGGAAACGTACACGTATGTAATGTTTCCGCAATAATTTTTCCACTGAAACATTAATCAAATTCTGATGTTTGTCGGCGAGGCGATCTTGAAAGTTGACTAATCGTAAGATTTAAAAAATCCTATCAGTTAGAATTTAAAGAGTTTTGCAAAAAAATATCGTTTCGCAGTGATCTGATTAATATTATGGAGCTAGGTTGAATATATACCTCCCTGGCGTGCTTTTTTACGGGATGGTGACTCTTTTTAATGCAATATTTTCTTTTTGGCCTTTCATAGTGCGGATTTCCTACTCCACCCGTGGGAAACGTACACATACGCGATGTTTTCGCAAAATTTATCTACCGAACGATACATCGAATTTTGATATTTACCGGCGAGGCGATCTTGAGAGTTGACTAAGTTAGAAATCCAATCAGATAGAATGTAAACAGTTCTGCAAAAAATATATAGTATCGAAGTGATCTGATTGATTTGATCGAATTGCTTTGAAAATACTCTGCTTTAATCGATTGAAAAATACGGTTTCTTCGCACTCTGATAGGAAGTAGAAATATTAATAAAATCTCGTTTTCTTTTTCCACACTTGCAACTCTTTCCTTGTTATTTATTCTTTTCCGATATAATTCTTATTAAGTGATCTTATCTTAATATGTAGAGTATCATAGATGGATGAAATATAAAGAAAGTCGCCCTTGCAAAAGCCAAACAATGATGTCCGTAATTCTTAATATTTCGTGAAAACAGATTATTTCACTCGTGAGAACGAATGTAACTACATTCTTTGAAAGAAGAGTTATGCCGACTTTTTTCTGTGCCCCTTTTATGCTACAAATTTAGAATATCAGCGTTAAATTTACCCGAAATTATTGCTCTGCGTAAATTGCCTCCTCGAACTTAATCGGATTTACACAAATTTGAAACAACCCAGTTTACTGCGACAGTTAAAAATTTGAAGTGGGGGTGAAAACAAAAATAAAACTATCGGCATTTAAGCACGTTTATTTGAGTGTATCTATGGTACTGACAAAGATTTATCTTTAATGAATGTTTTTCCAATGAAAATTTATTACTTTTATGTACCTACGTCAACACTTGGACACGCAATTATTTAGCAAGATTACTGTGACATTTTTTCATTCTTAACATTTGCGCACAACACGGATATAGCCGCCGTCGCTATGTTGCTTTCTATTTTTAAATGTTTACTCATAAAGTGGTCGTTAAAAAACATGATCCATAGAAGAACTTAGATATACGGGTGAGAATACTTCAGGAAAAATCTGCTGCACACGAAGGTGCTCATCTTGAATGCAAGCATTTATGGATTCTTTCTTACCAAGGGATTTGTAGCCAATCGTTTCTACACAGATCCGCGAATCACATAGATTCGTCTCGTTTACTGCGGGGGAAATAAAAGGAGGTTTGGCGAGGCCACAGCACACTGTCAAATAAACTATATTCCTCTATCACTAACGGGGGATATTGCCTATCATTTCGACCCTGAAAGCTTATTTTAATGCAGAGGCGAATATAGCCCTTAAACTCCTTTCAAGAGAGAAGGAGAAAGGAAGAAAGAGAGAGAGATACGCTGTAAAAACGACCAGCTGACCTTTTCACATATACGATTCGCATTCCCTCCCTCAGGCGCCGGAACGATCCTTTTTACCGCGTATATATATCACCAGCAACTAAGCACCAATTAAGACAGGGTTTAAGGAGGGAAAAGGGGATTTTTTTCAAAGACTTGGAAAGGGGGAATGGAGTGATGGTAGTAGGGGAGGGAGGGAGTATGTGGTTGCAAGGAGTCAAATACTTCCCGCGCTTAAGTAAAAAAGAACAAAGACCGAGGACTTCTGTTAAAGAGATGGAAAAAATCGGCAGATGGGGGAGATTAAATTCGCGTAGCGACAGAGGCAGAGTTGTAAATAACGCCGCGCCTCGCAAACAACCAACGTGTTCTTACGAAGACACACGCAAAAACACTCATGTATGTCACATAAAAGTTCTCGCACGCTATGCTCCGGAGGGGAGGGTGAGAGAGAGAGAGAAGAGAGAAGGAAGGGGCTGGTTTTGCTTCGTTATTCTTTTGTTTTTCATCGTGACACGGTAAAAGTACTGGACCATTAAATATCTCTCTCTCTCTCTCTCTCTCTCTCTCTATCTCTCTCTAAGCCTCGGGTGGAGCGAAGGGGCATGTAAACGGGGCCGTTTTTTATTTTAGTTTTGGCAACGCGAAAAATCCAAACGACTGCGATTTTAATAAGGTTTAAGATCTTAGCCGAGATAGGAGCACCCGAGATGTCGTCTTGAGTGGGGGAGGAGGAGAGTTGTGCATGCAGCTCACTTCTTTCTTGCCGCGGTTATAAAAAAACGGAGGAAATGGTGTTGACCTTTTGGGGAGAGATAGAGATGTGGGGGAGGGAATTTCGCCGAAAAAATATGTTTCATATTTCCTCGAATCGAGCGAGATTCGGGTGAGGTCGAGAACGGAGGGGACAGAGAGAGAGAGAGGCCGCCGGGGTTATTAATTTAACAAATTCGATTAAAAGCTAGGAAATTGCAGATAATGTTTTTAAGCACCTCGTAAAGTAACCCCTCAGGCAAAAGGTGCACGATATATGGAATTAGCCGGTGGGGAGACTAATCTTATTATTCAAACCTACACCCCCTTGCACGAGACGACTCGTAAACTTCAGGATATTAATTTTTACGACAAATTACGTTTCGTGTAATATTTTTTACCGCGGGGCTTATATAAAAGAAGGCGAAGGCTGCGAGAAACGCGAATGGAACGGAATCAAGCGGACATTAGTGAAGAATATAATTGCGTAACTACAATCTTCAGTATTATCTGCGGGTTGAGGGTTTCCTCGCGATTAATTTCTAGAAAGTTGTCAATGCCGTTTAATGGGATTGTTCGGTCTTATTTTGGTTGTTTTGCATAAAACGATAGAAAGAATAATGGATTTATTTATCTGTTGATCTTTTTGTTTGTAACGCGATCCACGTCTATTGATATAAGCATTAGCGGATTTACAATAAGGCCAAAGTAGGCCATATTCTAGAGGCGGCGTGATTTTGGGGGCGGCGGGATTTCGAGGCGGTGGGGATATGGGGCGGTCTGATTCAAGAATGAAAATTAAAACAGTATTTTATGGCGGGGATGGAAAAGTGTATTAGTGTAACTTTCGATGGAAAAAATCATCACAATTAACTATTCCGATTTGATAATCAATAATTCCAAAAATAATATGTAGTTAGAGAAAATTTCGACGGTACGACGTTTCTCCGACTCAGTAGCATGACTTGGAAGTTCTCGTGTCAGTTTATCCTCTCAGCGTTGTGAAGCAAAACTGGTACAAGTCTCGGTAGCTTCATATGCGAGATACACGGATATTTATATTTTTTTACAAAATGCACAATCTTAAATCTGAAAAATCTTCATATATTTTAAAAGTGCCTCTTTACCTTCCTGTTATGCTTTATTCTATTATTTTTACCAACCCATTTAAACTCGTCACGCATCTAACCATAAATACCGACAAAATAATATATTATTCTTCTGGAATAATATTTAAATTAAATCAGTTTATCGAAAAAATGGAGGGGGCGGCAAAAACAATTTGTCCTAGGGGGAGGGTCATTTTCCAAATCCGCCCCTGAATATAAGCTATACATAATAAAACTTGGGTTCAATATTTTATCTAAAGAAATCATTCAAAACTTTTATAAACCTGTTACTCATTTTAGCTGCCATGGTTATCAAAGGTTATTTGATTCTGAAATTAATATTGAAATAAATCTACGACTATTTCATGTTCTAGAATTCTTACTATATATTATTATTATGTTTACGGTAAAAATAATATAGACATCCAAGAAATAGTTTGCGTAAACTGCATTCTTCTTCTATAAATGGACTTTCATTAACAAATCCCTTATTCAAATGTACGTTTTGATCTCGTTTATGTAAATTACTAATAATAATAACTTAATCTAGTAATTTTGCCCTAAAATATACATTTCATAATTATGATATTAAGCTCAATATAATGAAAGGTTTACATAAGGAATATTTTTTTGTAAATCGAAGTTTTAAAAATGAATATTTCGGAAAAGGAATCATTTACCTTAAGGTTTATATCTAGTAAATGATGAAGATTGCTTCGGTAATTATAAAGCTGTTAAAGGAACGGATAATAAACCATTAACTTACCTAGTTAGGCCTAACTGAATTTAGATGTAAATGCTATCTATTCCATTTATTGAACCAAGTAACTATATACCAATGTAACAATTAAAGATAGAAAGCCATTTATGTATTGGTATTACATTTTGAATAAAAGTACATAGTACTATGCTCCCAAAAATGTCTTACCAATCTAATTTTTTGGATATTTCTTTAAAATTTTGTGAACTACTTTATCCATGAAGGATGCTGCTATGATACCAACCTCTTTCCTCCCACATTCCAGTAGGTCATATTATTAGCTGGTTTTATTTTACAATTTTTCGGTGCTTGCATACTGCAATCGATTAAAAAGTCACCATACACCAAGATCTAAACTCGTAAATAAACTAACGCGACAGCGTCAAACACTACACAGAGCCTATTCAAATAAGATAAAGGTTTTCATTTTCTGCGAAATTAAGGCATCTATCCGAAATTTTTAAATTCTCTGGAAATCGACTCGAGTCCAAGTTTTCGAATTTCATGTTTCATGGCCCAGATCTCCCTTTTTAAGCAATAACTATAATCATCATTAAGACAGAAACCTATATGTTACACTAAAACTTATAAAAAAATTAGGATATTTTGTGTGTTATGATTATGGTGTCTTATAGTACGTACCCGGATAAAAAATTATTTTAAAATTATCACGTTATTAAAAATCAATTAATTAATTTAACATTAATTCAATTCTCTTGAACTATGGTAAATCAATTCCCATTGACAGACATTGGAGTCGTTGCCGTGGTAATAAATATTTTTTAATTTAAAAAAACCGAAAATATTTTCATTATTAGGCGTTCTTTACCAGCGAAGCGGTAATAGCGGAACGCCTTATGGGCAAGTCTGGTCCGTCCGTCCGTCGTAACTTTCATCTCCTAAACCGCTGGACGGATTTTCATTTAATTAGGTATGAGTGATCTTTATTAAATTTATCGCCCAATTGTGATTTTCAACTGAATCTGTCAATTAGAACTTCCACTTTACATAATTACTTCAAGAAACACATACTAGTATCTCGATAAATGGCATCCGTCAAGCAACAATGAAATGTCAAACTTTTATCTCCCTAGCTATTATATGATCTGTAAGGTATAGATTAAAAAAGCATTCGGATAGAGAACAACATATACTACAAGAAATTCCGCGAGGCCACATAATTACGAGTTATGGTTTCGGAGATAAAAAGCATATTTTGTTTAAATCGATCGCTAAGACGGTTCTTTCGGCAAAAAAACAATTAAAATCCATGTTTTTCTGTCCCATGCCTTTATATGATATATGATGATATAGTTTAAAACATTTATTCGGATAGAGGACAACATTTACTACAAGATAGTCTTCGAGACCACATAATTACGAGTTATGTTTTCGGAGATAAAAAATCAAGAAAATCCTTACGACTTATAGTTTCGGAGATAAAAATTCGAAAATCGCCCAATCTTTCGATACCGTTCCATACGCATTTCCCATTAAGAACGCCTTTGAAATTTCTGTGTATTTCATTTATGGAGTAAAGTTTTCCATCCTGTTTTATGATTAAAACCACTTTTTTATGCAAATTCCGCATGGATTTGAATTTTTTCTTCAAGAAAAGTAAACGTCATTCTGTCATCCACAGTACGGTGTATTTTTTGACTTCATATCTTAATTTTAAATAATTTCAAAAATAAATTTTATATTGCCCTGCGCCGTTTTCATTGCTTTTCTTATGGTTGTTTAAAATGGTACATTGGGGTCAAAAATATCCCTTAAATCTAACTTTTCTAGAATTTCGGATTTTTTCCCGAAGTTGTACCCAATGACCTATCTTTGTGCTAAATTTCAGCGCTGTAGCACTTCTAGAAGTACCTTAGATATTACATGATATCTCATATAGTACATATCCTATATATGTAAGAAACAGCTATTTGTAATGATAAACCCGCTTATGTTTTTACTCTCTCTGTCTGCGCAATCAATTAAATTAAAATAGAAAGTATACGGTAAGAGATATAAAGCTGAAATTTTCAAAGTGTATGTGATTTATGATGCCATTTATTACGCTGCCAAAGAATTATTTTTTAATCGGTGGACGGGTGCCTTTTTTTGAGCAAATCTTTACAGATAGAAAGATAAAAATTTTCCCTATTTGTGTGACCTTTAACGCCATCTATGACACTGAAGAATTTCATTTAATTCTAGGAGCTACAGGGGAGCCTTTGTTTAGGAGAAAAGGGAGAGCGCCAAGAGGACCGCTTTTAGTAATGTACTACATTCATCTCATAAGCCAATTTTCATAAGATTAGAAACCTAACATGCGTAAGAGTATGAATATGCTCTTTAAATTTATTAGTAAATAAATAACTTTATGTCATATCATTATATTAATAACTTTATAAAGAATATTAAGTTTACAATTCTACATAAACCTCAATAAATAAAACGGCTGTTTTTCATATTGCGTCAGCTAATGAACTGCCCATTTTTTTCTTTATTCTCAGAGCTAGACGTCCTGGCAAAATTTCTGTTTCGAAACAAAGAGATTAATTAAGCCTTGGGACTTTCGCAAACGGCGACGTCTTAATGCGCAACTCTTAACTTCATGCTTTTGCGACACGGACGCGTGAGAAACCGAGCCTTAAATAAAATAGATTTAAATTTCCACGGTTTTAAGCAGTGACGTTCTTTATGCAATTCATCCGTTGTACTCTTCGCCCCCCCTCTCTTTCTCTCTCTCTCTCTCTCTCTCTCTCTCTTTCTCTCTCTCTCTCTCTCTCTCTCTCTCTCTCTCTCTCTCTCTCTCTCTCTCTATCCCTCCATCGATTAACGATCTGCACGTGTAGGAATTTTCACCGCCGACAAATCTAGAATCTAGCCATTGTCGAATATTTCCTTGCCAGTCGCTCGTCTTTATAAGCCATGTGCGTTCCATACGCACGGGATTATGCGCACACTCCAAACACTCTCACAGGCACGCATGCATGTAGCCACGCACGCAGGCACACACACGCACACACAGTCGCAGGCCGCCAGGAGCACATACGCTCAAAGGTCATCGACGCTTTTATCCCCGCGTCCTCTTAAAACATCCCCTCTCCAAGCGCGGGAATACGCGCAGACGTCACGTGACGGGCGAAGGACGCGGCGTTCTTCCACGATCTTATGCTGTTTTGTCATTCTAAAGCGTTATAAGGGTGCCCTCGCCCTCTCTTTATTTTCCTCCTCCCCCACTCCCTCTCTATATCTATCTTCAGAGTGACAATGGGAATTGAGTCTTCCATCACATCGTATTCACACGCCAGGTGTCACCACCATCGAGCCGCTGCTGTTTTGCTTCAACACGTCTTTTCCCCCGCCCCCTCGTGATTTATTTTGTTTATTTTTTTACAAATGCCTCTTTCTATGACCGTCCTTCGGCTAATGGACGCAATAAGTTGTCACTTTAAATCTATCAGTGGGAGGAGTTAGTTTCGTAGCTCCTCCTTTGTTTTAGACCACCCGCGACACAAAACGAAACTCAAGGTGCAACAGTGACGTTAGCCTCAGAAGTGGCGTATTTAAAAATGCCGGTGCTGTCGGCTTGACAATGGCACGCAGTGGATTTGTTTTTTCTTCTTTGTAATGATTTGATGACTGTTTCGCGAGTTGACTCCCAAGTTGAATATGATTAAGGATGTAGTCAAGGTCTTTTGGCTACACAAACTCCCATCCCACGGGATTATTATAGTTTCATTATAGCTAACATTCTGTGTACAGAAATTTACTGTTAATTGCAGTGGTCTGCCGGAAATAATAACGAAAATGAAGCAAAAAATGGGTGGTATGGATAAAATAATTTCTTTGCCATGCTAAGAAAGGACTTTCGCGCTATTGAAAGTAAATCGGAGCATAAACTGGAATTAAAAGGATAGGGAATTTTACAAAATAATGGACATTTTAACTATTGAAAGGGGTGGGATAGGTATATGACATATCCAACACAGACGGGTGACTAGATTGTGTTCTCGCAAAGAAAAATGGCAAAGTATAACTGGTGGTCCATTCTCACCGTATAAGTTAACATATGAAAAAGGAAAATCTTACCAATGAGCTCAATATAGGTGAACAAAAGTTTTAAAATAGTTATTAAGAAAACATTAAACGTTTAAATTAAAAAAAAATTCGAGCTAAGGATCGAAAAAAACTTGACGAGAGAATAAAGAAAGAAATTGGTGGATTCTGGTATAAACTTGTTAATACTTTCTTTGAACTCAAAAGGTCGTATGTACTTTCAAAAGTAAAAGGCTGAATCGAACATCTTATTTTTTAATTGTAGTGAAATAAATAAATACAAGGAAAACGTTACCCGCAGAATTTTTGCTGGCTCATGAAAAAATAAAATGCGAATTAAACTTGATATGCGGAGAACGATATTTATTAAAAGTTAAGAACCATGATAGAGGTAATGAGATAACTTGGAAGTTTTAAGGAGAGGCGCTTTGGAGACGTAAAGCACGGTACATTTTTTTTATTTCGGTGGCCATTTCGAATTTGTTTCCGAAAACAGAAATAATAAATCTCCAGATTGCTATGTTCCAACGTTGATGAACGGTTTTTTCAACTAACCTTACACGTTTTGAGCAATGCTTCATACGAGACGGACGCGGAGTATAGAACAATAAAGCGATCCAACCGACACGCTCATCGTCTTATCCGCTGGCGTCTCGATATTAGTGCACCTCAAAGCAGCGTCCCACAACATTTACTTTTCAATTCGTTTGTAATGCAATAATAGTATGTTATATTATTCTATTTTGATGCTGATATATATATATATATATATATATATATATATATATATATATATATATATATATATATATATATATATATATATATTTAGTAAATATTTTTGAAAAGAGATTTTTTGTCGAGAAAATTTGTAAGTTTTTACACATGGACTGTGTTACATCCATTCATGAATCCCGCATTGCCTTTAAGACCCAAGTCTGAATAATTTTTAGCAGAATAAAAAATAATATTCGACGGGAATTACTTGAGTGTTTGTGTACGTATATCACACATTTGCACATACGCGTTAAATCAAAAATATTCGCGAGGAGGACGCATGAGTTAACCTACCTAGATACAAAAGAAAACAACTGAATTGTTATGCCACTTTATAATTTAGCAATTCACCCGCATTCATTTAAATACAACGACGAATGAATGCCGCAATAAAAATAGGAAGAGTCCTGTCTAAAAAATGCGAGAAATTAACGTATTTAGTGAATTTTTGCTCTTGATTTTTCTTTTTATAAAAGTATTAAAAGCGGCCCCGAACCGTGTTTATGAAAGGGCTGATTAATGCCCGCAATACATCCGCTGCTCGAAGTTGGTCATTCATACAGGAAAAACGAAGGAAAAAATCAGTAAACTTTCACGAGGTAAATTTAATCGCTGCGTGATTATGGCCAAAAAGGGACGAATGATGAATACTTTGTCGCATTTTTTTAAATGAAACTAGTGCATAGACAACAATGTCATTGCGGAAAACTTTCAGAGACATTATATAGATTACCTACATACTGACATACGTATGGATACGCTTTCCTTAGATTTTCTTAACATGCTGTTAGTTAACGCAGTAACAAAATTTCAACAAGAGAACAATGTAAATAGAATATTCGTATTATTATACATAAATTAAGTAGCGGAATATAACAATAAGTGACATCGATTCAATTCTTCTTCATTAAAAAAATCATCAAATTTTAATTAATTTATACTTTATTTAAATAGTGACTCGTTTAATTAAAATTGACGCCACTCTTCTTGCTTGAATGAAAATATTAACGCACGATAGGTGGAGTCCAATAAAAACTGGGCGGAGCGATGATGCAGCAGTTTGTCACGGTAATAATATTACGCATTGCATGAAAAATCGGCGTTTCATATTTTCTCCATGCGTGGTATACACGTTTTAAGTTTTTAAGGTCCTCCGAATACGTTTTCACTATTTTCGCGATGACGCCTGTGTATGATAAGAATGTTGTGCGCGCTCTAACTCAAAAACTAATAATTTAACCAATGCGAAACTTTGCATTTAAATCTTTTAATAAAAAATCTAGATTTGAGTAGTTTTTGGCTAAAATTGGTCAACCGGAAGTGGAGGTTTACTCTTGGATTATCCTTTTATGTTAAATACGTCGCAGTTTCATTTGCTATGATAAAATTTTCTAATTGTTGATAGCGATGGCTACGCTGACAAGGATAATTTTAATTGAGATAAAAATATTCCCTGTGCCAGCTAGCGTCATATTTAGTATACACATTTTCTTGTAATTATTAACAGCGATCCCAACGATAATTTTAATCGGGAATCGATATTTTGTTATCCATAGCAACAAATAAAGGTTTTGTTTTTTATTGATTTTTTCAATGTGAAAAGTGAGGCAAGGTATTTTTCACTGTGAAATTTTTTCGTAGTGTTATAGTGTTATTCACCAACAAAATTGCCGATTATTATTCTTGGTGAAGCTGATGTCACAAGCAGCTTGTCATTATTATTATAATCATATTCATTACTCTCTATGGAGAAAGTCATGTGCTGGACATATCAGATTTGTTTCCTATTATAAAAATCTTCGACAGGGATTCGATTTCTCTCTTCCACTAAAATAATCTACGTTTTTTCAGTCGTGCGAACATCTAAGTCGGAATATCTCTGGGTAATAACCTATTTTTAAAACGACGACAAAATAGTGCGATACGTTCAGGGGACAGGTGGGTAGAGTTCACCTCTATTATTTTACAGATGGCATACATAGTACGATAAAGGATATTTTTACGGCGGGTGACACAAAAGTAAAAAAGAACTGACCTAATGGTTCGTGATGCTAATGCATGCACTCCGGTGCGATAAAATAAATAAAGGGGGTATTTTTTTCTCCCGCATCCATTGTCGTCTGACGCAAAAATATTTTTTTCCTAACTAGAAGGGGAAAAAAATGAACAAGAGAATAATGCGAAGCGCTAACCGAATCGACCGTTCCCGCACGCGGGAACGTCCGGCGGAGTGCCGTCATATTTTTATTTTTTTCGCCTTTTCCTCTCTGACATCGCTCATTTTTAATCCATGGAACGACGGTCGGATGACTAGGATTTATTATTAATGCTGCGCGGTTCGGAGTTTCTTTATTTCAGCCTTTAAAGTAATACGCTCGGGAAATGAGAGGTGCTAATGGGGAGTGGGAACGGGCGCCATGTCGTTCTTTTTGGCTTGTCACGTCTTCGCGCACGATAAAAAAGCAGAACTCTCTTTGATCACGTTGCGAAGCAGGAAAAGATTTTTAATGCGTTTAACCCACTTGCACTTCCCGTCCCGGGCACGCCGTAGTATAGCGTTACGAGTTCCGTCCTTCGTCGAATAGATTCGCGTTTCAGTTGTTTTTTGTTTTTTTTTTCCTCGAAAAATTGCGTCCGGATTTATAAATATTAATGTCTCTGTAGGCAATTAGTCTCGCTCAATAAAAGAAACGAGGGAAGCGGTGCCTTTTTTGTCATTCTCGTTGCGAGGAAGCTATTTTTTCCTTAGCATGCATTTACAAGGGTTTTTGCTTTACTCTATCCTCCTAATGGAGTTGATGTCAGCAATCCGTATGTCTCCGACTGTAAATTTGAAATTTTTACAGAGTAATTTCGGTATTTTCATTGGATTTGATCTCGTTCTGGGCATACTACTTAATTGTAACTTCTGATATTCGCCAAATAGATTTTAGTAATGAATTAATAGAAAATATAGGCTCTTCATTTAATTCGCGGAACAAGATGGCTATAGTCGACATCACTGTTGCTATTAAAGGGAAACAGGGCTCTTTCTGTAGTGGTTTTCAGTTATTGATGGTTATATATAAAATGTTACTATTCATAGACAATTGTTACGGCATTCATAGTAGCATGTAGATATCTGTATGCATTTGCTAGAATAATTATACAAATATCATCTTCCAACGAAACTGTTTCAATTTGTCCATTAGTTCAACTTCATATAGGAAACTGTTATAAAGTTAGCAAAGAAACTCATGAAGAGGAGATATTGCCGTGATATTTTAGATTGCGGCAAATTTACGATGTTGGTCTTTAAAACCTCATGTAAAAATAAACACTTTCATTACTTCGTCACAAAGGTTAATGCGACATTTTCACGTGCGCACCGAATTTATTCATCGCGCCATTATGCGAGAATCCTTGAAATTAGAAAAATATTCTGCGGAATTTGAGGAAAATTGCTTTCTCATCCTTTGGCTTTCAGGATTTCGAGGAAAAAATTCTCTTTCAACGCCTGCAACAAACGCGTGCGCGGATTCCACTATTTCGCACGCAACCTGTATCAGCTCCGGAACGAAAAAAATTATCAAAAAACGCAGCGGCGTGTGATGAATGGCGTAATCTTAAAAATAATAAAAAACATTTCCTGGTGAAATATGGAATTCGTATTTTTCTCGTGGGACTGAAATGCTCGCAGCCTCGCCCTTTCTCTTCCCTTTCCCCCTCCTCATTCTCTTTCACTCCCTTTCCCTCTCTGTTCCACTATCTCTTTCACAATCTTTTTCTGCATCTCTCCCTCTCTATTGCCCTCTTTCTCCTCTCCTTCTGCGTCTCAGTTTATGTATAATTGCGATACACACATATGCATATTCACATATATGTACATGGTGAGTCAAAATTGTGACATCATCATGATAAGTAGTCTTTCCGTAGATAGATCCGTAATTATTCGTGGTTAAACCTGGTTCTCCATATACTCCTATTTTTCACTGCCCTCTTCATATCTTGATAACTCTTTTTCCCTTTCAAATCGTCTATCAGCTGAAACCTTTCCCTTTTTACATCTAGTTTTCCTTCTAACACGTCTTTAATCATTTTCTCCTCAGGTAATGCCCAACCCAGTTTGCCTTCCTCTTTCTAATAATAATAGCTAAAATAAACAATTAGCTTTTCAATATGTAGTAGATTAACTGGTGACCCATTGATATGGAGAAAATCAACTAGCATTTGAAGAAAAGAAATGCATTCTAAAATGATACTGGAAGTATGAAAAGGTTAAAGAGATTCAGCGAGTATGGGAACGTTAATATGGGAAAAAGGCCTCATTTAATCTTACAATAACCCGCCTCCGTGATAAATTTTAAGAGCATGGAACTGTTCACAACATCAATAAGGAAAGCTGTGTGAGAAAAAGGACGTCAAGAAGTGCCGAAATCATCGAAGCCATTAGGAGAGAGTTGTCTCTCTTCTGTGCTAACGAAGGGATCACCCACGAAAGCTTCCGTGTTTTTTGTGAGTTTTGGGTGTGTCACATCGACACCCCCAGCAGCTCGCCATCTTGAAGACATCTTATTGGAGAGTGCTCACTGTGCTTCTTAATCCCAACAACATTTTACCATCCATTTATCCCATTTACCTTCCTCTTCAGTAATAATTTATATATATATATATATATATATATATATATATATATATATATATATATATATATGTTACGAGCAAATCCATAAGTGGAGTTAAACTTCGGGATTTGCCTGAATCGCCCACAAGTGTTTGGGCAGAAACGCCCGGGCAAATCTAGATTTGTCCAAATGTAATGGTCAAATACCGAAGTAGATGTGAGATTCGGAGTTTGACCAGGGCATATAGAGAAACGCCGATAGGTGTTTGGGCAGATCTAGGTGATTTCAATGTGTATAGTAGATTCGGGTATAGGTCAGTTACGCGCGACCGTTTTGGCTCGGGACGATTTGGCGACGGGAGATTTCGGCGCCAGCAGGATTACGCTCGGCGAAGAACCAGCATGATTTGACGGGAGTGGCAATAATAAAATGATATTATAACTATTAAGTGAATTTGGTTAACAAGTAAGTAAGTTGACCAATTACTGAGACGGTAATAATTCAGTGAAATGGCAGTAATTTAAAAACCACTTTTAAATTAAAATACATGAAAAAAGTTAACATAATTGTACACCCCCAACCACTTAACCCAACCCGTTGGAGGAAAATGGAACTAACCAAACTCCCTAACACATAACCGAGCCCGGTTGAGGAAAATAGAACGAATCCAACCTCCAACCACTTAACCATACCCGAGGGAAGAAAATGGAACGAATCAAACCCCCAACCACTTAACCATACCCGAGGGAAGAAAATGGAACGAACCAAACCCCCAAACACATTGCCCAAACTGGGGGAGGAAAATGGAACGAATCAAACCCTCAACCACTTAACCCTACCCGGGCGAGGAAAATGGAACGCACCAAACTCACAATCACATTACCCAACCTGGGAGAGGAAAATATAACGAACCAACCCCCAAACCACATAATCCAGCTCGGGGAGGAAAATGGAACGAACCATATCCCCCACCACTTAACCCAACCTGGGGCGCCGAATCGTCTCGGCGCCGACTTGCCCCGTCGCAAAATTGTTCCGGCGGCGAAACGGTCGCGCCGAATTGTCCCATTCCGCTAGATTCTGGGTTGGGTTTGGTTTCGTTGGATTGGTAACTCTATCCTTGTATTGATTCGTATTTGGTAGATCGAGTTTTATCTTTAAATGACTTACTACAAACTAAAGATGGAGAGATCTGCTTCACAATTCATTATAATTAGCAAAATCGGTATTTGAATGTACCGAAATAGATGTTCGAGATACCGGGACAGAATACTTATAACCGGAACAAATTTGGAACGGATATAGGATGCGAGCCCCGCCACATCTAGATTTGCCCAAAAAAATTTGGTCACATCGCGAATGGCCCGTAACATCCCAAAAAAGTGCATTTTATAAAAATATTTCGGGATTTGCCCAAAATACCTGGGCATATCTAGATTTGCCGGGGCAAATCTAGATGTGCCCTCATTTCGGGATTAGCCCGTAACACACACATATATATGAATAAAATGTTTGCATAACTTCTGTTTAATCATTGCTGAACCGCATTAATTTATTTTTTGCTATATGAAATGGCACTGGATCAGAAACTTACTGTTCTTATTCTGAAAAATGTATCCTTTTGAATTTACACCGTAATTTTAAACCTTGCAATATGATTTGTTGGAGTCTCAAACCGGCAAAAATTAAGAATTTTTCCCTTTATTCTTCTCCCCTCTCCGTTACTCTCTCCCACCATTGTCCCCTCTCCCTCCCTCTCTCTAACCCGTCCCTCCCTCGGCCTTCTCTCGCGAGGTTCCTCTCCTGTATCTTTCTCTCTCTCGCTTTCTCTCTCTCTCTATCATTATATCTTCCTCGTCTTTTTCTCTCCCTTTTCCCCTCATCCACCTTCTCTCTATTCATAACTTTCTCCTTCATTTTTTTCATTTTCTCTCGCGTCATTTTAATACACTCTCATTTCTCCTTTCGTCACATTTCTTAAAAATAACATTTCGTACTTGTACTATAAAAATCTCTTTATTTTCTGTTATTTCCAACTTCTCGAAGCTTCATTTTTTGCAAGCATCTCGTTTCCCTTTCGCTATTTCTACTCTCACTTTCTAAAAGCTTTTTCTGTCGTATATAATTAATACTTATATGGATCTCTATTTTTTTATCTCAGCCTCTGAGTGAATTTTTCTATGGAAATTTATGAAAATTAAAAGCGGTTCTTGGAGAGGAAAGACAAATAACTTTATATAATCTGAAAGTGTATAAAGACGTTCTGAATGGATCAATTTCGAGGCAAATATTAACTATCATTTTAGTTACGGTATTATTAGATATGCAGTTCATAAAATGCATGTAAACTGCTTAATAATCTATTTTGTGAGTTGTAAAGGATTTTCAAATAATTATTAAAACGATTGGTATGTTCTGCACAATCAATTTTTCAATTTAATTTAGATTACAATAGCATAAGCGGCAAGTGTAGAAATGGACAGGATGTATAATATTACCGAGAATGAATGCCGGGCCTTTCACTTCCTGGACAGGTGTTCTCTTGTAAAGCAGCTACGAAAGTAAAATCTGTGACCTTAAGCTTAATTATATTCTCATGGACAAAAACATGCAAATAATATGACAAACCTTACTTGAACAAAACGTTCGCGTAGATTCATATCTTGCGTACATTTCCTTTGTATTTTAAAATATTAATTATTTCTACCTTCCGAAATATTCCCTTCATTCTTTATTCTGTTTTGCTTTCGTTTTTAAATATTTTCCATCTCCATTCGCTTCTCCGTTACTAAAACCCTATTTACTTCTACTGGATTCTAATTACTCTCTCCCTCCCTATTGCTTATGCGTCCATTTGGTAATATCTCATTAATGTGTTCATAACTTTCTCTACCCTTCTTTGTCCGAAAACCTATATTCTAATTCAGCTCATCCCCACACCCCAAACTTCCTTACCTAATCTTAATTCCAATAATAATCTTATATATAATTTCAGAATTTTGGTTTTTTTCTTTGTTTGTAAGTGCGGTTCTCTTTTTCGTGAAAACGGAAGACAAACCCCCTTTAAACGTGGTATGGTTGGAAATCACGGACTCCCGTGAGGGTGCGACGGGTGTTCGTTTTTTCTTAAATTTTTGGTTCAATTACAGACGCGTTTCATTTTCCCATTTGATTAACATGTAATCGGCTGGAATCCGATGCGTAGACTTTTAATCTTTAACATTTTTAAATGTCACAGAATTGAGATATCTTCGCAGAATTTGCACTTTTTATTATTTATTTCTTATCGTCTATTATTAGAATTCGAAATCCTTCAAATTTTAAGTTTGTAGTAGAATTTTCCCCGATTTTTTCGCATTTCAAAAGGAGGTTACCAGGATTACTGGCATTGTTGCCCTTTGTTTTCAGTGCATTTGCACGTAGCTTACACTCATTAACACGTATGAAGAACAAAAACTGATTGAAAATTAACGTGAAAGCTTCACCCTTTGAGACGTAGCTTAGAATTTGAGACTTGATGTGATATAAGGAACTATTATAATTTTTGTCGTATAAGTTGAGTGGTTCATTTCGCAAAATTTAATAGCATAATTTTCATGCAAATGAGGATATTAACTATATAGAAGTGGTTATTTTTATATAATTACTTGTTCATAAATTAATCGAAAAAACTCCGACCAATAATTGCGCGGGTCTCAGCTAGTCTATCTTTCTCAAATCTTTAGCTCCTATTTTTTCATTTTCAGGTCATATCTTATGTATCTTATCATATTTGCCTTATCTGGATTTAACGAGTTTTGAATAATGTTTCCTTCGCTATCGCCCGCGTCATTTTTCACCATCTCTCATATGCACTTCACGGGGTTTGATTTGTCAGGCACATATTTCTTGAATGAGATACATGGTTGTTCGTGAGAAACATATCGATAACACGATTGAACGAGCGTAATATTTGCTGTCGATAAAAATGAAGTACGAAAGAAATAGTATACCTACTTTTGCTTGTATTTCTCCAAAAAGTAATAATAGAAGTAAAATACAACGAAATTACATAAAACAAACATGAAATTTAAGTTATTAACTCTCGTATCGCCATAAAAGGGCCTGAAGCAAGGTTAAAAAAGTAAATGAACTCCCGTATCTTTAAGTGATGTTATTATAAATGTAAAATTGCTGCCTGGTAGACTAGTAAATCTATAGATTTTTCAAAGGACATTCCAACGGTAAGGTTGCCATTGAAGCATTATGTGAAGAGAAAAATACATGCAAAAGTCTCGCCATTCGAACTCAGTATCGTTCCGGTAAATTTTAACAGATGGCATCGTATAAAATCAAAGGCAGATGGGACGGCTTATTCAATTCCTCGATGAAATACCATCTACTCTTCGTTTTTTATGATAACTTATCGATATCCACGATCGGGCAGATGTGTTGATGTGTGAGCTTTGTCGGTTTGCAGTTAAAAAACTAAGTCACCCATTTAGGAATAGATAGGTCATACAGCTCCATTCGTGCCATTCAATAGGAATTTTTGATTCGGCGCTTGATAAAAAGAGAAGCAATTACGTGGAATTGCCGTAGTGAAAATTAATTTAATTTCCAGATCCTCATGAAAAGTAGAACGTTGGTGTATTTTTTAGTACTTTGATTAAGCCATTTATTTAACATCGCTCTCGGATTTTTTCTCTTTTACTCTATTCTTTTCCCTCCTCTTTTGCATTACTTTTCTCTCTCTCTCACTGTTGAGTTTCATTCAATCTCTCACACTCACTCTCCGTTTCTCTGCGCCAATCCTTCCACACTTTAATCCTCGGCGGTCAATACCTTTGCCGAACAGAAAGACGGACGTGCTAAAAGCACCCTTTCCCACGATATGCGTTGGCGGCTCATGTCAAACCGACTCCGACGCAAGCGAAACCCTTTTCCTCCCCCCCTCTCTCCTAAACCTCGCCAGCTCTCCTCCTCCCTCCCTTTCCCGTTGTACGCTGCTGGACTTCTTCCCTACCTCTCCGATGTCTTCCCCATCTCTATCTCTCTCTCTCTCTATCTCCACCCTCCAATCCTCCTCTTTCTCTCACCCTCCTCTTTCCCCTATCCACCCACGCACGCATACACGCGCAGAGACATACGCACCCCCTTAGCATCCCAAAGCGCGTTATATGACCAGCCTTGAGAGAAAGATCGCCGCTAGAATTCCAATTGTTCCAGGCAAAAAAGAGGGAGGTTTTTTAGTAAAGATACCCTCGAGTCAATTTTTTTATCGCCAAAGGGATCGAAAGGACGCGATTGGAGCTCCTGGCAGCTTTAAATGCTTGTGAATATATGGTCTCTTCCCCCTACTTCACTAATATTTTGTTTCGATTGCTTTATATTTCGAACGCGTATTCCACCGCCACGTAGAAAAAGGGATAAATTATTTTCTACGGATATGAAAAATACGCATTTTGTTTTTAATAAGCGAATGATTACGTAATGAATATATGTATGGTTGAAATTATTTCTGAAGCTGCCGTATTCCATGCAATTGATCGATCATTAGCAGCATTATATTTCTTCTTCTAAAAATCACGGTAATTGGTTATTACTTTAGACACAAGAGGAAAAATATTTATTACAAAACGCAGAAATTATATGAGTATTCTTAGACTGCTTTATATACTTGCAGGGACAATTATTCTTATAAATTAACATAAAAGTATATTTTGCACAACTAATTATGTAATTATGTATCAGATCGTGCTATATTATGGAAAACATATGCCAGTTTACTAAAAGGATTTTGGATATGAGCGTTTTATATTTGTAATCTAGTGGAAAACCCAGCGAAATGTAAGAAGACACCAAAAGAACACTTAAAAGTAGCCACGACAAAGAAAATATATTAATACTTAATTCGATCAAAAATACATTAACTATATATTTTTCAAGTTTGAGTAGACTTTTTTATAACACCGAGATCATAAGGTAAGAGGAGAAAGGGAAAAATTTTGTCAGCCATACGAAAAACAGCAGCAAAGAATATTTCGCGCGGAGTACGACTCATCCTCGCAGAGTTAAAATATTTTCTCTTAGATAGTTTTTCGATATCTGAGGTTCGGTATTTCAGTCGCGAGTCTGAATCGCCACTAACTCTCCTCCCCCCTCCAGCTATCTCTCTTCCTTTCGCACGTCTTCCATCCGTCCCATTCCTCTCCTCCTCCCTCTCCCTCTCTCTCTCTCTGACGCATTCCTCGTCGCTTTCCTCCCCTGTCGGATCCCACCCTCCCCTCCTCCCTCTTTCCTTCCTCCCTATCTTTCCCCACCCTTTCCCCCTCCTCCCTTACGGACACTCTCAGTGTCTATCTTCACCTATCTATCCCTATCAATCTTTACGCCCATCCCCATCGTATCCTCTCTTTCGTTATCTCTCGTATTCTTCCTTCCGCCTTACTCTTCTATTCCTTCTCTCCACATCTCTTCTTCTCCCTCCCTCTTTCTCCCCATTCTCCTCCTCTTTTGTGTCACTTCCACCCGTATTTTTTTCATTGTAATTCGTCCGCACCCCACAAGCTTTTCTCCCAACCTCTCCTCTCGTGGAAATCTATTTGTTTAGTTCCCCCTTCTTTCTCTCTCTTTCACTCTTCTCCATTCCCATTTCCCATGTATAGAGGGGATCCTTTATGGTTCGATCGTCTGTAAATCGAATTTTAGATTACAGGAAGAATGTATTTGATTACGTTAGAATTCCTACGAGTCAAGTCGAAATTATCCTTTTAAAAATGCTCGAATCATTTATAAATCGGATAATTTTTCCATTTCTATTTTAGTACAATCTTGTTATTAACGAACTTCTGGGAGAGATGCGTAATTCGTTTCTTTGCACTGCCAATTCGACATGACGAATGTCCCAGAATACTATGTGAATAACCAATTATTTAAAAAAAAAGGTCTGTTATATGTTTTTTCTGTCACTGTTATTGCAATGTCGCATCAGTGAAAGTAAAAAAATTAAAGTAATAAAGATGACAAAACTTTAACATAATTGTTTACAAATTTGAGGTTTGGTAAGTGCTTCTACCGAAGAATGTCGTGGGATGAAATTGACTTCGCTAAATTAAAATTATTTTTATTACAGCATTCGTTGAAACGAGATTTTAGCGAGTTATTTCTCTCTACAACCGCATCACTTTATCTGCCCATCCCCTCTTCCTCTTTCTCCCTCTCCTCTCCCACTCCATTTTTCTAGCCCCTACCATTATAATTCTATTTCAATTGTCACCTTTCTCCAGGGGGAGACCCCGCAGCAAATAATACGTATATGTAAATCTTAAATATTTTCCTTACTTATCATTGCCTGTATATTAATGAAGAATTCCCCACCCCTCTCCCTCACACAAACGCTACTGATATTTGGAAAAGCCTGAAATTATAAAAAATATAGTATAAGTTTGTTTCTTTTATTAACTTTAATCCATTAGGAGAAATGGGTTGAAAATATTATATTATGCCTAACAATCCTTATAATGCCGTAAAGACAAGAAAAATAAGACGCATTCATTACTCTATGATACAAGTATTGCGGGTTCGATTTTTGGTCGAGGTCGGTGATATTTTACGGCTAAATATATGACAAGTATTCCTTTGGCGGTGAAGTGAAGACGTCGATCCAGTATATTGTACGATATCGGTGCACTTCAAATAACCCCTTTTCATATGGGACATTAGGTAGCTAAGCCCCTGGCACCTGTAAATAACCCCCCTTAGGGGGAAGGGGAATATGACCAATGCTTACGTAAGATTATTTTATCTAAAAAATTTTTACTTTTTATGTGCGATTTACGTGTCCCAACAGATCGCCCACAGCGAGCTTCCACCGGCTCGTTACCCGCGTTTCGCCCGACGTTAGAATTCTTTTCGCCTTATTTAACTGATTTTTCGGTAAACATAACTTTACCTTGTTTAATCTGATAGATGTTTCCTCATTGTGCTTTAAAGAGCATTAAAATGCATTACAACGCCATAAGAAGGCATTAGAAAGTATTGCCATGCATAACTGTGCATTTTCTAATTTTTATTAGAAAGAGGGGGTATAACGAAAGGGGCGAGGTTCACCCAAATGCTAACGGTTGCTGACATGGAGGGACGAGGGGGTCAAAAATAGTTAAACATTTGCTGTCGTAATACATGAACGGTCCCCTAGTGAGTAAATACGATCTGTAAAATTCTATCTGCCATCAGGGGCGGCTCGTGGTGTCGAAAAGAACGGGAGCTTCACGTCAACCAAAATCTACCTACGTACCTATAGTGTACATGAAAACGAAAACTTACTTCATGATAATGATATTGGAGGCCTAAAGTAGTGACTACTGAACCAACCGGTAATTGAGGTCAAGTCGTCATCTTTTAGAGCCCGAACAGTGGACGCAGACCTCATGCTTCACTTAACAAGTAAATACACACACTATACACAAATAAGCACAATAATCTTCCCTAGCTATATATAACATTTAAGAAATGTTGAAACATGAGAAAATATATTGGTCTAAGGGCGAGATACGTCAGAAGGCATATAACCGTAGCCTATATCTTGCACTGGTTTTCATACCGAGAAATTCCTCTTCTCAGCGTTATAAAGCCGTATTTTAGAAGTCGCAATTACATTTTTCGGATTTCTAAAGCGGGCGTCAGGTGCCTTGGTCAGTAAGGTTTGAATGATTGGGGGCCCCTTAAATCTCGGGGACTCCCCGAATTGCGGGGGTTGCGGGGCCTATCAGTACGCCCCTGCTTTTCTCCTATTTTGCCGTGCTCTTGCCTCTCTTTCGATATATTTTTATCGTTAATTCTCTTCCCCGTCTCCTTCCTCGCCGCATCTCTCTTCTCCTCTTTTACTCAGTCCACCGTCCTATGCTGTACGTTGATTTTCCGCATACATCCTCTCCCCCCCCCCCTCTCTCTCTCTCTATCCTGCCCCGCCAACTCATCACGGGCACTCAGTCCAAGCCCTTTCCATATCTCTCTTCCTACACCCCTGTCTCTCTCTTTCTCTCTCTCTCTCTCTCCTCCCCTTTTCCAACCCTTTTGCCTTCATCACGGTGTTCCATCACAAGGGGGCGGGGCGGGGAAAGGGGTTGGTGAAGTGTAGGGAAGGGAAGAGAGATAGTAAGGGTACGGCGCGGGGGAGGGCGTGGAGAGATAGATGAGTGAGAGTGATGTGTGGAGTGGAGAAAGGAGTGGGAAGGGGAGACTAAGGAGAGGTGAAGATAGCGAGGGAGGAAGGGAAGGAGTGAAGAGGGAGGGATGGAAGAGGGGGAAGGTTTTGCTGGCAGGACGCGTGAGACTTTGCTGCGTGTGGGTCTCCATTGAAGAATCCTATCACGCATTCGGTAGCTATCCTCTTCTCCTCCCTCAAACTCCCCCTTCCCCGATCTCTTCCTCCCCACTCCCTTGCCTCCTTCCTTCCCATATCTGACACCGCGTCCGTCCACGTATAGCCGTCTAAACTCCCATCTTCTTCCCACGGGGCACTGCGAAACAATTTCAGGAGTCAACCCTTTTCCCCGTGTGAATCAATATTGGGCGCACATATTAAACAACGAGTCTGATAATTTTGCTTGCTGCTGCTTCTCAATGATGATGAGTTCCCTCGACCTATTATGTATACCGTCCGGTGAAAAGGACAAAACATAGTACAGGCTACTCTCGTTCAACGAAGGACATGCGTTCCTGAAAAGCGTTCGTAAAACGGGAAATTCGTTGAACGATCGTGATTTTTCCATTGTCTTCCCCGTTAAAACACCAGATGCTGCGGAAATCCCAGCGCAGTGCCCTTTCTCCTTATCGGTACACAAGAGGTCCTTCAAGTTTAAGTGGATATTTGTAAATATATTTTGTGTAACAAACAGCACGTTCGGTGACGTCATATTAAGCCTCTCAAGAAATGCAGGCGATAGGGAAAATGCGTGATAAAGTGACATACGAAGAATCCATGGGTAAAAAAGACGGTTTGTGACCCCAAGAGCTATCGTAAATATCCGAGTTTCTTCGATCTGAGTTGGATACATGTTATTTAGTTAGTTAAAATGAACAAAATTTTCGGCAAAAAGTAAAACTATAAAATTCAATACATTCGTTCAACGAACGTTCGTTGAACAAGAGTTACCTGTATTTTTAAATGAAACAGAATGGCTTTCTCTTTTGTGTTACCGTTGACTATAATTCCTTGGATTTAGTTAATAATAAAGTTCGATCGGGTAAAGTGAAAAAGTTAGCGAAGGTAAATAACAAATTAAGATGAATTTAAATTCAATCTATATTGTCAGTCAGTAGCAGTTATATATGATTTTTAAATTAATATGATATTTACTTAGAATATTTTTTTTCTCTTAAGGATTGAAAATTTCGAAGTTACCGCATGTATTATAGCTCTGCACAAGGTGATAAATTGCATAGAATACGGGTTTTGTCTTATTTACATATGTGCTATTAATCTTGCAGCGAATGTAAAGTATGTATGTAAAGGGCATATGCATAGAATGAGGGTTTAAGTAATTTGCGCTAATCTTTGACGAAGATATCGATAAAGTATACATATCCATCACTGTATGTGCAACATAATATAAGATGAACACCAAAAGTTATCAAATATTTTGTAGTCAAAAGTTTTTCATTAAGCAGCATTTTTTGGAACCTTTGACTATTCATCGGAGAGGACTGTCAAAGTATTATGCAGTTCAAGCTAACCCTAAAGGATTGCATTATATGGATTCAGCTTTAAGCTTGAATTCGCAGAAGCAATATATTTATTCTATGTAGTCAGAAAATTGAGAATTCCATTTCAACAAATAATTTAAAATTCAAATATAAATTCCTAAATTAACAAAAGGTTTTCAGGAATATTCGCTTTAGGTTTCCAGTATACATCCATGACCAACTTACTGACAATGGCAAATATTATTGAATAACCTAGAAGCTGTTTTTATTCTAGTCGAGTACCATTTCAAGCAAATATATGGTCTAAAATTGTGAGAGAGTTTTTTTAACCCTTAACTACGCGCGCCCCGGCATGCAGTACCGCATTTTAGCCAAAATGTACATAATTCTAGGAAATTAACTCGAAGCGCTCCCACTTATCTAAATACCCTATCAGTAAGACATCAACCGTCCGTGGAGAATGATTCGCTTCTCTGATTATTTTTACGTCAGTATTGCAAGTATATATTGTGAACTTCGCTGTCTATCCGGAACGCAGTACCGCTCGCTCGTAAGTGTGTCAGTGAAACAATCGTATTTTTCGCAATATAAAAGATGAAATTGGCATTTTTATGCGTTTTACGGAATATGCATGTAAATTAAATGCGTGTACAATGTTTTATGGAATATGCATGTGATATCTAGAAGAAAGACGAGATGTTTTTCGAGTTTGGAAATCGTTTAAGTCGGAACACAAAACAAAAGAGAGGATGCGGCATCTGATGGTGTGTCAGGCGACGACCATTTGTTGACAACAAATGACTCATGCGGCTCATCCCACCAAAACAAAGCAGAATTAGAATAACAACCATTCACTTTTCGCATTTCAACCACCGGGTTAATCCTTCGTAGAGCCATGACGCTTTGAGTCCACGTGGAGTTCACCTATGCAAAAAAATTTCAATTCTTCCCTCATTGGACCCTCGGGATCATATATTGTGTAAAAAATATTGTGTTAATAATACTTATGTATAAAAATAAACATATGTTTCCTTTAACTAGTGCTATTTATCGTATACATCAACGAAATCCTAAATATCTCTAAGAACATTGTGATATATTAGGTATCCTTATTTTTTTAAAGAAAATATATGACCTTTAATGACTAATAGGTAGGTTTGTCATCAGGGTAAGATAGGCGAGAACGTTACAGCGGCACCAAGTGGAGAAACGTAAATGAAAATAATATTAGAGGTAAAGCGATATCCATTTCGTATTCACGCCCGTAGCTTCGTTTCCTCGGTTTTGCTTCGATCAATTCCAAAAAAGCAGGACCACGCGTTTTCTACAGGTCGCGGAAATCAACAATGTCCAACAATTTATATTTTTCGAACAAGAGTAAACGTTTTTTTCCTAGGGTAGCTTTTACGCGAGAGGGGAAAACAACGGAAAAAATGGGATAACTTCACCCTCTATTTCCGTAGCGGTGAACGTTATTTATCGGGACGGGTAAATGAAATTGAATCGTTTATCGACAATGAAAGACGGAGGACTGTAGGTGGCGTCGGCTTCGCGATATCAACACAATAACTACTTTCATTTTTTTAATTTTACGGCTCGTAACACGCCCTGAAGGGGTGAGGTGATTGGTGCGAAAATGAATTTTTCGGAAAATATTGGACTTTCATCGCGAAAACGCTGCATATAGGCTCCCGAAAAAATGTGTATTGATGTACCTATTCATTGACATTTGCGCGTGTGTTCATGCAGGCATGAACTTTATCCACCGTTGCCGACCCAAAAGACATTTATGTCGGATATTTAACAGGTTACTGAAGTTGATATAAAGGGATATAACATCTCGTAATACATTTTCGCGGAATCTCGAAACCATCGGCCACATTCCCCTCTTGTGTTTTATTTATCTTCCAGATGATAAATTTCGCGGTGAAATGCGCAAATAACTAGGTCTCTTTTCTCCTCCGCCTTGGATAAATTTCTCCGATAAACCGGTTTCACGGAGGAACCCACTCTTTCCCACCCAACCCCTTCTTCACCCATTATGGCTCGTTGTTCGCCGCCTGTCCATTGTTTCCTGACACGACGGCGCCTGCGCGATGGCCATGGGCCCGGGACGTCGGCGACGCGACAGATGGCTCTCGAGGTCTCCTCGCGTCTTAAAAACCCTCGCCACTTAGCATCCGATACCATTCCTGAAGATCACGGCGTCCTTAGGTCGGTCCGGAGACGGACATCTGCTGCCAACAGTGACGTCGAAAGCCGAGATTAGTCCGTGCTCTGGGAAACTTGAACGGGTATTCCATTGTTTTTTCCTCCTACAAGATAGTAAACACTGGAGTAGTGAGTGGTTTTTCTTCCTCCTGCCCCTTTCTTTTATTTTTTCTCCACTCGCTTACGTGACCCCGCTGACAACGAAGGGTAATCAGTACAAACGATTGGTGTGGTCCTAAAGAAAAAGGACATTTTTTAATACTTTCGTTGTCAGAGAATGTCTCCCTCGCTGGGAATGGAGGAAGGAAGTGAAGGTGGGAGGAGAGAGAGAGAGAGAGAAAGAAGGAAAAAGGAGGGCTTAATGCAGAATTTGGGCGGAGAAATGGAGGAACCCGTAAAGCGGGAAGAAAGAATCTACAGTGAAGAATACGAAGGATTTCTCAGAATTGCTATGATGGAGGTCAGGCAATGACGATGTTTCGAGAATACTTTGGAAAATGGAGATTTGATGGTTTTACATTTCGGTCGAACTTTTTTGGTCTTGTTTTAAGTTTAGAATTATAGAGAATCGATTGCACATATCTGTATGTATGTGTATGTATGTATATATATATGTGTGTATATATATATATATATATATATATATATATATATATATATATATATATATATATACACACACATGTATGTATGTATATGTGTGTGTATTTGTGTATGAAATATGCTAATAAGTATTCACAATTTTTTAAGGAAAATATGTCACACCCCCCAATAGAAGCGATATTCACCTTGGCTCGGAAACCTAGCTGATTTTCTAGGTACGGTGAATACATATTTATTTCGCCATCTTTTGTGTAGCGGAGGGTCGTTTCTGGCCCAATTAATTTGATAAGGTCTACCAACTAAGCTAATGGAATCAGTAAATCTCCACTAGAATTATTAAGGCTGTCCTGCAAAAGGGTTATGATTCCCGCCGTAATTAAGAAGAGGAGTCCAAACATATCCTCGAGGATGTGTTTGCGAGTCTTACTTTTAATGCTAAAAATTCAAGGAGAAGAATATTTAAAACAAAATACTTCGAGCGCAAAATCGTCGCTCGCGTGAGCTATGAAATTTCCTCTTGAGAAATCCATTGCCTCATGCTCTTTTGAGTTCGGTTTCATATTTTTCATTGTACTTATTTACAAGCCAAAAAACGGGTATTTTTAGCCTACTAATGAAGTAATCGTTTAAGGATCAAATCCATTAAATAAAAAAATCTTATCTCTTTCTATGACCATTTCACCACTTCCTCATTCTACGTATTAGTATTTAACAGCAGATTTTCTATTTAATTCATAGCATGTTTACTCAGCTTTATTTCATTCGATAGGAAATGGCAGCCAAGAATAAATAGGAAGTCTTTTAGATAAGAACCTGTGTATATTGCAGAAATTGTAGCGCAAACAAAATTATCTTATCCGCAAGTGATCGATCGGTTCCATCGATCCATAAAAAAAATCCTATCGATAAGCGAGGGAGGAAAAAAGGCTCAATCTGAAAAAATGACGAAGGCACGTGTTTTCCTTTGTTTGATAAAGACCGTTGGTCCCAGTCAGTCTACAAAGTATACCTTGGAGATATTCCTATCCCTCTTCACTCTACATCCCTATACCTCTCGCTAGCTCCTCACTAACTCCCTCTCTCCCTCCTTCCTTCCTTCCTTCTTCCGTCACCTCCCTCCAACATTCGCTGTGGCAACCTCTCACCTCCCTGACGTATCTAAATTCTCTTACCCTCATGACACAATGGCCGAAGCTCTCACACACACAAGGGGTTGGATTATGTGCCCTTCCTCCCATCCCTTCTCCTATCCTCCACTCTCCCCTCTCTATAAAATGATACTCGGCTACATGTCGCGTTTGGCCCGGCTATGTCACGAAGCCCGAATTATTGCCTCTATGTTCAATGGGTGGGACCCGTTCACTCCTTCCTCTCTCTCCCTCTCTCTCTCTCCAAAGGCATACAAGTCCTGTGAGGATACAAGGAGAGACTGGAACTGGAGGGAGTGGGAAGGGAAGATAGAGAGAGAGGTCGGGAGAGATAGCGGAAGGAGAGAGGGAAGAAGCGACAAGCATTTTCGGGACCAGGGTGGTTTATCTTTAGGACGTAGAGAGAGAGAGAGAGAGGATAGAAGGGGATTGTAAAAACCCCTTCGTGAGGTAGAGAAAGGGAAGAGAGTGTACACGTAAAGCGGACGGTTCACCGATAGTCCTTTGTTATTTATTCGTTCAGTCTTTAAATAAGGCGGGTTTAGCATACCCGCAAGGGCGACCAATTATGTATCGGATCTTTTTGCCAAGATAGGTTTCAAATATTTGTCGGCGTGGTTATCTCAAGGCGAGCTTTCGACCGCGTCTTTTTTTCGTCGCGATGTATCTATACGCAAACAGAAAAGTATTTTATTTTGCGAAAACTTGGAAAAAGGATAATGAAAAAATAACCCAGTTCGAACTGTTAACCAGACTTTATCTTCTGCTGCAAATTTCCGCAGCATTAATTTTTATAAGAGTGCATTATAAGCTCGATTTGACGCTAGAAAAGCGAAACAAAGCGTCAAAAGTGTACCAGCTTAAAACACGGGCTGTTTAATGCACATCGATGCAAAAAATGTTGATAATTTAGAATTATTAATGACAAAAGAAACGTAAAATATCCGACCTACCATAGATCATGAAGAGATAGGTCACCGCGCAATTTTTTTGTGAATTCGATTAAAATGTATTAAGCTATCGCGACCGATCAAAACACAAAAGAATTCCTCTCTTTATACACCGATGCGAAAATATATCATTTCAGTAAGTTTTTATTTAACGAAGCGATTCGCAACAATGGTTCGAAAACGCTTTATTTTGAAATTAAAAATAAAACGAAACCGTCCCTGATGTTGCGTTCAACAAGCATTATCAATTACAGAATTAAAAAAGATGAGAACTCTTTTCATTTGCGGTATAAAAAAATGTAAAATCTCATGTCATACACACGTATATCGATAAAAATAATAATTCAGATAATTTTTAATAGTATTTTTTTATATTACACGCTGCCATCCGTCGGTGTACGCATCGAAATAATCAGGACATTAATTTCGATAAGGATACTGTTAGAGAATAAATGCTAATTTGAAGGGCCCAAAATAAAATGAAATCTATCAGCCGTTTACTATCAATCAGCCCGTTTAATACCAATTATCTTTGCCTCATAAATATTTGCTCATATATGCGGAATACATTAAAACGACGAACGAAAACGATTATTTTTTATCCATCGTACTTTTTGAGAAGGGAATATAATTATTTTTATCTGGATATCTGTCGAAAAAATTATTTCGGGAAATTTTGCAAAATCAAAACAGTTTTGGAATCAGCGGAAGTTAATATTGCTAATTAATATATATGCCAGCGACGCTAACATCCTCGTCCAAAGTGGATTATAAAAAAGGAATATAACTTTTAAATATAGTTAAAGCAGTAGGTTCATGTTTAATTTTAGCTAGCGTTTCTAAGGTAACCTTTCACCAAAATTAATATTTTAGTACCAATCTGGTAATGTCAGTGTTAATCATTAATAATTATAGCCTTTGACTCAGTATTTGCAATAAAATTTTGCGTAATGTTTGAACTAGCGTATGAATTCATAGCAAATATACCAAAGGTTAAACTCTGACATAACATTTGCGATAAAACACACCTTTTTTAAAAGATTGCATTTATATTAAAATCGACACAGAGCATTACAAAAATGAACAGTTAAATTCGCATTATTTTTTCCCGTGAAAAATTCCAAAAGAAAAAATCATTTCGCATTAGCAGGGTATTTCTGCAGCCAAAAAAACAACTACGCCCTCCATTATTCCGAAATCGATATCACTAAAAGGGGGCGAGTTTCGCACCTGAATTAAGTTTCCTTGTTCTCTCTTCTCCTCCTCCCCAGAGGATGAAAAGGTTTTTTGCGGACTCGTGTGAAACATAAATGCACGCGATCATTGCATAAATCAAAAGGGAATGATAAAATTTTCAACCAAAACCGAGAGCCATAAATTAACGGGGGAGCCGGACAATAAAGCAAGGACTTGACTCTTCAGCTGATATTCCTCTCTCGCCTCCATTCCGTCAATGCAACTGCGTTGCTACGAAACTCGTGTTTACCAATTTGCTTTATTTTCCTGTTTGCTCAATTTCCCAAGCGTGTGGGCACTTCCACTCTCCACCCCACCACGCCACCTCCCTCCCTTCTCTCTCTCTCTCTCTCGTTCTTATTCCCTCTTTTCCTCTCCACTCCAATCATAACCCTTTCCTCTCCACCCCACATTCTTTTCTCCTCCAACCTGACCTCTTCTGTGTCCAGGGCGATTCCGAAACAAATATACGTGTATGTATATGCATAGATCGTTAGGGGTGTTTTTGCGCGAAATTTTCAGAGGCCGATTTGTTTTATTTTTCCTGCGCAGAAGTAGCGTTGGTCCTTTCGACGATAAAGCGAATAGGGTCTAAATAAAAACGTTCGCTTCAATTATATATGCTGTTGCTGTCTTCTTTTTTTTCTCATTCGGGCAAAATAATTGGGGCGTGCTTTTTCGATCTAGGTTAACGAGCGAGCTTAAGCGTCGTCGCGTGTCTTGGCGGAAATCCGAAAAATGACTCTTTAAAAAATTGTATCGCTTTGTGGATGTAGATTTTTCGGTGAATCGGTTGGGCGTCCGCCTTTACCGATCCATGGCAACGGAGTAAAAATTAATCGTTGCCATGATTGCCTTTAAAATATATCTGCTTCTTTCAGGTTTATTCTGGTAACAAATCGCTTCAGATTTTTTAACATTCTCTTCCTTTGAATACTATCTTCTTTTTGCAAGAGATATAACCTAGTCGAAAATTTGAGTTCGTGAATAATTTGACGCCATTTAAAGGAAATAATTGAAGGTATAACAAATGCTTCTTGACAACTTTGTGGAACTTAAAATCCCGAAAAGTTTTGTGCTGATGTTCTACAGAGACCTCACACGAAAACCTCATGCCATTAATTTAGATTCGAAAAAATTAAATTAATTTAGGGTAAAAAGGTCAGTGACAATTTCTAACTTATTTCCGCTGTACTTTACATACCCTAAGCAACCTTTTCAAATTTAATGACTTAAATATATTATTTCCATTCATTGAAGGAGATTTGCTCTCCCAAATATGTAGTTCTTTTATCTGCTCATGGCCAAAGACCGTTCTATTTTTAATTGAGTTTGCTTCGTTTAATTAGCTAATAATACATAAATTATCAATATTTAACTATAATACAATCAAATATGAGAAAAAGCGTGTCTGCCTCCCAATACTGAGGTTGCGGATTCGAATCCCGCTATGATCTTGGGTGTGTGCATGTGATTATCTTGTTAGTGTTTAAAAATTAATTTGAAATAGGTCAAGAAAGTGCTCTTTGAGAGCTAATGTAAAATTAATAAAACAAATAATTTATTTTAAAACTTAATAGCAATAATAATGAACGACTTATTTTAAATCCATACCAACTGTATATGAAATAGAAAATTAAGAGACGTATCTTGGCTGCCCATTATCGTCTATAACCGGTTGAAAAAGAAATCCTTCTTTTGCGAGGATAACGAATCTCTTGATGTCAGCCGCATTGTTCCCACTACAGTGTGTGTGTGAGAGAGAGAAGGGGGGAGGGAGAGAATTGAAAGAGAGAAATATAGTGAGGGGGGTTGGGTGGGTGAGGTAACTATAGTTTTACTCCCGAAAAAATCCCCCCGTGCGATCAGAAGCTTTGGCTTTTCCGATTAAGGACGGGAAGGAGAGAGAGAGAGAGAGAGAGAGAGAGAGAGAGAGAGAGATGGAGAGAGTAAAACGGTGTTTGCGTGAGAAGAGTGGGCGTTTTCCCCTCCTCTTCCCACCCACCTTTTCTCTCTCTCTCACTTCTCCCTCCCTCCGCCTCCTAGTTTTCCCGCTGAACGATAAATCAGGCGTCGTCTAACCCTCACCCACACCTCCCTATATCACTCCTCACTCCCTCCCCCTCCCTCTTTCTTCTCTTCCGGCCGAAAAACCCAAACCACATCCCCACGTCGTTTCCTTCCTTCCTTTACCTCTCCCGAATTTCCTCTCTCACCTCTCTCTCCTCCTACCTCCCACCAAAACCTTTCCCTCCTCCACCTTTAAGATCAAGCAGCAGTGTCCAGGGGGAGGCCTAATTGACGTCCACGTCTCAGAGGGAGAGAGAGAGAGAGAGAGAGAGAGAGAGAGAAAGGAGGGGCGATAAGGAGAGACAAAGAAAGAGAGAAAGAGAATTGTGGTATAAATGAGAAGGGCATATTTACCTGCATCAGTCTCCCTCTCTCCCCCTTGTCGTTCTCTTACTAAGTAGAGGGAGTGGAGAGAAAAGGAGGGAGGAGGATTAATGTGGGAGAGGCTGAGGTGAGATTGGAGCGGGTGGAGGAGGAGGAGAACGGCTGGCTAAAAAGGAGTGGAAGGAGACTGACGGGGGAGAGAGAGATGGTTTATGGGGGTGGAGAGAGAGAGGAGAGAGAGAATTAGGGGAGGCGGAGATAGAGAGGAAGGGACGTGATGGGCAATAGGAGAGGGGTGAAGGTTAGGAAGGAAAGGGGAGATAGGCAGTAAGTAAGAAGGGGAGGGGAAGAACGGAAGAGAATGAGGGATTAAAGGTGTGGGAAAGGGAGTTGGGGAGAATTAGTGGGGGCAGGGAAAAATTGAAGTTTTGATTGAAGCTAGCGATGTGCGAGGGAGGTGAGGTTAAGTAGCAATTTGCGGTAGAAACGTGAAGTCGTAACGAGGAAGAGAGTACTTCCGAATCTTGGTCCGAGCTAACGACTCAGTTTATGGAAAGGTGTTGCTATCGATGGCTAATGATTGGCGATTGATCAGTTATAGGCGTAATTAAAAACTACTTTTGGAGGCTACGGCTAAGTTTAACCGTGCAAAAATTTCCTCCTTAACCGTGAATTATAATGTTTAATATAAGTGATATGCGAATTGTTCGGGTATGAAAACGGGGTCGATCTATAACGGTTTCGTCTTTTTATAAATACTTGAATATATTTCACGAAATAAAAGTATTCTTATATTTATCAGACATGTCATACATCATTTTCTTTGTCATTCTATTTTTGGCTCGTCCATGAGTATGAGATGCCTGTCTTTTTATAAAGATTTTAACAGTAGGGTCAATTACGGCAGGAATATCATATGGGTCTCAAATTTAGGCTTTTCTATCGTCATAACGGTGTTTATACAAATTATCCAGATAGGATATCAAAGTAAGTAGGTATTTAATCAGCAGAACTTATCTGTAGATATCCAGTCGAGTACTACAGAACGTCGTCTGAAGCATGAGAATTCAGTTATTCCTTTCAGCTACGAACTATATCATACTTTAAACTTATATAAAAACAGATATTCTATTTTTTAATCAAACCACATTTAAATTACAGTGTTCTATAAAAACTGACAGAATATCCACTATATAAAGCATCTCGAGGGTTTGCGTGAGACTACTTCACATAATAATTTAGCGACTTCGCCAATTTTTGTGAGATTCATGACAACAGGATTTAAAAAAGTAACTTTTGAGACCGAAAAAGAGGCAAAAAAGATTTCATTCACCGAAAAGAACGATTTATCCTACCCTTCCTGGATGGAGGAAAAACTTCAAAAATGTCCGGTTTAACTTATGCACTCACCCGGGCGGAGACGATGAATGACCAAGCAGAAAAGGAATTGGCGGTGGAGGGAAAAGAACGGGTGGGAGAGGTACGAGCGAGCAGAGAGAGCAAGTGGTAATGAAGACAGAAGATTAGACAAAAGAGCGAACTCGGCGAATTCCGATGCGGAGAGAGAGAGAGAGATGGGGAGTAAGATTTTTAGTGGAGGAGGGAGCGATCCAAGAGAAGGAGAAGGCGATGGAAAGTGGAAAGCAGATGGTGGAGATTGTTTCGTACGTTGAGGTATATATATATATATATATATATATATATATATATATATATATATATATAGTGCGAGAAAGAAGTTGCCCTGCATAGGAGGAGTCGCAAGTAAGTGGCCGAGCGTTTTGCAGAAACATTTGCGGTCGGATAAGAGAAGAAGGGGGGGATGAGGGCAGGAAAGAGGGAGGGGGAGGTTTGGGGCGGATGCCATGCGGCTATACGAAGTTTTAGAAACCGTAAATTCGAGCGAGGTGCAAGTTTCTAACTCGCCCCAATGGACGATGCTATCTCCGATCTCGGTGTGGAACTGGAACGCGAGCCAAAAAAACCAGGGATCGTCGCCGTATCTAGCAAAGTGTTTAACGCGGCTGCGGAATAGTCCCGGGTAATCTCTCCCGAGAGCTTGCGGAACATTTATCTTTTTTTCTATTATTACGATCGAAGAATAAGAGTTTGAATTAATTCGAGGTTTTTTTTCGGACAAATTATCGCGTCATGTATCCAACCACGCCGTGAGGCAATAATGTAGCAAATAACTCCGGAAAGCTCGGAGGCTGAGTAAACATTTTTTAATTTAATTATTCTTGCAAAATAATTGCCAATCGCTCATTTTCCCCGGAATTTGTTTACGGAATGAATTAATTAAATGGGAGAACGCGAAACGATTGGAAAATTTGATTGATATATAATGGAATTTGTTGTATGCATAGGACCTATCAGTTTGTTTATCGATAAGTTTCAAGGACGGCATTTGCTTTTGTTTTTTACGATTAGGTGAATGGCCGCGATATCGAACTTTTCTTTTTTGTAAAAAAAAACAAATTCCATGAATTATATTCTATTTTAAATATATTTTAAAGTTACTGCCGTCTTCCTCAATTGTACATAACGTTCTAACTTTTGGATCAAAATTATCATTAGTTCAAAACATATATTCGCCATTTATGTGCGTAGGATATTTAAGATTTCCTTCGATGATTTTTTGGCAGTCGGGCGTGTTATCCAACATATATTCGAATCGTAAGAGAGAAAGAGAAGAAAAGCTAAACGTGAGACGCGAAGAATAATCAATTTGGCGTGTACAGAACGATAAGGAAGTCGAACTAGGTGATGATAAAGTAGGGGTGAGTCGAAAAGGGAAGTCATAAATACGTTGGAAAGAGTGGACAACGGAGGCATAAAATCTGTTGGAAGAAGTGGTCGAAAGAAAGAGAGAGAGAGGGGGCGAGAAAACGGGAAATGGGCGAGTGCCGTGGCGTATAGAAGAGTTTGGCACGAATTGAAAGAAGATATAGGGGAATAGGAAGACATTTGGATAGGTTTCAAAAAGAACTGGAATGAGAGAGAGGAGGAGGAGGAAGAAGAAAGAGAAAAAGGTGGAATCGAACTAAACGAAAAATTTGGAAATGGCGCAGAAGAGAAGAAAGAAGAGGAAAAAGAGAATTAGAGAAAATGAGAGCCAAAAGATGAGAAGGTGGAGAAGTGAACGAATACGTTAGAAATGGCACAAAGAAGATGGTTGAAAATGAGGAAAAAGTGAGAGAGAAAAGTGGGTAAGGAAGTGAACGAAAAAGTTGGGATTGGGACAAGAAAGCGGGAGGAAGAACAAAAGAAAGCGGGAGCTGAAAGAAGCGAACGAAAAGTTGGAAATGGTGTAAGAAAGAAGGAAAAAATGAATAGGTAAATAGCAGGTCATATGAGGAAGTGAATAGGATAAGGGTGAAAGTGCTGAAGAAAGATGTGTAGTGGAAGAGGGCGATAAATTAGGAGAAAAGTGAAGAGAGAAAAGGAGATGTTCTCCTTCCCTCTCTCTGCACGCAGTGAGAAGAATCGCTCAAAGGTTTTAAGGAGTTGAAGATAAGGCTTTGCGTGCAAGCTGCTTTTCGACTGTCAGTCCGAAGATGCTATTAATAAAACCGCGGAAGGTGCTTGGCTTTTGAAATTGAGTCTTATATCTACTCCATTTTATCTTGACACCCTACTGCCTCCTTCTTTTCGGCAAATACAGGGAACGAGAGTAGTCGGAATCGATTTCGACGGAGATTTCGTGGACGAGAGGAATAACGAGATGCCTTGCAGCTCTGATTGTGCTTTGTTTAACACTGACTGCGAGCAAAAGGTCAAAAACATCAGAGCACACTAACTACGTATCGATTAAGGACACTAATAAGATTTTTTTAAACATTTTTATCTTAAATATATATATATTCGAAGTAATTTTCTGTAATTTATTTCCTGTTCTTTTGAGGGTCTTCAATCAATTTGTTTTCGACACTGGATGGGGAAATAATTATCCTGTGTATAAATACGTGTTCGAAAGTTTATATCTGACAAATAATGAATTTTTTTAATTATTTAAAGATTAAAAACTCGAAAAGAAATTTTGATGAAATTAGTAAAGTTATACCTAGTAATTTCATTTTCAAGGACTTAAGTGCCTTTAAAGCTTTGTTAAAAGGATTTGTCCCTTTGCCTTTGGGTGTAAAGGGTTGGAATGCTTTTCTTTTGTTTTAATTATTTCTCAAAAGTTTTACATTTAATAGTTAATATTTTCCACGAAAAGATTTTTCCTACTAATTCAAAGAACGTCTTTAATCATTACCTGGCTCAGAATATATAATTTTACTTGCCTTCATTTCAGGCAGATAATGCTGAAAGTAGCGATATGCCGAAAGATTCTTGAAGAAGCTACAGGACTCTCAGGTAAACAGACATTTCTTATTTTATTCATTACAATCAGATATATTTATGTTTTTGCTCAGGATAGTGAACAAAATTTTACAGTGGTATTGGTAGACGTGACATGAGAAGATACTATGTGGAGAAACGGCGCTTTTTCCTAGTTATTTTTAGCCTACTTTCCAGAATGGAAATAGGCTTATAGTTTAGCATGCCTGTCTGTCCCCCCTATTAACTTTTGAACCAATAGACCGATTTTCATGACACGGTGGAAATCTCTTGCTACTGGGCCCGAGGATAGTTTTTGTTGCGAAGATTGAAAGTCTTTTGTTCCATTCCAGGAACTATGCTTCCCATTTGAATTACACGGGAGATCTGAAATCCATCGTGCTGGGTAATTTTCTCTTGCACATTAAAATATCTTAGAATTGTAATATAGGAGCGGGATTTACACTATTCTGTGAGGAAAAGAGTGGAAATTTTAATTTTTAACGTAGAATTTTGCTTGTCCATCGTATTTCTTCGAATTTCTGGTAAATATTGGCGTTTTTGCAGTGTTTGCTACTCATTACGAGAGTGTTGCCATTGCAACGACTATTTTTGGTTTCGGATTCGGTATAGTCTAGTATAATACACTAGTTTGAGTTACCCGGCTTCTCTCGGGAAAGAGTTTCTTTCAAGTAGCAAATGATTTTTATTTCTCGGGGTCCCGCGCTGTCGGTGCCCCAAAATTTCTCAAATGTGTAATTCGAAGAAGAGGTTCACTCGGAATTTTAACTACCACCTAAAGAAACCATTGAAAAATTTTAGTCAGACTTGTGCTCGTGGGTGTATCTCAATGGCGAATCCATAATATAATCAAGGCAAACTGCTTTTCCAAGAATATTTCCTATTAAAATAGGAATTGCTCCGAGTGCACCATAAGCCCTGAATTTTCGTTCCCCATTCCTTAATTACGCAAGCGATGTTCACATTAACATTTACTATTTTATGTATTGTATTGTAAACTTTTACCATTAATAAAATTATGCATTAACGTCTTAATTAATATTCACACGGATAGATGCACCGAAGCCTTTAAAGCAGCAATAAAATTATGTGGATTATGTCGATACTATTCGCCAAAACGTAAACAATAAACAACATCTTGGTTACCAAAAAAATGTAAGTAGATGTATCGATTAATGTTGCGAGAAATCTTTCAATGTTAATTGTAAAAGATAACAATGCTCTAATATTTCTTAAAAATTATTTGACTCACTTTAAAAGTATTCATAGATTATTTAGGCATGAATCTATTTGTACCCTTTATCTTGGCGTTGACTATTCTTACTCTAAGGCGCGCTATGGCGTGGATTTTCCTTGCATTAAAGTTTATGTGGCTTTGAAGAGGACAACAATTGAGAAATTTAGCTTTGTTGCCGCTTGGAAAATGGTAATCCAAACCGATAAATTTTGCACTTAAAGAAGAATGTCGAGCGATTTGGTATGTAGTAGGACAAAACATGAACAGAATTAAAATATTAAGTCTTTCGTGCGTAAAATAAGTCATTTCTCGTGATCGTAAGTTAACATTTAGGTATATTTATATCCACATCAGTGAAGATCTGCATGGCATAATGGGGTTTCTCCACACCATTTCCCATGCATTATTATGGAAATAGTATTTTGTTGACCCCACAGGGTATAAGAGATCCCACGGTCTGCAAACCTGGACTAAAACCTTCCTCAGGTCCATAGGATGGCCCATGAAACTTTTGATTTCGACAGCTCTTATAGTGTCCAAGTTATTAGTTCTCTTTTATATATTAGATACAAGCGTTATTTTTGCCACACAAATTTGCGTGATCAATTTCCGTTTTCCGTTCGAATGTATTTGTAATATTTTATAACGCTAAATTGTGAAATTTGGGGGCACAAAGAGAAACTCATCCGCGGCAATTTTAAAGCTATTAAAGCCAATATAACTATTAAATAAATAATTAAGTGGAAATTGGGCATCGTAAGTTCCGCTTGGATAGTCTTGTTTACCACTTTATAGCATTTTAATAATTCCTCAATATTCTAAATATCTACGTTCTTTAAAATTCACTCACAATTAACTAAAACTACGAGACGTTCTTGATAACATCTTATGCTGGTTATGCATCCAAAACTCGTATCCAAAAATGATAAAATGCTAAAAACCTGACGATCGAATAAACTACCAATTTCCTCGTTCGTATCGAAGCATGTAGATGATAGTTTTTGCTTCCTCTGCGTAGGCTGAATTTCCTGGGAAAGATAACATAATCTAGGCCCCGTTAATCCATACATAGAATCTATATAAAAGCTATGGCAAATTTTTTTCTCAGCATACACCGACGCTGAATTCTCGGCTAAAGAATTTGGTCAGGGATGACTTTTAGAGGTGGTCTTTATTTTTCGAAAATCTTTTTTTTCTGTTGTAGACCCGGTTCGAATGGAGTGGTTGGACGAGGCGAAGTCCGTGTACTCGGCCCTTGTAATGGAACAGGTTCGCGGAACTGTGAATAAATGTGGATTCGAAGGCGGATATTTCCGAGCAGGGATTGAGGAAGAGGTATAATGAGGGGAAGTAAGTGGGAGGGAGAAAGATAGAGAAAGGGAAAAGAGAAATAGACACGTAATTGGAAATAGAGAAAATAAAGAGAGACGGGGGAAAATAAGTGCAGATAGACAAGAAGAATAATGGAAAGGACTAGAAAAAGAAAAGAGAGAGAGAACAATTAAGAGAGAGAGAAGTAGAAAGACACAGAGATAAATGAAGAGAGAGATAGAATTTTATATTGAGAGAAAGAAAAATGGAGAAAGAAATGAACATAACGAATATATAAGGGGGAAGGAAGAGAAACAGAGATAATGAAAGAGAGAGAGAATGAGAAAAGTAGAGGTAGAGGGAATAAGGAAGAATGAGGAAGATAGAGAAAGTAGACGAGAAAATGAAGAATAAAAGGGGACAAAGATTAAACGGGATAGGAAGAGAACCGATGGGGAGAGAGAGAAAGGGCGGGGTCAGGTAGTTTCCGTAGGAGTGGAGAGGTAAAAAGGTAAGGACGTGTTCGTGGAGTGGGAGAGGGAGGGAGGGAGGAAGGGAGGGAGGGAGGGAGGAAGGGAGAAAGGGAGGGAGGGAGGAAGGGAGAGAGGGAGTGAGAAAGGGAGGGAGGGAGTGAGGGAAGGGAGGAAGAATTAAGGGAGGAGGAGTGGGAGGCAAACGGGTGTCTTTCGCTTGAGAGACGACCAGGCCGCGTCGTTTCATTGCTCCTAATTGGGCCGAAAATCGAACCTCAAAATCAGGACCCGGTTCCTCCCTCCCCCCGCCTTGCCTTCTCCATTCCGACCTCTCGCTCTCCCTCCATCGCTCCTCCCTCCACCTCCCCTTTCAACGCCCCCTTCCCATCTCCCCCTTCCCTCTCTCTCCTCTTAAGGAACGAGTCCACTTTTCCATCCACGTTCTTTCTGCCCCTCCCCTCCTTAATCACCCCCCTCCTCCCAAACCCCTCTCCCTCCCTCACCGTTCCCTCATTATTCGCCCCCCCTCCCTCCTCTCCGTTATCTTTTATGTTCTCTCGCGACTCGTTTTCTTCGTTTTCTTCTCCTTGTTCTTCCCGCTCGTTTTTGTCTCGTAGCCGATCATATCGCAATATCCACCTTATCTCGCATCCTTTTGCATATTTTTCGCCTTTTGTTTCTTGTGTGGCTTATTCTCTGTGCGTATTTCGTCTAACCACTTCATTTTTCTCACATGTATCATCCGTTATCCCTCCACTTCCAACTCTGTATTATTTCTTGCCACTACGTATCTCTCAATATTACTTTCTCGTTCTGTTTATTTTTCGCTTCTTTTGTCTTCGTATCTTCGTTTATGAATTCGTAGCATCTTTTCATAAAATGTTCTTACTTCCATTTGCTTGTTGTTGAATCCTGTTCTATCGCATCGTCGATGTTATCTTTTTTACGATATATTTACGCATATTTCTTCTCTTTCAATTCGGTAAATATGCCGGTTTCTTTTATATGTAAAATACATATACGAGTATTTTTAACAGATTCTCAAGCTCTTTGTTATTTTCTCATCATTTATGAGGATTTACTGAAATAGAGTTTTGCCAAATTTAATTTCCTGTGTTATTTATTGGTCATCTATATCTATTTTTTCGCTTTATATCTTCATTTTATCTGATACTTCCTATATTCTATTTTTTTTATTATGGGCCTCATTTCACCCAAATTTCAGTTCTTTGGATTTATCTGTCTTCGTCTATTTCCCTGCATCCGTATTTTTTCCTGTTACCTACCTGAGTTCATAATACTCTCGCTGTTTATCTTGCTCGTTCTTGTTTATATTTATTTACCTTTAATTTATCTTTTCTCCGCCTTATTTTCTTGTTTATTGGATTCGTATCTACTCTGCTCCTTCCTTAGTTTTGTATTGGCTCTATTTATTTATTTCCTATCCACTTTTTTATTTGGCCGCTTTTTCTCTTTCTCCCTCTTTCCTCTGTCCCATACTCTCCTTCTCCACTTTCGCCATCCTTTTTTCATTTCTCTTTTCCCCCCTCTCTACCTTCACTCCCTCCAACCCTTACTTCTTTCTCTCTCTCTCCTTATCTCAATCGTCTGCTCGCAGCATCATTCCTTTTCCATCTCCTCCGCCTCCCACTCTTTCCTCTCCTATTAACAGTTCTTCGAGTCGATGTCAATGTTGGACCCCCTTGGGCACCCAAACCTCTTAACCTCGTAAAAAAGAATTATGGTCCAAGGACTTTTTGGGACGTAGGAGCAGACCTAACAGGGTACTCACTCCATCTATTTCTCTCTTTCTCTCTCTCTCTCTCTACCTCCCACCTCTCTTTCTCTCTCTCTCTTCCTGCCCACGAAAAAGCTTATTATAGCCGTAGCGTTTGATTTTCTCATTTACCCTACTCGAGAACTCTCACGTAAGCAATATGAACGGAGGGAAAGGGGACCAATGGTCTCTCTCTCTTTTCTGAAACTCCCCATTCCATTACTCTCATTAATTAAAAAAAGTGGGAGCGAGAGGGCGGTAGAGGGAGAGGAGGGTTGTGTGCCCGAGTTCCTCCTCTACCGCGAAATAATAATGAAAAATCCTCACATTGCCCTTTTTTTAATGAAGTGGAGAAGTCTTAACTTTATGGAGTGGCCAGGAAATGTTTTAAGGATTTGAAAAAAAAAATAATGTCGGCTGATAAATTAATGTGTTAACCCGCGCAGATGATGGAACATGGCATTGCATGCATTACAACCCGTGCCGTATAATAAAGGATGTTGAAAAAAAAGAGCCTACGCGGCCGTTTTAAGCGGATTTAAAAGATTTTTGCGCTGTGAAATTTCCAACGCAGGATAACATTTAGTCGGAAACGCAAAGGATTTTAGAAATAAACAAAGTCGCTTTTCCCATATATAAATAATAAAAATTAAATCAGGAGCTATTTGAGGTCAGTTTATCGAATTTTATTTTTGCATAACATCGATTCCCATTCGATGCTAAAACGACGTTCTCAATCAGATCCTCCGAGAGAGAAAAATAAAGAAATTCCGGAGAAAAAATTCGTGAGATCAGAAATTTAAACTAAGAGCGGTCAAAAGATAAGAGGGAATGGATTCATTCGCGAAGTGAGTTATCGAGGAACACGACGATATTGAGCGACAAGTTTCAATTGTGGTCGGACAAGTCAAATCGACTGTCAGGTAATCTAAGCATTAAGATAAACCATTTCATATAAAATTTAATTTCATGAAACATTGAAATTTAAACTGATACGAGGGAGATTGAAATAAGAAATCAATATTTTTTTCTCTGAACAAACTGTATAAATAGACATTTCAGGTTACTCGTGTAACCATGGCCAATAAATAAGCAAGATAACTCTTATTTTAAACTGAAAAAATTCTAGGCCGAAAAATGTTAACGATTTCTTTAATGTGACACAACAGCAGAATTTAAACTAGTTTGTATAAGCTTACAAATTTTCCGAAACTATTTCATCATCTACATCACATTATAACTACAATGAATCAGTTTTTTATTATTTTCTCACTGATCAATATTAGCCGGCTGAGACCAATTCGGAGAAATAATGCTCCAAAAAAGACATTTAAATTTAACCATAATATAGTTAAAACAATTTGCGACATGTTAGAGCTGGATTAGATTTCTACAGAATAAACGAGATGGAAAAGTATACTCCATAAATGGAATGCACAGAGATTTCAAAGGCGTTCTTAATAGGAAATACATATGGAACGGTATCGAAAGATTGGGCGATTTTCGAATTTTTATCTCCGAAACTATAAGTCGTAATTATATGGTCTCGGGGCTATTTTGGAGTAAATGTTCTCTATCCGAATAAAGTTTTTAATCTATACCTCACAGATCGCATAAGAGCACAGGAGAGAAATTTATGGATTTTTAATTGTTGTTTGCTGAGAGAACCGTCTTCGCGATCGATGCAAATAAAATATGCGATGTTTTGCTCAGGATTTTCTCGATTTTTTATCTCCGAAAACATAACTCGTAATTATGTGGTCTCGAAGACTATCTTGTAGTAAATGTTGTCCTCTATCCGAATAAATGTTTTAAACTATATCTCACAGATCATATAAAGGCATGGGACAGAAAAACATGGATTTTAATTGTTTTTTTTGCCGAAAGAACCGTCTTAGCGATCGATTTAAACAAAATATGCTTTTTATCTCCGAAACCATAACTCGTAATTATGTGGCCTCGCGGACTTTCTTGGAGTAAATGTTGTCCTCTATCCGAATAAATCTTTTAATCTATATCATACAGATCATATAAGAGCTAGAGAGACAAAAGTTTGATATTTCATTGTTGCTTGACGGAAGCCATTTAACGAGATTCGAGTATAAGTTTATTAAAGTAATTATGTAAAGTGAAAGTTCTAATTGACGGATTCAGTTCAAAATCGCAATTGGGCGATACATTTTAATAACGATCACTCATACTTAATTTAATTAAAATCCTTCGAGCGTTTTAGCAGGTGAAAGTTACGACGGACGGACGGACCAGTCTTGCTCATAAGGCGTTCCGCTATTACCGCTTCGCTGGTAAGGAACGCCTAATAATTTGGGCCACAGATTGTAATAAATGATTTCATTGTTATCAGTTTCCCTGTTCAATCTTCCGCCAGGACGTTTTTCTGCAAAAAAACGGATAATACATCGGCCATGTTTTACGAAAATGCAACCAAAAGTTTGCTCAAATAGCGTGACTAATTTGTTTTGTAGTAGCTAGTAGCTTATCTCTCGAAATATGTCGCCGTTTTAAATATGGCCTGACGGAAACGTTGTAAAAAAGGGCGTCTGCTCTATCGTTCCCTGTTGTGCGGAGTTTAAAAATGGTCTCACATGACGCGTCTGTCCGTGCACTCGGCGGGAGACTAACCCGGGACCTCATACAGAGAGCGAGAGAAAAAGAGAAGAACGGCACGCCACCCTACTCGGCCAACTCGAGAGTTCTAAAAACGGTCGCCTCTCCTTTGCTGTCGAGAGTAATGCGTGTACTGACCTCGTCCTCAGGAGTATTCGCAAAGCGTCTTTATCTCGAGGTGATGGTCGTGCGAATTTCTTATTTCACGCTAATATGTATTATATTCAGGAGAGAGAAACTTAATTTACGTTATTATGAAAAATGTGTTTTTTGAGGCAAAACTTCGGAAAGTGATCCCACCGTATTTTAAACATAAAAGGATCCTGGTCTAATTGGAGTTGGCGATGTAGCTCGTGGGTCAGGATTGAGCACAGATTTGAAGTTGTTACCGGAAGCATGATACCCGCCCGGATACTAGTCGTCATTTGACTTTCCTTTTCCGAAAACCTATCAGCTCCTGGAAAAAGGGAGTTATCCTCAGATCCGGAACGGTATACATTAATATTCTAAGCATCTGTGGCTGATAAAAATACTTTGCTTGGTATTTAAGGGAAATCGGCCGCCTTTTGCGCTGAGCACATCGTATATATGGGCGGCTCCTGGTTTCTTCAACTACATGTTACCCAGCAAGTCACCAAAGTGGCGGGAGGTAAAGATTATATAATTCCAAAATATTCCTAACAATTTTCTCTTGAAGGTTTGACTCCCTTATTATGGTCTCTGATTGTTAGCAAAAAACTAACCTCGACTTTGCTTTGTCCTACAATTAATCACACGTATATTATCGCCGTGATCGTGACTCTTAATGTGCGTGGTTTTCCAACAGTTACTTCTCAGAACCCATAGCCCATATGTAATGAATCAAATGTAGTCCCATGAAATGATTTTTTTGCAAGATAAGTCAAGAGAAGGTTTTGTTAATTTGATTACCAATGGGCTTAATCGGTTTTAAGTTTGATTATTTGTGAATATCCTTAGAAACCTGAGGCATAACTATCACCATAGGATGACATAAATTCCGTTCAATAATGTTATTGATTATGCAGGAAGATAGCCAAATTAAAAACCAAACTCGGACATTAAGTGGCACAATAATTTCAACGGTCCGCGAAGCATGTCTGACATAAAAAATTGATTCTGCAGTTTTTGAAACGATCGCACGACTCCGCTCTAAGGCGCAGTAATATATATTCTTTATAATTCTATAGCAAAAAGGGTTAATTTTTTTTGCGTTGGTCTCCACCACTCTGGATATTTCGTGTCGGACTGCGAGAGGCATTAACACAGACTTGACTCCAAATTTCCGCTCGACATTTGTATAGTACATATAATTTCCGGATCTCGATTAACCTCGAAACTTTCTCATTCTCCCTCCGATTTAAAAAATATAAACGACGAAATGAATGCGGCGGCTTATACTTTTCAGCGAAAGGGTCTTTGCTGCTCTCTTATCACACCAGAGATTTGAATTTTATGTTATTTTTTATTAGTCATAAACTGAAAAATCGTCTGCATTCGTGATCTGCCGTCGTAGAGAAAGTAGCGGCGTGAGAGATAAATTGAAACAAATTTATATAATTTTAATTTCGAAAAAAGAAATAATTTCTCCTTTAGTCAGGCGTTTCATAGTTTGTTTTTAGGGTTGATCCCTCTATTTTAATTGGAATAAATCGAGAGAAGTTTGAATGCAAAAAAAATAATTCTCAGGCAATTCGAAAATGGAGTTCCGATATGCCATGCAAGATCGGGTTGTCGATCAATATCTTTTACGTACAAATAACGTCTTTAAAAGACTTTATTGCGTTAAAAACTCTTTAGTCTATGTTTCTATATGTCTATGTAATATTGTTTTTATTGCGATATTTTAAGATAAATATCTTGCATTTAATTTATTTATATAAATGGTTTTTCCATAATTATCGAACACTATAGTTAGGCCTTTTTTAGTATAAAATGTCACAGTTATGACTGGACAAGAAAATTTGAAAGTTGATCGATTCTGAGAAATGATTTATCACATCGCTTTTTGGTGAAGTGATTCACAGAATATCATTCAATCGTGTCCACGTACTGTTGCCTTTTCCGTTGATTCTGCCTTGGAGATATAAACAAACAATCCTAAATAAGAATGTTTTTTGAAAATTCTTGTATTTTTTCTGCGTTAGTCGTGATCAAACAAGCGAACGTCCTCTTCAGTGTCCTTAAACATTTCCAGAAACTATAGTGTAGTATGTCACGTCATGGACAGGCGAAAATAAATATGTATTACTCGCATCGTTTTCTTTAGCTTGGAAAACGTATTTCAGCGCTCGAGAGCTTCGGAACTTGGGAGAAAATATTTCGATTTGTGACAACGATTTGAATTTCGCATGGCGACGTCTTCTCGTGTGTTACATACAGCTGGTTGGAGAGAAACCGAACACAATTTTCCCATGTCGCACGCGAGGCTTTACAGTCTTTTCCTTCCGATGCTTAGGGAATCTATTGTCCCTTCAACGCCGATTTATCTCCCCAAAAACTTTCACCAAAACGTTTTCGGAAAACTTTCAAAATTTCCACGATTAACATCTCCCTCCCTTCGCAAGAAAAATGTTTATGCTTCATTGTCTTCGCGGGAGAAGGTTTTTTTAAAACGCGCATTGACCGATGGTCTTTGTTTATAACCCGAGCGTGTATGAGCGTGGTGTGAGGTGGATAAATAACGGCGCCGACACTTTCCAACTGCAAAAAACAATGGCGAATACATCATCCCACTCGTCCTTTTTTAGGCGATCCTCTTTATCTTCACGATCTGAGTAGGTCGCAGCTTCTCTCTCAAGACCTTTCGGAAGATAACTCCCTCTCTTCCAACCTCTTCATATGCGTGTGTATATATATAATATATATATATATATATATATATACATATATAGACACTAAGATAACTAAGAACATGCATACATTCGAGTCACTTTTGTTCTAGTTATCTAGTGTTGAACGAAGGTATAATGGAGGAAGGGCGAATTTGAGTACCATAAAAAAGATAATTAAAAAAGTAAGTGGTCAAAGGATAGAATGAATGAAGAACATCAGAGAGTTTAAGCCAAAGGGAGGTCAGGGGCTATTAATGAAATACATATCACAAAAAATTATGAAATCATTTATTTAGGTTCACATAAATACATCCGTATTTACCGCTACCGATACCAGCACTCATTTGATACATCAGCATGGTGTCGAAGAACTTATTAAACTATAGGTTAATCTGGCTTTGATCAGAGGATATCACCGATGAGAGGTTCTCGTGCTACCACCGTTTAAAACTATTGTATACAGAGAAAAATGCACCTATCCATTATCTCAGTAATTATCGAGTATTTTTAAGCAGACTCTGAAGTGCATTGTATTTCATATTTATTAATTTCATTTATTAAAATTTTAAACGTTAATTGATTGTTAGATTGTTAGTTTTTTGATAAAAATGTTTATTTAGTTCATTATAAACAATATTACTGAAAAACACGCGAGAAGGTGGTACGCATCGCGCGCAAATTCACACGGACACATATGCAAATGCGATCGATCGACATTATATATATATATCCACCATCACCTCTTTCTCCCTCACCTCGCACGCTAAAATCCTTTCTCTTGAGCTTTCCACTCCCCTCATTCTCTCCGACCCCTGTCGCCGCCTTAAGATTCCCTCCTTCGATAAACCTCTACATCCCATCTTCGGGAACATCTCACGTTTTCGTGACCGTTCCCTCTTATATTCTCTTGACCTTTTTATTTCTTCCACATCATTTACCTCTCCCCTACACACCTCTCTATCTCCCGCCCCGATCCTTTCTACGAGTTAAACGTTCCCGTCACATTTTCAAAGTTCATTTATTTTCCCGTCGCATTATCAGTATTCTCTCGACATTTGTCACCGTCCTTCTCCTTTTCGAAGGATATTTACTTTATATATATGAGCAACATTTCTCATTCTTGCTCGACTCGGAATTTAATTTCGGTTTGTTTTTAATATATCTTTAGCACGCTGATTTTCTTTTCAGACGCTTTTCGCGGATTGAGATAACGTATGTTTCAAAATTATTCCCAACTTTACAGCTTATGCCTGTCTGCATAGGATCTTATGATCATTTCATTCCATTAGAGAATATGTTATGTTCTTACATGAAGCCCAAAGTTTGCAATGCTGTAGAAAAGGTGGTCTGACGAAATTTTATTAGTTGACACCTAAATAATCCAGGCAAAAGTTTTTGATGAAGCCCGCTGATAAGAAGGGCCGCTTTTCAAGAAACGAAAAAGTAATTTCCTGCTGTGTATCGCAATTCATTAGCAAAATATGGAAGCCAAGTATAAATAATAATAATAACTAAATAATAAATGTTTTATCGCAAGGTTTCAAAACTTATCTTCATCCTTATAGTTTATTATGTATTTGAGTGAATATATCATTGCAATAAATAGTTTTGTTATCTAGGCACCTTATTTTCAGTGTCTCTGAGAGGATATTTCCCCTTTTGTAACTTTTGGATAGTAAATCAGTTTTCAAAGTTTCTACTTCTGCTTGAGACGCTCGCCTGTAAACGGAAGCAGTTTTTAGTTACACGTTTAACCAAAATGTCTGAATAGATACATTATTCTATCTTGATATCTTCTTCATCTTACAAGTTCACTTCATTCTTTCCCTCGTATTTTCCCTCCCTCCTTCTCTCACTCTCTCAAATCCTACCTTCCTCTTTCCTTCCTTCTCTTTCCATCCTTCTCTCTCCTCCATCTCCCTTCCTCTCTCCCTCCCTCTCTCCTTCACTCTTTCCTGCCTCCCTCTCTCCCATCTTTCTCTCTTTTCCTCTTACATTTTCTCCTTCCAATCCCTTATATGCAGCAGCCGTTATCCTTCACGCAGTCGATGGAGACTTCAATGTTTAAGACGGCACACCCACGGTCTTATGGCTTTTGGACGTCCCGCCCTATTTCCTTTCCCTTCTCCAATCTCACGACGAATAAAGCGTCACCTGGTGATAATTTTCACCCTATAATGACTCGGAGGGTCTCCATTGATATCGGATGTGTCGCCGGATACATCCCCTCGACCGTCCGATTCGTTTATTTTTATCACAAACGCGTTGCTAGTCAACTGTTTTCGTGGAGCCGTTTCCTCCCCCCCCCCCCAAACTAATGAGTATGTATTTACCCGTTCGAAATTATATTCGTTGTGACTCGTTTAGGATGAAATGATTTTTTTTTGTGATAACCCTGCGTTATGTTCCGCGAGGAAGCAAATGACAAATGAGGTCGTATGTAATTCATCCGATGGGACAGCATAACTCGATGCAAAAAAGATAATGTGCGGTGTTCCTAATAGAATGTGAAAGAGGTAGTACATTTCAAATTCTAAAATTGAATTATATATATATATATATATATATATATATATATATATATATATATATATATATATATATATATATAACTAAGTGAAATAATAACTGATCCGTAATAGAGTGATGATATATAGTATTTTACCGGAAACTTTTGAGCTGAAAAAATCACGACCCTGTCGATTGTTTTGTTTTTGACTAATAAACATCTCAAATTTTTTTCACCATGCTCGAGCCAAAACGGAAATTCCAGCACATAAAAATTCTTCGGCAGTAGATTTTTACTGAAACATTATAGAATCTAAGTGATTTTTGACTTCTCGAGTTTTTATAACAACATAAGTGAGTATTATTACTTCATGATTAATTACTAGCAATTTAAAATCTCAAGTGATGCATGTAGTCATCTTGGCCACGAATGTGCAAATACATATGTAGTTTGAAACTCATAACGAGAAATACAGTTCCAAATGATTTGCATATTTCTACGTTCAACTGACGGCATGTATCAGTAACTGCTCCAGAATGGATACAATTCATAATTTTAATATGAGACTCTTTAAGATGATTTAGATTCAAAAATAGCTATCCAATCTTACAATCCACATAGAATTGAACATTTCAAGCACTAAACAGTTGTCACCATAAATTCAAGGATTTCTATGCAGTTCCAATCTTTAGAGAGCAAAGTGGATGTTCCGTCTTGTTTCAAAGTCCTCTAGCTAGGACGAAAATTAAAACCACGCACGGCATGCGCAATGATGCAGAAACGGACCAATAACGTTTCAAAAAACAAGAGTCTATCAAAGCACTAGGAAACCGATTCGGATACCGTATTGGACGCTGGTGCAAATAGAAGTCGCAATTTAATATCGTACAAAGACATCCGTCGATTGTATTCAGCTTTCTTCATCTGCGTTACGAAACGCTGGAACGAAATGAGAAATTTATATCGAGTGCTACCATGGATTCCACTAAACCAAAAGAGATCGGTACACTGTGTAATATACGTTTAAAAGAATTTTCCGGTTACACAGTTTTATTGAAAATACTGACTTCAATTGAATATGCGTTCTTTGTTTTGTATTTATAAGTAAAAAAAACTAGGAATTATCGATCCGAAGACTCTTGAGTGACCATAAGGTTATTGGACGACATCAAAGATATCCCTTTGATATCCTTCGCTCTTTTGCGAGTGTGCTTTTGAATAAGAAATGACCCTTCCTCTTTAGTTATTAACCGGAGACAATAAAGAGAGCACTTTGTTGTTTTTTTACATTTACTGCTTAAGAGCTCTTGCGATAACATTATGTGTTGATATATATATATATATATATATATATATATATATATATATATATATATATATATATATATATATATATATATATTTCAACAGACATATAATGTTATCGCAAGAGCTCTTAAGCAGTATATATATATATATATATATATATGTGTGTGTGTGTGTGTGTGTGTGTGTGCGTGCGTGCGCGCGCGTGCGTGTTTTATTTCTTCTCAATTTAAATGAAAACATACCCGATTAAAATAGCCAACCTAATTAATTCAAATTAAAAAATATGACCAATGTTAATTTTAAAATATTTTAGTTGAACTGAATTTACATTTATTTAAAACAACTTACTGAAACAATACGTATAATAGTTCCTCAGTTTTCTTATATATAAATAAATTAATAGATATGAGCAAATAATTAAGAATAAGTCAATATTTTTAGGTGGATTAATGAGTTTAGACTGCGGTACTTTTAACATTTATTTTTAAGTTAACTGCTGTTGACTTGAAGCAAAAGGACCTACAGGAATAATTTATTTATCGCGAATAATAATTATTCGATTTAAGAGGAAATACGCTGATGTAATTATATTTATTCTGGCAGTTGGTCAAAATTGAAATGATTTTAAAGGTATAAAGTTTAAATAATCAATATAGTATTTACCGTAGTTTATTTAACATAATTTAGACATATTAGACGTACATAGACGTAATTAGACATACCGAATGTTGGACTATTTTTTCAATTTTTAAGAGTGCAACTGGAGGCACCAGCAAAAACCTTAAAATTTCCAGTCATCAGCAGATTTGATTAAAGTTTTTTCAATTGTACACGATTAGATACAGCTAACATACATAAAGCTAAACATTCATCCTATATAGTCTATTAGGTACATAGACGCATTTCGACATTATATATTTCTCCAAGAGAATTGATTTAAATGGCGTGGTTCCAAGACGCGACCACGCTGGGAGCCGCACGGTTAATGCACCATCCACGAACAGCAAAAAAACTACAATCCCATTCACTCGACAGCCTCGTCTTTTAATGGAAAAGCCATTCTGTATAAGCACTTATAAGATTAGGTGTGTCGAGCGTACGACGAAACGCACACTCCCGAACCCCTCTTTATAGGTAAAAAAATATCGAATGACGAGTGAAAAGAAAATTTCGAGTGTTTCGGTCTTGAAGGCCTCGGCAGCGATGATTAGGTTCTGTGGGAAATGGCTCAACGCGTCGAGAAGTACAAGACCGTCGGCGAGGTCTGTTTAGTAGTGAGCGTATCGCGGCGGACACAAGACATAAGCTCTCCTTCTTCTATCTCGATGCATCACGGGACGAGATGGGACGCGTTTTAACGTTTCCTTTTTCCCTCGTCCTCCCTCGTCTTCCCTTCATGACGTCTTAACGACGTTTCCCTTCCCTCCAACGAAAAAGTTTCTCCACCCCTTCGCGCAGTCTTCTCTCGAGTCCTCAACGAATGCGAGATCCTAAACAGACTCAATATACTAAGTAAAAAAAGGACGAGTGTGTTGAAAACAACCTACTCCACCCTCCGCGTCTCTGTGACTCTTTATTCTGACTGACACGACTCCCATCTCCCATCCCTTCACATCTCTCTCTCTCTCTTGGTCACTTACTAGGGTCAAACTGAAGGGTGACCCGAGGTCTATTTTTTATATAACCCTTTGGGGTCAGGAGATGCTTTTGAAAAAATAAAAAAGAGTGGAAAAGGAGGGGATTTATATCCGGTTGATAAGATAATTGGTTCTGTCCGGAGCATTAGGAGCGTTTTTTTGTTTTGAAGTGGAGGGCGACGCAAAACAGTTTGTGTGGAGACCACCCGTTGAGGAGCGGTTTATGGGAGTTAGCCAGAGAACAGGTCACACGTTGTCGTGGCGACTAAGAGTTGGACCGTTTTGTTTGATTTTTTTCGAAATTCTTAATTAAGGACCAGGCGACGGATTTACCCGTTGACCACCCAAGCAGGGAAGCGATGAAGTGAAAGTTCGCAACTTTCGAACGGTTTCCGTTATTCAAACTCATTCGAAAGAGTGTGCGCATGAATCGAGTGCTTTGTAAAACCCTCGAAGAACTGCTTCGCATACGTATACGTATACGAAGTTGTTAAGGAGACCGAAGCAATAGGTTCGGAGGACTTTGGCAAACCTACGAAAGCGAACCATTTTTTGTGGCTGTTTAATGAATGTAAAGAATATCGCGTGACTTAATTCACAGGATAAAAGTATCTTAAACTAATCTATGCAAAGTTTTTTAAGGGAGAGGTTTCATCCATCGTGGAAAGACTAAAAACGAATAGCTAGGACTTCCGCTGCTAACTTTGTTCAGTCGATTTATGCATTTTATTACCTCTAGATTATACTAGATAGTAGCTTAATTATCGAATTCAGCATTTTATATTTATTCTTTTGACGGGTGAAAAGATTTTTATATTGTTTTTTTACTCACTGTCATCGTTTTCACAGGAAAAAACAAATTGAGTTTTCTCATTTATGCTTTACTCGGGGCTAATATACTTATTTTATACATTTATTAAGGAAGATTATTTTCTTTATTAATTGCGAATAAAAGATTAACTTTTTTCTCGATTATAGGTGACCTGGTCGTTAATATTTTTAAAAATTTATTCCGACCACCTGTTCGATTTTGACGACGTAATTACCCCACCACAGTTGGTTGATATTATTCTTTTTAATTATATGAGAAAAAATAATGAATATTTTTGCGCTCGTCGAGCTAATAAAAACTCGATTTTCTGATAAAAACATTGAATTTATATTTTATGATTTGGAAAATAAATGAAATAATCACTTTTTTGATTGATATAAGCTGTAAAATGTTTTCAACTTGAAAATTACAATTTTTCATAAAAATTAAGGCATTGAAACTGTTACATTAATATCACGATATTAATACCAGTATATATTAATGTAAGGCTATTACTATCTCAGTATTTGTTTTAAAATCGATGGTAACTAATTATGAGATAAATGATCCCATGCAATGTCGTGTATATTGTATTTTTAGAACGTTCCACAAACGCATTATTAAACTGGCGGTTGGTATTAAATATTTAATATGCTTTATATTCTGAAAAGGCGATAGTGGCATGGTATGTATATTTTTAAAAATATGTTCCAGGACATTAATTCAGTGAAGGAGGCGTAACTTATCTGCATTTCCTAAATAGCTTCCACTTTAGAAACGTGATTTGTGATAACATATATCGATAACCACAAGTAACAATGGTTGATGGACTTTCCCAAGAATGATAATAAGCCGCTTGTTCAAATATCAACGGTAGGCTGTTTAAAGTATAATTATAAGAAAGTTATCAACATTACATGTTTAAGAATAAAATTAAATGTTCATCGCTGTCGATAATCATAAATTTAACTACCAATGTAAAAGCATGACCGTTAGAAATAGTTCTAGGATGTAATAACTCGCTTTAACGGTAGGTTCGTCATCTTTGCCAAACACAGCTATACAGAAGATGTGACCGTAAAGAACAAAAATTCTTGGCGACAACGTCGTTTGATATTAATGTAATGACGTCGTTCGAAAGCAATGGATTAAAAAGAAAAATATGCCGCATGCCGTGCTTCAAGTGAACAAATATTCTTTTTTATCGCTGGCGTTGGCCTTCGTATCGATGGAGGAAGTCGGCAGTAGTTTTCCTGGCAGCGTTTTCCTTTCTGCTCGCCATCTACAGCTGTGGGAAAAAAACAGTCTCGATCTCATCTCGGGGATAGTCTTATTGCCAGACAATAACTTCAAGAGAAAGTGGGTTTAGGAAACTCTGCGAAAAACATCTGCGTAAAAAAAGAGATCACGAAAGAGAAAAATGTGCGCATGGGTATAAAAAAACAAGATTAAGATTGTGGTGTGTGCAAGTTAACCGAAAAAAATTGTATAAAGTCGCATTTTCAGAATTTCTCATACAGTTATATACTTGCGCAAATTTAAAATCGCCACATTTAATGCCCTCGACATTGGATATTTTCAAAAATTACCTGATTTAACTTTCATATCAGCACAGCCGGCGAGCCGGGAGTCTGTCCGGGGCTGAAACGTTCTGGCGTCTTGACGGAAATTCCTTAATTTTCTCTTTGTTACTGTTTCAACTTTTATCATTAATTTTAATTAAGATCCTCATAAAATTTATCAGTATCAGTGAACTACGAAACTTCCAAACTCTCCGAGAAGATCGACGTAAATTAAGTTTACAGACGTAGGTCAACTACTATGATATATTTGAAAATTTTAAATAAATTCCCTCATCTAACCGCTCAGAAACGCTAGAATGATCTTTTTAACTAAAAAAGGGGTGGGAGTATTTTTTGCTTGATTTTCACGAAAAAGGGGGAACGCCGCTTTTCCCGAAAAATAGCCCATCCTTTTCCTGTTGCAGTCAATGCTGTTAGCACATTTCTCAGAGAAAGAGAGGCAGACAATCGTTTGTCCGAGAGCTTTTTTAAACTGCCCCATCCCTTCGATGTTTTTTTTTATTTTTTAGATGTCCATCTCGACTAAAAGGCCGACAAGAGAGAGAGATTGCAAGGTTATCTTCTCTTACCTGGCTTCCGACTGTTAAAAAAATAAAAGAAACGCGACATCTCACCCTTCCCTCTTTTTTGTAGGATAGCAAATACTCATCCGTATCTGAGTGTTTGCGTACTACGTGTGTGAGTGCGTGCGTGTGTGCGCGCGCGTGTGTATGCATCCATCGTTCGCCGTGTTGACGAATGGAGTTGGGAGTGGTCCTCTTGGCAGTGCGGCCTCTGCCGCCCTACGGTCGCCACTTGCAGAGTGTAGGAATGGAAGGGAGAGAAGGAGCGAGAGAGGAAGGGAGAGAGAGAGAGCGAGAGAGGAAGGGAGAGAGAGAGAGCAAAGGAGGAAGGGAGAGGGAGGATTTTGGAGTGGAGGTGAGATGGGGAGTTAGGGATAGGCGGAGGGACGGAGCAGCGACGCCCACGGTGAGGCATCAATTCATCACCAGACGGCGCCACTCGTCAACCACCTTTTAAAACCTCCACCTCCTTCTCCCTCCACCCATTCCGCGTCTTCCCATGCCTAAAACTCACTCTCTCCGGCAAACTGCGCCTCCTCCCCACCCACCTTTGTCTCCCTCCATTAACCCCCTCCCTCCACCGTTATACCCATCTTCGCGAACCCATGCCAACTTTAACCGTTCTCGTACGTACATACATCCATCTCCCAGCGCTCGCTTCCAAATGCATTGCGCGGTACGTTAGGCGAATTTAAAAAAAAACAAGTCGCCAGTCCTCCCCTTGATGCCCTGAGGGAAAGCTGTAACGAAGGTTTTTCCTACGTTACCCGGGGCAACTTATTCAGATATTTTCTAGAAAAAAATCCTACTACAGTAGGGCTGTAACTATCTACTTTGTCTACCGTAATTTCGGCAAAAAATGTTTTTCATTCTTCATATATATATATATATATATATATATATATATATATATATATATATATATATATATATATATATATATATATATATATATATAACAACTTACGGAAAAGGAAAGGTAAAATGAATATATGGATGTCAACAAGGTGTTGGAGCACCCACCAATCAGACGACTTCAGGTTGGCGAGGCCCCGGGGATGTCGAAGCGACACACGTAAAATAACACAAAAAAAACACAAAAACACAGAAACATCACAAACGTAAAGCTTTCGGAACTACTCCTTCTTCAGCTACAGAGAGAGAATGATGATGTTTCTGTGTTTTTGTGTTATTTTACGTGTGTCGCTTCGACATCCCCGGGGCCTCGCCAACCTGAAGTCGTCTGATTGGTGAGTGCTCACTGGGTTTCCTCATCCCAACACCTTGTTGACATCCATATATATATATATATATATATATATATATATATATATATATATTAATATTTCTTTTTCTCTAACATTTTAAAATATCTTACGATCGAGACTTTGACTTTAGATTTACACTATTTCACGTAGAAAGAAATAAAGATTCTCATACTTACTTTCGATTCTGTTGTTTAATTCGTGTTTGCTCATATTTTAAGTTTATATTCGATATACTCCGATTTTCAACATTTCAATTATTGACCTCGGATTTTTGTAATGTTAGAATCGGGCATTCAAGTTCATTTGCACTAATCTTACAATGAAACAAACGCATCAAGGACAATAACCGATTGAAAATTTATGTGAAAAGTTTCGTGTAAATATAAAACAAATGGAACACGTAGCGAAGAAATGAAACGATTGCAATGCATTGTAATAATGGACAACTTTCAAATTGACGCGTTGCCGGTGCATTGATTACTTAATATTAAAGAAACAACAGAACATACGATATGCTGTGCAATCAGATATATTTAACAAAACGAAAAATATTGTGTACCGGTAGTATAAATCATGGAGGTATGTGATTTTAGTTATGAAAATGGTGTGAGGCATATAATTATTTTAAGAGGGGCAATAAAAGTGGTTCAACTAATAACACTCTTTGTAACAATTTTTAGCCTACTTTCCAGAATGGAAATAGGCTTATAGTTTTGTCGTTGTGTCTGTCTGTCTGGCCGTCTGTCAGTCCTCCCTATTAACTTTTGAACCAATAGACCTATTTTCATGAAACTTGGTGGAAATCTCTTGCTACATGGGACGAGCTCTTGAGGGTAGTTTTTGTTGCGAAGATTTAAGTCCCGAGTTTGATTCCAGGAACTATCCTTCCCATTTGATTTACATGGGAAATCTGAAATCCATCGTGCAGGGTAATTTTCTCTTGCACATTAAAATATCTTAGAATTGTAATATCGGAGAGAGTTTTGTACTATTCTATGAGGAAAGAAATGAAGATAGTAATTTTTATCGTAGAAGTTTACTTATTGATTGTATTTCTTAGAATTTCGCGTAAATACTGGCGATTTTGCAGTTTTTATCACTCATTACGAGAGTGTTGCCATATTGTTGAACTCAGACTCGGTATATTGTAATACATACACGCGTTATTATTGTCGCACATATACGCGTGATGAATTTAATATTTCGTTCGAATGTAATTGTAGTATTAAATAACGCTAAATTATGAAATTTGGGAACACAAAGACGCAATGACTTTAAAGCTATTAAAGCCAATATATGTATTAAATAAATGATGAAATGGTAAGTAGGCATCATAAGTTCTGTTTGGATCATCTTTTTTGTCATAGAAACTATCGCATTGGGTCACTTCACGCAAGGGTCTCTAGATGTTTGCAGGAAGTACTGCAACGGGCCCCTAGTACTTTTAATTAACGGTTCCATTTATTTCACTTGATTCGTAATTTAAAATTATAGTACATGGTGAAGCAAAAAATGTATCCAATTTCAAAATTCAATAAAAATTTAAACAAACTGTGATATGAGTAGGAAACAAAAATCAAATAATAGATGAATCTTTCAAGTTTATTTCCATTAATACAGATTTTCTAAATGTCTTTCATCATTCTGAGCACATACGAATATGCGCTGCACAGTTGCTTATAACAGCCTGCAATCTCCACAATATTCTCCACAAATTCTACAGGTTTAGCGAATCCTCCAATACTGGTGTTTTGCTTGTTCAGTATTCCATTGGGATGATTATGACATTTATCACTGAAAATTATGTCTTTCATTCTTATTTCATTTCGGTCTAATATTTCAAGATGCTTATCACGAAAATCTTTTCGGCGATGCTGGCCACCCAGTGGCGTAGCGAGGGAGTAGCAGAAGGGGAGCAGAAGGGGGAGCAGAAGGGGGGAGCAGAGGGAGGGGCAGAAGGGGGGAGTTGCCTCCAGGCGCAGGGCTGAAGAGGCGCAAGCTCATGGACCAAAAATTAACGTTTCTGTTTATAAATAATAATAATATTATAATATATGCCGAATTAAAATGCTAGTACAGTATGGATGGGCAGGCCCGGCTTCAGACATTTCGCCGCCCTGAGGCGGGAAATGTTTGGCCACCCCCTCCCCTTTCTTGCTACGTTGGTCTCCGATGATCAAGAATGTTACTAAATTGTAAATAACTACAATTATCACACAATCGTGCCAGTATTTATCTTACGAGTTGTTGGTGCTTGCATACTGAAAGCGCTTAAAAATCACCATACACCAAGATCTAAACTCGTAAATAAACCAATGTGACATCATTTGAACTGCACAGAGCCCATTTAAATGGGGCAATAGTTTTCATTTTCCCAGAAATTAAGGCATCTATCCGGAATTTCTAAATTTTCTGGTAATCGGCTCGTCCAATTTTTCGAATTTCAAGTTTCATGGCTCAGATCATCCTTTTTAAGCAATAACTATAATCATCAATAAGACAATAACCTATATGTTACACGAAAATTTATGTAAAAATTAGGATATTTCGTTTATTATGATTATGGTGCCATCATCCGTACCTTTTAGTACGTATCCGGATAAAAACATTAATTCAAAATTATCACGTCAATATATGTATAGGTCGTTGGCTGTAATCAATTGGATTGTAATACAGTCTAAGCATTAAATTAATGCTCTTGAAGTATGGAAAATCAATTCCCATTGAAAGGCATTGGAGTCGTTGTATGGTAGTTAATATTACTTTCTCCATATAAGAAGTATAAAGTATTATTTTCATGAAAAAAATCATTTAACCTATTTGGAATACGTAGAAATATTACAGGTATGGAGAACGTCATGTGATTGCCACATCAGATTTTTTTAAACTATTAAAGACGGAAATTCTTTTATAAATTTACGATTAAAATTAAATTTCTACGCAAATTCTGCATGGATTTGAATTTTGTCTTCCAGAAAAATAAACTTCAATCTTTCATCCAGAGAACAGATTATATCCCGATTTTGCGACTTAATTGTAAATAATTTAAAAAAGCAATTTTATAAAGCCCTGTACAGTGTTCAATGCTTTTATTATGGGTGTTTAAAATTGTACTTTGGGGTCAAAAACACCTCTTAAATATAGCTTTTTCTGGAATTTCGGATTTGTTCAAATTTGTACCCAATGACTTATCTTCCTTCCTAATTTCAGCTCTATATATGTAAGCCCTCCCAAGGACTGTATAGCCTTACAGAGTTGGGAGGGTTTGTGTACTATTATGAACCACAGAGTTATGCCGGCGGGAGATAATTCTCCTGGTAGGACCATCCAAGCCGGATAGGTCGGAGGGGTCGAGTCAGACTAAGAAGCAGTCTTACATCCTCCTGTGCAAGAGAAGCAGCCTGCACAGTACCATTGTAGGTGGTGATCATGTGGATCTGAACAGCTACAGATGGGTAATCACTCTTGTGAAACTGCGATGAGGAAAGCAAGGGGAAACTACCTCATTATATATCCCATGATAGGCTGAAAAGCTGCAAATACCTCTATGGATCTCTCTGGAGTAAAATATTCCGGAGGTAAAATAGTTCCCCAATCGGATCTTCGGGTGGGGACTACCCTAGGGGATGCACAGAGGAAATGTAACATTAATAAGAAGAAAGCAAGTAGTGAGAAATTAAGAATAGGCACATGGAATGTTAGGACTATGAATTCAGGGGGTATACTAGAGAACTTAAAAAGGGAAGTGAGAAGGAATAATGTAGGTATAGTAGGTCTTACTGTTAGTGAAGTTTGGTGGGAAGGAGAAGGCGAGATAAATTCAGACGAATTTAAGATTATTTACTCTGGAGGAGAGAAAAAGGAAAGGGGAGTGGGGTTTATAATGAGAAAAGAGATAGCTGAAAGAATTAGCAAGGTAGTGACAGTTAATGATAGATTAATAGCCGTAAAACTTCAGATGGAGCCAGTGGAAATGCTTATAATTCAAGTGTATATGCCAACAACTAATGCTGGCGACGACTAAGTAGATGAAATGTATGAACAGATTATGGAGGTTTTGGAGGAGGAGGGAAAAGGAAGGATCACCACCATAAAAATGGGAGACTGGAATAGTGTAGTTGGAGAGGGACAGGAAGATAACATAGTGGGAAAATATGGACTAGGGAAGAAAAATGAAAGAGGGGAGAAACTTGTGGAATTCTGCCATAGAAATAGAGACTGGAACAGTGTAGTTGGAGAGGGACAGGAAGATAACATAGTGGGAAAATATGGACTAGGGAAGAAAAATGAAAGAGGGGAGAAACTTGTGGAATTCTGCCATAGAAATAGATTGATTGTAACTAATACATAGTTTAAGCATCACCAGCGGAGACTTTACACATGGAGAAGCCCAGGAGACCAGAGACGATACCAGATAGATTACATACTAGTAAATGAAAAATTTAGAAATAGCATTAAAAATGTAAAAACACTACCAGGGGCTGATATCGATTCCGACCACAACCTTTTGGTGGCAAATACACAATGTAGACTGAAGAGCGTTAAGAGAAACATAAGAGTTAACAAGAAATGGAACTTAGAGGAACTCCTTAAAAACAAGGAGGCTATCATGACTGAGCTGGAGGAAAGGTTGGGGGAGAGAGCTGAAGAAAATAGGAAAAATGTAGATGAGGAGTGGAGATACATCCATAGCAACATTAAAGATGTAATGGAAAAGAAGGTAGGAAAGATAACAGGTGAAAGAAACAAAAAACCCTGGGTCACAGCAACCATGCTGCAAAAAATGGAAGAGGAGAAAGTGGAAGAACATAAACACTGAAGAAGGCCAAATAAAGTACAAGGAGTTAAATAATGCTTTAAGAAGGGAAACAGATAAAGTCAGAGAACAGTGGATAAATGAGAAATGCGAGGAAATTGTCGAGTGTGAAAGAATGTGTAGAACAGACCTCATGTATAGCAAAGCAAGGGAACTATTCAAGAAAAAGGCTAGAAAGATAGGACGTAAAGGAATCATGAACAAAAGTGGTAAAATAGTCTAAGAGCCAGACAATGTAAAGAATGTCTGGAAAGAATACATTGAGGTGCTGTATGACAAAGAAGGAAAGCCAAGAAATATTGAATTAGATGAAAAGGAGGATGTGGAAAAAGATCAGCTAGAACCTTGTATTCTCGAGTCTGAAGTTAAAAGACCAATTGATGACATGAAAAGAAGGAAGGCGGCTGTTGAGAGTGATGATATTCCAGTGGATGTTCTTAAGGTTTTGGGGTCGAAAGCAATTAAGCAACTCATAAAATTCTTTAACCAAGTATATGATACTGGCATATGGCCTGAAGTTTTTTTAGATGATGTTATGGTACCACTAGAGAAAAAGAACAATGCAAAGAGTTGTAAGGATTACAGAACTATTAGTTTAATTTCTCATACAGCTAATGTTCTAACCAGAATAATAACCAAAAGAATTGAAGGTAAAATGGAAAAGGAGCTGCAAGATAACCAGTTTGGTTTCAAAAGAGCAAGAGGGACAAGAGATGCTATAGGATGTATGAGGATGATGATAGAAAGAGCGCTAGAAGTCAATACAGATATGTACTTTTGTTTTGTAGATTGGGAGAAAGCTTTTGACCTAGTAAAATGGGATAAAATGTTGGGTATTTTAAATAAAATAAGAATAGATTGGAAAGATAAAAGGTTGCTTAAAAACCCTTGCTCAGATCAAAAGATTAGAGTCAGGGTCGAAGGAGAAGAAACAGAAAGTACTTCAATAGGGAGGAGAGTGAGGCAGGGATGTCCTATTTCACCAGCGATATTTAATATTTATGCAGAAACAATAACAGAAGAGGCGTTGATGGAAGAGAAAGGATTTAAGATAGGAGGTGAAAGTATTACCACCATTAAATACGCAGATGATCAGGGATTAATAGCAGAAGATGAGAAAGAACTTCAGAGGATGACAGACAGACTAGTGGAGGTTGGCCAACAATATGGAATGAAGATAAATGCAGAACAAACGAAAGTCATGGTGGTTTCAAAGGAACATAAAGAATTAAATATAATGGTAAATGGCCAAAAATTGGAACAAGTAAGTAGTTTCAAATATCTTGGCAGTATTTTAGCGCAGGATGGAAGTAGTACACAGGGCATTAGAAGTAGAATTGCAATGGCAAAAGCAGCATTTAACGAGAAGAAGGAACTTCTCACAAGCAAGAAAATAAATTTAGAAACAAGGAAGAAATTAGCGAAATGCTACATATGGAGCATAGCTCTTTATGGTGCAGAGATGTGGACGGTAAGGAGAAAGGAGGAAAAATATTTAGAAAGTTTTGAGATGTGGGTATGGAGGAGGATGATGAAAGTGAAATGGACAGAGAGTAAGTGAAACGAACTGATGGGAGAAGAAAGGATGCTAATGAAAGCAATCAGGAAAAGAAAAGCAAATTGGATAGGGCACATATTGAGAAGACAGTGTTTACAAAGGACGATCTTAGAAGGCAAAATTAGCGGAAGAAGAGGAAGAGGGGGAAAAAGAATAGGAATATTAGAGAATATAAAGCAGGAATATAGTACTTATAGAGGTATAAAAGAGGCTTCTAGGGAGAGAGAGAGATGGAGGTAGCGATTCAGGTAAAACCTGTCTTCGGACAGCAGCACGATGATGATGATATGTAAGGAGCAGCTATTTATAATGATAAGTGATTTATAAGAGATATGTTAACTATATGCCTTTTACGAACTTCCGTTTTACTAGTTTTTGCTTTTACTAACTGAGCAATTTCATACCTATTTTTCGATTTGCGAACAAATTTTCGCTTATACCGGTTCGTTACGTTCGAATGAAAATCCTATTTTTCAATATCGAATAAATTGTTGCTTATGCGTGCTCTATCCGCTTCGGGAAAGTTCGGGAAACCTCGGTAAAGTTTGTCAGATTGCATCACGCTGTTCAAAATCATCTCGGTCTCAGTACGCGCGTTGCCGTTCTTTGTTATATTCGGTTCGCTGAGTGGTGTGCATTTTTATCTTTTAAATCAACATATATTTTTGTGAATCATGGCTCCTAAACGTGCGAGCCTTTCAGGTATTTCAAGTGGTAAAAGTGAAAAAGAGGGAAGGACTTTAAGTGTAGCCCAGAACAAAATATTATTCAAAGATTGGAGAAAGGCGAGCGGTCGAAGGACATATGCGCCGCATTTAACCTATCGTAGGCTAATATAGGCTAGGATATCATAGGCGACATAGGCTAATACCGCTAATATATAGAGTGAGACATCATACGCTAATTACTAAGAATGTCATTTAAATACATTAATATATCATTGTTGATGTTTTTTCTCAATTTGGTAGTGTTCGGTATTGTTTTAAAATGAACTATTGGATATTTTTTATTTTGACCTTCGGAACCAATTAAAAAAATTTACATAGGAAGTAATGGGAAAATAATTTTCGTTTTACGAGTTTTTGTGGAACGAATTAGGTTCGTAAAACGAGGGAAGGCTGTATTGGATCTCCGTTAATTGTTTTCTTTCTTTTCCGTAGCCTTACGGACTGTGTTAAAGAGTCACAAAAGGTACATTGTACTGTCTGAAGCCGGCCCTGTGCTTGGGTTTCCATCACGTCTGGAAAATAGCACAGGGAGTGTGACTTGCCCCCGGGCGAAGGAGAACTTAGCTAGGCCACTGTGGTAACCTTCTGTTAATTGTTGCAACATCTCTATTTTCTACAGAAAAGCTTTGAGATCAGCCCTCAAAGTTCGCTTTGCAAGGTCCTGGATACACCCGTTTCAATCCAAAGACGACGTGTTTATTTCCGTGGACTGCGCATGATTGTCTCAAAGATGAAGTTGACATCTTCTGGTGTTCGAGCATTCCTACTTGATTCTGAATGCTAGGTATTTTGGTTCTGGACTAACCCTTTTTCCTTCCATTTTATTAGAGTTCTTCGTAATGTCTTAGCTGTTGGCAACTCACATTCTGGAAACTTCATTCTGAATGGACCCTTAGTCACTATCACTGATTGAATTTTGATATCTTCCTCAAAGAGGAATAAATATATTTGTTGTAAACTTAATTGAGATATTTTGAAGGTGCCATAAAAAAGTAATTTAGTAGAAATATTAACTTTTTTCTTATTATTATACTATATTATTTAGTCCTATCTTGTATGGTTATCTTCTAATTTCATTTTGAAATCGTGTACATATTTTTGGCCCACCCTTATATTCATAATGGTAACTTGTACGCTGACATTAGATTCATTATCAGTCGTCGTTAGAATACATGTAGTTTTCAACTTTGCATTGTATTACAACGATTACAAAACGGATACCCAATTCCGAACTTTGCAAATTGAAACAATGTTTTGGTAATAGCTGTTTGGATGCTTGCAGGAGTCCCAAATTTGGTTGTGCATATCCTCTCCATCTGTTTGTATATGCATTCGCTTACTCAACTATCACGTTAATTGAAAACATGTTGTTGGGTTTCACTTATTCTCAGCGTCAAATATTTCCAATTAACGCCTCATTGCCATACTTTTCATCTTGCATAAATCGATTATAAGGATAAATAATGTGAGATGTAGAGTGAGGGAATTAGATGGGTCCTGTAACGATTTCATCCGAGTATTTGCACTCAAAGTGTAGAATATTGTTTACGTTAATCATGTCCAGATAGCATCCTTTATAATCCATAGCCAGATTAATTAATCTATTACCGTCAATACACGATCGTACGTCTATATTTCGAATTATAAGGCATTAAAATTTAACGCACACTATATATACAAATGCCTAATTTAAAAAGTTATGAATATTGTAATAAATATTTCATTTATTTATAGGAGTTTAAGAAATTAAAGGCAAAACTATTTGTAATAATTCTGGCACTAGAATCCCATTTCTACGAGTATTATGGAATCTTTCCATTGAGTGGAGCATTCCCAAGTTTACTAATTTAATTTAGTTTATTTATATATAATGTTTAAAAATTATTGTTCCCCATTATTATGAATGTAATAACGAACACATTTGTTTTGCGTACGATTAGTAGGAATGACAAAGACGTTATCTCAAGCATTCTTCGAATCCCGAAATCACGAATTTCGTAAAAATATACGTATATTTGCTGTTATAATATGTATAGCTATTTAATTCCTGCATGTACTTACAAAATGAATGAATGCGTAACGTAATTCGTTATTTTTGAGTTGTTAACTATTTTTCCCTTCGAAAATCGCTCACGCGGTCAAGATATTCGTGATTAATTTGCCCTTAAACGTCTCAAGAGCCAATTCCGATGCAAGGAACTCTTCGTGCTTGATATTTCTGATAGCAAATTGCGCGGCGATACAACTCCCAACGAACAAAGCAGAGGAGCAGTAGAGTTCAAGAGTCGCTTCAGATTATCTGACTGCCGAACTTGGCTTGTATCGGTACCATAAAGTCCTCTCAGGGAGCAATTGGACCGCATCGAAAATTATCGAGATTCAATTTGGGATAAAGCGTCGTGTGTTCCAATTCCAAGCAGAATAAGTGTTCCCCATCGAAAGACCGGCAATAGTTACCGGAACAAATAAATTAAATATATTCGTGTATGTGCACTATGATAAAAATACAAAAACACATATTAAGTACCTATAAAATAGTGGCATTGACTCTAGAGCTACCGAAAAACAATGTATTTGTGTAATAATAAGTACTTATCTATATTCTTCAAAATAATGACCATTACCCATAACTCATCTTTCCCAACGTTTGACTATAGACCGGAAACACTCCGCATATTTTTGGTACGGATTTGAGTTTCAAAGCGGCAGTTTCCTTAATTTCAGAAGTGGATTTAAATCTCACGCCTTTTAATGTTCTTTTTAACTTTACAAACAAGGAGAAATCACATTGAGAGAGATCAGGTGAGTAAGGAAGATCAAAGACATCACAGCAACACCTTTTTTTTGCAAGATAATGCCTGACCGATAGTGCCACATGTGAGCAAGCATTATCGTGTAGCAAAAGAGAGGCTTTCGATTGCCAGAGATCGAGTATTTTCTTCCTTACTTTATCAAAAAGGCGCGCTAATATATATACATCTTTGTAGACGTTCCGATACACGGTTTGGCCATCAGGAACGTAATCATAATGAATTAGCCTATGGATATCGAAAAATGTGATCAGCATGCATTTCACCTTTGACTTTTTCATTCTGGCTTTCCCTTTGAAGGGAGAGCCTTTGTCGACCCACTCTAAACCCTGCCTTGTTGTTTCAAGGACCGAAGAAAAGATACATTTCTCATTTCCAGTTACGATCTTTTCAATAAAGTTATTGTTTTGTCGATATTGCTCAAAGAAAGTCTCAAAACGATTCTCAAGGTTAAGCATTTTATCGTCACGGAGGATTTTCGGCACAATTCAAGCAGCAAGTTTTCTCTTTCCCAAATCTTGCGTCAAAGGTTGATGAACTGTATATTAATTTGTCTATAGTTTTAAGGTTATCATTCTATCACTAGGTCTATTGTCTACTTTAATGATTTCATGCACATTTTCAATCATCTTTGACAAATCAAATCTATGTAGAATTTACGTAAAAATTTGATTTTAATCATAAACTTATGAAATGTTTTTCGGTTTTCAACAATAAAAATATGAACTACCATAGCAACGACTCCAATGCCTTTCAATGGGAATTGATTTTCCATTAATCAAGAGCATTGATTTAATGCTTAAACTGCATGACAATCCATTTGATATCAGCCAGCATAGAACACATATGATGGCGTAATAATTTTAAATTAATTTTTTATCCGGATACGTACTATAAGGCACGGATGATGACACCATAATCATAACACAGAAAATATCATAATTTTACATAAGTTTTAGTGTAACATATAGGCTAGTCTTAAAGGTGATTATAGTTATGACTTAAAAAGGGCGATCTTCACCGTTGAAGAAGGGCATATGCCCGAAAAGCTTACGTGTGTTTTTTGTGTGCGTGTTTTCTGTCTCTTTGACGCCCCCAGCAGCGTGCCAACTTGGTAAGCGTCCGCTGGGCTTCCTTCAACACCTTGTTGCCACCCTCATCACTACTTTTTCTTTTCCTTAAGTATATATATATATATATATATATATATATATATATATATATATATATTACAAATATTTTTTTAATTCTAAATATTTGACGTCCGGAGCGATTTTCGTTCTTTCCCTATGAAAAATAATATATTAAAACAATCCCAAAACTTTGCAATTTTAAGAATTTTATACTTTCTCCATTATGGGGTACTAATGCTACACATTTCTGCCAAATTTTAAAGTTGGAGTACCTCTAAAAGTGAAATAATATTTTTTCAATTGTTTAAATTTTAAACATTTTTAACGGCCGCCGCAATACGTTTATGGAGAGATTCAAATGTTTATTTGTGCAAATGCATTACTTTGTACATAACTTAAAAATTTCAGCTTCCTAGCTCATCCCGTAATGTCTAAACAGTTATCTATTTGTTTAAATTTTAAGGATTTTTAACTGCCAAACAAATTTAAATATCAAAATTTGTATAATCCCTATTTCGTTTTTTTACGAATTCTACTTAAAAAAATTTCAACGCCGTAGCACATGCAGAAATACATTAACCATGAAAATTTGTTAAAACAATTGTGGAGGAGGAGGATATAACATATAGGAGGATACTAATGTTTAGGCACTTCCAGATGAGCTGGAGATTCGAAATTTTTTTCTTAGGTAGGATTTTGTGCAAAACCGACTAAAAAACGAAAATCTTGAAAAAGTGCAACAATGCGGCCGCTAAAAATTCGCAATTGTTTAAACAAATTTTCAAGGTTTATGTATTTCCGAATGTGCCACGGAGCTGAAATTTTTTTTTTTAGGTAGGATTTGTAAAAAAACGAAATAGGGATTATACAAATTTTGATATTTTAATTTGTTTGGCAGTTAAAAATTCTTCAAGTTTAAAAAATAGAACTGTTTAGGTACTACGGGATGAGCTCGGACGCTGAAATTTTCAAATTATTTACAAAGTAGTGAATTTGCACAAATAAACATTTCAATTTAACCATATAATAATTGCGGCGACAGTTAAAAATTATTTAAATTTAAACAATTAGAAAAATATTATTTTACTTCTAGAAGTGCTACAACTTTAAAATTTGGCTAAAATGTGTAGCATTAGTACCCCTTAATGGAGAAAGTGTAAAATTTTTAAAATTGTAACATTTGGGGATTGTTTTAAACTATTATTTTTACGTGGGAAAAACGAAAATCGCTGCGGAGATGAAATCTTCAGAATTAAGAGAATATTTGTAGTGGTGAAATGTCTGTCTGAAAAATTAATGTTTTTTCAAGGTGAGATGAAAATCTTGCAGTATGCAAGCATCAACTACTAGTATAACATACATATAAGAGGAGGATACTAATGTTTAGACACTTCCAGATGAGCTGTATATTCGAAATTTTTTTCTTAGGTAGGATTTTGTGCAAAACCGACTAGAAAAAACGAAAATCGCGAAAATGTGAAACAATGCTGCCGCTAAAAATTCGCACCCGGAATTTCATTTTCTAAAAAATCAGCATAAATGGCACCTGTCAGACGTGGCGGGAAGAAGTACGGTCCAACCAGCTGGTTCCCGATGACACCACACCACACGTTCACAGAAAAACGGAGTTAAAAGTTGCTTTCAACTGTTTCGTGAGGATTTTCGCGAGCCCATAAATGGTAGTTTCTCGTCACGGGTAAACTGTGCCTCGTCCGTGAACAAGATGTAACGGTTCAGGCAGGGGTGTGCATTTAAACAACGGCAGAATTCCAACCGCCTAACCATATCCCCGGGTTGAAGATGCTGAACTTGCTGGATATGATATGGATAAAGTCCCCCATCGTGTAATGTTTACCAGACTCTCATTCGCGGAACGTTGAGGCGGGCGGACATTCTTCGTGTACTAAGACGTGGACTTCGCTGAACCATTTGCACAATGTTTTCCTCCTCGTCCACATTAACTTGTACTGGGCGTTCAGCTCTCTGAAACACAAACGGAAATGAGTCATTTTCTCGTAAATGTTGGTGAACTTGAATAAAAGTGCGTCGATGTGGTGTTCTTCTTTGTGGAAATCGTCGTCGATATTCGTAAACGGCAGCTACGGAGTTTTCATCGCAAAACCCGTGCACGAAGTACATATCCGCATACTCATTGAAAATGTAAACGGCATTATTGAAGGTTAATGATACCACACGTGTCACAGCGCACTACACTGAACGCTAGCTTACGTTCTACTGGCATGCTGCCTGCGAGCTTGAAAATTACGTCCACGTCTGTTGTGCAAGCGTCATGCTTTCCATTGTTGTAACAATGGATTAAGTATCAATGTAAACGAATGATTATTTAAATAATATATTTTCAACAATTAACAACGTATGTGAATAATTATTTAAACAATGCATTTCTTCCGCCATTGTTGTACAAACCAAAGTACGAGATAATTTCAATTGCCCGTAACTCTGTAACAAATGAGAATCGGACCCATGTTTATATGACATGAAATTGATGGAATGATATGATCCGAAGATCTAATGCAGACAGGCATAAGCTGTGAAAGTTGGAACAATTTTTGAAACGAGAAAAAAGTCTACTATGACCGGGAATTGAACCCGGGTCTTCCACTTGCCGGGCGGATATTCTACCCCTGAACTATCGTAGCAGAACATTTTCTCTCGTTTCTGAACACGGATGTTTTCCTTTGTGGGACGGGAACTAGCAAGCTAATATCAAACTGCCCCGACAGATGTCCTCAAAGAGGACATCGAAAGAAACTCCTTCCTCTCAAATGGTGAGATTGCCAAACATGAAATTGATGGAATGATATGATCCGAAGATCCAATGCAGACAGGCATAAGCTGTGAAAGTTGGAACAATTTTTGAAACCTCTTTGAGGACATCTGTCGGGGCAGTTTGATATTAGCTTGGCTAGTTCCCGTCCCACAAAGGAAAACATCCGTGTTCAGAAACGAGAGAAAATGTTCTGCTACGATAGTTCAGGGGTAGAATATCCGCCCGGCAAGTGGAAGACCCGGGTTCAATTCCCGGTCATAGTAGACTTTTTTCTCGTTTCAAAAATTGTTCCAAATTTATATGACATGTTTTACTCAAAATCACATAAGAAATAAGATCCCGAAGTTATGACGTAAAGTTGCCGGACACCCTATATATATTATATATATATATATATATATATATATATATATATATATATATGTGTGTGATGTGATTCTTAATTACGTACCTTAAATAGTAGCATCGTACTCTACACATAAAAGCAAGCAAAAAAATAAATGGCCGCAACCGCTTCGTTAGCGAGATATGGCAACATTACTTCTGGCAACGATAGAAGGCAAATGGAAACAAAAGAACGCAAACAACGTATTTCTTGAACAAAAGTTTAATTTTTGTGAACAGAATGGCTTCTAGTCAGTTATCAACGGTTTACAGAAGATGTTCAAAGTGGCCACCATTACATTCAAGACATAACTGAACCTTCTTGCGCCAAGAATTCCTGGTCCGCTGTAAGACGTCAGGCATGTTGCGTATGGCCGTCCCAGCCGCTTCAATCGCATTCCAAAGCTCTTCCCGCGTTTTACATCGGTGGGCGTAAACGATACTCTTTAGATGGCCCCACAAGTAGAAATCTGCAGGAGTGAGATGGGGTGATCGTGGAGGCCACGCAACTGGATCGTTTCGTTCTATCCATCAACCTGGGTAATGTCCGTCCAAATGCCGCTTGACATAGAGAGAATAATGGGCAGGAGCCCTATCATGCAATACCCACATTGTCTGCCGCGTTGCCAATGGTACGTCGTTCAGTAATTTCGGTAATTCTTCCGATAGAAACTGTAAATAGGAGGGCCCTGATAGTCGAGATGGTAGCTCATAAGGACCTAAGAGGAGATCTCCAATTATTCCCGCCCAAACATTTACGGAGAATTGCTGTTGGAATCGTGTTTAATGCGATGAATATGGATTTTCCTCAGCCCATGTGTGCCGGTTACGGCTGTTTAAAATCCCATTCCATGTGAAGCATCACCAACACTCGACTTAGAAAGGTTGGATCTGCTGCAACCTGCCTCAGTATCCATTCGCAGAACGCACTTCGACGCTCAAAATCCAGCAGCGGTTGCAGAGCTTGAACAGGCTGTACATGGAACGAACACATCAACTGATCATGTAACACCCTCCACACCGTTGTCTGTGACTTCTGGTGACGAGAAAACAACCGCCTGGTACTAGTACCAGAGAACCGTTCAATGTAATACAGAATATCATCTTCCACATCGGCGCTCCTGCGACTTCGTGGTCTACCAGCGTTTCTCATACTGCGCCGCATGTGACCTGTTTCTTTCAGACGACGTTCCAGCGAAATGAATGTCCTGCGATTTGCATGCCGCCGTTGTGGATAGCTTTCGGCATAAAGACGTGCTTCGGCTGCACTGTTACGTTCTATTCCTCCGTACAGCAATATCATGTCTGTTTATCGAATGAATAATCCTCATTATGTACCATTCTTTGATACGTTAACTTGTCCACCATTCAGTGAACACCACGGCACTAGAACAATAAGACTGAAGTGACCTCGCACGAGCCCGCAGACTGAATAATTGCGTATTGTTGTTGATTATTGCGTATTGTTGATGATTATTGATCTGGAACGCGGCGCTGTCTCACCGTTGCCAGATGTAATGTTGCCATATCTAGCTAACGAAGCGGTTGCGACCATATATTTATTTGACACTTTTTGCTTGTTTTTATGTGTAAAACACGATGGGAATAACTTTTAAAAATTATTCCCAACATTACAGCTTATGCCTGTCTGCATAAGATCTTTAGATCGCTTTATTCCATCAATTTCTTGTTTGGCAATCTCACTATTTGAGAGGGAGGAGTTTTCTTTGGTGTATCTCTTCGAGGACATCCGTTGGAGAAGTTTGATTCTAGCTTGGCTAGTTCCGTCCCAACCAAGAAAACATCCGCGTGAAGAAACGAGAAAATTGATCTGATACGATAGTTCAGTGGTAGAATATCCGACCGGCAAGTGGGAGACCCGGATTCGATTCCCGGTCATAGCAGACTTTTATCTAGTTTCAAAATTATTCCCATTTTTCTCTATCTTTATGTGTAACCCTTCTCAAGTCATTGTTTATACGTCTATAGTTGGCTCTACCTTCTTTATTGTTAACGTTTTTCCATTTTATTCTCTCATTCATTTTCTCCAGCATTTCCTTAGTGATCCATTGTTTTCTGATTTTCTTCTCGTTTTCCTATCTCTTTATCCAAAGTATCCTTGATACTGGTTTTAATTTCTTCCCATTTCTTATCCACGGTCTTCGGTTTGTTATCCAAATTTCTTAGACAATCTTCTAACTTCATGCTGATTACACACACACACATACACATATATATAATTATATATATATAATTGAAGGGAATAAGGGAATAGGTGGAGCAAATAGCAATCACGCTCTAAAGCAGGGCTCGGCCACTTACGGTCGTCGGGCCTGATGCGGCCCCCTAGAGCATTGGCTCACAAAGCTGTGATGAGAAAGTAATCCAAATAAATTAACTCATACGATTTAATATTTTTAGCTAAAATCCAGCATGTTGTAATTTTTATGCTACAGTAATGTTCAGATCCGATTTTATTCCTAGAATTTCTTGGTAACTTCGATTTAAACTCTTATCAGACTCGCTGAAGCACTGGCAGATTCCAATGCGCTCCACCGAAGCTTCTATGAATGTGACCCGCAATGCAGGGAGTGGTTGTCCACCTCTCCTCTTAAATGCAATAAAATCGGTCCTTATCCTCAATTTTTATTTTCTTACTAATAAGGCTCACCTTATTTTCTTTCTAAGTTATTCTCGTATGGCCGCGCGATGCACGTCTGCTCGAAACTCCTCCTCCTCCTCCTCCTCTGCTATATTCTCTAGCCCTCATCTTCAATGTTTTTCGCCCGAACTGCTTTTCTTTACGCTCCAATGTCCTCCGTCTTCTTTTGGGACTTACACAGAGTTTCCGACCCGTTAAATGCCTTCTATCGATTCTATTACTTTCATGCAAAGTATTTCCGCAAGGATGGATATCTCAAAATCGAGGCGGAGGGAGACTTTTCTTATTGCTATCGGATTACCCGTACGCGTTTCCACTAGCGTATAAAAATGAGGCCGTAGCTATGGAAACGATTGTCGCGGCAAATGGATTACAAATAAGCCAGAAGTGAAAGTAGACGAAGTGCGACGCTCGGGACGTATTGGTAAAGAACTTATGTCACCAAGGAGACGTTTTTCTCCGTAACACACACGCTGTGCAAACGACGGTGAGTGGGAGAGAAAAAAATAGGAAATAAAGAGGCGAAGGAAGAATGCCTCTTGTTTGGGATTTTTTTTTTATTTTTGGCACAATTGAATATCTCCGAGGGCAAATATGAGTTTTCAACCAAAGAACTTGTTCCCGAAAACACGTTTTTTTCGTTTGGTCTGTCTTTCTTCTGACTGCGGATAAGAAGCTAAACTTTACTTCGAAAACAATTTTTTTATGCTTACGTTCGGAGGGATTCCCCGTAAAATTACATCGACGGTTTTACAATACGTCCTCAGGCGCGAATATCTATTAGATGTAAAATTTGATTTTATAGGTTAATATTTCCGTAAAACCAGAAGTAACCGTCAATATGTTTGTGTTGCTGTATTAGAGTTTTTTATTCATATTGTAGCATTATCCTATATAATAATTTCCTATTCAGAAAAGAATTTTCGACTCCACATAATGCCTTTTATGTAAAAAGTTTTAAACAAATCTGATAAACATTAAAACTAACTAGTAATCTAGTCATTGACTACTTCACAGCCGTGAGGATTGTCACATAGGATATGTAAAACATATCGTTCTGATAAAAATAATCTTAATCGATAAATATGTATGAATTATGTTTTTAATCAAGGCTCTATATTTCAGCATTTCATTTTTAAATGGTGATCACGGTGAGCCAACATCTTGTCGGAAACCGCAGCTTTGCTCACATAACAATTTTCCGAAGAGTGGATCCCTGAAGTTGTTAATGTATATTTTCCCGACACACCAATTGAGTGACTCATGCATATAAATTGACAAAGTACCTTCCGTTGTCTTAGAAAGATAAACTTCTAATATAGCTTCTGGAGGCTTTCTGAATTAAAAAGTTTGGATATCCTAGTTCTACTTCGACTTGGAAGCGCAATCCAAGCGTCAGTTTGGCACTAGTTCTATCGTTAAGTAACCTAGTGAAGAAACTGTTTCAGACTCCATTTTTACATAATGAAGAAATTCCACCAAGTGACGCCTGAAACCATTAACTATAACTATTAAAAACTTGATATAATGAGTCCAGGTTGTATGGAATGGTTGTTTAACTTGCCATTCAGATATTACATAGATATTCCTTTGTCTCTGTCTATACAATTTATTTTTTATTCCAAAGAGCGCAAGAGGAGAGTTATTTTTTCTACTTATCAATTGAGTCATTAATTAAATTCTGAGAAAATGAAAAGTTTAATAAAGATATCAGGGACTGTGATGTGTTTGAAGGAAGGTTACGATAAATAGGCTCCGAACGTAGATAGTTTTTTGTTCAAACCTCAGGCTTGCCAAAAAGTAGAAAACCTGATGAAAGACTTACTCGGATGGCATGTATGAAAGGATAAAACTAAAATAAAAAACATTTAAGTTTTTTTCATGTAAAAAGTCGATCGCTCTTCTTTTCTTCAAGTGTCGCGACCATTTAAGATTGCCTTTTTTCGAAATCCATTCAGAGAAGAAAGACCCTTTTTACCGCCGACAATTTTCCCAAAAAACAAAATTTCTCTCCTTTGTTTTTCACTGTCGCCGCACGTTTCCGACATCCCCGGATACACATGCCGTGTCGTAATAACCCAATTCTTCTGTTTTTCGTGACGAGCAATTTTTTTTTCAAGGGAAGAGAAATCAAAAAAACACACACCCACATTTGACGATTGATCTGGCCGTGACGTGGGTGGGAGACGAGATGGAAGTGGAAGGGGTGATAATCCAAAATAAATAACGTGTCTCGTTTTTACCAGTAATAAGCCTCCCCCCTCCGCCCCCATTTAACGAACTACATCCCCTCCAATCCCTCCCCACCTGAAACAACCACTACAATTTTTCCTGGCGAAATTAAAAGCAAATCCTTGTAACGGATCCGACGTGGAGATGTCGGCGTCCTGACCCGCGTTAGCGCCGTCCTTGTGGAAGAGTACTCATGAATTATGCACGGCCGGGGTCGAAGACAAGCGAACACGGATTCCCGAAAAACCAGGAGACATTGGCTGAGGACCAATGGGAAAGGGTGGAGGATTAGGAAAGAGTGAGAGAGAGAGAGCGGAAGAGAGGAGGGAGGCGGGGGTGGAGAGAAAAAGAGAAGGGGCGGCGATATTCTTCTCCCGATTTCTTGTCTTTTTTTAAGCTATTTATCGTGCCACCGCCATGGATGACCACAGCTGCCCCGATACCAATCCCCTCTCCCACTTTGTACTTCCATGAAGTTTTCTTTTATATTTGTCGCAAAAAAATATCCACGAAATACAGGGGAAAAGATTCGTCTCTCTCTATGCAAGATACGATCTCGGGGTTCCATCCGCTGAAAAAATTAAAGGTAATTAATATATTCTTGCCTGGGTCCGTTTGATTTTCGTGTATCGCCTGTGAATTTGATGGCAGAAAGGTAGACTTGTATTTTATTTTGCTGGTAGCATCGTAGAGAGAGTACTATGGAAGAAATCTGTGCAGTTCCTCTCACTCTCTTTGGCCGTATGCTGTACCTATCAGTTGAGTATAACAGTCGCAATGCTGAATCGTTCACGGGTAACAAAATCGAACGTCAAATTAAGAAGTTCCAGCAGTTGTTTTTATTCTCGCATTTCATCTAAACTGCATGTATTTTGCTATTATTATTCAGTATGTTGTTCGTCAGAAGTTATAAACAAAGTAATTAGCGAAAGGAAAGTCATTTGTTACGTGATTTGACATGAAAATGTATTTCGTGATTTTACAAAATCGATAGAAAAAAGGTGAGTCAGGGATTTCAGTCCAGAATAACGGCAGATAAATGCAACCCGCGATCGCATTTTTTACTGTGATGAAAAAGCTAACCGTAAAATTAAATAAAAAGATATACCTATTTATTTCAAAACGTTGTCATAGAATCTTTTGGTTTGTTTATTTTTAACCTAAAAAAGTTTTATACTATAATTTTACTTGTTCGATACCAGCAGATTGCTAAGTAACTTTTCAGTTATGCCCTGGTCTAATGCTTCTTCCAAATATTGCTAATTCTGTTATTCTGTCATCATATTTCAAATTTTCATAGAAATGTTTCCGTAATGATTATTTAAGAGCTGTTTGTTGTGCTAATGGCCACGATGTAGACGTTTAGTCTAAAAATATTTATGCTGCCGTAGTTTTGTATCTATAACAATTTTTTTAATTATAAATACTATATCAACTAGGTAATGGAATACATAAGGATTCAGATATTAAAATTTTCTTTTCACGAACGGGTATTTCTTAAGTACTAGAGTAAGTTTTAGCTAATGTCCTCGATTTCATTAAAGGTGTGTTTACTTTACATGGACGTAGAATAACAAATCTGTTGAGATAACACGGCGAAAATATTTATCGTGATTTTTAACCATTTTCCTCACCCCGAAAAAGATCCCTCTGCAGACTCTGAATGATAACGCATTGTGCTACAAAACTCGAGAGGGATTGAATTTTAGAAAGGTATAATACGCCGTGTTCTCCGGGTCCGTTAACGTCTTTCCTCCTTTTCGCGAAATCTCCTTTGTCTCCGTCCTTTCGTGTGGCGCGATCTCAAATCTGTATTCAGAGTCCGTAAGGTGACCGCAGACTCACTAGGGGTCCGGACCAGACCCTCTTTCCTCACGACAATTCTTCCAGACAACAAAGGACACCAAGGTCTTCGGAAGATAGCCTACTTGAGGCGAGGGGACCTCAAAAAAGTTTCGAGATGGAAAAAATCGAAGATCTTTCATTCGTATTTGGAGACGATAGATATCGACAGAGACAAGCTCAATGGAACTTGTCGCAAAGCGTATTAGTTTGCTTTATTGACGCCATAGAAGTCGGTGCAGGGGAGATTTATTTCCCGTTTTATGTTCAAGTGGGATGTTTCGTTTCAGAAGACTGCTTCGGCAAAGAGGGATTAGCAATAAATGTTATTATATTCTTTTCGGTATTAGGAATTGGTCGATAAGAATCAGCAGCATTGATCACGAAAAAGTCCACGTCGAAGACATCCTAAAATTAAATAAATACCAAATAATAACGTTAACGAATGTTTTTTATCATTATCAAGAATTAATTATTTCTTTATTTAATTTTTTCTCTGAGATTTTACTAATGCTCGAACACATTAATACCTACATACTTGTAGGTTCCTTTTTATTTGTTGTGATCCGCGAAAAATCTTTTACTTCTTTCATAACTTCCAGATTATGCATTTATGATACTTAAATAATTATTCTTAATTTATTTTCGTCTATAATTATCTTGTGAATTATTTCTTTCATATTCAGGTTTTCATATATTGATATTGCCAATAAATTTTGAGTTTTTATATTAACACAAAATTTCTTACAAGTAAACGTGTATTTAATTATATTTTTGACCATTTACTTTAAGATGCCACAGATTCAAGCACTAGATATTTCCTACTGTATATTTTATCCGGATATATTCCCATTTTCATGGAATGCATTGATCTATCAAAATCATATAATGTATCAGGGAACTATCTTCGGATTAGCCCAATAAGTTTTCTCTCGAGATAAATCTCAAATCCTCTAGTAATTTCTTTCAAAAGAAAATATTAACCTTTAATCGATAACGAAAAATTTATTCTATTTTTAAAGTTCGCGTATCTTGAAAGAAAAAAGAAACATTTCCTTTCGTCGGGAATGGGACGGCATGGACCAAAAAAACACATTCCTCCACCTCATCTATTGATCCAGTTTCCTTTCTCCGACGCTCTTATGTTTTTTGCTTTCGTCGCCAGCCCGAGGCGGATTTTGCTCTCCCTCTCTGCAAATTGTCAATTCACCGCCACTCTCCGAACACCGAGTTCGCGAGACGGGCCACAATAGGAGGGGGGAGAAAAAATGCCACATTTAAAAAAACCGACCGCATCCGTCATTTGCGCTACTTTACGTGAAAAAAATGTATAACCTCGGAGCGTACGGTTAAAAAAATAACTTATTTATTTCTCCAAATGCCCGACTTTTGTTTGAAAAAATTATAATAATGTTTTATCTCACACTTTCCCCTTCGATCAAAAACTTGGTGACGGGAGAAAGGAAAAAAGTGGACGTCCGAATAATATTCTAGCTCATTACAAAAGTGGCGAGGGAACATTTCGCGGCGTATCATAACAAAAGGTTAGTTCGGGAGAATTCCCGAGCCGCCTAACCCTCGTCCGAAGCGCTTCGGGGCAGTCATCCGTCTCCTGCTCTCTTACTCTCCCTCCCTCTATCTTCCTCACTCCCTTTTCTCCCCATCGCAGGACTCCATCCTTGTTTCTCCACGTTCTCTTCTCCCTCTCTTTCCCCTCAAAGGGCCCTCCCCAAAGACCTCCCTCCCCGCCGTTATCCATCTTATCTCGTTCCATCTCTGTCATCTCTCTCTCCTTCCCTCACTAGAGAAAGAATGGAGGGAGAGAGAGAGAGAGAGAGAGACAGAACTCGGCTCTCCTCGTAGAGTTTAAAAAATAAATAGATAAAAATAAAAATTTTCCTCAGTCTGTAGTGTGGAGTTGTCTGTGATTTTTCCAAAGGACAGGACGAAAGGGGGGAGCGGAGTGGTTTTGCAACAATGAGCCGGTGTGTCCCCAACGGTTATTTGTAACAATGTCCGCATGCACGCGAACTTTTGCGTCGTCCCGTGGAGTCCATTACTGTCAAACCGAGCGGTCGATTTATATCGAGTTGGTCCGTAAGGAAAAAAATGAAGAAAAAAAACGTTCGCATTTTTTTCTCAGACGTCGAAAAAAAGAACGATTTTTTCGCAATGGGATGTTTTGTTTTTCTCGTTCATTTTTTTGGAGGTGGGAAGTTTGTTTTTGCGTTTTGTTTTGCGAGAGAAGAACTTGAAAAGAAAGTAAAATTTATCCGATTCTCGGTCGCCTGTTTTTCCCCGCGTCTGCCGAAAAATTCCTTTCCAATGGAAATTCCGGCGGTGAAATGTGTGGAAAATTGTTGCGTAGCCTCAATAGCGAAGGTCTCTCCGCCGTCTCGATGCTGGTTTTCCGAGTTAATTTCTGTAAGGCGAGATGAGTCGGACGGCGAGGACCGCATATTTTTGAAGCCTCGTAGCAAACAAAGCGTTCTTTCGTTTCCTGCCAGCAAATTGGCAAAAATGCCAACTCAATTACATAATTGCAAGTTACGAAGACCCGTGAAATGTTAATGGTTATTAATTCAAAGAAGGGCATCTTCCATTTAATTATTCGATTACGTTTTATGACAAATAAACGTATATCCTTGTGTGCGAGATTTAGATTTTGAATTTCGATTCTTTCGATTGCAGCTTGTTCCTTGGGTTAAAAATCCCTCTTTTCAAACTTTTTGCCTCAACGATCGACTTTTTTGTTTTTAGAATCTTTTTTAATTCCTCTTGTGATGGATATTTCTTGGAAAGTCCTTAGTATTTTTAAACGATTACAATTTTCCACTAATTATATTCTTGCCGCTTTAGGCGCTGCTTTGTAAAGCATTAATTTAAAAAATCTGATGAGGCCCCCACATGACTTTCTCCATACCCGTATTACTTCTAAAAATTTCAAATAGGTTAAATGATAATACATATATTAAGGAACTGCGAGAAAAATTCAAAGACTACATAGAACAGAAATAAACTCTAACCATAGCCTTCTGATATTTGATATAGCCCTGAAACTCCAACAATTAAGAAAATAAAAAGGAGCGTTATTAAGACGTAATTAAGCGTACTAAGCGTAGAGAGTTTACAATAGTCGCCGGTAGGTGATGTGGTTGGGGCAGCTAAAACATTTAGTTTTTTAGATATCTCTTAAACAATGCATTATATGGGAAAATGTTTCAAACAAAATTAAATTTCTTACAACATTTATTCCTCTACTTTTTCACATTCATTAAATATTAAAGCAAATATTTCAAAAACGGATGTGACAACGGTAAACACCCACTTCCGATTGACTGATTTTTATCAAAAACTAATCAGTTCTTTTCACTTGAACAAAAATGACAAATATAAAATTTTGCGTTGATCTGATTAATAGTTTTAGAGTTAGAGTACCCACACGCACACAACATCATCGATAAAATAGTCAAAACGTGTTCAGGGGACCTTAAAACATGTATTTCCGTTGAAATATCGAATTCGATTTTTTTTCATGAAAACAATACCTACTTTCTCTATACTTCGTATATGAAGAAAGTGTAAACAAAATTTCGTCATAACTAGACCGCGGATCTTTAGGTAAAAACCTATTTATTTCCTGAGTAGATATCTGAATATACAATTGTATATACACGTTTCATGAATAATTAACCCCGAAAACGTATATTTTATAGTGCCTAAAAATGCCTATTTTGACATGAATGCCTAAAAATGCTTATTTCAACGTTAATGCTTATTTTTGCCATTTTCATGCAAAAAAGCGTAAAAAGGGCTAATTTTGTATAAAAAATCAACAACAAAAGCAGATTTTGGTACTAGTCATATTTTTTAAACTGACTGTACAATGTTCAGTTGAGGGTTGGGAAAATGTCCTTCACACCACGGTCATGATCAGGTGGCGAATACCAGCTGAGACCTGTCACGCATCCGGCGGTGCTATTGTTTCCCTGTGTCGCGCGATGCGACAATGTAACAGTGGGTTTAATCTGATGTTGCGTTAATTACTCATCGTTACATTGCCATATTGTGTGACACGGGGAAACGAGAATAACCCTGCAGACCGCAGAGGGTGAAGGTGAGAAGTGTGAACGTGAAAATTGTGAAAGTGCAATGCATAAAGTAGCAAGTTCGAAAGCTTATTTAATACGTCAGTGGCTACAAGAGTTCGGATGAAAAAATTATCTTCTGTCAAGCATGCAACAAGGAGGTAAGTACATTGTAATGCTGGCTTGCAGCGAATTATTGGCCATGAATTGCTTATCATCTTTAAGGCAACACCCATCTACATTTTATGTTTATACGAGCCATTTTATGGTAACTATAGACGTGGTTATTCAAAATGTCCAGCAATTCAGCTGCGGACCTTCCTAGCTCTAAAGTAAATTTTATATTTTTTGTCCCATTTCAATATTTGTTAGATTATTTCCGTATTTTTAAGATTAATCATTTTTTCAGAACTTTTCTTTATAGGTTTCGAGTTATAAAAATCCCACCTAACTCAGCATGTCCAAAGAGTGCTACATAAGGCAAATGTTGAACGGAAATCGAAGATGAAACAAACGCTTTTAACAAAAACTTCTGAGGGATCCTGCAAGAAGAATCAGTTTGATGCAGATTTGTGTCATGCAATTGTGGCAGCCAACATTCCATTCAGAACACTAGAAATTCCAACATTCAAGGGGTTCCTAGAACGATACTGCCATCAGTCGGTACCTTCTGAGTCAACGCTAGGCAAGAATTACGTACAACCCACGTACGATGACGCAATGTGCTGGATACGGGAGGACATTGGAGATTCACATATTTGGATATCAGTCAACGAAACCACTGACGCTCTCAGCAGATACATGGCCAACTTAGTTGTTGGGAAATTGAACCCAGATGTGCCATCCAGAGCCTACCTCATCTGCACAAAGTAATTTTCCAAAACAAATCAGGAAACAATAGCACATTCTGTGAAAAATCGACTGAAATAGCTGTATCCCAACAATCTAGACGAAGAGAAAGTGCTGCTCCTATACACAGATGCTGCCCTGCAGTTGCTCAAGGTGTTCTATCCCTCCCTTGTGCATGTGACATGCCTTGCCCGTGGTTTGAACCGCGTAGCAGAGCGATATAAGACTGGAAATCCCCAAGGTGAACAAACTGATCTCCACCGTGAAGAAGGTCTTCGTTAAGGCACCAACAAGAAAACAGGCTTTTTGAAAAAAACTGCCCGATGTCCCCCTGCCACCTGTGCCTGTGCTCAGCCGCTGGGGCACATGGCTGAAAGCAGCTGAATTTTACAGTGAGCATATCCTTCATGTCAAGGAAGTTGTGGCAAATCTAGCCGAGGATACTGCCTGTGTCACTTCGGCGAAAATGTTGCTGGATGATCCCTCCAGTCCCAAGGATTTGGTGTATATTAGATCCCACTATATATCCCTTGTGTGGATTATGGCTGAATTGGAGGTCTCAGAAAAACCCATCTACGAAAATACTGCTTTGCTGAATGAAGTGAAAAAAAATCAAGGAAGCGCCAGGTGAAGTGGGCGAAAAGTAAGAGCCAAACTAGAAAAAGTGCTACAAAAGAACTCAGGTCTGCAGAGCCTATTTACAGCAGCAGATATACTGGCAGGAAAATCCAATGAAGTTGAGTGCAAAATTTCATTTCAACATGCACCTAAGTTGTAGTTTGCTCCCGTCACATCAGTTGATGTCGAACGTTCTTTTTTTGCTTACAAGATGATATTAACTGACAAATGCCATAGTATTGCGGTAGAAAACTTAGAAAAGGTGCTTGTCATTTACTGTGAGGCCAACTACGGGAAATATGTGGAATAAACGCAAAGAGGTGACAAATTCATTATGGGAATTCCGTATGAAACAGTTTGTCAATCATTCTGCATAGTACTTAAATATATACTTGAATAGTGTTTTCAGTCAGTATTACTATATGTAATGTAGATAGTATTTTCTCTGTAACGCATGGTAAATTAACCATAAGAATAAGTTTCAATGCATAGTAGTAAAATATTTTTATGTTCTTTGAAAACAAATCAATAATGTTTCGTTGGCTGGTAATTTTTTGAAGTAGTTTTTAGAGCCTATTTTACGTATTACGTAATTAAGCTACTTAAAGAGCCTATTTTAGTCGCCTAAAACTTAATTTTTAGAACATAAAAATCCGCGGTCTAGTCATAACTTATAATTCTGGAATTTGAAAGTATGGAAAACCTTAGGCTTTATATTCTATTAAGAGGACAAAACTAAGATGTATATTGCAAGGAGAAGGAAAAAACTCGAGTTTTTTTTGTTCATAAATATTTCTATCAAAATATTATTATTCGTCGTCTTGTTAGAACATCTTTTTGTGTGTACGGATTTACTATTGATTTTTAGTTTTAAATTTATGGGAAATTTTAAATATAACATGCCTCTTGTTTCAATTAGGATAACTTAATTCTTACATTATGAGAAAGATCAGATTCTTGGAGGGGTAAGGTATCTCCTTCATTATTTGCGGATAATTTATAAATATAATTAAGAATATATCCCATGACTGGAGGAGAAAAATATTACCGTAGAAACCATGGTTTTACCATATAAAAGTTATCGCAAAATAGTGGTTGATGAATTTAATAAATAAAAGTAACTCGGATATTTATCAACAATATCACACGCCAAGTAATACGTTAAAAATATAATTTCCTCGAAATCCCAATCACGTTTTACCGAATTACCTTTACGAGAATGAGAAAATGCCGCCTTTTTTCGTACGAAAGACATTATCACTCCTCATTTCTTTACTTTTCTCTCCGAAGAGCATCTGGTTTTTTATTTCGCAAAAAAACGAACGGCAAAAAGAAATCGATTTCGTAATGCTTCCTGTTACCGCCAATCTTCTGCCGGAGGCGACGACGGAGAGGAATAAGAATGATACAAGAAGGGGGAGGGGGGGTCGGGGCGATCCCAGCGCCAAAAACCACTTCGGCAGCGACGCCTAGAGTTGGAGGGGGTTAAAAAAAGGAGTACGAGAGAACTTTGAAAAAAATCCTCCACACCCCATCGCTGATGTTCTTATGAAGAGTGCAGAATGGAATGAAAGGGTGGGATTTCGAATGAGAGGGGAAAATAAAGAGGGGAGGGGGAGATGCGGATAGGAGGTGAAGGAGAGGAGGGGAAGTGGAGAGTAAATGAGCACGTCGGAACAATGAGCGGCACGCGATGCCAGAAGGACGTGAGAAGCAAGAGGCTTGGCACCAACATATAACTCTCCCTCCATGCTAACACCACTCCTTCAACAATTACCTAGGCTACTCCCACATTATCTACGTATCCCATGGTCTATCACTTACCAAGACTTATATACCTCTCTCTTTCACTCTTTACCTCCTCCCTCCCTCTCTACCTCCTCTCTACCTTCTTTTCTCTTCATTTATCTCCCTCACAACCAGTCCCTCCCTCTCTCTCTCCTCTACTGAAATGAGATCGAATAAGAGACTGTATAGTCTCAATATTTCACTAATAAATTCGCATATCCATCTATATCTCTCTCTCTCTCCCTCCCTTCCTCTCCTTCCCTCTTTCCTCTCTCCCCCCTCTCTACCTTCTCTTCATATTTCTCTCCCTCTTTCTCTCGCTCCTTACTCCCTCATTTCTTATCACCCTCCTTACCCATCAGCCTCACTTCTTCCTTCATCCTTCACCTTCACTCACGCTCCTCTTTCTCATCTTCCTATCTACTTTCTCTTCAACCGTTCTTTTCCTCGCTCACTTCCCTTAACCTTCCATTCCACATTCCTTTCAAAACCTTTCCATCTCACAACCCCTCTCCGCAGCTCTATCTCTCTCTTCTCTCTCTCTCTCACACACACACACTCCATTCTATTCCTCCAAAAATTCTTCTCCCTTCTCATTTTCTCCTCCATCCTTCCCCCATTCCAGTTATCCCATCTGCGTCCCCCAATGACGGAAATTAAAAATGAGCGTGCGGATGTATGGAGAGGGAAGTAAAAAAAGAGGAAAGGGGAAAAAAGCGTAACTGGGCGAGGAGGGTTATGTTTCTAATGGTACCCCAAAGAATCATTCGCATTCGTTGAATTTCTTCTCATTTTTTAGGTCTTTTTCTTGAGAGGGTGTTGGATTAACAGCGAGTAGGCGTCCGACTCTCCATTTTCTTCTCTATGCGTTTTTGTTTGTGCGCACATCCTTTTCTTATTATTGCCGTCCATTTTTTAATTTCTCGCTTATTCTTAATGGAGGTTTTTCTACCGTCATGGACATTCTTTTCATTTTTGACTATGTAGTGTGCCCGTAAAGGCAAGAATCACGTTTGATTAAGTAATAACACAACAGAAACCATTAACAATTATTGAAAATGCTGTAGCCATCTTATTTTTACTATGATCACGCCAGAAAAGTTTTCAAAGTAAAAAATAATTTCTACATGGCCATTTAAATTATTTACCCAAATTTTCAATTTTCTTATATAATTAAAAGGCAGAACGATTTTTTGGGCAATAGGTATGAAAATATGCTTAAAGGTGGAGTCGAGTAGAATATCGAAAGTGGAACAGCAACATGTTGAAAAAAGACGAAATTTGTATTTCCACAAAATTTTTAATTTAAACACGACCGGTTTCACTACGATCAGGACCTGATGATGCTACGTTCGTAGTGAAACCGGTCGTGTTTAAATTAAAAATTTTGTGGAAATACAAAGTTCGTCTTTTTTCAACATAAGTAAATTCAACCGAGTTGAGCCTGACCTCATTAATGATATGGAACAGCAACATTTAGTCGATTAAATTTGTTTACATTGCGGGGGGAGGGGGGGTGCCGGTGGTATAGTAGTTAGGACGCTGGCTGCTACTCGCCTGCTGCTCGAAAGGTCAGCGGGTACGAATCCTGCGAAAGTAAGATTTTTTCCAAGGTTGCCCGGCCCGCTGTTTGTGTGGTTTGAGGAGACCGCGCAAAGTCGGAAGGGACCTTAAGCCGTTGGCCCCCTTGGTGCTCTTTGTAAAGAGTAGGCTAATGCCGGCACCGGGTTTCCCTTCTCCCTTGTGAGCGTATTCGGTGTGGAAGGAGCTATGGCTATAATAATCCAAGAGGTTGGTTAGCCAAAAATACACACACACACGCTTCCAGGATGACATGTCTACTAGCTATATGTCCAGTCTTTATGTCCATTTTTTTAAGTTCACATATCGTCTGTGTACCCACACACATTGTTTACATTAAATCCCGTAATAGCTGGTATATCTCCTCCATTGCAAACAAAAATTGTACCTACCTATTGCTCTTTTGATCAGTGGGACATGTTCTAATTTTTTAGTAGTGTCGTACAAGTGCTAAAATGGGTTGTCAGAAGTGGGAATTACAATGTGATTGTCCAACGCATCGCAGATGTCAGATTTGTGCTTATGATTCAAAGTGCAAACCGAGTCATTCCTGCAACATCCACAGCTAGGACCATCTGGTACCAGCGTGTCACATAATAAATACACGCTTTCCTTATGTAAATTACTCAAATTATCTCTTACAAATGAAACTGTATGATTCACAGTTTGACGAACAGTGACCTACCTATCTTTCCAATAGTCCCTAATATTGGTTAGGAATAGGTTTTATTTAAACCTATCCGTTTTACAGGTAATTTTCGTAGTTTTTCTCACTATTCTCGGCGTCCCTTAAAAACTAGTGTTTTCTCTGAAGTTTTCGCAGTTCAAATGTTCTATTAACCATCTTATGATGCGACTTAAAAATTATGAAAATTTTTATTCGGCGGGTTTATGCGTTGTTTATATATTTTGGTATTTTCCTCCTATGTCAAACAAATAACGTTTTTAATCACGTATTTAGTAGTTGAGACATTAATTTTTCGCATTTTTCTCAATCCATTCTCGGTTATCATTATATTTTAAGCATCCCAAATCTACATAAGCTTTTGGCATGATACAAAGTAATATAGAAGTTCACAATTTAAAAACAAATAAATAAGGGAAGTGATTCCGGAATGCGCCCATTTGATGCTTTCAACGATGGCGTTTTGCAGGAAGTTAATGTTTATGAATAAATGGATAAAGTTAAAACAAACGCATCTCAAGAAAGGGTAAAGGAATTGAGAGATCAATCCTAAGGAAAAAATTTTCATTACACGATGTTTGTGATTTTATCGTTTTTTCTGCTTTTGTTTCACACTAGCAAAATAAACATAATGCATATTGTAAATACAAGTATTTTAAATATTTCGACATAGCAAGGCATGTATGTATGTATATATGTATGTCACCCAAAAAGAAAGTACGAAGGAATTCATTTTTCTGACTTGGCATAACCAGATCTCACTCACCGTCAAGCGCCATGCTTAAACCTTCCTTGCGTGCAAAACCACGTTGACGCGACCAAATAAACCTCGAGAACCGCACTCGAACATTGACAAGTCACCCACCGCTACAATTTATGTAAATGCACCTCTCTGGGGCGCGCTCAACTCCGCGCGTAATTCGATAACACCTTTCGCGCCGTCCCCAGATTCCATCGTTTTAAGTATAAAGTTACCCGCGGTGAAGCAAAAGCCATCACGCAGACGTTAGCCCACCGGGGTGATGGAGGCACCACGCATTATGGTTCCTCACCCCTTAGGCATTGGGTAACATCTCCCCCCTCCACCCTCCCCTCTCTCACTCTCTGGTGGTCCCTCCCGGCTTTGTATGTATCCCATTGTGTCCACGGCATTATCTAGCTTCCTTAGCGACCGATATCCGAACATATACGCGCCATAGAGAGAGAGAGTCCTCCTCTACGATAATCGGACGGACGTGCGCCGCGAAACATGACATCGCAAGAGATCGATGGCCTTCCGAGGATATCCTTCTTAGATAGGGAGATGGCATTCTTCTATTTTCCGAGCGTGTATAATTGAATTAAGCGAGTGACTGGCGTGCCATTTTCTCCAGTTTTTATCGCGCCCAAGGGGGGAACCCGACGGAGGAAGGAGGGTGTGGAATCGGTCGGATATTCCGGTTTCAAAGAGAAAAGAAAAAGGAAATGCATCAAAATATATAGATTTTTGCCCTCCGCAGTCCCCCTCGAGTTCGGGTTAGATTCTCGAACGATGATTCTTTGATAGAAACCTTCGCATTCGATGACAATGAGTCAATAATTGCGCCGTGACGATTTTTCCTCTCCATTTCCTGCAGTGCATATATCGTTCTCATTCTATTCGCATTTGGTGAACGGGGAATGGAGTGTGCGTGTCGGCAAGGCACAATAGGTTTACTAACAGCGGTTAGCCGTCCATCTCTTGTCGCCGAACCTTCCCAAGGGAATAGAGGCCAGTCAGGATCTTTACGAGCCATAAATTATGTAACACCATAGGCGATCTGATGTCTTCTTTCTGTAGGATTAAACTGAAACGAGGGTTTAAATCAACCGAATGACATCAAAATGATTCATGCATATATCGAAAAAATGTCCACAATTGCTTTTATGTGTTTTTTCAACGTCTAAATTTATTTTACAAACGAAGCATTTTATATAACAGGCGGTGGGTGATCTTAAATTTGAATATAAAGCAGCTTCTTAGATAAGCCATGGAAACTTTACTACGGGTCATATTGCTGAGGATATTGCGTCCTTGTAACATCATCAAAGGCATAGACTAACTTATTCACTTCAGCAAGCTGAAGAATATTCTCATTAAATGAGTTAGTGAATTTTATCTATTTTGGATTAAAATTATTTGCGTGTTATACAGGTTTCTCTCTCTTTATGCGGTGGTTGCGCTCCAGGAAAGTGTTGCATAAAGCGAATTCGCATAAACAGAACCCATATTCACATGTAAAGATAGAGATACGCTCCACAAGCAATCCTAACTCCCCTCCAAGACACTCTTCTTTTGCTCAATAACGACTATTTATCCGCTAAATACAAACTTAAAACAACTAACACTAAATTATATTCGCCAATAAAAGGAAGCAGACGAACACAAGTGGTGGCTATTGTGAGTGTCATAATAGTGGAGGTTTAAAGTGCTGTAGGGTTGTCTTGGCCCAACATGTTCCGCGGGCAAGGAGACAAAACTTCTCAAGTGTGTTCAAACAGTATTACACAAAATCTCAGTTCCATCTTTACTCTATAATAACCGCTCCACTCTCATCTCTTTTACTGTAGTATTAATACGCAAAGCATAAGAGACAATGAGATACTGAATGATAGCCTTGTGGTGTAGTGGAGAACTTTCTTGCATTTGTATTACACTGGCCGCGTAACCGCATAAGAGCGAATCAAAGACGCATACAAAGAAATTCCGGTAGCAATAGGTTTGCCACATAATAGCGAATTCATATTAAACGAACCCGCGTAAAGAGAGGGAAACTTTGCATCAGAAGAAAAAAAATTTTATGCTCCTCTGTCGATCAGAGATGGAACAACAGGGATACGTTCCTGTAATGATCTGATAGATGGCATACTCTGCTATTCGTGAGGTGTATTTGAGTGCCATCTGGCTATTTCAGTGTTGATTCCACGTGGGTTTCATGTGGTTACCAATTTTCTTCGGAAACATCACCCAATAAATTTCATCTGCATCTTTGATTTCATAAATCACTAGTATTTTCTAACGTAAAATTTACCCCAGTTCAAAAACAGTAACAGTTTTTGCCTAAATATATTTTATAGCTACATATATATTAAATTTCTCGAAGACGTCAAATTTTCAGGATTTTGGGGTTAACCCGACTTATTTCCATTGTTTCGGCGATTCCTAATTTTAAAACATTTTTGGACTCTTAGATTTCAGTTATGGATCGCATCCATAAAAGAAAACCTGGCGATCGTCGGTATGCAGACTACAGCACAGAGAAGCTTCAAGAGTGCTTAGATGCAATTAGTAAGGGTGAATTTTCATGGAGGAAAGATTCGAAACACTTTGACATTCCGTTTGGAGCAAGTGCAAATAAACTTAAAGGAAAACATGCGAAAGCTCCAGGAAAACCGCCAGTCTTTTCTTGAGATGAAGAAAAAGCTTTTGCTATGTATGTGGAAGCTATGAGTGATTTTGGTTTTCCTATATCTGCAAATGATCTACGTCATGCCATCAAATCTTATCTTGATCGTACAGGTCGCTCTGTGAAAACCTTTAGTGACAAAAGGAAAAGACTGGATAAAGGCATTCCTACAAAGACAGAAACAGCTTTCTGAAAGGTTTGCCCCTAATATTAAGTGTAATCGGGCTGCCATTGACGATAAAACTGTGAGTGAATATATTGACAACCTAAATGAAGTTTTGCAAGGTATTCCTCCAGAGAGAATTTGGAACTTCGACGAAACGAATCTTTCAGACAATCCTGTCCAAAAAAAAGTTATGGTTCGTCGGGGTGTAAAATATCCAGAAAGAATATGTAATTTTTCCAAAAGCAACATATAAATAATGTTCTGTGGAAATGCTACCGGTGAAGTGTTGCCACCCTATGTGGTATACAAAGCTAGCCAAAAGTGGACTACGTGGACAGATGGAGGGCCTGAAGGTTGTCGCTACAACAATTCATTGTATGGATGGTTCGATGCGGTTACTTTCAATGACTGGTTTGAGAGCCTCCTTTTACCTAAGCTGAGCAGATTACCTGGAAAGAAAGTAATAATTGGTGACAATTTATCAACCCATTTGTCAATCGCAATTTTTCAGAGGTGCCGCGACGAGGACATCGGTTTTGTGTGCTTACCTCCCAGCAGCACTCACCTTACTCAACCATTGGACGTGGCCTTCTTTCGTTCAATGAAAGTTGCTTGGAAAAATGAGCTTTCAAAATGGAAAGATACACTAGCAGATATGAAACATTTTATTCTACCTATGCAAGATTTTCCTTCATTGTTGAAGAAGACCCTTGAAGTTCTAAAGCCAAACATATAAAAAAATTTGCAAAGTGGCTTTCAAAAATGCGGAATCGTGCCATGTGATAAGGAACCGCTACTACAAAGGCTTTCACAAACGAAAGTTAATAAAGAGGCGGTGAGTTCTGCCTTTCTTGATGCATTGTAAGCCACGAGAAGTGCGTGTACAGGCAGTTGTATCCAGGCGCTATAGAAAGCATAAATGATGATGGTGCTACAATAAGTGCCCTGACAAAATGTCTAAAGTCATGGAAATGGCCAGGTGTCAAGGATGAACGTTTCTATGATTGGGAGGATATTATTGGATGTATAAATCTTCCTAAGAGGTGAACAAACGAAGATTTTTTCATATTCCTGAACTGGACAATATTGACTAACTTAAGGAAAAAATATCACTTGCTCTTTTTGTTGTATTTTTGTGTTAACTTTGAGTTTAAAACAATTCATCTATCTATGCGTTTCATTTTTTGTATTTGCATAAAATGTTCTAATATGACACTTCTATTTGATAGATGTAAAGTTAATTAGCATAATAGTATAAAAATTTGTAATAAAATGACATTTTCCATGAAATTTTCATTTATTTTCATGTACATACGTCAGCTCTTTAAAAATTTTCAACTGTTAAATATGTTCTCATGTTCAAAGACTAGCTACCTACTAATATATTGCTAATTAATAAGCTGGAAACTAATAAGAATATCAGTAAAAATAAAATTTAATTTTGATATTACTGAATGACATTTCAGCCAAAAATTAAGGTTTTTCCCTTAACATTCGACTAATTTACAGTTCATTTTATAATTTTTCGCGAGCAATAAGTCATTTATTTAAAATTGCGAACTTATAAAATCTTAATAGGTTAGCTTTACATCATCTCATATTCTCCATTGAATGTCGTTAGGAAATAAAGGGTGATGCAAAGTTGCCCGCCCGTATGGGATACTTTGCATCAATTTTAAAATATATAAATAAAATTATGCAAATCATCTAAAAGCAGAATTATGTTTATATAGTATTTACCTTCATTACAAAGAAGTTTTATGATACTATGATATCATATCTCTACTTTTTCCAAAAAACTCTTGAAAAGTGATGCAAAGTATTTTCCCGTTCTACGGCATGTAAAAAAGAAATTTTAATTGAAATATTTTATTGTTTTGAAAGAACTCGGACTTCTGTCATATAAAAATTATCATTAAGAAATAAATGAAATAAAGTGCGACCGATTATAATTTTATTATACAATTTGCAGATGAATAATGTCAGCGCCGTTCCGCAAGACTTCAAGTTTCATTAAATCTACTTTTCAACTTACGAACAGTTATAATATAGATATTGCTCAATTTCCTTTATTATTTTGATACGCTTGCTTTGCTCCTTACTTTAATCATGAGAGAATTGAAATCCAAATTTATAATTTTATTGTATTTGCATCAATATGAAAATAAAAAATGAAAACATAATCCACTATGCACACCACATGAAAAGTCACGAATTATTTATAAATTTTGCATAGACAGTTTTATGTAATAGGAGGGGTCTTATCTTCGAAAGGGCAAAATATATTATTGACTTTTTTCTGGAAAATTCCTAAATAAAATTACTTCCCAGACATGGAATCCGACTCAGGAAATGATACAGTCACTCAAACGGTTGCATTCATTCTGTTCGTCAGACCTTGGAATTTATGTTCAAGTTTAAAGACTACCAAAAATCCGGCGATATATCACTTCGGGATATACCACTAGAGTTGAACCATATCTGGTTATCTTGTCCGTCTGCGGGACATAGGCGTATTGCATAGCCCAATGGAAAACCTACATAAAGATTACGGGAGCTGACCCGTCACCATTTCCTGAGTGCCAGCTGATACGCTTCGGCTATGAGGGGTCGTCCTGATAGGAAAAGAATGCCCGCGCCGTTTATTTTATGTTATCTGGGTTTTACTCGAGAGAAGACTCACGTACGGTCTCTGAGAGATTAGAGAAAAAATTGACTCTCTCAGCTCAGGGAGAGAAAAAAATTCCAGTAATGTCTACAAGGCAAGAAACTTATCAACTGGGTCATTAATAATCAAAGCTACTGTACCGCGGCGGCGCCTACTGGATTATCTCTCGCGTAGAAAAAGATCGAAATGATTTATTCGAAGGGTTTTTTGCTTTTTTTTGTTCCGCTTCCGCAGCCGAGTCGACGACCTCGAGATAGAGTAATTGAATAGCTCGAGATCGTGTCTTTGATCAATTGAAATTGATAGAGACATACATACACCTCGTTTGTTGACGTTTGAGTTCTGGGACAAAAACCACCTGCCTTCTTGAGTGATGTCAATAACCCTAGAGAAATTGTTCCCAAAGGCTTCGTGCCGTGATATTGAAAAGCAAGTAGAAAATTGAACTTAGAAATGAGAAGGGGTCTGTCAGAAGTGTAAAATATCCTATGACTATGGTTCTGTACGTAAGCGCTGGAATAAATAGAATAAATCAAGCGAAAATGGCGAGACAGTTAAAACGATAAGGAAATATTACATTTAAGATGAGTGTCGACTGGTTTTTTGTTTTTAGAAGCATTAGTTTGGATTATTCCGGAAAAAAATTAAGTGTACAGATAAAATCACCCTCCTTATCACAGTTATACTCATAAATCATATTTTTAGAAAAAATAGAATTGAAGGAGAGCATGATACTTATATCCTCCAGACATACCGAATTTTTTGGCAGATAAAAATGTAAGCGCAAAACTTTTTAGTTAATAGTTAAAACTTCTAAAATTTCTGACCTATTTAAATATAAAATAACTAAATATCTTTTGCTTAATTAATAAAAATATATAATGTAATATATTAAAATTATATATTACGTACTATTCGTACTACGCCAGCTCTAAATTTTAATATACGTAAATATATAAATTAATTTTAATATATTTGAAGTAAAAAAATTGCATTAATGGCTTAGTAAGACGAAAATATTTCGATAGACTGAAAATATTATGCAACAAGTTTGAAGTAATAAATATAATCTCTTCTTTGCATTATTGGTATAATAACACGAAAACATTTCTATTGACAGAAAATATTATGTCGCAAGTCTTACTATCATAGTCATTAACGCTCCACTGGAGCATATCTCAGGACATTGTTTAAAATCACGCTAAAATTGTCACAGTTTATTCCGCGTTTCCATGAATCACGCCGTTAGTTTCAAATCCGATTACGACCGATTCAGTAAGCAGGATGTGAATACTCAAACAATTGGAGGGAACAATGGCAAAGGAGAATTTTAAACGCAGGTCACGGACTCAACTCAAAAGGATGTGAATATTTCCACCCTATCTCGGGACGACGTCGTCGTCGTCATGAAACGAATCGACGTACAGGTGGAGATCTTCCCGTGTTCAAAGCGATTTGGACGTAAAATGCATCGACCCACAAGAGAAATATTGATAACGATTTGCACCCGAATCCCCGATTCCATTTTCTCCGCTCTCTCAACGGTCTCGGAAAGGAGGAAGAGGAGGGAGAAGGACTCTCGTAAGTAATCTTTTGTCAAAACCTCGTCACGAAAAAAATCGAAAAGATACGTTTTTTTCCCCGCTTTCTCTTGCATAGCGTTTGAACACCATCATTTTCCACCATCCTCGGGACCAACACGTTGTCAAATATAAAAGATGGAATAGCAAAAAAATCATATCGATAAAGGGAAATAAAATCGGGCCTGGAATGAAACGCTGTCGAATTTTTGCATATCAACGATCCAATACCGCTGCTGGACTAGTTTATTCCATGGATTTTTCAGTGGTCGAGAACCCTTCCGTGACATTTCTTTTAAATAGAGTTTCGTTTGGTCAAGTAAAGAGAGAATATACCTATAAATTCTTCGCTTGAAATGAGAGGTTTAAATAAATGTATGACCGATATCGACTTTGAATTTCTATTTTATTGAATTGGCAACTTTTCGTAACGCAGGCTTTTCTCTCCCCATATTCCTCTGCCTATCTCCAACTCTTTTTCCCTTACACCCATCCCTCCTCCACAAACCGCCCCTACTCCTCCCCGATCCATTCCAAACTGATAACCTCCTTTAAAAGTGTACATACGTGCCCTCTCTTATCTGTACATTCCGTTGCGTTATTTTTTCCTAGAACCATTTCTCTTGGAAGACCAGTTAATTTTCCACATATTCTCTCTCCTCACTTATGAAAATTTCTCTCCCTCTTTTCTACCGCTACCTCTGCGCTTAAACTCCTCCCCCGCAAAAAAACCCTCATCACCTTTTCGACTCGGGAAAAATGCAAAGAGGCAAGAGGGTTGGTGATTACGGAAGGGGAATGGAAATAAAAGGGTTTGTTCGGAGAGGATAGGGTGGGTAACGAGGTGGGGCACAGTAGGGGGTGACAGCGGGGGTAGTACTCTATACTTCTCCCCTTCGAGAGGGAGAGAGTTTTGATTCCGGGATTAATTCCTCACACAGTCTGCTCCGGACGCGTTTGTTGGGTTTGTTCACTCATCTTCACTTGCATCCCCTCCCCCCTTCTCCCACTCTTTGCGTATGTTCTTGCCCGCTCTCCCCCTCCCTAATCTATCTACTCCTACCCTCTTCCCTCTTCTCCAACACAGTGACACCCCCATTCTGAATCTCCTCGTCCTATCCCTATTATAAAAATCTCCTCTCTCTCTCTAACCCCTCCCTCACCCTTAACGGACTCGTCTAATATTTTTACGTGTACAATATTTATTTCTCTCCTCCTAAATCTCCCTCCTCCATTCTTTAAACACTCCTCCTTATTTGAGTTTCCCCTTCTTCTCCCTCTGTTTGCTTATCTTTCCTCTTTGTTCAATCTCCACTCTAAACTCCCCTTCCCGCATTTTCTACTCACCCTTCCAAAAATCCTATTCGCTTTTCCCGGCGCCTACCTATACCAGCTTTTTTATCTCTTATTTTTTTATGATCCGTTGCCCTCTTTGACTTTCTTTCCTCCCATTACAAAAATTATTGGGCTCATTCCATTCAAACTGTTTTGTTTTCTTCGTCTCCATTTTTCTCGCTCACTTTCTTCCGACCAAAACATCTACATTTTCGTTCTTAATCCGTCTATTCCAGTGGTGTCCAACCCCTTCGCCAGTCGCCACTTGTGGAGAATCGGCCATTGATATGTGGCGAATTGATGCTCACAGTCTACTATTTTTATTAGATTATTAAATCACATAATACTATCTGGTTGTATACATTTTCGCAACATGATACAAAATATTATTTCTTATAAATATAGATTTACATTAAAAAGGCTGCAGTGATGCACAATAATGATTTTCGCCTTCTCACCCCCAGGTGCCGCTGCTACTTAGTGTAGATCTTATGTCAAATTTCAGTGCTCTTCTTGAGAAAATGAACTGTCACGTATCACATTAAAATTTTAGTGTTTGAATTTAAAGATTAATTTGACTAATAAATAATTTAAATCATTATTGTGTATCGCAATTAAGTCCTACTTACAATATTAATAGGCGAAAAGGCTGATCCGTTCGCTACAAGTGTGGTGAACCTAAAAATTGTGTTGGACATCACTGGTCTATTCCAACTCATACCTCTTTCCTGCCGTTCAGTTAGCTTCCTACAAACCCCCAGGTCGACCTACCCTGCTTTTCCCATTTGTGGTTTTTCTTTCTTCTACTTACCGCTCTTCTGTCTACCAACACTTAATCCGAATACTAATGGTTTACCTCCCTTTGCATATCCTCCCCCTCTCTCACTCTTCCATCTTGAGGCAGCCAACAACTTTCTCCTTTACTCCTTCTCCCTCATTCTCTCGCCTCATCCTCGCCATCGGCGACCTGCTCCCCTTCAATTATTTTCCCATTCTCCTCGTCTAACCCCGCGCGGGGGCAAACCCTTCGACGCCAATCCGACCCTATGCGCGCCCGACTTTAACATTTTTTTTCCGCAGCCGATTCGTTCATCCCTCTCTCACTCTCTCCCTATATCAATCCCTGTCTATGCATTATTTTCCAATCTTTTCAACTTCCTCTCGTTCCAGTTATTCTCGCTTCGATCCCTTCTGTTTCCTCTTTACCCATCCCTTACCCTTTCGATCTGAACACCACTTTTCCTTTGTCTTCTTCCCGTTCCTCTCCCTCCCATGTTCTCCCCTCTCTTTTCCTTTCTCTTCCGCCCTCTTCCTCTTTCTTTCTCTCCTTTCATTTCTCTATCTATATTCCTCCCTTCCTCCCTCTCCTTCCCTCAAATACTCGCCCTTCCTCTATGTTCCTCCCTTTTCCCCAACTCTATCTTCTTTTCTCTCCCTCCTCTCCTCTTTTCCTCATTCTATCATTTTATTTCCCTCCATTAACTCCTTCTCTACCTTATCCTCTCTCCCTTTTTTCACACATTCTTTTATCTCCTTAATTCTCTCTCTCATTCACTGTCTTCCTCTCCCATTCTTTCTTCTTTTCTCTCTCTCTCTCATTCTTCTCCCCTTCTCTCTCCCATTATTTTTCTCTCCTTTATAATCTCTCTCCCTACCAAGAGCACCATTTCCTAACTATTCCTCAATTTCCTTCGATTCCTATATTGTTCCCTCTCCGAGCTTCCTTCTAATATTCCGCTCTCTCGCTTCGCCTTCCTACGCTGTCTTCTCCTCTTACTTATGCAACCTGCCTTACTTTTACACCAATTCTGCCCTTTATCTCTATCCTCCTTTCGGGTAACTCCTCTCTTCCGCGTTCCTTACTCTTTGGTCGCTCCTCGCTTACCATTTTCCCTCTCTTACCTCCACTCGGTTCTTATCCTCTTTACTTCCACTTATCCCCTTACAGCGTTTCGCAACCCTTTCCCTCCATCCCTCTCCAGTAGCGCTTTGCTTCCCCTCTCTACTTCTCACTTATCCCTTCTCTCCTTTATACACTCTCCGCTTCCCCATCCCCCTCCAACTCCTTCATTCTCCCAACCGTGTCCCCAAGAATTTCCCCCTGCACCAGAGCTCTTACCTCTTCATCTTCTCGTCACCTTAACCGTACATTATTTCTCAAACTTCATTCCTCCCTTCATATTTTTGTTCTCTCTCCCACTCCTATGCACTATCTCGCACACCCTTTCCTCATCGTGGTCAGACTTTCTCAAATCTCTTCGCCATCCTCCAAATGTCTATCGCTCTCATCCAGTTTACTTTCCTCTACCGAGGTCGCATTATTCTTATCTCTTCGTCCCTCAATTACTTTCTCTCTGGCATTTATTTTCTCAAACTCTTTATCTTCCATCTTATCCAGTTATCTACATACTTTAAAAGTGATCATCTGCAAACCACAACTAGGATTCCCATACTGTGCCTTGGGGAACTCACTCGCACTACTCTCCAAGGCAAAGTTTACTAAGGCAAACTTTACATGGAATTATTTGAAATATTTTTTTGTATAAATAAGTCTCTATACCCTAAAATAACTGTGGAGCAATGCTGGAAATAAACACTGTTAATGATGCCATGACGTTGTGAATAATGATAGCCATTATAACGGCCTAATGATGCGACAGTACTTTAACGAAGCTGATACACACTATTCCCATAAATATATTTCCTTGTAATTCTAGAGACATGTTTAACTTCTTCGCTTCCATTAGGAATTCCCTTCATGCTTGTATTACGGCAGTCAAAGCGTCAAAACTCTTTCGTTGCGTCCTCCCATTATTTTTATCCCTTCTAAAACTTTTATATTCTTCCGATTTCTAGCCGTTCTTTGTATTCGCACTCTATCCCTTCCTTCTGAATGTGTGTGTGTGTATATATAATATATATATATATATATATATATATATATATATATATATATATATTCCTGACTCCCCTTCATTCCCAACAGTTCCGTTCCTCATCCATCTTCCCTCTCTTCTCCCTCCCCCTCTCTCCCTTCACTCTCTCTCTCTCTGTCTCTCTCGCCCTCTCCGTCACTCTCCACCGCCCCCTTTCTTCATAACTCTCCCCTTTTCCTCATCGTCTCCTGACATAACAAGCACCTCTCTTCCCGCGCGCACCCTTATCCCAAGAGGGGTGGGGGGAGGGAGGGAGAGAGAGAGAAAGAGAGAGAGAGAGCGAGAGGCTCGCACAATTGGAGGAGGTGGAGAGGTTTTCGGATAGGGGAAGGAGGGAAGTCGGGAAGCGAATCACGCGGTGGTGTGGGAGGAGAGACGGGGGACGATGTGGCGGTGATGGAAATGGGTTTTAAGGGAGGGACGACGGGGGAGGTGGTAGGAAGAGGGCTTTGTGTCGAAGGGGTGAGAGATGGAAAAGATGTCTGCGTAGAGAGAGGGTTAGGGAAAGGGGAGAGAGGAGAGGGAAGAAAGGAAGGGTTGGAATAGGTTTGGTGTGGCGCTCCGTGGGCATTGAGACGTGAGGGAGAGATGTGATGTGAGCGAAATGTAGGAAGGATGAGGGAGGGAGGACGTTTTCCCGGCGGGATATGGGGAGGTTACGAGGGGCTAGAAAGGGTTGGGAGAGGTTGGGAGAGATTGGGAGAGATTGGGAGGGATTGGGAGGGATTGGGAGGGGTTGAGAGGGAGAAAATACGGCGGAGGAGGCGGTTGCTACGCAACGAATAGGAATGGAGACCGAAGCAAAGCGATGGATAATGAACGGGTAAATGATTTTTTTCCCTTTCCCTCTACCTTTCGGGTTTGCGTGGGCAGTGGTGTGATAGAGATGGCGGCTAGGGAGGTGAAGGGGGTGGAGGAAGGAGAGAGGAGGGATAGGGGTGAAGGTAGGAGGGATGAGAGGGAGAGGGGATAGATAAAATCAGAACCGGTGATGTAGCTTACCTCGTTCTCTCCCGTCACGACGTTTTGTAACAGTTTTTTGTCTTTTTATTTCTCTCTCTCTACTTATCCCTCTTCTTCCGCACGCGCTTGGCTTTGTAACAAGCTTCGAAAGATGTAAATAGGTAGAGGGGGAGATGGAAAGAGAAGGAAAGGATAGTCTTAATTTGATTACTCAATAACAAATATATCCATAGCTGATGGATAAATAAAACAACGGCAGGAGAACGAGAGACATATGCGTTGCTCGACAAGCGCGAGTGATCAGTTTCGTGTTTTTCGTTTCCCTTTATTTGTTATTATTTCTGGAGTGATTTTTTCCCTGTATCGCCATCCTTTGTCAGGCGCACATCGGATTACGGTGTGTTGTTACCTATCTTTCTCTCTCACACACACTCTCTTATCTCTCTCAGGTTTTGGAATCTCATTCTCCGCGTCTCTTTCGCTCGCTGCCCTCGAGGCGAGGGAGAGCGATTGTTTATTTTCTCCCGGGTCGAAAAAAATAATTCACTTGAAGAATCGGATTACGAAACGGTTTCAAACGTTTAGAGTTCAGAGAGGGGGGAGGGAGCGATGTCGCTTGGCTTTTGTTTACTCGAGAGCTAAAATAATTGCCACGCTTTGTGGAACCTGGCGTTCATAAACCGCCGTCCAGCTCTTTCACATCAAAATCCTCGGAGATGAAAAGAAATTAAAGGATTTCGTCCGTACATAAAATGACGCGGAAATCAATTTTACCGTTTGTCCTCGTTATTTAGCTCCCAAAGAGGAAGAGAAATGTTAATTTAAAACTGTCTCTGTATTACATGTAAAATTAATTCGATGTACATATATTATATTTAACAGTTCTAAAGGACGTGTTTTTAAGGATACATTTTTCGATATGAAGATGCCAGCCGATTCCAAAAAATGGCATTAATGTCACGATAAAGGTTATCGTAATTTATTTATTTAACTTGTCATAAAAATGCTAAAACGCCACAGAACAGATGATGAAACAGAATTGAAGGAAAATAACCGCCGATAGTTCGCTGTGATGGTGAGAGATAAATTATAATTTTGTAGATCCCACCACCTCTAATAGTAATTCCTGATCTGTTATATTATAAATTCCCGTCAATTTTATCGGAATGATCCAATATTTAATTGCCATTTCGTCAAAAGCACAATTTCAAAATTTGGATCGATCGTTTATGGCGTCATCAATCAATGCGGCCATATACTAACATTTTTATAAACCTTTTGGGTGTATATAAAAACCTCTAATAAATTCAAAAGAAGTCCTTGGGCATTCGGCGAAGTAATTTTTACGTATTTCATTGACGTAACTTTTTATTTTTCACTTTCAAATATATACTACACATACACGCAAACAAATGTATTTTATCATAGGCACAAATCTTCTTTCCTTGAGTTATCACATTTCGTCACTTGGTCACGGGAGATAATGGTTGTTCCTTTAAATCACGAGCACCAGATAACATACCGGAAGGAAGGCGTGGCGAAATCAATACCTCGTGCGACACCGTCCTCCGTGGTGGCGATTGCCTTCCGGACACTCGAACGAGGGAATGAGATCGGGAGCCACGACGAGGGCATAACCTTGCATATTATGCGTCTTCTGTGTGGGAGTTGGGTGAGACTGGGAACACTCGATCGTAAGCGTGACGATAGCCATCGCTAAGATCAGGAAGATTCTCCCTCGACCAGCCATTGCTCGAATATCGATGCGATCCGCTTACTTAGGATCGGATTGTACATAAAACTGGTCCCGATCGGATGGCGTTCATCTGAACGCTATATGGCGCCGTAGTATTTATGTAGACTCGCGCCCGCCCCGTCTTTCAGAAGTGTTTATTTTCTCGTTTCTCGATGTACGTATTTATAAACTCGTCTGTGACCTATTGACCGGGACGTCAACTTGAACTGAGAATGATTCCACACGGACTTCGCACAAAATATTGGCGATATGCCATATTTTAAAAACTGGTTGATGCTCGTCCGAGCAGCAACAAGATGTCCTATAAGTATATTTTATATTATTGCTAATTAATAAAACCCACAAATGTGTTCTCGATCGAAATTTAATTTTATTTGGGGCAGGATAAGACAATCTTTACCGAACTGGCAAGTTCCAGAGAGTTTCTCCCGATTTTCGTAACCAGAAAATATAAAGAATAAACAGACTAAGTTTTGGTTTGCAAAGATATAATAGACTACAGTCTTTCTTTTAATTGGCATAGGATTACAGCACTTTTTGAGAGAAACTTTCAAATACTCTCTCACTCAATCTGTCTTTAATAACAGATAACCCAAAAAAAGAAGTCCTTATCAATTTTCATTTCAAATTATAATATATTTTTTTAAATATTACGATTGTCACTTACTGTTTATAGAAGATCGAGGTTTTATGATGTAAACACTTTTCTTGAAATAAGCGTAAGGAAAGTAAGTAGTATATTTGCTATTGGATAATCCACATTTTTTTCAATTGAAGCACATCGAAAAAGTCAAACTTTCTTTCTCTCACTTCTACATTTTCTCATCGGAAAAACTCCATGCTTGAAAACTCCATCAGTCTTCTTCACCAAACGCAATATGTCGCAATAGTTCACAAGTAGTCATCCCGGGTCGTGAAAACAATTCAAGATGCGTTGCAGTCAACACGTTGCAGTTAATACTTATTGTTAGGGCGACAACGTCCTCCGACTCGAACGTAGCCCGGCTGACACCGGATACCGCGGTCGGGTGATATGGCGATGTTCAAATCTGGTAAATCACGCAGTCCCTCGTCTCGAAGTGGAAGAGACTCCGATTTATCGACCCCGTAAGTGGCGATAAATATCGCCAAGACCAAAAGGGTGCCCATTTTAACAGTCATCTGATCTGTAAAGTAAGAGAAATGCATTTTTGAGACGGCTAACGGAAGTTTTCTCAATCGACGGATTCTATTCTGAGGAGACCGTCTTCTATCGTGATATTTATGTGAGTTTGTGGAGCGCGTTATCTTCGACTGAGAATGCAAGAAAATACTGTGTTTATGCAACAACTTGTTTGACCTGTTGACAAGACCCTCAACTTGACAGGGTAATGATAAAACTGTACGTTGGACTAGAAATGATGGCATACCATGACGAGATAGCTTCTGAACTCTTATTATAAAGGGCATTTGCATCGATTAAAGAAGTTATCGAATATAAATAGTTTATTTTCTTTTTAATTAAATCTATTTGGAGTGCAATCACCTTTTGTACGAGTAATTGATAACTTGACCTTTCTGCCAAAGCTATGTTCTCATTCTTTGTTTTCAGAATAGAGGCAGTTCTGATTAAGTGATTTGGCTTAAGTATGTGTGCAAATTTCGTCTTCTAATATGACATAAATCCTAAATGGCTCATTTCATCGAAACCCATTTAGCGGTGAAGTTTCTGAGATACACGGGCAGACAGACAACCAAACACAGTAGGCAGTGGCGTACCGGAGGCCCCAAAAACCCCTACGTGCCAGAGGACACCACGACCAAAAGTATCTCGAGGAACATGAACATGTGGCGGGGGCAAAACGTTTTTTTTCCAGTACGCCACTGCCTCAATGGAGTCTATGAAAGTCGTACCTTATCGGAGGTCGCGAAGACATAGGAACCGAGTCGCAATCAATAACTCCGTCGGCACCGTCCACCGTAATATCGCCAGCCATTCGGACACTCGTTAACTTCGTTCCTATCTGGGGCTACTAGTATGGCTCCATCGGGCAGCCTGTTCTGGCCTATTACACGTGCGGCGCGGGAATGGACGTCGTGGACTTCTAAGGAGGCGATGACTGTCACGTAGATCAGGACGGCGCTCAAATAAATTGACATTTCTCGTTAAAAAATAACAAGCTTAACTTACGGCTTGATCTTCTCGCTACGAACTGCTCGTAACCGCGGCTGATTAAACAGTAAACTTCTCAGTTTCAACGACCAGGCTTCTTTTATTTAAGCATCTCTCGTTGCTCAATCTGTCTGTTTATAAAAACAACTCCGCCTGATGACCGGGTTTCTCGACGCGATTAAGAAATATGTAACCTTGATTAACTTCGATCTCTTGCTGTATTTGTCATGTGATCACAAATATATGGCCGATACATTATGCGAGGATTGAATCGGGATGTATCATAAAAATGTCGGTCTCTCGAAGAAGAGCTGTAATTCATTGAAAGGATATTTAAATAATCAATACGGGCTTTCCATCGTCATTCATACCATCTAGCTGGATATTTCGACTTGTTGCTAGAGTACGTTATGAAAATGAAAATTTTTAATGAAATAAAACTTTCCATTTGCTTTAGCGTTTTAACGAATTTTTTAAAACAGTTATCTTTTATTTTACGAAAAATAAAAAATACTGCTTTCTTTTGTAAAAATGACGTAGTTATACTGAATCTGTTTTATATAATGTATAATTAATCTGCATCGAATAATTTTAGTTTGAAATGATATTATTTTTTGTCAAACAGGGCATTATAAAATTTTTTAATCCAAGTAAACCGTCAATTTCTTAAATATTCTATTGAATTTTTACATTCTCACTTTTAAAATTTTCTATTTTATTAATGTGAATATTCTGTTTAAACTGATTCTCATTTAACATTTTCTACCTTTAGCTGATCGTCCCTATTGAACACTGACATGTATTTTAGCAATTTTAAAGATAAAGTTAACAGTCACTGATTAGAGCTTGGAATATAGGGATCATGAATTTAATGACCTTATTAAAGAATTTTCTTTTTCTTAAAACGGTTATAGGGTAATATTTCTATTATCTAACGAGTGGAAAAAGAAACACATCGGCCCCCAAATCCGCCAACCGAATCTTAAAAGATTAATTAGGACTCGAAAAACCACATGTAATATCTTACTTCATTCGCCATTTAAAAATAAAATAATATTGTTTAATAAGTTATTGATTGAAATTTCATTGTTTCCTATTTCTGTACAAAGACAAAAAAGTCTACAGTGATTTAAATTGCCATATTTGTATTGGCAAGATAGGCACAATTTGAATCAATGCAATTTTAGTATTTTATGTGATGTACGAGTGTGTGTAAATTATGTGTGATATTGTATTAAGTATTTTATATTATTCCTTTGCCACCAGGCTAATGGCCTTCTTGAAATGTTAACCAACTAAATAAATAAATAAATAAAATTTCTTGAAAATGCCTCAAATAGGCAATGCAAATGACTACACTAGACTAATCTACCATCTGGTTCAGGAAACACGCTTTTGAATGAGATAGAAATCCTTTCATCGTGATATTGTTGGATTTCACAGAAATAACGCAGCAGCTCCACCACTAGATTAGTCCTTGGACATTCGTTTGCCTGAAATAAAATATTTTATTTCTGCTGGAGAGAGAATTCGACTCGAGTAAAATTAGTGATAAAATATGTTCAGAATATAAAACGTCGATATCTCATGCAAAATATAGTAATGTTTCATCATTGTAAAAACATTTTTTTAACCGCTTATTATTAATGCGTCCCTTCATTTCCATGCTGTTAAAGTTGTATTGCACTTTAGAAAGTTTCAGCTCCTTTCGCAATTATGATTTTGATGCAAATAGTGATAATCTTTTAAGAAACGGTTGGATTAAACGAGTTTTCTCGATAGTTCTCAATAAAGCTCGGAATTGATGATATTCGGATGCGATGAAATTCATCGAATTATTAAATTATAAAAGTACTTATTTCCACGGCACGGAAATCAAGGTGAATACGTTCGTATTGGCATACTACTGCAAATATATACACTTATATACATTGGATCATGTACGTCTATGCATATGTCTACAGTTGTAAATCTATGGATTATATTTCGCGAGGAAAATATTTTTCCGTAAGTTTCTCAGATTCGTCAGACGAAATGAGAAAGTTAATCTGTACACCATTTATGTTTATAGCGCCATTAATACGTACACTATACTTGATTTAATCTTGCCCTCTTCTGCACCGCATTCTCGGGTGTCACAGGAACCGCACACCACCTCAAACGAACAATTGACGACATCTTCCTTCAAAAATCTTGAATCCTTCCGGACAGATTCCATCCGATCTGAACTCGATGATGTAACGGACCGCAGTCATGTTTCTTTCTCCGTCAACAGATGGAGCAAAGCAATCCTCCCTGGTGAATATAACTAAGAACAAGACCGAGAATAATGCGCCTGCTTTAAAAATGCCCATTTTTGTGTCGGAACGCGGCATGTCTGACCAAAGAGAGCTCACATACAACTGACTACTCTTTTCTAAGACTTATTAGTTGTGTCTTGGGAATTTTTGAAAATATTTTATCCCCTAAAGTTATCCCGTATGTCCCCTGGGTTTGCTGAGTAGGACGGAGTGATGACGTGGAAATTTTATTTGCGATGCATTTGAAATGTGTCGGTTAGATGATGTAAGTAGACATTATGTGATATTGCTTTATTTTTCCATCAAAATAAGGAATTACGGGATTGATCATATACAAAGAAATTATTTTCATGAAAATTTCCATTGAGCAACGATATAGATGCGATATTTCGTTGGTTCTCAATATTTAGCACAGAAAAACTATTTTGGCTAAAGATAGGAAGACAGGTGGTTACAGTATCTGCCATCGAATGCTTATCGAATCCAACCTACGGGATGGATGTTTGTGTTTGTCATGTCGGAATTAGATGTAAGAATGGACTAGACTGTCTAAATCTCGCCCTTGATTAAAGGCGAATAAATGTCTATAATCACAATGATTTGTAATCAATTCCATACCATGATTCTTTTCTTTTTGTATATGCTTTAAAGTTGAATTGAGCACATGTGATTATAAGTGATTTAATGCCGAAAAGGGTTATTTACATATTGCATCATTTGTTCAAAATGACCGTAGAAAAATAGTAGTCATTGAAAGTGACTCTAAAGGTGACCGTAAGCAAGTTTGTCGTTCAATTCCACAAATTATGAGAGAAACTCGTCGAAAAGCTGTTCGGTAGCTTGAATTCTCTCTAAAAATGATTTATGTATTTTCATTTATTTGGCTGAAATTTTCAAATTTAAACTGAGAAATCTTTATGGCCCACTCTTTCTATATTACTTTTTATCTAATCCGTAAAATGATTGATGGCTTATCGCAGGTATTTGCAGTCGAATATGATTCGTTCGATGGCTTTATTATTTTTTCAAGGGATTTTTTTCTAATAAAATTCACGGTGGTGGGCATAATCTTGTGGAATTATTCCATGATGAACAAATAAAAAGACAGCTTTTTATTTTCCACAGCTTTGACATTTCAATACTTCTGAAGATGATATATTACACTGAAACCCGGGTCATATTTATATATTAAAACCGTGGAAAATACAAAGTAGTCATTTTATTTGGGATTTTTTTCGGTGGGGTCTCCATGAAGTAGTTGGGTAACACGGCGAAATTTCGGTTCCATGATTCGCTCATCAAAAGGTTAGGAAGGGACATTTTCTGAGATAAATTGAGAACCGCTGCCAAAAGGCGGATTTAGATATGACAATTGTTGCACCTTTAACGTTATGTGTCTCAGATTACTTAGTCTACGTGATATCTCTCGATATTTCAGTGCTTCCTAAGTTAGATGCTGGCTTACATCTGGCGCTTCATCTAGATTTATTGCCCCTCTTATTTATTATTCCACCATATCTTCTCAACTTGGCGGGCTGGTTATTTAAATTCTTCGATCCATTCATTTTGAATTCGTCTTCTGTTGTGTCGTTCCGCTGATTTTTCGGCATCTTCGCTCCTTTTAATAGGATTCAGATCATTGTAATGAGTGTTTCGCTCCCTTTAACAGCCGGTCGTTGGAATGATTCTTGGATTCCACAAATCCAAGTTTATGTTCTGTAAGTTATATTGCCTGGAATTCTATAAACGAAGACAAATGTTAGCTTATTCACGCGCTCTGTATGAAACACCCTTACATTAACCTCGCGGCCTACATGAACGATGATATTTATATTAATTTGGCCGAGAAAACTTTTCCATCGGCTTCCCCCATTTCCGTGTCGTTAATCTTTATTGACAGTTCGCTGACCTATTGGAGGTCTTGTTGTTTTCCTTTGGATTTATCTTTGGAAGCCGAGAATTTTCACCGGAAGTTTTCATCTGCTGAGCCATATGTTTCAAACCCTTTTTAGGGTCAGAGAAAGTAATGATCTCATCCTTGAACCGTAAATCGTTCAATCTTTTAATACTCAAGTAATTTTCCAGTCTATTCGTTGTTTTTCAACAATCTTGACAGAAATAGAAATCTATGCTTGAATTCAAAACTAAATTACTCTAATCTTTAAGGAAAGAAAATAGTACAATTCGATTTATGGTTTGAATAAAGGAAATACAAGCCAGCATGCAGTAATTATGTTGGAAAGAAACTTCGCTTTCCATTATTCGAGGTTGTCCAATATATGTCCGAATTATATGGGTCCGACTTATAATTGCGTCACATTCACTCAACCATATATTCTCCACGAGGTATCGTTCTCACAGTACGGGCTGACAAAAAAAAGACCTACGAATTTTTTTCTATATTTTGAAATCCAATAATGTACTCGGGAGCAAAAAAATGACGTAAAAGGAACCTTCCTTTGTTCCACTCAACCCTTTTCATTTCCACTCAGGCTGTCGCGAGGAATTCGTATTTAGTAGGTCCCAGACGCTTAGCTCATAGGATCCCGCAAGCTATCGCGCGCACATACACACCCACTCGAATATACGCAAGAGAAGAGGAGGAGGTCCTTCCGGAAGTATGCATGACTCACACAAGCATGCCTTCTGCGTGCGTGTGTTACTCTCTCTCTCTCTCCCTCTCTCTGTCGGATGTTATAGAGAGCATCTCCGTCGAGGTTCACTTGAGAGGAATGAAATTGCTCCATGCAGCATCCGTCTCGGACATGTCTCTCAACCCTCTCTCTCTCTCACACACACAATACACGCCTCCTGACTCCGCTTTCCCCTAAAACTTCGCCCCACCGCCCTTTTGCTTTACGCATTGATGACCCTTCCCCCTTCTTCCCTCGCTCTACCCCTTCCTCATCCACTTTCGACCCTACCGTAGTTCTTCTCTGAATGAGATTCGGTGGGTTGGGTAGGGAGGGGATGGGAGGAGGGAGGAGTGAGGAGGAAACAGAAGTCTAGGGAGAAAGGGCGAGGAAGGGTTTGAATTACTCAATTGCGTTCGCATAAGTAGGAACGGATGATAGGGATAGAAAATGGGGAAGGTAAAGAAGAGTAAACATATGGATATTAAATTAATGGTAGTATTCACTCGTTAATTATTCGTGATTAAGTCATAGGTAGCAATATATTATACCGAGTTAAACCAGCTCAGTTACAGCAAAATCGAACTAAATAAATGTTCTATTCGACGGCTGGTTTTAAGCTTAACAAGATTGTCAGCCAGTGCCTGGACCAATTCCAGAATCGATCCAGGGTAGAAAGAGAAAAATATTAAAAATACTGTAAAACCCTCATAACACATCATTCAATAGATTGAAAATTACTCATATTAAAATACACTTTGTATTTTTCCATGAGATTTATATTTATAATAAGTATAAATCTTGTGGAAAAGTACAAAGTATATTTCATTAAGAGCTAGTTATAGGATTCAAAATTTCTTAGTTTGCAATAACGATGTTTGTTATAATGAGTCCATTATAATAGTCTATAAATACCTATTTTTCGCAGGGAAAAATTTATTTTTTAGCATAAACGATTAATCGATTTTATATTTACGGGTTTTTAATGTAACGCAATGACAAAAGAATGAAACGATTTTAACAAAGGATAATCATTAGGGGAGATTTTTGGAAGAAGAAGCGAAACGAAGAGTTTTTGGAACCGAGAGAGACAGATTAAAAGGGGTAATCGCTAGAAAAAAGCGGAAAACGAGACGAAACAATCAGGAGATGGATACACGGAAGGAGAAACGAGAGAGAATTAGACGAAAATGGTTTTGGAAAAGCTGTGCATGAGATGGGAGGAAACTGAATAATTCAAGAGATGAAACGCGGGCGAAAGCGCGGGGAGATTAAAGGGAATGGCGCAGGGAGCGTGGTGCAAAGTCGGAAGAAGGAAGAACATTTTGATGCACTAATGATAGGAAGAGTGCGCGGGTATAATTTTGCCGAAAGATATAATCAGGATCGAGAGAGAGAGAGGGGGGGATGGGGAACGACTGGTTTATACTCAGCCGAACACCTATCAAAACACAGGTACAAAGCCTTGTCTAATGAACAAACTAACTGCAGGTGCCTAAAGGAACCGAGTTGATGGATAAACAAATCAATTAACAACCTTTAAAACGGAAAGGTGAAATCTTAATTACGTCTTGATTACGTATAGATGCTCGGATATGCGTTTTCCGCGTCTGTTTCGCGAAAGGATGATGTTAGTTCAGACCGCTTCGAAGAGAGAGAGACAGGGAGCTCGGTGGGAATCGTCTTATCGTCAAATAGACAAAGACAAAACGGATTCCGGGTTAAGGCGATACATGCAAATGCAGGGGACTATTGTCTCCACGTTTAATTACGCGAGGTTCGGTTCCGTGAGCTTTATACGGAGAGGCGTAATATCCTAGCAAAGATGCAGGGAACGTACGTAGGTGGGTACGTATCTATCTCATGAGCAGTATACATCTGATATAATCCCGAAGTGAAAACCATACTAGGTTTTGATGAGAAAGGGGAGGGATGAGAAAGGGAGGAGGGAGATATGGAGGGGCGGATTGGGCAAAAAGGAGAAAGCGCAAGGATGAGAATGAGGATGGAGATGAGTGTGTGCGCTCGGAGAGTCGTAAGGGGTCGTGCGGGAAGAGGAGTCTTTCGGGTCTGAACGGAGCAATTGTTTTGAATGCCCTCCCAGGGGTGGAATGAGGTGAGTGGAAAAGAGAGAGGTAAAGGGAGAGAAAGAATGAGGAAGAGAGAGAGAAAGTGCGAGTTTTACGGAGGCAGAGTGTGAGTTGGTTGGGGTGGGAGTGCGACGACAAGAGGGGGTGGATTGCTTCAAGAGGAAGGAAGGAAAAAGGGAAGTGGATAATGGGTGAGATGAAGGAGAGAGAGAAAAAGAGGGAGAGAGGGTTTTGTCGCGAAAAGGAGACGAGGATTAGACACTACGCGAGGGAGGAATCTTCTTCCTCGGAGAGATGAGAGACTCTCTTGCGATGACAGAGAGGGAGAGAGAATTGCTACCTTTTGTCTTTTCTTCGGGAATAAATGGGAGTATTTTTTATATATTTTAAGGTTCGGCGTTTTATTTGCTCGTTTTTTACATTTCATTGTCATGGTTACAGCGAGCATCTTTTGTGCATAATAATGTCGCTCGTTTCGTATCTATGGTAACTCTACGCTGTTTCTTGATTATGGCAACAGAAATAAAGAACTCTCTATGTTTTTATATATTTTTTACAATAGGAGTAAGAGGAGCGAAAATTCAAAATTATATTCTTTATTAGCTATCCAGCGTGATTCAGTTTATAAATGAAATTCTGACAAAATATGGAAGAAGCGAATAAAAAATCATAATCTTGTCGTGGCTGTTAGAGATATCTGAGACAAGTATTTCTTTAATGCTTGTTCTTGAACACCAAAGTCTATTCATAACTGAAGTTGTGCAAAATATAATTTGTGACCTAAAATTGAATGGTGTAACAATCTCTTTCAGTTTATACAATAAAATTAAAAGTTTATCACACTAATCTTTCTTTTGATTTTAAAATATATGTAGCTCCTACTGCGCCGTATGTGAAGATAAATTAAAAAAAACAACACAAAATTCATTTTATATTTCCACGTCTTACGAGACATGAGGTAGCAAGTTGCTGACACAAATCATGGATTTATTTGCTAAACGAATAATAATTATTGGCTGTTTAATAAAACTTAAATTGTTTCCTTTAAAATAGTTAGAAATATAAATTATTATACTTTGTTTAGAAAATATATCTTCAAGGAGAGATGTTTTATTCAAAAATAATATGATAACGATAGTTGAAGCTTGGTATCCAATCATCATATCTTACAGAAATAACGCTCTTCTTCCAAATTCCCTTAAAAGCAGCGCTAATTATTTTTCATAAGACACATTTTAATGGTGATAATTGTAATTTTTGAGACAAGAATAATCTTATCAAACTTAAAAAATTAACAGGCATGTGTTGCGATGGCATAGGGTACATATTCTCCTTTTTCATTCCTCTGCCCCTTGAAAGCTTGACCGGGTACACGAATACAGAGAAATGTTTTATAGAGAGGGGGCAGTTCCCTTTCCCTTGATGGAAATCGTGCGTGCGGTATTCCTTTCGCTCCTGGGAGAAATCAAAGCAATGAGAGGTAATAAATGAGATGGCACTCCCGTCCAACTTCGCGAGATATTTGATCAAAACAATCTCGAAAACCGTTTTGAGAATACTTGTATTCAAGGAAACAAAAGCGCTGTGAACAGCTAAAGGTGCGAAGTACTCTCGCAGGCACAAATTGCTCCGAGATGGCCTTCAATGCAAGCGTTTAGAAACTTTAAGTAATTTGAGATTGGAACCCACTCCGATGTTTAAAACGCGAGACGCATGCTGAAATTAAAAATATCTAACATATTTGCCGAAATCTTCTGAATTTCTGGGATTCGTTCGCCGACTTCGACTTGATTTTTAATTTTAATTAATTAATTAATTTTAATGCCGACCAACTTTTGGTCGTAATGTTGATGCGTTTTTCGCTCGTTGAATGATTACGAAAGATGTTGTCAATCGGCAAAGGTTGCCACGTAATAATTTTGATTAAAAAATCTCGCTAAATCATTTGCGCCATATGAAAGAAGAACGTCTAATGGATGACTTTTATTTATTAAAAAATAATATTTTGCATTTTTCGCCTAGTATAGTCGCCAGAAAAATGTTTTGTGAAGTTTTGTGCTCGTTATTGCAGCTTCATTTCGAAGTGTCTCCATCTTTCTCTCGCCCTCTCACCGCGTTATTGAATGGCTCAGAATGGCTCTCCTCAGTCCTAAAAAAGAGACACATAAAAGGGGAAGCGTTAACAGTCGAGTTTTTTTGAACGGCGAATGGAGTTCAATTGTTGAAGGACGCATGGAATTTCTCAGCAATATTTCGGGACAATAACCCATAAGGCAACGGAATTTTTTTATTTTGAGAATCACTTTTTCTCTGCGATTTGCGCGAGTGAGTGACTAAAAAGACAATCGAGAAACGTAATATTTAACTTGAAGGAGCCCTAAAAACTTCTCGACGCCTCTCTATTTTTCGATCATCGCGGAGAAAACGATTACGCTTTTGTCCAAAAAGATTTTTTTTCAAGCTTCGCTAAGTTGTCTCAGGTTGCGTCTTTTTTTCCTTCTCCAGGGTGACGAGGTAAATATTCTGTGTTCTAAATATTTTCTGAGGATTTTTCATATACATTTTTTCACAAGTTTAGCACTCACATTAATCTCTTGAACCAAATCCGTTCGTTATGGATGAAATAATGGCCACATTTGACATTCGCACTTAGCAATCACATATAGCTCATAATAATTCACAAGACTTGGTGTGTAAATAATTTAACATATTTAATCTGTTTAATTTTTCTTATAAATAATAATATCCGCAACTTTTGCCACTCCATTTTTTCAGTTGAAGGTAGCTCCAGTAAAGCCTCAATGACGATTGTGTCTTGTAAAATTATTGGATTGTAAGTAATGCATAAAGTTAAAAGTCTAAATGCTTTCCGGTTGTTGTGTTAATTCTTGAAACATTAAAAACTTTCTAGACATCTTAGCGTTGCTGAGTTTTCGAAGTGATAAAGTAGTATTTTCAATTTTGTTTGGAGACTTTACCTTCTCTCTTCCAATTTTATACAAGCCTATTTTTAAGACCATACTTTTTCTAGGAAAATCATTTGTATTCAGGTAGCAGAATTTACAGAATATTTCTATAATCTACTGAATAAGGGTGAATTGTTGGCGAAATGCGTATCTTCATAACCTCGTCATGGTTATTGAAGACTCAAGATAAATACGTTATTTTCAAGTGTTTATTCATAAGTAATTTTTGGAAAATTTAGACGATGTAATTTTAAGTATTCAGCAAGCCATAAAGCGTAACGTGCGTCACGTTTTATATCTTTTGTGTTACTATTCAATTCTGCAGGGGAATTTTCTCGTATTATGAAATTTAGATGGCTATTTACTTAGCAATTATAAAGCGGACAACATTACTCTTACCCTGTCGTAAAATGTTGAGTTAATTTCCGCTGGAATGGAATGAGAACAGGAACCTTAGGATTAACCATAACCTGCAAATCTCGTAAGGCTCACAAGGTTGTGCCACTTCGATTTCCAAAACGGAAGTCGAGTCGATTGGAGCGATTTCCGTTCCATTTTTACACGTTTGCCTTTTACTTTCACACGGGTGACTTTCTTATAGATTTCTTTTGTCAAAAAAAACGAAAAAATTCTCACTCTCTCCTTTTCAAATCCTTTAAAATATTCATCCTCATCTCGTTCGAACAGTTTTTTTTAACTCTATCCTTCAAATATCCGTAAATTTGTATTACGTGTATGAGCGCCAGGAACAAATGAAAGCGTCCGACGCCTATTTTTTCACCCCTTCCTCGGGATCATTCATCGAATTCTTGTTTTTGAGCGAAAGATTTTTGCGTTGGAAAGAAGTTGCTGCTTCTCTCTCAGGCACCTTATTTTTTCATTCCTTTCGACGGCCACCTTACGGAGTTAACAGACGAAAAAACAAAGAGAAAAGATGAGAAGATCCAATGAGAATGAGGAATCGGTTTGCAGATTATCTTTCTTGTATATTTTTACGAAAAACAGTATTCATGCACATTAAAAGCGTCAACTCTCTCTTTTTATCTTTAGATTCTTCCTTGCCTCCGACCTCCCTTTCAGAAAAAGTGCCCGGTACTTCCTTCCTCCTCTTAACCCTCGCTTCCTCTCCTCTCTCAATCTCTCCCTCTCTTCCTCACACACTATCACCCACATCCCCTGCCGCTCACCCTTTCCGTAATTTGCGAGGTAAAAAGAGGCTGTTATAGGAGTGGCGCGGACGAGTTTTTTTTATTTGTTCGGCGAGAATTAGAGAGAGAGAGAGAGATAAATGAAAGAGGATAAATGCGGTGGGATGTAACGGGAGAGAAAGGAGAGAGGGTAAGAGAAGGACTCCAGCAGGAAGCGAAAAGAGAAAAAGCAAGGATAATCCAGGAAGAGGAGATACAAACACACTTTTAATTCTCGCGAGGACAAACAATAAAAAGGGACGGTGTGTGAGAGAGAGAGAGAAAATAGCGACAAAAAAGAAGAAAAATGCACAAAAGGACGAAGAAAAAGAGGGAGGGAGAGATAAATAAAGGCACAGGAGAGTGGGTGAGAAGAGAGAGGAAAATGTAAACCAAATGAAGACGTTAAAATGGAGAATCGGTTGGAGGGCTTCTTTTTATTTTGGGTGGGCGAGGGAGGGCATGGGGAGGAGTGTGGAAGCTGGGAAGGAAAAGTGGGTTTGAAGGAGGTCCTCTCCCTTTCTTCCCGTCCCCATCTTTTTTTCCCCAACCCGCCACATTCCAGTCCAGGAAACAGCCAGAGATTCCAAGAGGCGGAAGCGATGGAAAGTGAGGAATAAAAGAAAATTTCGGTGCGAGGGAGTGGGAAGGGACAGAGAGAAAGAGAATGATGTATAAAAAGGGAGAGGAGAGAGATTGCGATGAAATGGATTGCCACTCCCAACTCGCTCTCTCTCTCTCTCTTTCTCTTTATGCGTCCACTTCCTTCCTCTCCTCCTCTTTACCCTTTTCCCTCTCAATCCTCCCTCAAACTCTCTTCCTCCTCCCATTCTCCCGAACCAATCCCTTCCTCTCGTTCTCTCCATCGCTCTCTCCACTGCTTCGTCCGTCGTCTTCCCCTCCCTTCCCTAAAACCCCCGACTCACTTTCACTCCCTCTCTTTCATCCTTTTTTGCACGCATTTTCCTCCTCCCACACACCTTTATTCCTTCCCATCCCTTCTCTTCCTCGCTTGATATTCTTCGTCGTGTCCTCTTTTTATTTTATTTTTTCTTTCCAGGGCAACGCTGCCTGTTCACTCCTCTCCCTCTTTCTTCCTCTCGTTCTCTCCATCTCAAATTCCAGCTAATACATATATACCGCATTTCTCTTTCACGTCCTTCCTCCCTCACACTCACTCTCTCTTTCAGACTCTCCCTTTTCCTCTTCTTGGCTTTCACCAATATGTTTCCCTCCTTATGGTCGCGCTTACTCTCTCTGCCTTCTACTCCTCTTCCTCTCAACTCTTTTCGAAACGAATCTTTTTCTCTATTTTTCTTCTCTCTTCGTCTCATCCACCTTTCTCTTCTTCCCCTTTTTCTCTCTCCCTCTCTCTTTTGGCCACTTTTATACGCTCCCTTTCCCTTTGACCGGAGCTTTCCGGCACTTCAACACCACCTCCATCCAATCCTCGCGTCCCTCTTTTTCCATTTTCATGATCCTCTTTTCCGCGCTCTCCCTCTCTCACTCTTTCTCTCTCCCTATCTCCTCCCAGGACTTATCTCTCCTCTTTTTTTCTTACCTCCGTTCATCCCAACGGCCTCCTGCCTTCTTTCCTGTCCACTTCGTTTCTGTAGGTCGTTTGCTTTAAACCGTGTACTCTCCCGATTTTATTTTCTTACCAATTCTCTACTATTAATCACTTATAATTCGGGGATTCCGATTTCACTTCGTACTACTCCCTGAATATTTTTCTTTCATCCAGAAAAAGCAGCCCTTTTTGACTTAGGATTGATTGAAAGCTTCTGGAATAACATATTTGATCTATTGCGGAATGCAGTAACACATCCTGAAACAGTTGAAAATTTTTGACGAAGGTTTTCATGGCAAAATTTCAATGTTTGTTCTTAAAAAGTGTCGCCTAAATATCTTCCAAGGTATCCCATACTAAATTGGTAATTTTTACCTCATATACAGGCAGGAATCTACTTACAATTAGTCCTCTACGCTCTTTAATTTTTTATATGTTTTACCTAAGATTTTTCTTTCCATCCTCGCTGCATTTAATTGTTTTTTTCTTTTTCCAGTAACTTCATTACATATCCCCCTTTTTTCCTCTCTTTTTTTATAGAACATCTTTTTGCATTGACTTCTTGTCTCTTCTTGGATTTTTCTACCTTTTTTCTCACCCTCTTTCTCTCGTCTGCTGACCTAACACATGGCCACGTAATTCTCACGATTCTCCTTACACCCACTTTCGTCTCGTTGCCTCCCTTGTTCATCTTCGCATTCCCTCTTTTTTCTTCGTCCTTATCTTCCAGCTTCTTCGACCATTTTCTTCATTCCACCATTTCTCTAATGCTGACGAAGTAGAATAACTTAGGTGCGATGGATTCATAATCTGGATGGAGGTTTTTATATGGATCCATATTTCTTACGAGTTCTACGGGATATTCAGAAAGTTTCCGCATCGGTGGCTACAGTTGGAAACGCTTTAAAGTTAAGTTTATAGCAACGTTACATACATATAATCTTCCCAGTGACATTTTAAAGCTCTTTAATGCATTATAACTGCTTGACAAAGTATGATTATTTACCACAAGCGAGTACATCATATATACAGCTATATTTGAAAGATTTTGTTTAACTTCTTTTCAATTATGCAGGACTTAAAATATCCATTTTACCGTCTCAGTGAAGAAAAAATGGAATTGTTACTTTTAATGCAATTATGTAAGCTTCGACTCAAATGCCACAGAATGGGCCCACAATAGTCTTGGAATCTAATGCAACACTACCAACCGCTACCCCTCTGCTACTATTCCTCAGAGATTTATTTCTAATTTCTTTTCCTTCGTATTAAGGCCTGAAATAATTTTTATTTTATCTATACATTGTTATTTAATTCTTATTCAACGAAAGAAATTCAAATAAATAGATGATAATGCACATCATGATAACATTGAAATTGAGGAAAATGTTTGCATGATAAAAAAGGAAGGAAACGAAATTAGAGAAAGGCAGATTTTTTCATTGTAACCTCGATGGACTCTGTTATCTAGGATTCGCGTTACTGCATACGAGAGAATGCATATTAAACGACCCTCTCTTCCCCGGCGAGATAAGTTCGAGTACAAACGGTTTCCGCAAGCTATGGAACGGAACCAAAATATATAGCCTCGAGTTAGTCGTAGACGTATCCACAAAGAGATTACCCAAATCGATGAAATATATTCCGAAAATCCAGCCTACTCGAAAATAAAAAATTGGATCGTATTTTTCCAAGCGATAAAAAAAAGATATCGGCTAAAAAAACACACCGTTAAGCACGTTCCCCATCGACAGCGTATTACATGCGAAGGAGTCGTACGTAACTTCATCTCCGCCGCATTGTGTGTACAGAACCGTGAATTTTAATGCAGTGCGAGCGTAAACTTGCAAAGATGAAGAGAATAAAAAAATCTTTCAACTCCGGATATAAAAACACCGTCAACTCCGGAGGGGAAGAAAAAAATATTTTTTTTCTGGCGGTGAGCGACGCGAGTTTTCTGCACTTAACACGCAAACATGAAATGGAATGCTGTGTGATAAATTAAGTTCCCGCTTTACTGACAGGATGATGGGGGGTGGTGGTCGTTCTTATGAAATCTCTCCCCTATCCTGGTCTTGTTCTTCCAATATCTATCTCTCTCGTTCTCTCTCTCCCATTCCTCCTCCCCTCTCTTTGACTTTAAAATTCTCTTCCGCTCCATATCACATCTTGCTACCTTATTTTGCCATTAGAACTCTCCCCCTCACGCACGCGCACGCACGGTCTGTTCATCTAAATCTAAACTCACTTCCTAATTCATCTTCTCTCCCCTTTTGTTTGTCTTTATTGTTTTATCCTCTTTATTCTGTCGGTATTTCTCTCATCCCTCATCCTCTCCCTTCCCTATTCTGCCTCTCTCTCTCTCGCGCTTCCCTTGGTGTCGTCACCTGCGTTCTTCCCTTTGTTCATGTACCTCTATATTCCTCCGTTCCTGCGGTGTGGATTCCGTCTCTCATCATTTCCTCGTTATACACGCGCCCTTGCCCTTTCTCTGAATCGCCCAATTTTGTACGTATTTCCCGTCTCTTCCTTTTCTTGTTCTCTACCACCTCTTGTGATGTATATTTATCTCGCGTTTGCTTACCCTTCTCTTCCTCTATTCCTTTGCTGTTCCGTGTATGTTTATGTGACATATTTTATTTCTCCCTACTGATTGCACTTTAAAATATACACACGTTTATGGTTTCTCTAATTGAAGGGGGCTCTTTCCGATTTGTTTCTTTTTATAAGAGATCCGTAAGATAATAACGATCACGGCATACATGCTCCTCTTTTTCTCTCTCCTCCAGTCCATCTTCTTATTCATATTAAGGGCCGTCTAACGATTCCGAAACACATACCATTTAAAGCTGGACATTCAGGCATAAAAAATATACATGCGTCAATGTAATTCAGGTTTACAATGGTAACCAAGCCCAAATTTTTAATTACGCGTAGTTAGGAAAATTGGCATAGTGGATTTAACAAATTAACAAACTAAAAAAATTACCGGAGGTATGAGAATGATATAAAAGTGCCACAAGCTTATTTTCCCTTTGTGTTGAGGAGTTCATTTGGTACTATAGACTACAGTACCGTGTAGAATATCTATCTGATATGTTAGTAGCCTAATAGAACTGGGGGTTCCTACGCTCTTCCATGCACCTTCCAAGGATTCCAGGGTAATTATTTAAAAGTAAATTGTGAACATTTCGGCAGAATCCGGAAGGAAAGGGGCTTCCGGCCAGCTTTTGCACGGGAAGCCGGAAAAGGCTTGCAGTTTACGGAGACCGCGAGACATTCCGGGAGATGTTGGCAGCCCTGTTCTATACCTATGTGTTTGCCTAATCTCCTCATCCATGTTAATCCCTACACTATATCAACTTCGCGTCGCCCCTCTCACTCTATATTCGCTTTCTCTTACAAATCTCTTAGGTTTCCTCCATCTTCATCCTCCCCTCGATAATTTCTCTCTCTCCGTCTCTCCCATCCGAGCCTCCATGACTCCATTTTCACTCTCCCTGACGTCATAGCCAACTACAACCGACCCTTTTGCCCCCTCTCACGAGACTTTTTCTAGTACTTGGTGTTCCCTTAACGACTTGACTCCGTCACATACTCAATTCGCCTGTACCTACCCCTGCTTATCCCTTCTCCCCCTCACTTCAGTCTCGTCTCCCTCCCGAAACATCATCCCCTTCTTCAAAAGGGGTATGATATTAAACTCTCTCTCTATATAGTATAACCCACCCTAACCTCCATCCCTTATATAGTTATATTTTCAACCCCTGGGAGTTAGGCAGAACAGTACAGCAACGTATTAAAGCACTTGCCTCATCCCCCTTCCACATATCCTAAGCTTGCTGATTGCTACGTTCCACTTAACGAACACGGGGTCTCCATTAATGAATCATGGTGCGCTGGAAAAGCCTTGTTTATTTCATCTCGCTTGCCGAGGTAAGTTTGACAAACGCTCTTGCAAATTGGTGGACGTTTCCACTGGACTGAGAGAGAGGTTATGGGAAATTATAACTAAAGGAAATTGAATTAAAGAAGTTGAGAGAGTGAGAGTGAGAAAGAGTTGGAGTATTAGCTCTCTTTATCTCTCTAATCAAGAATGGAATAGGATTCGTTCGGGTTGACCTGAATTCGACTGAGTGCTGTTTTAACCGGAAGGCTTGAAAGGAATTAACGTTAAATACCCTTTGCTGCAAACTGTTCGGCCATAAGCGGTTCGCCACGGAAATGCCCAGAGCTGTTTAAAAATGAAAAGTCAGCGATGCATGAGAGGATAATATTTCTCGATTTTGTGAGGAATGGCGAAACCCATCTTCGAGACACCTTTACCTTGATGGAAGTTTCTTTATTCGCCACGTCGCACGTAATTGTTATCCCGCTGAATTTCATGGGTTTTATTTTATTTTACACGAGTCAAATTTCAGGAAACCATGCAAATTAATAATGTGTTGTCTGACAGGATACTAGTATAGGACGTTGGCGACGGAAAACGGATGGCGAATTAGGTGCGATAGTGTATATGGGTCGACAATCGAATTTAAAAGAAGAGTAACTTTTCTACATGTCGGCATATAACCCAACATATAGGAAGAGTTGCAGTACGTGAGAATAAGACCGTACTTATAAAAAAGTCAATTCCTGTTTAATAACGCTTGCTTTTCAGAAAAACGGAAATGTATCCAATGCAATACGCGTCTATTTCAAGTAATTCACAAATATTTCATATCGTACTTCCTCATATTTTAAAAATATCATCTTACTAGTAGATGGTAAGCATTTCATCTCACCTTGAAAAACTCATTAATGTTTCAGAGAGATATGTCATTATTGGAAATATTTTTTTATTCAAAAGATTTCACCTTTGCGCCGATTTTTGTTCTATCCTTATGGAACAATATTGGAGTAAAGCAATCCCTGGATTTTTCAATTTTAAGAATATTATACTTTTTCTATTGTTGGGTACTAATGCCACACATTTTTGCAAATTTTATTAAGTTGTAGCACATTTATAAGTGAAATAATATTTATCTATTTGTTTAAATTTTTAAAATTTATAACGGTCGCAATAGCAACTTCATGGAGATTTTCAAATGTTTATTTGTGCACTTGCATCATGCTCTAAATAATTAAAAAGTTTCAACTCCCTAACTTGCACCGTAGTACATAAAATCTTTAAATTTTAAGAATTTTTAACAGCCAAACAAATTAAAATATCAAAACTCCTATAACCTCTTTTTCTTTTTTATACAAATTCTACCATTAAAAAATATTTCAACTTCGTAGCACATTTGGAAATACACAAACCTAAAAAAATTGTGTAAACATTTGCGAATTTTTAACGGCCGCAATATTTAACTTTTCCAAGATTTTAGTTTTTTTGTCGGTTTTGCACATAATCCTACCAATATAAGAAATTTCGAGTGTCCAGCTCTTCTGAAAGTGCTTAAACATTAGTAATAATAATCCCCCTATACATATTAAGCTAATTTTGTTGGTAACAATCTGAAGAATCTGATTGGCTGCCGAAAAGCCAATTATATCTTGAGGAAGTTTAACCTTTTCTCCTTGAAAAAAATACGATAAATAAACAAGTAGTTAAATCTTTTTAATTTTAATATTTTAATCGCTATTTAATTTTAACAAATAATTAAATATATCAGTTTATATTCCGTACCACAATCAATTTAGCATACATTTTATCACATGGTAAATATGTACAACAAAAATAAATTAATAAGCATAAATGATATGGATGTAAATGGATTGCTGTTTAAAGTTCTTCGTTATTACATGTTATCACATGGTAACTAATAGGAACACACAATTATGTGAATTTTATATTTATAGCTTACTTTTTAAAGTTTGTTTCATTAATTACTATTTCAATTTTAACTTAACACTTAATTCACGTATACCCGTCATATTTCAAAAATTCATGCATAGCTACCTAATTGCTGTCAACGTAAATAGCCTTATTGGTTACTGAAGTAAATAATATCTGCTATAATTGCAGAATACATTTAATTCCTTACGCGTGCATGGCAGATGGATTATCTACAGCGAAGAAAAGAACTTAAACGTAAATATTACAACTACTGAACTCAAGTGAGGTATGTTTTAAATAATTTTCGATTGTTTGATTGATAAAAACTGATTAGAAAATAAATCATTCAATAGAAATTGAATATTTCCCTAGAATCATTTCTAATATATCGTTTTGCAGTATTTACTCATTAAAAGTAGGTGATATGTTTATTGATGCACCAAATAAGGGGGGAGAAGAAATTTTTAATAATAATAATTCTTAGTGTGGTGTTATTTGGTTTATATAGGAGGATGCGTAAGGAATGCGTTCATTGAATGCTTTAATACGAGAGAGAGATAAGGAGAGAGACAGAGGGAGGGACAAAATTAAATGTTACAAAGATTTAAAATAATTTTTGGCGTTTAAGAATTGTATAGCGTAATGTATTTCTTTGTCAAACAATCTCTATATGCAGCCGCATGAAATTTCTTAACGAGCCGCATGTGGCTTCCTTCCGATCCCTTTATCCTTAGAAATCGTGCGGGAGTAAACATTTTTTTCGTCGTTCTGTTGCAGTGGAGCTATTTTGAAATACATATAATAAAGCGGAATTTTGCAAGTTTAAAACAGTTTCTTCCTAAAATTAACAAACCCACTCGCGTCGCAAACTAGCGTCATTAAATGCAGGAAACATTGAATGCACAATCTCGATGCGTCGCGATTCGCGGCTTGAAAAATCAATATTTTCAGCGTCTCGAAGCAGACGGCGACGGAAAATAAGTGCGGAATCGCAGGGAAGGAGGCGATTGCAACGACCACAATACGAGTCCTCACGAGGAAGGAGGCAAGCACTTAACCCCGAGACTCCGCCTTCACCGCCGATAGATAAAAATAGAGAAGATCCCGCCTTGTCTACAAGGTTGTATAACAAGCGGGCCGATAAGGAACTCCAGCAACGAGGCGAGAATAATAAAGAAGCCATCCCGCAACATGGTCGTCTCTCTCTCTCGAAATGACCGTTGGTCGCGGGAGCGGAGAGGGGGAGAAGGAAAAGGAGGAGGAGAGGGAGGAACGGATGAGGGGAAGTGGGAGGGAGAGAGAGAGGGTGGGAGGCGAAAAGAGGAGAGAATGGAGGAGAATGAAATGGAGCGTTGGAGATGGAGAGGATGAGAGAGATGAAAAGGAGATTGGGAAAGCATAACGTCAGGTTGAAGGTTGGATGTATATAAAAAAGGAAGTTTTATAAATTAGCACGAGATGAATTAGTAATTATTATTATTTATCAAGCATCAAATACAAGAAAGTGGGAAAATGGCACAACAAAATAAACATACATTATAGGTCACACATGTAAATGAGGAGACAAGAATATTAGCTATGGAGAAACCAAAAGTAATAATTTAAACGACCCTTAACACTATAACCGCCGGTGGCACTTTTTAGGGCCATTTTCAACTTTAAAGTTCAACAAAATGTGCATTTTTCAATGCACTGCTATAAGGCTTTTTGACTTTTTATGTTTTTTGACTGGTGAAACAAGGATTTGATCCAAATTTGTAGAGTAGAAAGTATGCATGAAATAAGAGGTCCCTTGTATAAAAATTCTTTCCATTGGCCCTTGGTTTCCGAGTTCCAAATGTCGCAGAAATACGCAAACGCGATAAGTCTATCAATCAATCAATCAATCAAGCGTGTGTGGTAGCCGTGGTGGTTTTGTTGGTAAAATTTCTTTGCATAATTTTTGGGTTCTCGTTTTCGAACCTCAATTGGGGAATATTTTTTATTTTTATTATTATTAAACACGTATTATTATTATTATTATTAAAATATATAATTCTACCAAAATATAATGTTTATAATAATACTTATTTAGTAATAATTTTTGCAATAATATTTATAAAATATTATACCCAAATTATTGCTGTTATAATTTTGTTTTCCACATACATTTTCTATTCGTAGAAACAATTATTATTACTGATGGGAGATAATTTTATTAATTCACATCGTGCTTCGTATATAAAGAAGTGCAAATTATAACAGCAATAATTTTGCTATAATAATATTTTATTAATATTATTATAAACATTGTATATTGGTATAATTGTATATTTTAAGAAAATAATAATAATATAAAAAGATATTCTTCCATTGGGATTCGAACACGAGAACCCAAAAATCATTCAAAGAAATTTCACCAAGGCTAACGTTCAAATTTGATTGTTATTACTACAAATGGACTTTTATCGCGTTTGCGTATTTCCGCGACATTTAGAACGGTAATTACTAGGAAACTAAGGGCCAATGAAGAATTTTTATACGAGAGACCTCTTATTTTATGTATACTTCCTACTCTCCAAATTTCGTCCGAATCCCGGAGGGGCAGGGCGTAACCTCTCCTTGTCAGTCCAAATTTTGGCTCCCCCACCCCCTTCGCTTTGATTCTATAATCAGTTTATACTAGAACTGCCGATGGCACGTTTTTCTGCCAACCTCGTATTAACCGCTCCCAATACTATGCACTGTATCAGATCGCCCTTATAGGTCCTGCTGTTGTCGGGAGCGATGACCTTGATCCAACTGCTAGTGTAAACATGCGCCTCCACCCCTCCCTTCTCCCCCCTCACCAGCACATGCGTCTTTCTGAATATGTAGTCCTTTGACTGATGCAACATTTTCTGAACAAAGGACGAATTGTAGTTGGGGTAATTTTGTTACCTCTTTGGCGCTGACTGAGAAGTTTAAAGCAAAATCCACAAGCTTGGTTGGGGCAGTGAATCGAGCAAGGAGAGAGACCTGTCATTGTAAAGAACTCACGTGAACCTTTGTACACCACTCATGTGCTGAAGAAGTCTGTCATTACACTTACTGTCTATCAGGGTAAAGTAAATTGGAATGTGCTCCTATTCAGCGGACTACACTCTGATGTCTAAATAGATAAAGACAACAAGGCAAAGCTGGAAACTGTATCCTTCTATAATGAGACAAAGCACGGAGTAGATGTGGTTGATCAAATGGCGCCAAAGTATTCCGTCAAGGCAGGTTCATGCAGATGACTTGTTTACGTGACCTATAATATACTTGACCTTGTTGGCATAAATTCGTGGATAGTATACAAAATTGTCACTGAGAAGACAATCATAAGAAAAGATTTCTTGTTAAAACTGGACAAAAAGCTTAAACAGAAGTACGCGAGGAGCAGAACGGCGTAAACCCAAGTTCAAGCAGCTGGAGAACCATCTGATGATGGTAAAGAGGCCCCTGCAGATGCTCATACAGATAACACGAAAAAGACAATGTCAGGTGAAAAAGAGCTGCAAACAAGGCAGAAGCATAAATAAGTGCTCCACATACAAAAGTTACTTCCAAAAAGTGCATTTAAAGTATTACCAAAACAATTGTGTGCAGCAATTGCGCACAAAAAATGTTACATACTTACAGTAGTCACACCATACCAGTAAGTGCTAACACAGAAACAGGTTCATTGTGTTTTTTAAATGTCATAGGTCTTTCATTTTAGTACAACAAAAGATAACCAAGAATTACCTAAACTATTTATGCAAGTTTTATCTATTGTATCTGATTTAACTCACTTTTTGCAGAGACTGTACTTTTTATTTTAATAAACATGTGTGTTCTTTGTATCGAAAATATCTTCCTTCCCGCATTCCTACCCAATGACCAACATTATTTTGAAGCAAAACACTTATTTTCACAAGTGGCACTTTTTTGTGCTATCGGCGGTTCTAGGAGGGTCGCCAAGTTCGGCGGTTCTAGTGTTAAAGAGAGCGCCACAACAGAAACAAACACACCAGAACGATACCTTCTAATAGCAATTAAAGTGGTATAAATATATCCAGCAAGTATACATAAATCTATGCTCTATGAGACGTTGAGGAAAGTACACAAAATGTGAGGAAGAGAGAGATAATTTTGGGAGAGTAAGAATAAGAGTAAGAGGAGAAGAAAGGGGAGAGATAAGAAGGAGAGGTCAGATGGAAAGGAAATGTAAGATAGGAAAAATGAGGAGTATGAGAGAAGAAAAGGGAAAGGAAAAACTGACAGGCGGTGATAGAAATAGGAGAGAAGAGAAATGAGAAGTATAGAGGAGAGGAGAATGCAAAGCGATGAGACGTATAGAAAGCGGTGAAAGAAGGAAGTAAAGTTATTAGGAAAAGATGAGGAGGAAAAAAATGAAAAGGAAGATGAAAGAGTGATGGCAATTAAATGACGGGCGAAAGGGGAGGAAGGAGAGAATGTTGGAAGCGTAGAAAAGGTGAGAAATGAGTCAGAGGAAGTGAGAGAGAGAGAACATGGAGAGAGGAGAAGGAAGGTCGAGAGAGGAGGTGAAACAGGTGTAGGAGCTATAGAGAGAGAGAGAGTAGAAGTAAGTAGTAGGAGCAGAGAGGTCGCCGAGCAGTTGTAGTATGAGATAGACCGGACGTGAATACGGCGACTCCGGACGCAGGAGTCACGCCGTTTACCTCTCACCCCTCTCTACCTCTCCCCCTCCACCATAACTCATTCCTCGGACGTCATGGGAACGAGAATAAGAGGAAATTCAGTCATTTGCATCGTGCTCACGATCTCCTTCGCCGCAAATGCAACTCTCCTAACAAGGCCTCTAGAATGGTGGAGGGGAGAGATAAGGTGAGGACGGACGAGATATAGAGAAGAACACAAAGGAGAAGGAAAAGACATTTTACGCAATATCCAGACTGGACGCCCATGAATTCGTTTTGTAATTTTTTTTTCGACGGAAGAAATCTTTTCCTCGGTGCGGTCCAACGGATAGAAGGAAATAACTCGAGACTTATTCAATCGTCGCGGCGTTATGGCACCAAACGCGCTCATGTTTTTTTTAACTGAACTATGGTTGGCGTTTACACCGAGTTTTATATGCACTTTTCTTTTTTAATTTTCTCTCTCTCTATCTCCGAGGGTTAACCGCGCGTCTGTCTCCCTCCCTTCCCCCATTTGGACGCGCTCGTTTGGATTTTAAGGCCGGTTCACTTGAATAAAAAAGGAGTTGTTGCCGTAGCGTAACTTCCTGATTGACTTTGGAGCTTTTATGACCTAAAGCTATATAGGTTCTCGACCTTAACAAGCTCGACGCTGAAAAAGTTTTAGGTTTTACAACTCGGCTAAAGCGCCGGCGCGTCTGAGACGTGTGAAGCGTCGAAGCGAGTTTCCTGTAAAATCCGCTCGGATTATGTATATCTATCATAAATATCTGCTTCTTATATATATATATATATATATATAATGATTATTGAAAACTAAGAACCACTTCCATTTATTCGGTAAGTTGTTTGGAACTGATCGCGAAACCAATCAATATTTTATCGAATACTATTTATTTTTATAATAACTCAATGTAACTTCGGTTTTACAGACATATACTCTGACAAACACTTAGGGAAATGGATAAGTAAAATATGATAAGGGTGGTAACAAGGTAGAAATTGGACAACGTGCTTGGAGAGCCGCTTGGGTTGTCGAAGGGACAGATATAACGTGAAAAGCTATTCGGGGAAGACCCTTCTTCAGATAATAGCGCTAAAAATACCTTCTGGCCACGGTTATGTGTGATTAGGAATAATTTTAGGGTTTAATTTGAGAGGAGATGCGAAAATTTGTGTGCTTAGTTAGCATGAAGACAAAATTAGATACGTTAAAAATATAATAAAAAATTTCGGGTATCGATAAAGGCCTTTAAAATATCTTGGACAATAGTGGTTTAAAAAAATATATTTTTCGGATATTTTTTTAATATGCTGACTCTCTTGTTGTGGAATTGGGAAACTTTTTAAATTTCCAAATTGCATAGTGGGCTGAATTTCTAGCATGAAATCTTATTTTGTTATTTTTACTTTCTCCATATACGAAGTATAGAGAAAGTACTGTTTTCATGAAAAAAATCGAATTCGAGATTTCAACGGAAATACATGTTTTAAGGTCCTCTGGACACGTTTTGACTATTTTCTCGATGATGTCTGTCTGTCAGTCTGTATGTGATAAATTTTTGTGGGCGCTCTAACTCAAAAACTACTAATCAAGTCATCGCAAAATTTTATATTTAACATTTTTATAAAAGTTAGAAGATCTGATTAGTTTTTGGTATAAATCAGTCGACCGAAAGTGGATGTTTACTCTTGTCCCTTATCCGTTATTTTGAAATATTTTCTTTAATATTTGATAAATGTAAAAATATACTGAAATAAAAGTTGTAGGAAGTTTTATTTTCTACAACCTTTGTTTGATACATTGTTTAAGAGATATCTTATATTTTTAGCTGCCACCACCACGCCACCTACCAAAGACTATTGTTAACAATTGACGCTTAGTTACGTCTTAGTAACGCTCCTTTTTCTTTTCTTGATTGTCAACCGGAAGTAAAAATTGACAACGATCCCAGAGCTAACAACATGTAATTTGCCATATAAATATGGAGAAAGTCATGTGTTGCCCAAAATAGTTTATTTCTTTTGATAGTTTTGTACTCCCCCGTGTGACAAATTACCGCGCATTCCACAGGTTGCGGTTACCATTGTAGGGAACGACACAATGCAAGGCCAAAATACAACAAATGGGAATTAGAGGCTTCGAAAAATTATGGGGGAACAATGACGAGGCATTCAGTTTGTGATTGGACCGCATTGTTCGTGCATTGTGTTATCCTCTGAATGGCTGTAAATTATAATTCATTTAACATTTTCAGAGTTTTTAATTGAAATATTAACAATATAAAATCCACGCAGTCATTTTTGGCTATGGAACGAAAACCGCGAATACAACATTTTTCTTTCCATGGTGACCCTGAGCGTTGGTCATCATCATTGTCACGGAACAAATTGATTATACAAAGCAAACGATAATTCCAGGCGTTTTCATAAGGTCTCGTTCTATATGACCTATGTGGGTATCTAAATTTGCGCAGCCAATTAGTCGCTTATCTCGACTAATTTGTCGTGTTGAAATTCCGTCGCGCATAAACATAGTAAGGTTAACTTCGACTACAACCGGAATAATTCCGCAGAGCGCTAGTCACCCTAAAACAAAAAACAGCAAAATGTCGACTCATTTGGAGAGAAAGGTCGTGAAATGGTGCAGTTGGAAAGATAAAGAGTTCTTTTTTCCCATGTAACAAAGCTAATTGCGAGGAAGTATTACGACACCTAAAATACTTCAGTCACACTACTTGAAGCAATACTCGATTCTTCTTATAGTTTTAAATATAAATGTTGTTATTTATGTATAAACCTGTTTATGACAAATGAAGACCTTTGAAATTGAATTTAATAAAGTTGCGATTTCTTTCTATAATCCAAATAACCTTCTACTGCGAAAGATTATCATGTCTTTGTCTAATAAATCTAAAAACAAGGCTGGTGCGTGATGCGAAAATTATACAGCCACTAAATTATGAAATGTGTCGAATTGACGAGGCGAGTCTTTCAGAAGTCTTCATTTTCAAACGCAGCTAATCCAAAAAGTTTAAAAATAAACTTGTAATTTTTTTAAAAGGCGGAGAGTAAGTTCGTTGAGCCGTTCACGTATGCCAATCATACCACGAGACGCATGACAAGGAATCTCGAACGAGTAAATCGGGTAATTTGTGCTCCGCGTAAAGTTTTACGAGCTAAATTTACGATGCAAACACGATGGAACGGAATTTATCGCACCGTGTCCAAGCGCTATAAGACGAACAAACTGGCAGGAGGGCGGACTGGTATGGCGAACGCCCAATAAAGAACGAGAAGTGTAATACATAGATTCCTTAATTAAAGAGCTTCTGCGCTGCCTAAGTAAAATACATAAATGTTGTGTTGTTCCAATTATAATGCGATATATTTTTATGCGAAGCGATAAATCCGCACTCGACTTGTAATCTCGAACGAAGATTTCTCCCTTAAAACTAGCAACAATGAAGAATTTTCGTAGGGAATCGATATAGGAACGTCAAATGGACGCAATGTTAAGGCTTCTAGAGAAACTACTTTCGAGAATTTACTTGAGTTGTATGTGGGAACAACCGAATCCGCCACCTATATCGAAACACGATTGCGGTGATAAAATAATTGAGATTGTATGTAAGACAGTGCGGTATGGTGGTTCCTTTTATTCTTATTACAATATCAGGGATCATACTTGAAGTGTTTGCCTTACAAGTGAGGAAGTTTAGGAACATTTTTATATGCATTGCACCTGTCTATGTCTGTAAGATAATATGTAGACGTGAGTTTAGATTGAGGCATAAATTGGTAAACAGTGAAATATTTTCTTGAATGTAACTTTTGCATCGTCTTTGGTTGTCCGCACATTAATAAGAAACTAAAGTGAGAATAACTTCCCATATCTTTTGAAATTTAAATTATTATTTTAATTACCTCGAAAATTTCTTTCGCGTGGATTCTAGGATGAGAGGTCGACCTATATACGAGGTTTCTCTATTACTTAACTAGTATGGTAAATTAAATTTTAAATCAATTTTGAATTTCGAAAATAATGTCCTATCATCATAATATGATATAATTATTTTGAACGTGCACTTACAATGAAAGAAAGTCACGTTAAGTTTGTATAAGATTCGCTGCCACGCAGTCAGGCAAGTTGTCCGTCAGGAGTCACCATGTGCGTTAAGCGGGACGGCTCGTTTTTTTATTAAATTAAAAACATCGCCTCCAATGCACTCGCGAGCCTACATTCGTGCTCTCCGAGGCGAGTTATGATCCCTCCTCTTCCCACTAAAGCCCTCTCGATTTCCCTTTCGAAGTCATTCATTTGAATCCGACGACGAAAAATGTGGTATTTGGTCGAGATAGGGATCTAGAGAGAGAGAGGGGGTGCGAGACAAGTGCCGTGGAGGAGAGAGATGAAAGGGAGGAAAGCGCTGAGAGTAATCCCCGAATCCTCCAGAGTAAAAAAAATCTCCACGAACACGTGTGAGCGTCTGTCATCGGACACGCCCGAGCGACTCCGCAAGATGGAGCCTCCGTCGCTCCATTTCAAATGTGGAGAAAGAAGGACCCATTGATGTCACACGGACGTCCCTTCTATACACCATTCCACTTGGTTTGGCCGAAAACGGGATTGGAAGCGTTCATAAGCCCCCTCTCTCTGCTCCTCCTCTCTCCTCTACTATCTGTCCCCTACTCTCTAACAAGTTCACGCCACAGCTGCAAAAAAATCCTTTTTTCCCAATTTTTTTCCAGTAGGAGAGTCTTATAGATTAAAGTTTCCGCTCCTTGAGGAAGATAGCGAGAGATTCTTCACCCCATCCCTTACCTAACCTTCCCTCTCGCCTTTCATATCCGTCATATTCCCCCAAACTACCTGCATTACGCACGCTATCCTTCTCCAACTTCCAGTTCCTAGGCAACCCATCCCTTTTATCTTACATAGGAACAGGGCGGCCCCTTTCATATGTAAAGCGAGTATAGGATTAAGTGGTAGAGAAAGCGTATGGGGGACGTCTTCGGTTAAAGATCCCATCAAAACGTTTCAAGCGCTAAATTGTGTACGCCGACGTTGCATCTAAATATTTTTGGGAAAGAAGTTTGTGGGATAATTTAAGAAAAAAGGATGTATCCTGGATTTAAAAAATTGTGACAAAGAATAAAATGTATCTCTCTCGTTTCCTGTTGATGCTTACCCATAAAATATTGATGAAAAAACTTTATTTTTTTATTTGATCATAGATAAAACGATTTAGATTTACTTTATGAAACTAAAGCTATAATTAATTTCTTTGGAATGGCTGGGGGATGATTTTCGAGAAATTATTTTAGCATTAGTCCGAAGCAATAATTTTGCAACCTAAAAATGAATATATTATCGGTGAATCACAACTGATGACGGCTTCTTTATAGCCGAAATGCCCGACTGGTATTCATAACCTTTATATAACCATTGAAGAGACATCATTTGTCAATCTGGTTATTGCTACAATTTTATGCAATAGCTAAAAGGTATTTAAACAAAAATCAGAAATTCTTTAATACGTACTCTGAGAATTGCTACGTAAATCGATGAAATGACGGGTTATAATCGAGTAGGAAATCTTTCTAGTATTCGTTGAATTTTAGCTAAATCCCTTGCTGTGCTCATCATGGAAAATTTTTGAAGCTGGCCTGGAAAAAGTCAGAACTACATATTAAGTGGGCAAATTTAATACTTAAATATCTAGGCATAATTTCATTACGAACGAAACGATTTTAAACTTTCATTGCAAAATGTCGAGCCACGTATTCAGAACATCGCCGTTATTTGTAATTCGCGGAGGGCAATTTTAACAACCTTTAGATCAACATAGTTACGAAAGAGTTTTCAAAATTTAGTTCGTTACGGAAAGCGAAACTTTCGGCGAAGTTTTCTTGTTATTTTTGTCCCAGAATATCTTATTAATTCTCTTTCCGGAGCAGCTCAGCCAGAGAGAGGGGTGATGTCAGTAACATTCGAGCTCAGACCGCCGCTTGAATGTGCGCGACCCTTTAAAATTTTCTTACATTTTCGTGTTTTTTCCCCAAGGTTGGAATTTTGGATCGTTATCACGTTGTTATCAGGCTGCTGTGAGCACTATTTAATCTATGAAATCACTCCATCCCCCTCACCGTTTGAATCCAAGAATGAATCGATAACTCAGCTGGGCAAGGATAACGACAGTGCAGAGGTCTATGTTTTCATGACGAATCTCTTTCCAATTCCTTACGATTATGTAAATTTCTAAAGATTTTTTAAAACTTAAAGGTCAGAAAAAGTCACGATGACAAACTAGAATTTGTTGTTTTTCAATCATATCACCGATGCAACCTATCCGACATGCCATCTAAGGGATGGATTTACATTAGAATAAGAATGTAAGTCAAAATATAAGAGTTAAACAACAAAATAAGTGCTTACAAAAACAAAATATGACAAAATATTGACAGCTATTTAAAAATATTACTTGTTTGATACCAATAAATCAAACAAGAAAGTCTTGATTCGCTTTGAACTTGGAAAAATAAATGCGTGAATATTTAATTGTTGTCAACGAAAACAATCATAGCAGTATCTGAAGTAAATAAGATCTGCTATAATTAGGAAAATACGTTTAATATCAATAAGTGTGCAGAGTGCCGTAACTAGGGAGTGGCAAGCGGGGCATCTGCCCCGGGCGCAAAAATTGTTGATGGCAAGTTGTGCGAGGTTGCATGGCACAACGAAATGGGCGATTTATATATACTAGTTCCAGACATTACGCATGGCAGAAACTATAAATTTCAATGATGATATTGTTGAGTTTGCTACACTAAAATCACGTAAAATAACTTTAATATTAAAATATTTATACTTTCTGTATTTAAATTATGAATGTATATAATTATATTTTTAATTATGCATTTAAATTATGTACATTTATAGTGAGAAATTACATCATTTACAGTTTATTTTTATTTATTAATTGTTCACCTAAAATCCATATTGTAAAAAAATATAGTTATTAGGGAATTTGTATGAAGGGGGCGCATATTTGGTTGTTTTCTCCGGGTGCTAAAATAGCTAGTTACGGCGCTGCGCGTGCATGCAGAATTTTATAAGCGGAAGGAACCGGATTGCCTGAGACGATGAAAAGAACGTTAACTTAAACATTACAGCTACTCAACTCAAATGAGATAAATAAAAATGTTATATTTTATTGTCATTATTTCAGATATATCGTTTTGCATTAGTCAAACCCCGATTTAGCGCCACCATTTGTCCGCTGACATTGGCGCTAAAGCGGTAATTGAGGTATATGCTTGCTCTATATAAGCATAAGATGGAAGGGGGGTGCCTGTGGTGTAGTGGTTAGGACGCTGGCTGCTACTCGCCTGCTGCTTGTAAAGGCAGCGGGTACGAATCCTGTGCAAGTAGGATTTTTCCAAGGTCGCCCGGACCCCTGTTTGTGTGGTTTGAGGAGACCGCGCAAATTCAGATGTTCCATCCTTCGGAAGGGACGTTAAGCCGTTGGCCCCCCTGATGTTCTTCGTAAGAGTAGGCAAATGCCGGCACCGGGTTTCCCTCCTCCCTTCCCCGGCTATTCATTGCACTACCTCTGAGATACCCTCTCTGCGTAGGACAGAGGCGAATCAGCTGGGCATTCACAATCCAACAATAAGGTGGAAGCTGCACAACACCTCAAGCAGCGGAAGAAACCTACGACGACGCTGATTCCTCCGCAACCACAGCAAGCAGCTCCCAGAACACTCGGCACGCAAAACGCCTGAGGAAGGGGGAATGCGCCAAGACAGGCGCAACCGCAGCAGTCGACTCCCCGTACAAAGTTGCAACCGGCTTCCCGGCACACCTCCTCAGCAAACGGCTGAGGAATTAAGAGTTCCCCTCCGCAAGACGCGGAGACAACCGACGGCGGAGCTTCCAGCACCACCGCCACAGCTTCATCAAGACCAACTAGAGGCCCTTTCCGCCCTGGTTGAGAGTCTGGTTAAGATTACCCCCGTCCTGCAACAGCAGTTGACAACTTTCACTGCGATCCTCCAGCAGCTAACCCTAGGAACCAACCATTGGTAAGCCGCACAACGACTTTCTTGTCCTCGCAACCTGGAACGCAGGTGGAGCAATACAACGGAAGTCCTCAGAGCTGCTGGCATTCTTAAGGAAGCAAAGAGTGCTAGTGGCTCTTCTGCAGGAAACGCATGTCTTCCCGGGCCGGAAATGGTCGATACCAGGCTTTCGCATCTTCCGGAAGGATAGGACGGCTGCGATCAATGGCAAATGCGGTGGAGGGACGGCCATCCTGATAGCAGATCACCTCCAAGCGGCTGAGATTCCACTCCCACCGATGCAGACTCTTGAGGCCACCGCCGTCAAGCTCTCAACTCGGAGGGGGGAACTAGTAATTGCATCCTGCTACATCTCACCGAACAAGCGATGTCACCCGTCGGACTTCGACGCTGTATTCGGTTTGCAACTCCCAACAATGGCCGGAGGGGATTTAAATACAAAACACATATCCTGGAATTCCAGACGCGACAACAGCAAGGGAATACGACTTCGGGAATGGGCAGATCAAGGGGGAGTCAGCGTTGCAGGCGCCTTCGATCCCACGCGCTACCAGCCGATTGGAGTTGGGGACATGCTGGATATACTCCTCCATAAAGGAATTTCGACCTCGATTGGAGTTCACCCCATCAGTAGTCTGGACAGTGATCACCTTCCAGTGCTAATTCATTTGGCGTCAAACCGGCAGCCCTCCCACCGCGAGAATATCCGGCAAGCGGACTGGGTGAAATTCCGTTATCACTCGACTGACAGCCTCCCAAGCTCGCCTCCACCTCTGCGCAGTACCCGTGATATCGACAGCTATGTGGATGACATCACTCACCGCATTAAGCAAGCAGCGATGGCTTCCATTCCAACAAAGAGGCCAAGACATCCAAACGACCTCGATCTGCCCAGACATCCTCGCGGCCATCAGAACCAAAAACAGCGTCCGGAGGGAGTGGCAACGTACTGGATGTCCAGATATCAAACGGTCTCTTGCGGATGCGACATAGCATTCGGGACCAGCTTCAGATCCACATACGGGAATCGTGGGACAGGAAAATGGCTGTCATTTCCTCCAAGGATGGTACCATCTGGGCGTTAGCCAAGCGCCTGAGATCACCCATGCTGAATGACTCTCCGCTGATCGGCATCTCCGGAAAAGCGATCACCAACACGGAGAAGGCGAACTGCATGGCAGACTACTTAGAACGTGTCTTCACTCCGAATCCCGGAAGAGACCTTACCTCACCAGGAGATGACTCCGACCAGGAGGAGCTAAGCGAGGCGACCACCATCATGGAGGCAGATTTCATCGCCGCCCTAAAAACTGTTCGACCGCGGAAGTCACCTGGGATCTACGGCATCAAAAATGAGATTCTGCGGAACCTGCCCAGAGCCATCGGCCCACACATAGTGGAAATCATCAATGACTGCATAAGACTTGGTAATTTTCCAACCCAATGGAAATTGGCCATAGTCGTATGCCTTCAGAAGCCGGGAAAACCACCAACCGACCCAGCCAACTTTCGACCCATATCCCTGCTGAACGGACTCGGGAAACTGATGGAAAATATCATCCTATCGCACATATTGAAGCATACTTAGGACAAAGAAATCCTCCCAAACGAACAGTTCGGGTTCCGCACCGGCCACGCCACCACTCACCGACTTATACGGGTGTGCGACTTTGTGACCGAGGGTTTCAACAGGAACTGCTCCACGGCGGGTGCTTTCTTCGACATAACGAAAGCATTTGACCGTGTATGGCACGAGGGTCTCCTTTGGAAACTTCACTGCTTTCGTTACCCAAGATAGCAACGAGAGCTGCTTCATTCATACCTGTCGGGGCGGACCTTACTGGTGTCCTGGGGCAGAGCGACCTCCTCTAGCAGAGACATCACCGCTGGAGTCCCTCAAGGATCCGTGCTCGGGCCATCTTATTTAATATTTTTACCGCTGATGTGCCAAGGGACTTTGGATGGAACACCATCACAGCCTTCTACGCTGATGATGCGGCCATTCTCTCCCGTTCAACGCAGAAGAGCACGGCTGCCAAATACCTGCAGCGCGCTACTGACACCCTCATTAAATGGTAATAGGACTGGAGGGTGGAAATTTACCCCTCGAAAGCGCAGACCATGCTCTTCTCTCGGAAACCCTCTCAGGATCCGGACGGGATCATCGTCGACTTCACGGAAGCCGAATGTAAGGACAACGTCACCTACTTAGGAGTTGCGCTGGATAGGCGCCTGACCTTCCTAAAGCATGCAACAAACATTGCCCTCAGAGCAACTACGACAAGGATATCGCTGGGGCTGATCCTGCGATCTCCACATATCCATATACGGCGGAAGATTGACATCTACCTGGTAGTCATCCGCTCAGCGATGCTGTATGCCTCGCCGGCCTGGAGTGGCAGACTCTCCTCGGCCGAGAAACGAAAATTGGAGATCGCTGAAAGGAGCTGTCTCCGCACCATCCTCTCACTTGGGTGGACTTTCCATAACGATATCCTCTATACCTTGACAAGCAAAACACGGATTAAGGAATACCACCCGTAAGCTGCAAAAGAACACTTCAATCAACTACGAAGTAAAACGACAGAGATCCTCCGGTGCATCGGCGAAGTACAGCCAACACCGTGGGACAAACATAAAAGACCAATATCGGCCACTGGTCTTCCGTCCCACCAGCCTCCCCAGAAGAAGAGAAAAACGTAGGGACAGGATGGCCCATCACGAGGTGGACATGCGCGGAAAACAATAACTTTCGAACCTCCACTGAATGACCAAGACTGCGTCGAACAGTGAAATAACTGCCGTCCTGAGAGGGGACAGCAAACGAGATCCATGGCATAAGGTGGAAATTTTGTTCACAACGATTGGTGAGTGGTATGCGGAAGTGGCGCTGAATCGGAGTCTGACTGTATTTAGTAATTATACTAAAATTACGTAAATACATATATTAATGCACCAACTTAGGGGAGATAAGAAAAATTTAGCAGACCGAGAGAATAGGTACTAGGTGTTTCGCTGTTTAATACTGTGCGTTCCTTGAAACCATATCGTTTAGTTTTAAATACTCCATCACACAAAACGCGTCTATTTGTGCTACGCTGTGCACTTTTCTGCTTTGTTTTAATGTCGGTATTAGGCCGATCTATGTTTTCGTCGTGTACTGATACCACGCTTCATACCCCCATCGTGATTTCCTAATGTTTTTGTGTACTTATTGATTAAAAAGCATCGAGATAGAAAGAGAGCGAGAGAAACTTATAGAACCTAAGAAAAAGTAAAGTGCTCTTACCCTATATTTAAATCAGCAATTTTTGTTTTCAAACTTCCTCTTGAAATTATCGGCATCAAATTAGCTTTCTTCGTGCCGGTTGACGGTTTCTGAATTTTTGGGGTCCTAAACCTCTTTTTTACTCGAAAGATAACAAGAAATGAGAGGTTTTAATTATCCTACAAAATCTTATTCATGCGAATATTTTATATTGATTAAGCAAAAATGGAAACTCGCTTTATCCCTTTAAAGAGAGAATCCAGTGCTCATGGAGCAATATAATGTCAACGTTAACTCGATGTATCGGTTGGTATGAAGAGGTTGACAGGATCCATTTTCTATTCCTTCCTCTCTCTATCTCTTTATCTATCAACCGTCTTTTATAATCTCATTCAGCATTTCCTTCCCTCTCGGAAGCTGCATTAATAACCGTTCCGTCTGCTCAATTAAGCCCGTTAAGGATATCTTCTCCGACAACATTGAACACTTCTTCATCGGAATTCCTCTTTGTTTGTCTCAGTTTCTCTCTTTTATTCACGCTTCGCCTGTGTTTGAAAAGCTTTTTAATGTGGGCATATCCACTTTCGTCGCAATCGGAACCTCGAGATTCGTGGTAAACACTGGTGAATCGTAAACAAAACTTTTAGACAGTCATTTTAAGGGTTCACAGATGTCACTCACGCCTTAAAATAGTCCACTTACGCTGCTTATCCGCCGAAAATTCGCCGTCATTTCCCGCCAGCCTGCATAAATCGACGTGCAAATAAGGAACAACATCCTTTGAATATGACGCCAACGAGAGAGGAGTATACCGGACGTAAAAAACCATTTCTCAGCGTAAAGAGCTTTCGGCGAAACCTAAAAATATATAATAAGTAGTCCAAGAACTTCTCTCTTGTGCCGATTTAACATTTTTTGTGGGGTTTCCAGGGGTGAAGTATACCGGGAAGTGAATGGGAGTTTGAAAACGCGTGCGGTATCGTTGCGTGGGTGAGGAGAGAACGCGTGACTCCGCACGCCCATATCCCATAATCCTCTACCCTCTTTAATAGCAGGGGTCTCTCGTTTTTTTATTGTATATTTGTGACAATGGTGCCGCCAGTTTGAGAGAGAGAGATGTAGGAGGTGTCGGTAAAAGGTAGGAAAAAGAAGGTATAACGTCTGGATGATGTAGGTTGAGAGGCGTAGTCGGAGGGAGGATGTCTTTTTTTTACACCCCTTCCCCTCCCCAGCCCCCCACCTCCATTTCCTTTAAAAAGGATGTGTGCGAAAGGGCATTCACAAAGGCGGGACCGTTCGGGGTGGAAATGAAACACACACAAGAGGGATATAGAGAGGGGGAGGAAGGGGTGAGGTGTTGGGAGGAAGGTGGAAAGGTGTGCCACAATGTATGTGTGTACGTGTGTGCTAAGAGAGAGAGAGGGACGTAGCGTCCCGTAGTAGGGCGGGGTGTCGGAACGAAGCGGTTTTTTAGCGCGGAAAAAAGTGATGTGCGAAGGTGGGCTGGAAAAAGGGGTGGAGTCGCGTGTCGTCCTCCCGCGTCGACGACTCCACCTCGCGGTGGCGTAGGAATAAAAGGGATGGGAGAAGTTTTGAGGGAAGCGGGATGGAATAAGAAGTCTTCCGCACCAACTACGAACCCGAGCGACTCCCTTCCTCAGCGCCGCCACGCCCTCACTCCTCCTCCTTTCGCCTTCCCAAACCACCGCCTTCTTTTCCAACCCGTAGCGGAATATTTTCTCTCTTCCTTTGAATCCCATCCCTTTTCAATTTTTCCTTTACTATTTACAATCCTCTCTCTCTCTCTTTTTCTCTCCTTTCCTACCTCCAAAATTCCATCCTTTCTAACGCCCTTTTCTTTAAAACAGAGATGGGCAACCTTTCCTACGTGGTGGGTCGCATCGGTGTTTGCGAATACTTCGGCGGGCCGCATTGGAAGTTGGCAGTGCATCGGGGAGCCGGATTAGAGTTTAAATTGGAAATTACTTAGAGATTCTGAGGCATCATATAGGTAAGTAGAAATTGCATCTAAACAAGTAATTTAGAGTTACAATGTCAAAAATATAGGTTTATTATAGTAATTTTATCAAAATTATGTGAATTTGTGCGCTAAATTTAATGCATCGCGTTTTCATCATAGTTTCGCGGGCCGTAGGTAGTCCACTCCTGCACTAAACCTACCTGTCCCGATTGCTTTCCGCCCTGAATTCATACCTTCTCTCCTCCCTCTTCGCCTCTCCATATTCCCTTCATCCGATTCTCTGCTATATCCTATTTTCCTCTCCACCTGACATTCGCGTCCTTAAACCCCTCTTTACCACCTACACCTCTCCGTTGCTCCCATATCTCCCCATTCTCTATCATTCGCGCATCTTCAACTCCTTTCATCCCTAACTCCTTCTCTCCCTAACTTCTTCCCGATCTCCACTCCTACCTCTATACCTCTTTCCACTCCTCCCTCATTCCTTCCTTACCACCATATCTCTCTGCTCCCCAATTCCCCCTTCCTCCCTTTACTATCCCATACTTCCCTCCCCATCTCTCTATCTCTCCAGCTTCTCTCAACCGATTTTCCTCCCTCTATCCTTCACAGTTTTAGTCCATTCTTCCTCCCCTTCATCTGTTCTCTATCGTCCTTTCCTCCCCCTAATTCTCTTTCCCTCCCTCTTCTCCCTCCTCCCTCTTCTTTCTCCCTCCTCCCTTTCCCTCCTAATCCCCCGCAAAACTCCCCTACATCCTTCCCTCTCGACACCCTCTTTACTTCTTCGCGACGACCCCCTCCCCCTCCAGTCTGTGAAAGAACGCTCCGCTGGAGCCAAAATAATCGCTCTGATCTAGCGCTACTTCCCTTCCCCCTCTGTTCCTCTCCTTTTCCTTCTTCTACTTTGCCGGAAAAGGGAGGAGAGTTTTTCTGGGTAGCAAAAAATTTGCTTCTTCCTGATATATAAATTTATACTTTTGAGTCTCTTCCCTTCATCTCCCGCGATTGGAGACGGGAGCTCTCTCTTTACGAGAGTCGAAACAGATTGTCAAGTTAGTAAGAAGTCTCTCGGGATATTTTTCCCGCGAAATTGTTGAGGGAAGTTGAGCGTGTCGTATCCACAATATGGCTTTATGAATACTATTCCGGTTGTAATTTCTCTAAACGGATATTATGCGATTATTATGACGCGCCCTCGGATGATGCTGTAAATGAGGGCAGATGTAAAGTATAAATTATTCACCTGGCACTTCTGACAGGATAATGGGTTTGCTTTATCAAATCGTTGACCTGGGTGACTGCGAGTTCTCAAACTATATTGGCATTTCACTCCCGTGATCACCGTATAAATTAGCAATCCACCCTTTGCGACAGATCGTTAAATGAAGTCATCTCCTTCTCAACTAGGATTTCCCATTCGCGAGATTAAGCAAAAACAATAGTTTGATCCGCACTACAAATAAAAATTGGTTGTTCGCGTGGCAGAAAACTTTATTATCCTTTGCTTTCGCGCAGTTATTCGGTACTATCATCTCTAGATTGACCTAATGATAAAAGTTGGACAGCTTAGTCAACTATGCCGGCGTTGGACCTTCATTGTAATATTAATTGGCAGTTTATTAAACAGTTTTACGGTTACAAGATTTATCATTATCCTTTTATGCGGGTCATAATCTGAGCTGGCTGTTATAACTTAGAAATTGCCCTAGATTAAATGGGCAGGGGTTTATGGTTTTACGCAAACTAGTCTGCGTTTTTGAAGGTGACCATGTCACCGAATACAGACAGCTGATTCAAGGTTTTACGACTCTAAAGTACTTCTTCAGTTATTAATCGCCGAAAATTTTCAAAAGTTACTATCAGTTTTCAAGTAAGGCCGTTATGAATTTTAAGTTTCCTATCGTCACCTTTTCTGATTCAAAATATCGAAGTGGTACATCCATCAACGAACTAGCTCCTCTTCCATCCCAAAATCCCAATGGATATATTTTATACAAATTAAAATGTACATAAACATGCTATTATTGGTTTAGGATTCTAAAATCTTTAGAATCAACTGTCAGTGAATCACCACTAATGGAGGCTGCTTTTTAGTCGAAATACGCGTGTGATTTTCCTTTTTATGACTATTGGATTGATTTTAACCAAAAGGCGAGCTCTAATTCTCTATTGACAGGCATATATAATTTTTTATAAATTTTACATGAATGAATAAACTTATATAGAAATATATAACGCGGTTTGTATAAATACTTTTGTGTATGAGCAGTTTGTGTCAATATTTGTTAATTTCCTCGGCTTGTAAGCCCCTCCAAACAAAATTCCTAAGCACGCCGCCGAATTATTCAAACATTTTTCTGCCGTATCATAATGAAAAAGCGCCGCCATCCGATGGTTATCTCTTACGCGCGCATCCTATTCATCCTCCCCTCTACCTCTCGTCGTCGAAAATAAAAGGACCGTCGCCAAGGACCCGCTTCATCTTACTATTCCTCCTACTGTTTTCCGCTTCCACTCCAACAATTGCCTTCAAGCCACCCCCATCCTTCCGCCCCCGCGAGGGACAAAACAGTAGGCGCACGAGGAATCCATGATTAGGGCCAACAATGGGAGGAAGAGAGAGAGAGAGAGATGGGGAGCGGTGCGGAGGGAGGAGAGAGGGTGGAATTGGGAGAAGACGCCGAAAGGAAGGTATCTCTTGGAGGAAAGATATCGGTAGAGTGAAGCCGTCCCAACTTATTCAAAGTAATTCAGTCTTTTCCGGAGGCGAAGAGAGAGAGAGAGAGATGGAGAGCGAGAGAGACGTGCAAAACTGTACCGAGATTACTCAAGTTTCCATCGAAATCGCTACGCCCAGGGATGTATTTGCGGCGTCGACGCGGAGTAATTCTCGCCAAAATGGTGGTTTATTTTCACTTGGCTTAGAAACTTTTACCATTAAGACGTTACACCTGGTTTAATGCTTGTTTTTTTGTGAACGGCGAAGTTTAATTATTCCTAGTTTACTGGCAGATTGTTTTGCCCGAGGACAGTAGAATAAATAAATTCCAAGTGGATTGTTTTTCTTAAAAAAACTGACCAAAGAGTGGTTAATTTTTGCTATATATATTTTGTATTACACGAGTCGATTGGTTTCTCTTTTTTTAACTGAGGATAAAATTCTTAGAAAATTGAATATCTAGGTTTTTAATTTAATTCTCTTCCGGTTGAGTCAATAATAATTACTCGGATAGCGAAAAGTATAATCCAAGAGAAGTAATTACTGCTGAACAAAGTATAGGTAGTCATCACCCTAAGAAATTAATTTAGGTCTTAGGTGTCATCTAGTGAGGTCTGTGATCGGTACATAATTAAAATTAGAAAAATACGTCAAGATATTCATAAATACCGTATTTACTTCACTCTCATGACTGTTTTTTCTCATGTTATTTTTAATAAAATGTTTGGGGTCGTCTTATATTCATGGACAAAGAAATAAATATATAATAAATAGTGACGGAGAATATGGCTAGTATAACATTTGTCTTTAGACTGCGCATTGCGATGACAAGGAGTAACAAAGGGTAACCCCTTAAAAAAATCATACAGAATTCCAAGGAGTCATGTCCCACTGGCACAGTTCTTTCTACTCTCAACATTTTTTATAAACATTTAAAGTGGCTGCTGTGTAACGTGGGAAAAAGTATTTCACGGAGGCATTTTTTTCACCCGGGAAAAAAAGAAGTCACCGTTTGTCGGCCATCAAAGTATTTTCTTTCAAAGAGATTCCCAACGTCGAGCCCAATTTGTTGTGGATGGCTACCTGAATTGTTCCCTGCTCTCTTACCTTACCCTCCCATTTTCCCTCCCTCTTTCTCTCACCTCTACCTTTTATCAATCCTTCCAGACATATCTCCGTCTTTTCGCATCGGTGCACCGCAAAGCATTATTCCGAATCCCACGGAATTTTCGTTCTAAGTCTAGGTATCTTCTTACCGCTGAGGAGCAAGGTGGCGGATTCCTCTTCCTTCCATTTCTTACCCACCTTTCAGGAGGGTTTAGGGAAAAAGGCCGACGGGCCTTACCACTCCTTAGCAATTCCATCCACCCGCTCCTCGCTTCACCCACGGCTAAAAAGGTTGGTTGGACAGTTGCCTAGACGGTATCTGTGTTCTTTCACGCTCCGGTTCCTTCAGATTTCAGGAGGCCCTCTCTTGAGAGAGAGAGATGGGAATGGAACAATTTCTTCGAAGAACTGTACTTCCTACACTGGCGGTAGGCAATGGCCGAGATTTCCATTAACTCATGTTTATATGCTAGAATATATTTATGTGTAAGTACTTATATGTGCATATATATATATATATATATATATATATATATATATATATATATATACACACACACACACAGACAGTGCCGTAACTAGGGTATGGCGAAGGTGGCATTTGCCATAGGCGCCGCTTGTAAAAGGCGCCAAACGTTCCCACAAAAATGCCAAAAGTTTATTTTTCCATAAATAAATATTAATTTAATACTCAATTATTTAAATTATTGTTAATAAAAACGCTAATATTCTTTATGGAAATGTAGCAAAAATCAGTATTCTACGTAAACAAGGCATTTCCTTACAATTTTGTCATAGGCGCCATATCTTCCAGTTACGCCTCTGTGTGCATATATAGCGCACGTGCATGATGCATCCCCTGACGGATCTCCGGCTGCATCTTCCTCATTCCCATCTCCGCTCAACCCTTTTTTCCATTCAGAGCTGTCTCCTGCCATAAGGAAGGAGTCTGCATTCCATAGTTAAGTAGCACGCCTCCCAGACACAGTCGTGTCCGTGCTTCAGCATAGCTCTCAAATGACTACTTCTTCTATCCTCTCCTTCCCTGGGTTGTGCCAGCCTAATATTTAAAATGCGCGAAACGGGACGAACATAAAAATGTAACTTCTTATGACCGTACTTTCCAACGCGTGATTTAGTTCAATTCCATGCAGCTAGAAAATTCAAATAGAAATTTTTTGTCGTTATACACCCATCTTTTGAACTGCACGGTTTCGTTTAACATATTTTTGGTTTAGCACGTGTTTTCTTTTTGAGAATTACCTCGAGTTGCATAGCCGTCAGTTTCACTTTAGCATGGATTTGAGACCGCCTCCAAGCATTTAAAATCATAATAGGGATTATAAGAAAGGATTAAGGAAGCAATTCCTAATATAATGTTACAAAATTGTCGTATGTTGACTTCAAGCTGCCCTCAAATGTAATTTCTTGTATTCTTATGGGAGGATCTTCCCCACTTTGCACGGTTTTGCTTTACACGGTCTTTCCGGGAACATTTGTGCCGTGCAAAGCGATGTGTGGATGTATTCAAAATCAGGAATACTTAGAAGTTTTCAGAGATCTGGGGTTTCCCATGGACATACAATTTTATAACCTAATGTTATTTTTGCGCACTTCTCAATATATTTTATATGCATAGAGTCTTCATTTATGGAAATAATTTTCTGGTTTGTTAACATCGTTAAATTATAAAGTTCATTGACACAGAAAGTAAGTTATTAAATTCTTGGCATAGCACTAACTCCTTGTTTAACATCGATTATTAACAGGCTTTATAAAGATTTTGTCAACAATTATTTCAATGCTTTGTTTTTCAAATACATTACTTTAAAAATATAAGGAATGCCATAAAATTAAGTCCGTCAAATAATCACCAATTCTCTAAACAGATTCAGTATTACAATTCTAATGAAGAATGACTGGATATTTCTAATTCTTATACCCTGCATAGTTTCCAGGTGGGGTTTATTTCCACGATAACCTTTACAGAAAAGATACGACAGAGAAGATATAAAAATATTAATTATCAGTATTGGATAATTTGCCAGCTGCGTTTACGACCGATATTATATCCATCTTCAAAGTTCGGTTTCCCTCGTTTACACAATTCAGTTTCATATTCTAAAACAGGTATTCAATCAAGGATACAAGCGAAGAATTCAAAGGGTGCGCGAAAATATTAAATGTAATGATTTTTTTCTTCGATGTTGTATTAATGCATAATTTCGGAATCGAATATTGTAAAGTTACAAGTACGAATAGAGTCATAAAACATTCTCATCGACGAAAGAAGGTATATAACTATTATGAGGAATCCTGAAAATAATTACGCAAAACTAAGAACATATTGACAGTTGATAATAGGATTTTCTTTTGAAAACTTTGAGGCAAGTTCAAAACTTATTTCGTGATTTTGGCGTGGAATTATATCAAAAACTGTATTTAATCACCTGTGGAATTAGCGATGAAATGTCGTGGATAGTTAATAATATGTTTACATGCCCTTTAAAATATACCACGGGGTTTGCGTAAATTACCAGAAATGATGTATAACAACGTTTTACGAGGTGTCCAAGGCTAAACAAATGTTTGGTAAAGCGGAATCCACCAAAATAATTCTTCTACGGCGCTCTGCAGCAAACCTTTACCAAGATGTCTGCTATGTTAATCTAGGATTCATGGAATTTGGGTGACGCAGATATGCTAACGAAGTCGGCGTGGATACATCGAATTTTAAGACGTTACTAACAACAAAGGGAGTGGAGCCCGTTATAGACTTATCGGTTCCTCCAAACACGCGCCCTAACCCCATCCTATGTTGTTTTCGCTCTCTCCTGGCGCCACCTACCGCAGAACGAGAGAGAGGGAAGAGCGCGTACAGCGGGTCTATTCTCCGCAGATTCCGCCACCATTAGGGTTCATTATGGAGATTTCTCCGACAAACCCTTGAGATTCAATTCCTGTGACTTTGTCGGCGAATTCGGCAGACCGTTAACGCTGACGCTGCGAGTCGTAACCCTCTCTGAGCTTTCAGTCAAATTTTCCGTCACCGATCTCGGAATGATAATTGATGATCCCGCCGTCTGAAGGAGCCATTAGCGCGGAATGAAATCTCGGTCTTTTGTATTAAAAGAGTATTTCCCTCTCATTTGCAAAAGCGTTTCGTTTTTGCCTCGAGTTGATTTTTTTATCGCGGTTACGCTGGCTGTCGATTTGGCAACTCATATGCTACCAAATATCGGAAAAGCGCGCGTTATTTTCTCGGATATAAGTACATCATATAATATCGACATATCGCATATGCGATAACTGATCATCAGTGATTAACGATCTGAAACCTACGGTTTTATAATCGCTGATGTACTTGCACTGGCGGGATATACAAAAAGAGCGTAACGAAGGAAGCTTAGTCAAAAAATATAGAACGATTCAAATACTAAGGTTTTGTTTTGACGTTCAATGAGCAAACTCACAAATTTGCCTTGACGCTGTGAATATATAATAATGCATCTAAATAGGAAATGCTCTTTTATTAAGAGAATACAACTTTGTCTGGCGATTTACAGGCTAATTACACATATGATGAAACACGCTATGCCCAATTATTAAATACTGTATGACATTATATACATAATATCCTTATTCTGTCCGTCCGTTGGTTGGTCCGTCCGCCGGAACGCTGCTTTGATTCGTATTGAGTGAAATCTGAAGCTCGATCGCGATCTTTTTAACGTGTTTTGACAAATTTTCCGACTAGGTAGAAGATTGAAATTTGGCAGGAATGTTTGATTCTTAAAGCAAAAGTCATTTATGAAAATAAAATCCCCAATAAAGACCCGGGTTTGACTCCAGGAGATAAATTGTATTTCCCATAATATAACACGTAAAAATCGATTTTTCGACTTTCAGGCTTTTAATCTTTTGAAAATTATTAGTAGAAATCACTGATCTACGATCATTGAATCTGGACCGTTGTAAGAAAAATTAATATCGTTTCTTATTCTTATTGTCACATTACACCTACGATTCGAAATCTCTCAAGTTATACGTTTAAACCACATTTATTGGAAAATTTTAAGCTTTTTAACGATGCTGCCTTGCCGACCGTGTCATTGTTAAACCTCTAGATTGCATTGTCATCATAATCCTTGGAATAATAGAAACTATGCAGAAAGGCATAAGCTGTAATTTTGGGATTAACTTTGAAACAGAAAAAATTCTGCTATGACCGGGAATCGAACCCGGGTCTTCCACTTGCCGGGCGGATATTCTACCACTGAACTACCTTATCAAATAATCTTTCCTGTTTCTGAACGCGGGTGTTTTTCTTAGTTGGGTCCGGGCTAGCCAAGCTAGTATCAACCAGCCCCAACGGACGTCCTCCAAGAGAACGTCAAAGAAAACCCCTCCCTCTCAATTGGTGAGATTGCCAAAGCCAGAAATTGGAATAATAGAAACTATGCAGAAAGGCATAAGCTGTAATTTTGGGACCCAACTAAGAAAAACACCCGCGTTCAGAAAAAGGAAAGATTATCTCCTAAGGTAGTTCAGTGGTAGAATATCCGCCCGGCAAGTGGAAGGCCCGGGTTCGATTCCCGGTCATAGCAGAATTTTTTTCTGTTTCAAAGTTAATCCCATCATAATCCTTGTACTATAAGCGTAAGGAAAGCGTGTTTTGAATGCATTAGCAAGAGAGAGAGAAGGCGCCCGATTTTTTTATAATTAATATAGTCTTAATCATTAATTTCCTTTCAGTTAACTTCACATTGAAATTTGTGGCAATCAACTATTTTTATTGTTATTTTCATAATTATTTTTGCAGTGCATCTTATAATTTATCGGAGTTATAAATTCGCATCGTATATATGAAACATGCAAAAAGCCATTCCTTGACATGCAGACCTTTTTCGTTTAATTTTAAAATATCTCAAGGGTGAGGTATTTAGCTTATTGTTAGTTAGGCGAAGAAAAAATTTAAATCTCATTCGTAAATCTCCAAAAATTACGTTTTAATGCAATATTTTCACGTTTTCGCGCATTTTATTTATAATGGGTCATTGTTGCCCCTTTGTTGAATTCTATTCTTGGCCTCATATTCATGCTTAATAAATGCACCATGTTGGTGCTTTAATACAGATTAGACTTTTATACACTGGTATAAAGCATATACTGAATCAATAAAGTACTTAGAGGAAGGAAGGAAATGAGAATGGAAATGAGCAGAAATAGAGAAAGGAGACGTAGTTTCTGTATAGGAGCTGCAGTACAAAAATAACAATAATAAATTATAATTGATTATAAAACATTTTATACGATCGAATTATGCGCCATTGCTATATGGTGAGAATTCATATAACTAAATATAACGTTATTTTCAATGGATTTCCTGAAATGATAATACAGCAAATATTTCGAACCGAATTTCTAATAAGATTGAAAAAATAACATTTTATGACTTTTATTTAAATTCCTTTAAATATAAAAGTGCGATCTTAAAATATAGTTCAAACTCATTGCAGTTCATTTGAGTATTTAGTTCATAGTAAGTGACTACACATTTACCTTTAATGGTAAATTGAATCTTCATTGACGTTTTATGTTGTTTTTACGCGTTAAAATAGTTAATAAAATAATTCGATTATGAAGTTAGATCCTATAAGTTTTAAGCAACATAACTTTCTCAAATATTTCAAGTAAATTTCTATTGATTCTTCATACATTATATCTTTTTATTTTGATTTTCCTCTTATTCTCAGGAAATATTTGTATAATCATTTGGGCTCTCTGATAATAAGTATTCAAACAATATAATTAAAACAAAGATAACATTCAAAAACACTGATTTGATTTTACTGATTTTTCATATCGGAAACATATTGGGAATACTTTTATGATACTTTAATAGGAGAGAGATAATGAGTGAGAGAGGGTGAGAGAGAGAGAGAGACAAAATTAAATGTTCCATAAATTAAAAATAGTTTAGGTCATAGAAGAATGTATTTTATTGCCATACAATTTCTATTCGCCCAAAACTATTTTTACTATCTGGAACACTCAAATGTGTGAAATTTGTATTTATTGTTTACATTTTAGTGCATATAATAATTGGTTTCATTAATTTTTTATTTCAATTTTATTTTAACTTAATACTTAATTCACGCATACCTGTCATATTTGACGGGCAATTACGCTAGTATTTTTCTTATTAACGAGGTACAAAACTGAAAAGTAGATTTTCATCGGTAATTTGCTCATTTTCTTTATTTTATGCCAGTTGATTGTTCTTATTTCTATACACTTCATGAAAACGATGCAAAATGCCAATCAAAATTAATAGAGTTTTAAATAACTAGTTAAATGCAAGAAAAGCAATGGCACCAATATCAAAATCTATGAAAACATTTCAGTTGCGTTTTAAAAATTGATTTGTTATCAATGTTCATGTCTCGCCATTTATTCCAATGTGCATTTTACGATGTCACGTGAAAGATTTAAAACCCGTATTAATGATCCTGCAATGATGGCACAATAATTTGAAATCATGGCATATTCTGCATTCGCAAAAATTCCATAACTCACGTTAATTAACCGGTACTTTTCAGGAGCTAATGATGAAAGCAATGGGGAGAATGGCGGTGTTTAGATCAGTTTGTAATTCTGGCCAAATTTGCTCTGTAATTCAAACGTTAGATATCTATTAGGAGAAATGAGTTTTATTTTCCATCGCTTTTCCATAATGAATGATCTGGACGCATTAAATGAAGCCACAGTTCTTTGGTTTAAAAGAATCTGTTCACCTGATTTACTCGATATGGCCAATCTTCATCCAATCGGTAGCTGACTTGTATATCGTAATAACGAACAGAATAACTCTGTGCGTACGTTTTATGGAAATCGACTGTAAAATTTGGTGAGGGAAAGATCATTTTTTGAAAAAATTACGTCGGCTCGTCGATCTAGGGCATAATTATAGTATTGGAACCTAAAATAAAATATTATTTAGAATTGATTCTTCTAGTGATAGAGCAATTTTTTCTGTTGCATTCAACTCTAACTTCTAATCTAGCGTATTGCGAATTAAAATATACATTTAGATGCCTAGATCAGGGGCGTGCAACGTGTGATCCGCATCCGGCCCGCGAAAGCATTTTATGCGGCCCGCGAAATTTTGATGACTCTGTAACATTTATATCGGATTTTTATATTTTTTAATTAAAAACTTAGCTACAAAACCTTTTTTGGAGATTTTTTCCTATAAAAAATTGTTAATTTTCAGCTTTGTAATAAAATATAATTCCTTGAATGAGCTCCGATGAAAACATCCTACCTGCCAAAACGCAACTACAAATGCGTTCCGCCGCGTAAAAGGATTGCACATCTCCAGTCTAAATGTGTATGCAATTGTCTCATACTATGCATGCCCTCTCGTCTAGTCCTCTGCCTTTAGCTCCTTCACCTCCCACTTTGCTCTCCTTTGCTCTCGACGCCATTTCTCTAAGTCTCTGCTTCAACTGCCACTTCCTTCTTCCTCCAGACCCACCTCTTCATTCAGCTTCGCCTCTTCTTCTATCCTCCTTGTCTCCTCCCATTCCAAAATTTTCACTTTGTCAACATCCTTTCATTTAACTCCTCGCCTATTTCTGCTTCTAATATCTTGTCCCTTCTGGGTTTCAATTAACCCCTCCATAGATTATATTGATTCCTCGGAGACAAAGGCAAGTGGAAAACAAATGCCATAGGCGCCTGTCCATTCCCACAAGATAGTTTTTGTCGAAGACCTCTTCGAAGTGAGTTTTGCCCTTGTTCCTTTATCGCTCCCATGAAATCTTTCGGTTACTCTTTCTTCCCTTTTTGTATTTCCCTCGGGCATTCGGTAAATAGAGAACTTACAAACACACAAGGACTTCAGTGAGCTGGGAGTGGAGAGAAAGACTTTTTCAAACTCCTCACCGTTTTTTACGAACTCTTAATAACCCTCGAAATGCCACCATCACAGATCCCCGACCGTTGTCCCTTTCTTCCCAACTGCTCCCTACCCACCCTCCTTCCGAAAGCCCTTCACACGTTGAGAGGTTTATGGCCCCTTGTCGCCAAACCCCTTCAGAGAGCAGGGGCTATCCAAACGACCAACTTACCGGCAGATGTATATATATGAACCTTCTTAAAAACTCGAGGGGTGCCAGGATGCGCCGCGGTTTACTCCTCATCCTCATGTGCCTACACGTCTACGGACGTCTCTCCGGATGGGAGGTGTTGTAAAACTCGTCTGCGCACAACCTAAAGAGGCGTGGTTATCTCTGCTTAATACCTGCGTCCGTGTCTTCTCACGCACCGACTCCTCTCGTCTCCATCGAGACGTGTCTAGCGGACTTCAGGTCTCGAAATTGTCCCAGCCTAATTGCCCTCATCCCCATTGTTTTCTACTCCCTTAGCGTATGGTTTACGGAGGAGACCTGAGGAAGCACATGATTTGCCATATTATACGCGTTCCCCGAGGTTTGAAGATTCTCTTGTTAGTGTGGTTACTGCTATCCTATTCGTTTTAAAGGGCAAGAACCTTTCCGTGTCTCACGGTATGTTCTGTGCGGGAGGTGCAGGCACAATCAATGAAATTCTAGTGGGAAAGATTCCGTTTGCCCTGATCTTTCGTTTCCGATCTAATGCAGTTTTACTCGCATCCTTTAAATTGAATTTGGCGCTGCATCGTCTCGGAGTGCAGGCGCCGCTCCACTTCACTTTGCCAGACGGTTCCGAGTACTTTATTGCGTTTTCTAATGCGTCGTCGCTTCTCGGTCGCTCCTCCCTTCCGGCCTTCTAGAAAAGGTTTTCTGCACCCTCGGGATATGAGGCGAAGAGATGACTGCCGTTTCCTAGGGATATACGAGACTCTCTTACTACGCGACGAGTCGGATGATTATTTGGGACTTTTCATTGAGACGACGGCTTTTCCCTCGCAAATAAAAACGGGAGTGAGAACGTCACTTGTTGTATTCTATTGTTCTTGGCATTTTGCGAATAACATCTGCACGATTTCACTGAAAGTTTTGAATTACACTGGTTATCTTTTGCAGGATGAGATATAATTTAGGATGACATCTCATAATGTAGAGATAGTCAAATATGCAGACCGTGCATAATGTGGCGCGCCAGATAAATTTGCTTAGCATGTGCTTAAATACCCGATATATTCATTTTAATTATTTTATTCGTCTTTTTGTTAACTTTATAAATCTAAAATTCTAAATCTGCAGAGAGAGAGAGAGAGAGAGTGACAGAATAGGACAAACTCAAATAATGTGCAGCAGAATCGAAAGTACATATATGTCATCCTAGATTCCTCTATAGCAGAGGTGTCAATAACGTCGATCGCGATATACCGGTCGATCGCGTAATGATTTTTGGTCGATCGCCAATAATATATCCAAAAAAATACAACTATGTATTATTGCCTGAAAACAGTTGCAACATAAGCACAGTAAACTCGCTCGTTGGTTTGGCGCTTATTAATAAGTTTTAAACAGTTTTTAATAATTTTAAATTGTGACATCATGAATAACACTAAAAAGATGAAGACGTATCACTATTATGAAGAATGGGAACACGATTATTTCTTTGTCATGATCAAAAACAAATGTTGTTGTTTGATTTGTGATAATAGTGTTTCGTTACCCAAGAAAGGAAACGTGGAACGACATTTCAAAACGGTGCATAGTAATTATAAAATTAACTATCCACGTGACAGTGACTTACGAAAAGCTAAAGTTAAAGAACTGAAGACAAGTCTATCATCCCAGCAGTTATTTTTACTAAACAAACCTCAAAATCAAAGGCGGCTACAGTTGCGTCTTTACGAGTATGCCATATTCTTGCTAAAAATAAGAAACCCTCTAGTGATGGAGCAATTTTTAAAAAAGCATTTATAGAGGCGGCTGACTCTTTGTTTTGTGACTTTAAAAATAAGTCAGAAATAGTTTCTGCCATCAACCAAATGCAGTTATCACGCAGTACAGTTGCAAAACGAGTGGACGAAATAAGTTCAGATTTAAAAGAGCAATTAATGCAGGATGTTAAGGATTGTCAGGCTTTTTCACTTCAGTTGGACGAATCTACTGACGCAGTTGACATATCTTAAATGATTGTTTTTATTAGAATGGTTTTTAAAGACTTTTCGACTAAGGAAGAAATACTTACGATCATTCCACTAAAAGGAAAAATGCGAGGTGAAGATATATTTACCTGTTTTAAATACTTCATTAAGATCGTTTAATTGCCTCTCTATAAGCTTATTTTAATTACCACGGTTTCGACAGGTTTATTTATTTATTCAATCTGTTTCAACTAAATTCAACGGAAATAAATATATCGAAGAAATTAGGAACGTCATTGCAGAATTTGACAATCGCTTCCAAGATTTTTTAAAAACTTGATAGTGTGGTTTTATTCATGACTTTTCCATTTGATACCAAGATAAAAGCAGAAATAATTGCAGAAAACCTTTCAACTATTTTTGATACGAATATTCATACACTTGAAGCAGAAATCATCACATTACAAAATGATATTTATATCAAATCAAGGGCTACCGAGAAAAATTTTGGAAATATTTACCAGAAGATAAGTATTACAATTTGAAAAAATGTGCTGAAAATTTATACGCCTGTTTTGGTTCGACATATTTTTGCGAATCGTCATTTTCGCAAATGAACATTATAAAATCAAAATACCGAACTACTTTAACAAACGAACATTTGGAATCATGCTTAAGAAATGGTCAGAGTTGTTACACCCCAAATTACACAAAAATTGTAGACACGTTGCGGTGTAGAATAAGTAATGCATATTCCGTAGCATCAGGAAGTTCAAAATGAAATATGTGCATTTTTATGTGTTATTTTAGTTATGTAAATAAAACAATTATATATAGGTATCTTTAGTTTTCTTATTAACAAACGTTGCAGTAGTAGTAAGGTTCTACTTTTGTAAAAAAATGTAGTTTTGTTGTTCGTGAATGTTTTCTAAATTATTGCTATTAAATAATATTGCAATGATATGATTTTTTCTTTTATTTAAACTTGAAATTCAAAACGTATTTCATTTTAAGTAATAATTAAAGTTTCGAAATCTATAAAAACTTGTGAAATATGGAAGTTTAAATATTGTGCCGATATTCTTTTATATTTACTTACCATCTTTTTATAGAAAAATTCTCTTACGCGTCAATTTTTGAAAGAGTAGATCGCGGATGGGTTTTTACTGGCAAAGTATTTCTTATTTAAAAATTAGTTGACTCCCCTGCTCTACAGAAACCAAACTAAAGTTGTTAATTAAAATGTATGTAGGTTGACTGATCGATTAACCTTTTAATTTTTGGCATTTTTAGTTTACTTTTCAGAATGGAAATAGGCTTTTCTAGTTTCGTCGTTGTGTCTATAAACTTTTGAACCAATAGACCGATTTTCATGACGCATAGTGGAAATCGCTCGCTACTTGGGCCGAACTCCCGAGGATAATTTTTGTTGCGAAGATTGAAAGTCCCGGGTTCGATTCCAGGTACTATCTTTTCCATTTGATTTACATGGGAAATTTGAAATCCATCGTGTAGGGTAATATTCTCTTGCACATTAAAATATCTTAAAATTATAATATTTGGTCAGGATTTGTACTGTTCTCTGAGGAAAAGAATGGAGATTCAAATTTTTATCCTAGAATGTTGCTTATCATTAGCATTTCTTCGAATTTTGCGTAGATACCGGCATTTTTGCAGTTTTTGTCACTCATTACGAGAGTGTTGCCATTGCAACTACTATTGTTGGACTCGGATTCGGTATAGTCTAGTACATACACGCGTTGTTTTTGCCACACAAATACGCGTGATCAATTTTGTTTTCCGTAGATGATTGGAGCATACAAACATCTGAAAACTAAACTAAACTAAAAAGTAATGAATGCATATTCATTTCATTTTAAATAATTATATGGAAAGTAGGCTTCATAAGTTCCGTTTGGATCATCTTGTTACTTTTAAAATGGATAAACAAATCAAACTACGATTTAAAATTGTTTTATCGCGTTTTTATTATTCTATAGCAAATTATCTCAGGCAGGACCGCAGTCACTCAGATACGCAACGGGTTTTTAGGAAGCAAGATCCTAGGATCAATCTGTCTTAACTTGCTTTTCTCTATAAACGACATGAGGACTCCAATTGGCTCTTTTGGTTCCTATGAGTGACTGCTACTCGACTTCTTTACATCTGGAATATTTTATGACCGGAAAATTTTGTAAACTTGAGAGAGATTACGAGCCTCATATATTCCTACTATGTCTAGTTTAACAAAAGACGTTGATTGCTTTTCAAATTTTTTGCATATAACTGGAAATTTAACATCGATCTAACTGGTATTTTCCGCTCTTGCAAAAGTATAAACGCCCGGTTAGGACCTGATTCAAACTATTGTACTAGTAAAATAATCCAAAAAATCATGAATTGTAGGTTTTATTGTAAATCATAATTTCATTTTTTAGCGTTAAATTGGAATTTGATAATAAAAATTACAATACGTTTTTTTATTTGTATTCTTTCCACAAAGTTGGGCCTTCCCATGTGTATTTTGATCTTAAATACTTTTTCATATGGCACACAGAGGCGCTAAAAGGACGTTTTCTCATTTTAGGTTCAGCACTATTCTCCTGTCTCCACCTCTGCCCAACTAATAGCTTTTCTTAACATTGTCACGAAACCGCAATGGTGCTGATCTTGCTCATCCTCAACCAAGGTCTATTCACTGCATTCATGACAAGTCGGTGGATTTCGTCACCACTTGGGAGATTTACCGCACCTAAGGTAGGAATTTTTGTTCCTTGGAAACGAATTCCCTTCGACTGTTGCTTCTCTAGCATCAGCCGATATTTCTTTATAAATAGGTACTTTTCGTGTTTCCGTGGCCGGACATTTTTCTTTTACGTAAAACTTTTTCAGAATCGGAGCCTTATCATGCTTATACGCGCGTATTTATCGATGCGAGTAAATAATTTTCATTACGGAGGACGTACCTTTCTCAAATAATGAATACTTATAAAGATAGGAGCGGATCCAAAAAATACCGAGGTGGAGCGATCGCAACCGTCGCCATCTCCCCCCCACTTGGATCCGCCACCGCTGCTGACGCCGGCGACACTTCGCCCTCAATATCTCTTTCTCTCTCAGAATCATTATGGAAAAATTTTTGCAGAGCCTAATCTTCGGCGCCAAACAGAGGAATTTCGTAAGGGTAAATAACGCATCCAAGGGAACCCAATGGGAACATATAAAGAAATCTCTCGCATCCACCTCCCCCTTTCCCCTGATCCGCCACTGAATTACACAAAGCTTATAGTTTTAAATTGAATTTTGTAGAGCTCCGTGAGTCTACAGTATTCATCGCATTTTTTGACCCCGAAAAATATCAAAACTGTTAACTGCGCTGAGTAAGACCTAGTAGAATAAAATCGAACTGATAATGCAAGTGATACATAAACTTCAAGGAGATGATCATCGAATGTATCATTTATTATCAGACGGCTTTAACCTACGACGCATCAGTGCAAAATTGGCGATTTTGTTTATTTCTATGAAATTTGTTTCATGGATTATTATTAACGATTTCACATAAATGTTTCTTATGTAGCTGAGAAAAAAGAAGTGTGGCTTGGATTGACTATTACATTCCTAGGTAGAATGAGCAGTTTTAGGGAGGATGAATAACTTTTTGCAAAAGATAATCTCTCAGCTATAGTAAGTTAGAGGCCGTAAACTACTCGCTTTAGAAAAGCGTTTTCTGCGAAACTTATACTGTAGGATCTTAGAAGAGGAATTTTAGAAAAACATTTAATTTTTGTTAATTAATGCAATGTTTCGAGAAATCACTGTTATGATGTTATGAAACCTGGAATTTTATTCAAGCGATCTATGTTCCATCTTGTTCGATGCGCCATGACTTACCAGCGAGCTGGTTGGCTGCTCTGAGTGCCGGAATTTAGGCGGTACTTACTCGACGAAATCTCGGAACATTATTTTCAATTAGATAAATTTTCGCAAGCGCTAGTTTTTGCCCAATGAGCGGAGACGCTTAATAGGATTTTAAAGGGTTTTTTTAAGAAGCGACAACTGAAATAAAATGTTTTCGCAAAAATTCTTTGAAGCAAAAAACGGCACTGGAATGGGTCGTTGCCCGGAGCGCCAAAATGCTTGGCTCGAGTCTGCTAAGAGGAGTGAGTATCCCTCCGCAAAAATGAACGTAAGAAGCAACCGAGTACTCTTCTCTCTTGACCTATGTAAAAACATTCCTTTAATACCGCGCATCCTAAAGAGCCGTTTCTTGAACTTCATCTCCTCGAAAGCAAGAGAAAGGAAAAAAAAGAACGAGGACTCAAGGCACAAAATTAGCGAGCGAGCTCGCAAATTCGCAGCGGGTCGACTCAACCGCGGAGAGTGATATTGTAATCACGGAAAAATATCTCCTCCTCGCTCACTTTTACGCGCCTGAAAAACATCTCTCTTAATATTAAAAAAAGCAACCGCCCACTTTCTCCCTTCCTTTTTTTCTCCGTACCCGTTTTCGTTTTGCGGGGAAACAATCACAGGAAGAGGCCTCGCTCCCTTCCCACCAGACCCCTTCCCGCAACCTTCCGCTATCCCTTTCCGCGATGACTCTCCCTCTCAACTCTCCTCTCCCCTTCCCCATCTCTCACCCCCGCAAAACGCCCTTCAATTTTTTTCTGGCGTCCTTCAACCGACCCGAACTCCTCAAATTTTCATCCGACATGGCCATGTTCACCCGCATCCCCCAAAAATGAGTTATGCCGCCAGTGAAAGAAGAAGTGAGAAAATAAAAGAAGGGAGAGGGGTGAAAAAAGAAAGTATGAGAGAGGGAATGATTGATAGACGGATGAAGAATAAAAAGGAATTAATAGAAATGTATATCGCCGATAGAATTAAATGGGGGAAGAAAGAAAGAAAGAAAGCTGAAGAGAAATGTGGAAAAAACCATTTAAATTAACGTAGAGGCAAGACAAAAAGGGAAAGGACTGCAGATGAAAAGAAAATAGTGAGGAGAAAGGAGGATAGCAAAAGTTTTGATGAATGACATGAATTGGAGGGTAAGAGAGAAAAGATAAAACTGTAAGCCAAAGGAGGGAGATGTGTCCTCCTTATTTACCGGATGCTTCGGTAGAGATCCTGCTGCGGTTAATCGTATATAATGGTGATAGATGTTTGTGCGTAGTATAGTATACACACATGAAAAAATAATAAATTTTTAAGATATAAAAGAAAATACTTTAAGAAAACAAAATTAATATTCAAGAAACGCTAATATTTTAGTTTAGTTTAAAACTTTTATTAGATATAGGACAAGTAAACACCGTGCAAATGTACGAATACGACACGGTACACAAAACTTTCAAGTTATGAGTTTGAAAAATTTCGGTTAATTGAAATTCCTGTCATTTACTTTCCTGTTAATCGGGAGTTTACTGTATGTATATGCCTATTGCAATGTAGAAAGCAAAATGAAAACCTAAGGAGATCTATGGAAAGAGAAAACAAAAGTAATTTGGAAGAGAAAGGAAAATCAACTGCAAGAAAGACAGAGAGAGAAGAAAGGTGAGAAAGGGAAGCAGAGAAAGTGATGATTGAGAGGAAGTGAGGAAGGGAGAGAGAAAGAGGTCACTCCTCTCTTCTAATATAGCGGTTTTTCTCCCCCAAACCCATTCCCCCCACCCAGAAAAGGGGTGACCCCGGTTGACGTTGACGCCGCAACTCCGAAAGCTCTTGAAGTTTACCCCGACCGAAAAGGGAGAGACGGAGAGTTTTTTTTTTTGAGGGAAGGTTGCTGAAGTGCAAAACTCGTGAGCTTCTGAGGTTTAGGTCAAAAAGTTTTTTTAAGTGACGTCTCGACTCTATTAAAAATAAACGTTTTCTTTCGCCATACGCTTTCCCTCGTCGTATGAGCCTTTGTGACGTCGGGGGATATAGTTCGGAGATGACAATATTTTACGGTTAAGTTCCGTGTGTCATAAACTCCTGCCCACTCGTTGGATCGATGTATTCCCTTTGGAGAGCACTCCGTGAAGTTAATCTCGGCTAATTCTAACGGACTTCGTAAGTGCGGCTCTTGATCTAATTTAACCGGGATCACAGTAGGGCAAAAGGGCTGCTTTCCTTTCGTGCGGCCAACGTTAAAGAGGAAATGTTATTAACTCATCTTCATCTGAACGTAATTTTGAAAGAGCCATTTTCTGAAAAAACTTTTTCCCCAAAAACTGTTTTCGTTTGTCAACTTTTTTCAGCTAAAACAGGCTTTCCTGTACCCTTTAATGACTCTCCGTCACAACCATATCCCTTTCAGAAAAATAACTTGTTATTATGAAAGAAACGTCTTCGCTCGAACTAATCCAGTGAAAATACATGCTGTACAGTAGATTATCTTAGTTACGAAGCGTTGTAAATAGGGCCAAGCGATCTTGGTGACCGCCTATGGCAGGTGTCGGCAACCTTTCACAAGTAACGTGCAAAATTCACTTCAATGTAGGATCTCGTGTGCCGGTAATACATTTAAAAGATCAAAATGTCGAAGCATGAGACTTCCCTAGTGTTATTTTATAAAAATGAGTATATTTTTAGCAGATTAAGGTTTTTAATAAATATAGAAAGTTTCAACTTGAAATGAAATTTAAGATAAACACAAATTTAGTGAGATCCTAGTCCTTGCATATCCTTTCTGAGATTTATTATTTCAGACATATAACTGGAAACTTTACGCTGCACGCAGACTTCTGAGCGATCAGTTATTAGTCCCCTTGGAGAGGGGCGTAAAGCTGACCTTATGCGTGAAAATACCTATTCACACAGGCATATGTATATGTAAATACTGAAAATCATAGCAAATACTACTTTCTTCATGAAGTTAAATTTCACTTGCAGAGACGTCCGGAAGGTCAGGCCTCAGTCACTTATTAGCTTTAAGAGCAATCCGCAGATCTGTAACTTCGAACTCCCGCCAATCCGGACTACTTAACTTTCTTAACTGCATTTAAAGGTTTAATTAGAATATAAAACAGTTGCCCAAATACTTGGAAGTCTTGAAATCTGCTAGTGAATTCGGATTCCAGAACTTGCATATTAATTTAAATGTTATAGACGCTAACGGCACAACGTGTCGATAGCTCTTCATAATGTTGGAAGTTAGGGAATGCCGCGGTACAAAACTGCTCATTTTGCAATAAATGCCTTCCAGTTTTCATAGAGGTCCAGAACAGTTTGCACTTTGCAGATGGAGGTGGAGTTCGTTAAGTGGGGCGGTGATGCCAGGAACATAAGATTCAACAACCATTTTCATTCTGGGTAATTTTGATATTTTTCAAACTTAAAGGACTTCATTACATGTAAACCATTTTTGGCACGCGTACCATAGGTATTCGATCCATGGCCTAGTGCCTCGCGCCGAGAACCGATAGAGAGTATGGAGCTTATAGAGAGAGAGAAGGGAAATTGTGAGTGAAAAGTTCCAACACAAAGAAACGGTCAAACATCATAAATGACTAGCTGCTTATTGCAGCGTTGCTTGTAGCATCTATAAAATATGTTTACTGCCTCCCGGCATGGTATTGTAATGCAATGGAAATCAAGAATGTTTTGGTTTAAATTTAGAAATGTATTTAAAATACTACAGAGCCTCCTGGTAGACAACACTTAAACTTGCTCTGATATAGTAACTGCTTTTAGGTCAAGCGGATATTTATACCAGTTCCTTGTACGGCAAAGAGATGGCAGTAATAAAAAATGCACGACATAAATATTTTATATCAACATTTTCTGTTCAAATTACATTTTGCGGCTATTGATACTATTAGATTCTCGTACTTTTCTATTTTTATGTTTCATGTGATATTAATATAATGTAATGGATATCAAGAATGTGTGTGGGTGTACATTTTAGAAATGTATTTCAAAATACTCCAGAGCCTCCTGGTGGACAACACTTCAACTGGCTTTTAAGATTATACCAGCTCCTTGTACGGCCAATAGATTGCAGTAAGGTAAAATTGCACGACATAAATATGTTCTATCAAACTATTCTGTTCAAATTAGGCTTTACGGCAACTGCTACTATTAGATACTCGTACTTCATTATTTTAATATTTTAGAATATATTTGCTACCAAAAAAGGAACTATAAATACTTTTAATGAAATGTCCATAACGTAGTTAACAGGCCACGGATCATTTTTGTCCAATAACCGTCGGGAGACAATTTCAGGTCATTCCTTGGTCCAATGCCGCCAAATACCTCGGGGTGACATTGGACAGGAGCCTGACCTGGAAAAATCACATCCGCGGTCTAAAAGACAAATCAATGGGTGCAGTACGCAGGCTTGGCCGCATCCTGGGCTCCAGAGAGGTGACGCTGGGCACCAGGGTGAGGCTGTATAAGTCGTGCGTACTGCCAATTCTGCTCTACGCCTCGCTAATATGGTCGGGAGCAGCGCCAACTCACCTTGTATAGCTCAGCGTTGTCCAGAACACGGCCCTGCGTACAGTCCTCCGTGTCACCTGGAGGGACTTCGTACGGGTCACTGAGCTGGAGATCACAACTGGTGTAGAACCACTGCAGCAGACCCTGCTAAGGAGAGCTTGTGCGTTCTACACCAAGTGTAGCCGACACCCATTGCCAATTATGCAAGAGATCGCCTCAAACAGAGTCATGCCTTGGGACCGCCATAAGCGTCCCATCGCGGCCATGGGTCCCCAATACCAACCCCCACCCAAGAGGCAGAGGCCGATGTGAACGCCGCCACCCTAAACCTGACAGCACACCCTCGGCAATAAACATCAAGCCAGGTCAGGTTCATAGCAAAGCTGGAAACCTGGTTGGGGTATTGGCCAATAACCAATCCCAGCACCCGCACTGCAGTTATAAATTTGATGGGGGAGCAGGTAGTGTAGTGATTAGAGTCTTGGCCCTGCCAGCTAAAGCGACACCCGGTTTGAATCCTTAAGGATTATTTCCGAGGACGCCTGGCCCCCTATTTGTGCGTGTTGGAACTAAGGAGATAATGACGAGCCAATGAGAAAAAGAGAAATAGGGAGCGCGCTCAAATCAACCCTCCGTCCTTCTAAAGGGACGTTAAGCCGTTAGCCCCCTTGGTGCTCTTCGTTAAGAGCAGGCTAATAGCCGACACCAGGTTTATCTCCTCCCTTCCTATCCGGCTATTCATTGAAATATCTCTTAGATACACATTGCGCGTAGGAAGAGGTGAATCAGCTGGGAACATACGATTCATTTGATTGAATTGCGCTGTTTTTGTTATTTTCCTGACACACTGACAAAGCGCACTTAATATATAGATGAAGGCAAACTGACTTGGACATTACCTGAGGAGAGAAAGTATGATTAAAGACGTGTTAGAAGGAAAACTAGATGAAAAAGGGGAAAGAGGTAGAAAAAGGTTTCAGCTGATAGACTATTTGAAAGGGAAAGAGAGTTATCAAGATATGAAAAGGACAGCGGAAAATAAGAGTATATGGAGAACGAGGTTTAACCATGAATAATCACGGACCTGTCTACGGACAGACTACCCATGGTGATGATGATATAGACGAATTCGATCAAGATATACGATAATAGGCGGAGACCAGACTAAACTGACGGGTATCATTAAAGCCTTGTCCACATTTGAGCATTCTGCCGTAACGTAATAGTATAATGTAACATGTAATGTAACACGAATGCTAAAGTGCGGACGGTGATACTGTATTATTCGCCCGTTCGGTTTGCGGCGCGCTATATCCACATTATTGTCGGTTTCTCAACGAAACATCAAAGGATGTAACTTTACACCACGTGCGCTAGTGTGGACGGCTTTCCAGTTTTCAGTCGAACCACGAGTTACGAACAACACCGTCCCTTCGAATGCCCGCGGTATTGATACACGTAAATCCTGAGCCTCGTAATGTAACCAGGGTTGCCACCTCAAAATCCTCACTTACCCGAAGATTTCCAATCTGACTCGGAGATTGTTATAGGTGAAATTTTTTGTTTTTACCCTTTCAGAATGAAAATAGGCTTATGGTTTCTTTGTTGTGACTGCCTGTTTCCGTATTTGTTGCTGGTCTCTAATATCAACTTTTGAACCTATGCACCGACTTTCATGAAAATTGGTTAGAATCTCTTTCTACAGGAGCCAAGCTTCCTGGCGATACGTTTAATGGCGAAAATTGAAGTCCCGGGATCGATTCCATGAACTATCCTTTCCATTTGATTTATTAGGTTGTCAAGAAATTAATGTCGTATTTTTTTTATAATAAAGAAAACAATTTCACTGAAAATCAATGAAGTTTAATCAATGATATAATTTCCATTATTATCAACTAGTACAAAGGTCCGTCAATATGACGGGTATGTGTGGATTAAATATTAAATTTAAGGCACTTCCCATTCTTCCTCCTTTTCTCTCTTCCATTCTCCTCCCTCATATTTTAAGTTTATATTAGATTTTTTCCGATTTTTTTACATTTCATAAAGAGGTTGCAGTGAAACAAAATCATGAAGAAGAAAGACCGATTGAAAATTTATGTGAAAAGTTTCATGTAAATTTAAAACAAATAAACACGTAGGTAGCGTAAAAACTTTGTCAGAAACGACTCCAATTCATTGTACTGGGCAACTCAACATTTCAAATAGAAAGATACTTCACGCGTACATTGAAAATATCTTTTCATTTGCAAATATTATTGGGCGGTTTAAAGCAAATTACTATATTGGCAATGATTATGATTAATTTCTATCGATAATTAAGCAAGATATTTTACGCATGGCTGGTGCATTTATAGTGATTACAAAAATGTGTGAATTAAAAAAGCTACTCACTAAGTTCTTTCGTCGTTAACGTAAACAAAACAAAAAGCTAATTAAAATATTAGCGGTTGTATGTTAGTTCGCATTTCTTCCACGCCTTAGAAATGGCACTGCAGTAAACAAACTTATCATTCAAATTAAGCCATCATTACTTCCCTTTCGATTAAAATGCATTCAAAATATATAAAAAGAGTTCTCACAATTGATTTCAAATACAATATAAAAGTTTATGCCATTGCTTTTAGATATAGATGTAATTTTTCTAGATCAGCAACAATGCCGTCCTCAAGGGCGACGAAATTTTTTCGTCTAAAATTTAGCCAAATTTTCGTGTTAATAACGAATTTGTGGAAAGATTCGACGCGTATTCGTAAATTGATGGCTGGAAAATAAATAACCGTTCTTTTAGGCGTCGTTTGGTGCAAGTCCCGTATTCATATCGCAATTCCAAGTGATTTTAAAATGCAAATGAAAAATGTGCTGCAACTTTGAAAACGTGCAAACACACAGAAAGAAGGACAGAATTCTTTTTAATATATAATATATTAGATGATAGCCTCCCATTTTATGACCAGATTTTCAATTACCCGTTTGAAGAACTCGGGTGGTTTTCATCGAAAGAATAAATTGATGTCCTCTCGGACTGTCTCTTCATTTTCAAATTCTTTTCCACTCAAATGGTGTTGAAGAGCACGAAACAGATGTTAATCTATGGACGCCATATCTGGAGAGTATGGTTGGTGCGGGAGGACTTCCCATCCTAAGTCCCTGATTTTTTGTTGAAACAAACGTGCAACATGGGGACGAGCGTTGCCGTGGAGAAGGAGAACGCCTTTCCTATTGACCAGTGACGGACGTTTCTGACGAACAGACTGGTTTGATCTATCCATCTGTTGACAGTACAGGTCAGAAGTCAGTGTTTGATGTGTATTCAGGAGTTCAAAGTGGATCACTCCTCTAATGTCCCACCAAATACAGAGCATTATCTTCAGTAGATGGAGTTCAGGTTTTGGGGTGAGAGCTGGTTTTTGCCAGCGACTTAGTTTTTTTTACATTTGTTGTTGAAGTAAAGAATCTATTTCTCATCTCCGCTCACAACACGTTCTATAAACGGTTCGCGAGTTTGGCGCGCGAGGAGAGAAGAAGCAAAGCTGACACGTTGGAATAGATTTTCAATGGAGAGTTTCTGAGGCACCCAAACAACCTCTTTAAGGTCTTTGCCTATATTTCTGAGGTGTGTTCGCACTGTCTCATGAGAGACATTGTTTTGTCGCCGTCTTTTTGGTGTGTTGCCGAGCGCCTTCAAAGATTCGATGTTGATCTCAATATGGTGGCCTCTACTGGAGCAATTTTCGAGGCTGAGGTCTCCAGAACGGAATTTGTTGAACCATCGCTGAGATTTACGGATATCCAGAACTTTTCCATGAACTTCTCGGATATTCTTCGTTGCTACAGAAGTGTTATTTCTTTTTTTGAAATCATACAGCATTATATGCCGAATGTGTGTCTCGTCGGCAGTCATGTTTAAACAAGAATATGAGGGTTTGCCTGGGACAACAATAAATATAAACATCTTATTTACGCAAATGATATATTTAATTGGTTACTAGAACAAATTCTGAAGGTTATAAGAGCTTAATTATACTTATTCACAAAAACGACATTAATTTCTTGACAGCCTAACGCATGGGAAATCTGAAACCCATCGTGCAGGGTAAATTCCTTATGCAAACAGTAATACATCTAAGAAAAGTGATATTGGCGCGGGGTTTTTGCTATTCTTTGCGGAATGGATTGGAAAGTTTATTTTTTTGTCGTAGAATTTTGCTTATGTTTCGTATTGCTTTGCATTTTGTATTAATAATTGCAATTTTGCAGTTTTTTATTCGCTCATAACGAGATTATTGTCATGGTGACGATTATTGCTGAATCAACCTGGAGTATAATCTAGTATACAAATACGTTATTTTTACTTTCTCATATACGTAGTATATTGAGAAAGTATTGTAATCGTGAAAAAATTTGACTTCGAGATTTTGATGGAAATACACGTTTTAGGTGTCCCCGAGTCCATAAAAGTGGTTTTCGCCATGCCGTCTGTCTGTATGTCGTTCTGTTCGCCGTTCTAGGGCCCAAACGCGTTCATAAAATTGAATGATATCTCGTATTTGTGCAATATGTCATCTTTTTCAAAAATGAAGGGTAGTTTATTATTGGCGATTTTTGAACATTTTGATTTACTCAAAAATGGCTCTAGAGAATTTGATTAAAATCAATCCAATTGTAGAGCCTGATGTCATAAATAATACTACATAAGCCACGTGTCTCCTGAAATCACTATATTGCGTCCAGTGCCATTACAATGTACGCTAAGCTATCTTACCTATGCCTTATGACGTCACGCCTCCGCCGCAATCCATTCAAACTCTTACTACAGCCTTATGGATAAACTAAATCGAATGATATTTCATATTTATGGATAATATCATTCATAAAAGACATTATGAAGAGATGGAAGATATTGCGCAACAATTAAGGGTACTCTATTCTAGGATATTTTTAAGCAAAATTCGATTTACTCAAAAATGGCTCTAAGGATTTCGATTAAAATCCATCCAAACGTACAGCCCGATGTCATAAATAATACTAACTAAGCCATATTTCCCAAAAAAGTTAATAATATATCTCGTCCAGTGGCATTATTTATGTACAAGACGCTCAGGGGAGAGGGAGCCAGGGGATTCTCTAGTCTAAAATTCCGTACTTCACTGTTAACGCCACGCGCTTATTAGTGAGAGGTATTAGATGTGAGAGGTTGATGGTGTCAGTCACTTTGGTTCTGTTGTTACGCATTTTTTATCATAATTGGCAGTGAATTGCCAAGCACACAGAGTTCATTTCTGGCCAAAAAGTGTAATGAGATCAAACGTATATATTTATATGAGAAAGTTTGTGAAATGTATATGAAGTGGGGCAGATAAAAAAGTTAGAAAAGGTACAAAGGAAGGCTGCCAGATACGTGATGGGGAAGCATAAGAGGACTGAAAGTGTAGCAGAAATAATAAGCGTGCTAGGTTGGGAATCATTGGAAAATAGAAGGAAACTCAATAGGCTATGTGGGATATTTAAAATATTAAGTAAGAAAGGTGCATGGGAAAATTTATTAATTGGAATCGAGAAACCGCACTACATCGGAAGAAATGACCATAGATATAAAATTAAATACAGGCCACAGAAAACTGACGCTGCCAAGAAATCTTTCCTAAATCGATGAATCTGTGAATGGAATGAGTTACCTGAGGAAATCTTTAAGCCCTATCCTAAAACGGTAAAGCAATTTAAGTTAAAATGTAAAAGTTTTTTTTTTGAGGGTGACAATCGAGCCGGAGGAAGTAGAGGGAATGCTTGGTAGGGTAAAGTACGGTGGGGACTTTGTGGGCCCCGGGACCGCTACGGTAACCGTGAAGGCCTACCATGAACCCCGAAAACTTCGGCTCCGAGGGGATATGGCATTAAAGCCAAATGGAAAAAGCAATTTGCTTGTAAATTGTATACTTTTTATAGAAATTGATATTTTTTTGACAAGTGATGATGCTCACGATGCAATTTTGCAATATTTTCAAATCTCTTTTAAATTCATGACAGCATTTGATGTAGCGTTGCCACCTGGCAAGTAGCCAACCTGCAACGAGAGTATGTAAATAAATAAAACAAAATAAAAAAATTTTGCGCCGTTTATTTAATTTCGCCGTACGTAGTATAGGAGAAAGTATTGTTTTGATGAAAAATATCCATTTCGAGATTTCAACGGAAATAGACGTTTTGAGGCCCCCTGAACACGTTTTTACCATTTTCTTGATGCTTTCTGTTTGTGTGTGTGTGATTGCGTGTGTATGTGATAGAAATTTAGCGGGTGCTCTAACTCAAAAACTGTTAATCAAATCATCGAGAAATTTTATATTTGACACTTCATTAAAGTGATGAGTTGATTAGTTTTTGGTTAAAAATCTGTCAAACGAAAGTGGCTGTTTACTCATGTCACTTATCCGTATTTTTTAAATATTCGATAAATGTAAAAATGTATTGGAATAAAAGTTCTAGCAAATGTAATTTTCTACAACGTTTCTTCCAAACATTTCCCCACATAATGGATTGTTTAAGAGATATTTTTTTAAATATATCTTTTATCTGCCACCACCACACCACCTACCGGCGACTATTGTAAAAACGTTACGCTTAGTAATGTCTTAGTAACGTTACTTTTTATTTTCTGAATTGTTGGAAATTCGTGGTTATATCCAATATCAGAAGGCTATGGTTTGAGTTATTTCTGTTCTTTGTAAAGTCTTTGAATTATTCCCGCAGTTCCTTAAACTACTTATTATCATTTAACCTATTTGGAATTTTTCAAAATATTACAGGTATGGAGAAAGTCATTTAGTTGCCACATCAGATTTTTCCACCCGAAATCGCATAATCAGTTGAATTTTTTATGTGAAGGTAGTTATAATACTTTTTGATGCTAAAGTATGTAATGAGGGAAAAACAAATAGCAGCTCATCGGCTGTGAATTTAATGCTTTGAAAGGCAAAATAGCAAATGTCTACGCCAACCAGTTAATTCACAATTTAATCACAATATAAGTAATTAATTCGATGTCTACCTTAGGAAAGTAGGCATCATAAGTTCTGTTCGGATCATATTGTTAACAGTTTAATACTCAGGAGCTACGTAGTTTTTTTTAAATATGACGAGCAAATGTATTTAATTCCGAAATTACAACAACATTGCAAGATTGAACAATATTTAGGAAATAAATAATTTAATATATTGAAAATACATTATATTTAAAACTTAATGGTCTGTTTTACAATAAATGGTATAATTTTAGCTTAAAAAGAAACAGCCACAGAATATACCTAAATGAATACATAATGAACTTCCACATAAATTTCATAGCAAATGGCGAATAAGGTCATTATATGATTGTACCTTTTATCTTTTCTTAAAAGTATATTTTATGTTGAATGTATAACATTTTAATAGTTTAGTTAGCACAGACTGTCTTAGTAAGTTCAGAAACTCTTCGCAGGTCATATTAAAATTTAATTTAGTACAAATTTCCTCTTTTACCAATTCTACTCTCATCCTATTCCTTTCATCCCCACCACACATTTGCCATAAGAGCATAAACACTATCCAAAAAGAAGTTGCTAACGGGAATGCATTAAATTTTTGACGAAGCTTAGACAAATCAATTAAATTATTTCGACCATTAAATATTATTACCTATTACTTGTCTATTAGTAAGTCGCGAAATTTATTATTTATAGTAGATAGAACTTTGTTCCGGCACGTTTTACCCGAAGAATTTATGTACACTTTTGAAATGCTACATTGTTTGAACAATGATAACATTTTCAGAGGTTCTAGTTGAATTTCACAAGCTGCAAGGAGATACTCCCCGAGCGTCTATTTCTATTACAATCTAGCCGGCAGGATGATGCCTCCTTATAATGCTGTGTTTTAATTTTGAATGACGAATTATTTCTTCACATGCGTGTTGCTTTATATACCACATGACTTTGTTTACATTTTCATGCAAGTACCTTCTACCTGGTTAATTCCATGAGTGTCATGAAATATTTACTCTCTTACAGAAATTAAAAATTAATCGCAATATTAAAGCCAATTTCGAAAATATTCATGTTGACCCGGAGAATTTTTCTCTTGCCCGAAGACAAGTCCGAAAACCCGGAGAGGTGGTAACCCTGAATGTAACATGTAATATAAGACGTAACATGTTACATTACACTGTTATGCTACGGCAGAATGCTCAGGTATGGAAACGGTTTTAAATAAAATAGTAATTTCTTATTCGAAGACTGAGCTGCGATTGGCATCGACCTAAGAAGCTGACCCAATATATTCTAATATATGCAAATTAATTTTTAAGGTTTTAATAGCCTGTTTTCCTCCACAAAATTTATCCACATGTTTCAGAAATCGCGAGTTTTGGGCTTAGAAAACCGCTATCGCTTAGGAGCCTTGCAGCACTTAAATCCGCTCCCTTACGTACCTACGTATCGTTAAGATGAAGCAATTCCGCAGAGTCAGGCTAGTTACTGTGAATTCCTCTTTTCTATTGTTCGATTACTCCTCCCTTTTCGTCAATTAAAAATTAAGTCGGTATTTTATCTGATATATAAGTAGTAGTAGTATATAAGTAGTTTTCTTCCGATGCAATGAAATGTTATATACATGTAGTCGGCAAGTTTTTCTACATCATGGGAGCAATGGAAGTTGCCAATGCTTGCGCAGGCCGGATGATGGTTTGCGTTGGAAGTTACTGAGAGATACTATGGCATAATTCAAGCGCAAATCAAGTCTATATATTTTTTATCTTTAAAATTTCAGCATTAAAGATTTAGTAAAATTGTCTATGTTGAATTTTACGGGCCGATTTTTCCTCATAGCTCCGCAGATCACGTAAAACGTTCTCTAGGTCCGCATGTTTCCAACGGGCCTTAGGTTGCAGACTTATATTACAGATTGAGTAACTGTTTAAATATAGGGCCGGTTTTCGTGTCCTGCGTTATTCTACGTCTTTCAGAATTTTTATAATATTAATTTTAAAATTTCTTGATTCTTGAGGCCGAGAATGTAACTTCGGATTAACTGGTCTCTCGATTAATCGGCCAAGCTTCTCGCTCCCTTTCACGCCGGTTAATCGGCAATCTACCATATAGTTAATTATTAAAATATTTTTCCGATGGATTAAATAGCCCAGCGATAAAGAAACCGGCTTAAGTTATTCATACGCCCGCGTCAGGAGCTTATAAATTATTTGCATTAATTTATTTCCCTGCGAGATTGTTACCAACTTCGAAATTGGTTTGTCTATAGTTTGATTACGGCTCCGGTGACGCGTTGCTTAAAGAGCGAGTTCACGTCATATCGCCTCCCAGCCTAATTATTCTTTCAGACTTCGAAAATGCGTTGCTCGAACGCGCCTACGGAAAGTTAAGTAAGCAATAAATGTCCATTAGCTTATACTCGCGAAACTTCTGCGCGCGCTCGCTCTTTCATGAAGCCTACAAAGATTCCGTTTTCTTGAAGCTTAAAGTGATGAGGCTCGCCGAAAATAACAAGCGTCTAACTAATATCACAATGTAAAATTCAAGGTCTTTTAATTACTGGATTTATATTTGTTCTAATTCTCGGTCTTATACATTCGTTTCTGAACGCGTCCCGTCGGAATAAAAAACGTTTTCGTCGTCCTTTTTTCCATGTACCGTCTAATAATCGGACTTTCAATCGCCTTTTGATGAAAATGTTTGCGCTCAAACTCTTTAATAGAATAAGAAAAAGATGAATTCTTGTTTTTGAACATAGCCACAATTACGTAGATATTGTCTTTGGAAAACTCGCGCGGCAAAATGTTACGTTTTTAGTTAATGCTACGGGATTGTCAAAGGCTTTTCGAAAAAGGTTCAAATTAAAACCGTATTATTAAAAAATACACACATGTAGAAGGTGAAAAAAGCTTCTCTTTCGTTCTGTCCCTTTGCAAACCCATAAAACTAATTCGATTCCGCGAATGATGGAATTCTCTACGAAATGGTGAGCGATTTTTTTTATAATTCCAGGTCGTCACGAAGAAAGTTTCTTTATATATTTTTCGAATGCCTGGAGCTGCAAGAGAGAACGCTATCTGAGGTCTCGGAAAAACGACAGATGAAGGACTTACTGCTATCTCTCTTTCTCGTATGAATCGCGTTCCTTTTCAAGGAAAAAATTATACGTATAACGCAGAGCAGGACTTTTTTTATGGACACATACTCTAGTCCTGTTCTTGCCCAGATGTTGCCTACATACTTGGCCTTTTCTCCACTCCAGACCTACGCGAGCCTCGAGGATCGAGCATAACCACTGCAGGAGCAGCAGTACCAGCAGCCCCGCGCGTATACACACGCTCGCATATGCACACACACATAGTCTTGCAAGTATACAAAGGAGTCGGTTGTTTTTTCAAATGCCTAGCCACTTCCTCTCTCCCCCTTCCCCAACCCTTTTTCCTCTAACCCTTCTAGTCTCTATACACTACCAAAAAGGACTCCAAGCATCGGGTGCTGTATTTTTTACGATGGGATGTGGAGAGAGGGAGGAATGGGAGGGAGGGATAGGAGAAAAGATGGGGAGGGAGATACAGAGGATGGGGACGGAAAGAAGGTGGAGAAAATACCTCCCAGTTTTCCACCGTCTTCCAACTTATATGGCACCCCGAAGCCAAAACTCTCTCACCTCTCTCTCCCTCTCCTCCTCCCAAGATCTCCTTCCCTCTCTCCATGCCTTTCTTCCGTCATGTTTTTATTTTTGTCAATTTTTCCTACATCTTACTTTGAGTGGCTTTTCTTTCCCCTTCTCGTCTACTCCTCTGTCGTCCCCACCGTCTCTTCCTCTTCCTCCGCTTCCGTCTCCTCCTCCCGTTCTTCTTCCCTTTCCACCGTCTTGTAACCATGTGCCAAGGCGATGTTCTTGCGGCACATCTTACAGTATACTCCCTCTCCAACCCTCAGCCCACCACTTGTCACCTCAAGTCCTTCACTCCCAGACGTAACGCCTTTTCCATCTCTGTCTCTCTCTCTCTCTCTCTCTCTCTCTCTCTCTCTCTCTCTATATATGTATATGTATATATATATATATATATATATATATATATATATATATATATATATATATATAACCCTTTATTCCTCACTCCTTGCGTCAGTCTTCCTCTCCTTCCCAACCTCCAACGCACATAAAACCTCCCACTTACTACGCCCGCTCTATCTACCCTTTCTCTTGTCTCCATCCAAGTCGCACTACCGCTCGAGTTGATTCCAAGATTCTCTTTCTCTCTTCCTCCCTCCCTCGTCTCGTCCCTCTCTTTCTTCCTTTCTCCTTTCTCTCTCACTCAATTTTCCCCAATTCCCGCTCCCTAACACTTTCTTCTCTACCAAGTCCGTTTCTTTTGCGCCCGTTCCCTCTCCTTGATCATTCTTCACGCGACGAGCTTCCAATAATCTCCCAGTATTATAGCCACTTATTTTTTCCCTCATATTAATCCTTCGTGACGCGCTCTTTTGTTTTTATCTCTTTTTATCTAAGTAACCCAGTGTTGCTATCATATATATATATATATATATATATATATATATATATATATATATATATATATATATATATATATATATATCTCTTCCTCATTCTTTGTACATAATTTATTGCCCTCTCTTATTCCATCACTTCCTGTTCTTCATCCTTACAAGCAACCAGTATCGTACATGATTTTACAATTTTCCTGTCTTTCTACGTTTGTTTCTTTGAGCGTCAATGGTCGATCTAAAGAAATTCGGAGCTCCGGATGGATGATCCATTTCAGCGCCCCAATTATTTGAGAAAATTTTTTACGAGTACACATTAATGTACTCTTGAAACTGGTGGTAATGACAAACAATTACGACTAAAAAATAAAGAAATCCCGTAGAAGGTGCCCGCTTGTTCAGCTATATCCGTTTCTCGCCAAAAGGCGTCTAAATTGAAATTAATGTTCATATAGATCTTTGAGGAAGCGCCGTCACCATCTTGGCTCCTTAGGCAGCTGCTCGGCTCGCCGACACCTCAACTGAGCATCATTCTACATACTTTCTGAATTAATATCCGAATTAGTGCATTTGCGCATATGATGTCTCGCAAGCAAACGCACTCTCCATTTGCGAGAATACAATCCATATGCCCGCGTTATACAGATAATCCAATATTTTAGTGACTAATAAAATTTAAATACGCATCTATTCCGTTGTCTTCGTTTCTCATCAGAACCCCTATACGTAAGTAGTGCAAGATTCTTTGGAAAATTTTCAGGCTTGGATTTTCGCAAATAATTTACAACTCCTCAGGCTCAGTCTACTCGGCCTAACGAAGGCATTCATCCATCTTCCCTTCCATACCGTAAACGCTTCCCTCGCTTTCCGCTCCAATCTCTTCGCCGTTATTAAATTCCTCTTTCGCTTACCGATTTCTCTCGCTAATTTCATTCGCTCCATTCCCAACTACCCATCTTTACCTCCGTTTCTCCCTTCGTCGACAACCTTATCTTTCTTATCACATTTCTCACCTTCTTGCTTCTCCGATTCGATTTCTTTTTCGAAGAAGTTGTTTAAGAATACACAAATGGGTATACACCTATCTCTAGATGTATATAGTTATAAGCGGGCATGTTTACATGTGGTCGGCTTTGTTAATGTAAAAGGTCAGTAATGGTTTTTATGACCTACTTTAAGTTAATAAACTTATATATAAACTGTATTTATTGATTTAAATAAGTTTCAGTTAAAATTTAAATGTTTTTATTTTAAAATGTCATTAAAATTTTCAATTAAGGAAACTTTGAGATTGGAATTGAGTATCTGGTTTTTAGTAAGATTAAGTTGCCGTTTAAGCGCTTTACTTTGAAATAAAGAAATAATATTATCCAGGTCCATCCAAATAATACCAGCATTAGGTTATATCATCACCATCATAGTCAATCTCTCTGCAGAGAGGTCCGTGATTATTATTGGTTAAATCTAGCTATTCACATACTCTTGTTTTCCACAATCTTCTTGATTTCTTGAAAATTCTCTTTGTTCATCAAGTCATCTATGATATGAAACTTAACTTGCTCCACGGTATGATGTCAATCCTGTTTTTCCCCATTTCTTCTAAGATTTTTTAGCTTTTCTGCTTTCCTCGTAGCTTTCACCTATACGCATATTAACATCGTCAAACGTTTTCCTCAAGGTAATCCCCGGCTGGAGATCCGAATGTTTCACCTCCTCATATTGTGTAACCATATAATCAATACTATATACACAGGGCCGCCCCGAGCTACGGGCAAGCCAGGAGGCTGCCCGGGGCGCCAAAGTTTTTGGGGCGCCCCAGTCATTTATCTATGCATTACTTACAATTGAATAAATATTGGATACCAATTTATATCAACAAAAACGCAAGAATCTTGATGGCATTCCTTTTAATTTTTCATTAACAATAATTTTTACAGAGCGATGAATAAATGAACATGTACTTTGTAAATATCTCAACAAACATTAATGGAGAGGAGCGCTGGAGAGCTCTCTCGCCCGAGGCGCCAATATTCTCCGAGCAGACTCTGTATATACAATATTTTCTTTTTACCTTAGTTTTCAAAATATCTATTCCGTTAATTTTTCCCTTTTCTTCAACGTATAATGATATCGAAACTAGAAGATTTTCCATAATTAAATGTAACATCAGTAAAACAAATACCCTCTGATTTTCCTTTACATAATTTATTTCGATATTCTATTACTCGCGGAGCATACATTTTCGCATACCTTTTTTTTCTCAATCCGAAAGCCTCAAATATATTTTTGATCCCGATTAAAAACAAACAAATAAAATAAATCTTTTGCCTCTTGAGTTGATTTTTTTAGATTCCAGATGAAAGTAAATTAATTTAGTTGGAATTCACCCAACTGGAAAATATGATGCTATTTCTTTTCGCAAACCTCTGGGATCGTGGATGAACCCAAGTGAATTGGGAAATGATAAGGACCAGGGGTGAAAGAGAAAGACTTCTTTCACCGATGAATAAGAAAAACACTTCCTTAGAAAAGGCTAAGGAATAGAGCCAATTTTGAAAGAGAGTAATCCAAGTATTATGTTTATACGTTTTAGACTCATCAATTTCCTGATGCTTCGCCTAAATATTTTTTTACTCTAAAATAGGAGAACATATAAGAAAACAACTGCATTCGTGTCATCCTCGAGAAATTAATCTTCCTTTTAAAGTTTAAATTGCTACCTGACATTTCCCCATATTGGTTCATTAATCAGCGATGTGTGGTATACGTATATGTATTTAAATGAAGTACGTGCATTATCCGTTATCTGTATAAAGTGAATTCGAGCTTAATCTACATTTTAGAAACATTTCAATTGTTTTAATAATATCTAGGCTCTAACGTATTTTATTACCTTCAGGTATGTAGGCAGTATTTGCGATTCAGTTTCTGGTATCTTAGGCAAAAGATATGAAGGAGAGAATAATTTTCAGTAGACTTATTACGTATATTGACACCGTCAAAATAAAGTTTTAATTCTCTTACGATAGGTAATTGTATCCATTTTGATGCATAATAGATTCAAGAACACATCGAAAGGTTCAGTAACTCGATTTAATATGAAATTAAACATCCTCAAATGAAGAGCAAGCATGTAAGAAGATCGAGCACAATTCTTTTCAAAGACCTTCAAAATCTAATTTTTTCCAACGAATGAAAATATTTTACAACTCGAACTTCGTTTCTTAATGCATATCAGTCATTAGAATGTGCATATGTCATATTTTTTTATATAACTGTATCGTACATAAGATCAGCATCCACGCCAGTTCCAAGATTGCTGTGACTAATTTATTCCACAATTATGCTTTACAAAACGAGTTTCACTTTATTTATCAAGGATAATCAGTTTCACGTTTTTTATTAGAAAGTCCTTCATCGCTCTTAATCGATTTCTCATTTTACCGCCAATTTACAGAACGAGATAACACTATTCATTAGATGGAATTGAATAAATGCTCCAAGAATCAAGGTTTAAATTCTTACAGAATCGTCGAGCATAGTTTAAAAGGCGTGTCTCGTTGGTAGGAATAAAGATGATGGCCCGTTTAACTGGACTTTATCCATGAAAAATGAAAACAGGTACCTTCATCATTTACCGAGAAAAGTGGAACGGAAGCTTGACCGGTCAGGTAGTTTCTTCAAAACGTAACATGGGCATCTACGGGCGGAGAAAAAGAGAAACTTGCATCCTTTCCTTCTTCCGAGATTGGACAAATTACATTTCACATATTTCTGACGTATGCAGCAAGATTTCCACCGTGGGAATTTTTCTCACTAAGTCTGGGAACTTCACTATGACAAAGAATGAACCCCTTTGTTCGAATATTAAAGGGTCTGGAATGATGACGAACGGTTTGAATTCATTCTTTTTAGTACGTTTTATTTTACAAACGTGCTGTCTACCCGTCATTCCGTCTGTGCAATCAATTGAATTAAAATAGCATATAAACGGTAAGAGATATAAAATTTGCAGGATGTGTTTACATACAAGTATGTGATCTATGATGCTATATATTACGGTGTCAAAGAAATTGTTTGGAGATATCGGTAGGCGGCAGGAAGTGCCTTCAAAATTAAGATTCTGAGCAAATGGTTAAAGATAGAAGGTTAAATGTTTTAATTAATTATTGAATATATTACTTTACTATACCATATAATTATACAACCAAATTTATAAAGAATTCTAGGTTTACAATTCTAAGAAAAAACTTCAACAAATAAAACGCGCTTTTTCATATTGCGTCAGTAAATGAAGCGCCCGTTTTAAATTATATTTTGTGGGACTCTGGCAAACGTAATATTTAAAAAATATTCATAATAATCATAAATTAATATCATTATTCAGAAATTGCAGAAGTTAAAAAGATCCATTAAATCCACAATGATTAGTCTCCATATTTTCCCTAAATTTGACGCGAGTTCAAATATCGAATATAGAAAAACTTTGCAAAGACTTTTCGATATAACATCGCTTCCCACTTTTCCGGGTAAATTGAATATTCTTGTGAAGCCCGGTCTCGTTATTCATTCCGCAGAAGATTAAAGAGGAGAGGACAAAACCGAAGCGAAATATCTCTTACCTCTTAAGGTGCGTGGTATCCTGCGTATGCGTTGCGTTTGTTTTTATCTACGCGTGATTGTATCCGTTATTAACAAGTAAATCCTCTCAGCGCAAATACATGCTTAGAATCCTCCTTAGATAAATAGAGTAAGTATTCAGTGCTTTGTTATAAAAGTTTCCGAGTTCCGATTCTCTAATGAAAATGTTGGAGATTTATACACGGAAGTGTTCGGACTCTAAAATATAAAAATTTATTATCGTCTTATTAAAGCAGCGATTTCTGATACTATTACGTGCGTGGCATATTACCTAAAGTAAACTGAATTTGGTGGTAGCCCTACCTCCAAAGTAGTTAATAAACGTTCAGTATGCCCTTGGCCAACGCGGGTTTCCACAGCGAGGTTTAGGATATATTTGGTCAAATAAATGAGACGCTTGTTTGCGCAGCACGTATACAATTTAATTATACGCCATCCTAAATTGGGCGTGCTCCGAATTTTTCATATTTTTGTTGCGTGAAAAAGCTCGCAGTCAATACAAAAATGTGATTTTTACCATAAGATATTAAATTTGCGCAAAATGGTTTAGCCTAGCTGGCCCTTTTAACCCCCGCGTCACGTAGAGGAACTACTGTATATTCAAAACTGTCAAAATTAACATAGAAAGCCATTTATCTGGCAGTACTAAAGTGTCTGAAATTTACCAGAGTATTAAGATAAGGCTCAAATTTGTGAAATTGATTCATCCTGAAAAAGGAAAATGAAAAACACGCTCTGTAATAATTTCACTTTGCAATTCTTATTGTAATAAAAAGTACATCAACATTTTTTAATCCAATGATATACTTGCATTGCAAGTTTTTTGCTGCACACAACCGTAATTCAACCAAAACCTAGTACAGTAATTCCCCGCTATACATCGCATCGTTTCGCATATAGATCGCTAATGGATTAAGAGACAGAAGTTGATTCGCTTCCCATATATGTAGGCTTATCATACGTCTCGGTTTGACCGGGATTGTCGCGGTTTCGAGGGCTTGTCCCGGTCGGTTTGTTGTTCTGTTCCGGTAAATAAATATTAGCTGAAGTCAGAGGTAGTGATAAAAAATTGTTTCTGAATAAATAAAGGGGTTCGTAGTATAAAATAATTTCTTTTTGTTACAACATTGAATTTTAGATTTAATATTGTAATATTAAAAACATTTCTGTTTTTTTTTCTTTAGATAGTTTTTGAATACCCTCAATCCCTTCCACCCCTCATCCCCCAATATCCCGGTTGCGTGGTTTGAAAATATGACAAGCCTAACTATTATAATATCCTATTTGAAAAATTGATAAAATTATTTAATAGCAATATAAAATAGATTTAAGCTACTCATATTTCGCTTATATTACATTTAAGTTCGTGTAACAAATAAAAATTGCAAAAGACACGTCCCGGTTATGTCCCGGTTTTTCATCTACCGAAATCGTTTTGTCCCGGTTATATCTCCTGAACATATTGCAAACCTACATATACGTCATTTGTGAAGAGCTTAAGGAGAAATCCAAGAAATTTCAAGCGCAGCATATAAAAAAATATTATTATTTTACATTACTTTATCCATGTTCATTTTTTATTTTTCATTTTGTGGTTAATTTCACTTTTCCTCCGCATATGAGATCGAAAATTTAGTACATTTCTTAGTGACTCTGTATGTGATCGCAGTTATACGCAGTATTTTAAATTGAGAATCGTTCCTGTTGAGTGTTTTTATGTGAAGTTTCTTTATTTCACTTTATTACCTTATTTTTAATAGTATGCCTTATGAACTGTATTATCTTGTATTATATGGGATTCAATTGGTACAAATGTGCAATAAAATGTCCGCAAGGAAACTATCCTCTACTTTTATCATTATGTATATGGATAAGTACGCTTCGCGCGACGTCGTTTCGTTGTATGTCGCAGTTTTTAGGAACGCATCTTCGACGTGTAGCGGGGACTTACTGTATTACATAATTACCTGCAATTACAGTAAACGTAAGGAATGGCGCATGGTAAAAAAACAAGCCTTGACGAACATAAAAACCTCTCTTCCAAGAACATCTCGACCCTTCCTCTTTCCTTATCTTTATCCCTCTTCCTTTTCTTTATCTTTCTCCACCTGATGTTTACCTCTTTCCACCCCTCTCCCTCCCTCTTTAACTCGAAAATCCTCGTGTTTACACTACCGTGCCGTTTTAAGTTCACCTCCTCCAACTCCCTCTCTTCCTCCTCCTCTCTCACTCTCCATCTCCCTTATGCCCTGTTACCCTGGCGTTTTTTTTCCTCGAGTTTACTTCTTTATAGCACTAGAGTGGGAGGAAGTGAAAGAAGAGCTGGAAGGTGGGATTCTTCTCCTCTTTTTCGCAGTTTTAAAAGGGAGGGCTTAAGATTTTGAGTGGGTCCTCTCTACGCGCAGAGAAGAGAGAGAGGGTTAAAAGAAAGAGGCAGACAGAGAGATAGGGAGAGAGGAGGAGGATGAGGTGGATTGAAGAGGGGAGGAATTTCTCGAGAATACGCGGAGAATTCGTGGAGACGTTGCCTTAAAAAGATTTAATTTTTTCCCTGCGAGCATCGAAGTGAAAAATAAAGACAGAGCCGACGAAAATAAGTGTCGAGAGAAAGAGGCGGAAAAGGGAAGCAGAAGTGGCGGTGGAAGAGAGATGAATGTTTTAAGTGAAATTGGATGTTTAATCATTCATCGCCTTCTCAAAGAGCCAATACGAAAAGGGCGAGTTTAATGTAATTAGTAGAGCGTATCCAAAAGGTGGAAACACCCCCCTGTCCTCCCACGATGCCTCTTCTCCTCTTTACGTTTTATTTTGTTCGATAATTGCTTCTTAACGCGTCAACGGTTGGGGACATCTGTTAAAAATAAAAGAGAACATTGGATGAATTTCTACTGTTGCTCTTGGGTTACGAAAGAATGCAACCCGAAATTCCGAGCTAAGGAGGAACTATTCCAGATTCTTGGGGGCTAACGAATCGCTTTAAATACTGTTATCTATGTAAAAATGTATGAAATGTTTTTATACATAACCATTAAGTCAATATTTAGAATCTATCACCACCACTGATGATGGGTGTCTTGTAGCAGAAATACGCACTAGTTTTCTCATCCTTTATATGGTTATTGGAGAAACATATTTTTTCGATAATCGTGAATGACAAAACAATCATAAACTTACAAAGCGAGCTAAAAACATGTATGCAATTCTGAAGTAATAAGAGAATTGTTTTATTTTTATAGATACCAAGCCGCTGTCTTAGCCAGTCTCTTGTCAAGGTTACCAAGAAATATGAAAGAAATCACGTTTATTTCGTTTGAAAGTTGTTTCTTGTTTAATAAATCTCAGTGCAGTAAAATATTTTCTTTAGAGGAAAAATCTCCTTTCATTCTGCCCGCACTATTCGTCTTTCAACTATAATTAACTGTTAACTACGTCTTATGAAAGATCTTCCGCATTTACAGATGATTAGCCATGCAAGTATGGTTTTTACACTGTTTCCCGGAGACACGTTTCCGCTGGAGGAAATGAAATGCTATTCATCCTTGGGTCATGAGTTTTCTCTCACATGAATAATGACTAAGCCGCTCGTATTTTTTCATGCCCTGAATCGTTGACTCAAGTACGGAGTCTAGGATCAGCAAACAAATCGATTCGTATGCGCTGCCTCGTTAGTGAAAATAATCTGATTTGACATTTCCGTTGATTATTCTTATAAATAGGCGCCCTCAAGAAACGAAGTAATATTTTGTGTCAATTTCATAATTTCTTGCTTAATGAGATAATTTTTCCTTGTCTGAATAAATTTAAAAAATGAAAATGGTAAACAAATCAGAACTTTCTCCGGAATGTTTAGAATTTATTTTCAAATAATGAAATAGGTTAGAACCTGACGAGAGATTTTTTGGTGGCAGAGTCACTGACTCTTCTAGAGCCTCGGAGGATGAAATTTGTAAACTGGAATTCCTGGATGTAGATTTTTTTAACTTCCGCTATTGCTTATTGCTATCTGTGTTTCATATCTTCTTAACTTTGAGTAACATGAAACCTTAAATATATACAGATTATATTATCGTCGTTACACAAATATCAGACGTAAAAGTAGCTGAGAGAGTAGCTGAGAGGCCTACCAAAAAGACACAAGGAATGTTTGTTTAGCGTATCCAACAAAATTCGATATATATACACACACACACCACTCCCGCGGTTTACGCGACTTCAGTTTACACGGTTTCACTTTAATCGCCGTTTTACATTGGGACAATGGTTGGAGTTTACGCGACTCGTTTCTATTTACGCGAGGCCATAAGGCTCGTCCACATCTGGATATACTGTATGCAAACATTGTATAAATACATATTTTCGATGTATCCCAAGTATGGATGTTTTTAAAACGTCCGATTAATCTTAATTTAAATTCATTTAAAAAAATAAAATTATGGGAAGTTTCATTTAATACATTTTAAAAACTATTATTTAATAATCCACGTAGTTCAATTTTACGCAGTTCGAGGTCATTGACATCTATCGGTGTATAAGAGAAAATCGGTTTCGTTTTACACTGTTTCGGTTTTCAGGAACGCATTAATCACGTAAACCGCGGGAGTGGTGTGTGTGAATATATATATAAATACAAACATCGTATCGTGTATCAAAATTGAAACTTTTTGTCACAACAATTGTCCGAAAAAGTTTGCTCTTCCACGTATTTTTTTCATTCTATGCAAGAAAATCCACCACTTCGGTATCTACTGGTTTTCTTACGTGGTCTATCCAACCAAATCGTTACAGCACTTCTTCCGAAAGTTACCGCGGCGTACCCTTATGTTGATGTATAATTTTGCAATTAAAACTTAACGTTCTCCTTAAAAGTTTAAAATTTATGGTTTGTGTTTCAGGATTAATGATCTCCATGAAAAGTTTCTTTGGAGTAATGCGAAGTTTACCCGAAACTCAAACTGCCGCATTTGCAAACCTCCGCCATTTCCTCTACAAAATCCGCACTCGGAGAAAGAGAGAAATAAAGATGGACGGCCGAATTTTTTTCAAAGCGTGCGAGACACATTGTCCCGTATTATATCGACGCCTTCTCTACTACCCTCTCCCCAGGCCCCCTCCTTCCTTCAAAAACCGAACTCCTACGTTTGTTTTGAAAAACAGGAGGATAACGCCATCGTAATGAACCTTTATTTTTCTCACGGCAGGAAGTGCCGCCAGCGTGTGCGCTAAAAAGGAAAATATTCAAAGAATATCTCACACGATTACATACGTAAAAATTGTTGAGAAATCTTTCACTGCCGCCAACGCGCGTCAAACTTTCTTGGGAGAGGCGGAAGAGAGGGACTTTCCCGGAAGAGGAGAGTATATATTTCTCAGAGGTTGTGGAATGAGAGCGTGAGGGAGGGAGGAAAAGAAGGAATGGGAGTGAGAGTCGAGTTCAAAAGGAAGTCGCTTATTACCATTGGCGCTCTGCAAAAGCGGTCGAGGGTCCCAGGAAAGGGAAAAAGAGAACTGTTTCATATTCCGCGGATTGCGTCCCATTTCACTGAGGAGTTGTTGCTTTTTGAGCGAATGGGCTCGTCATCGAGAGTGTGGAGGGAAGGAGTCTATATGACACCAACTGCCTTTGCCATCATGCGTCACCCCACCGTCACTTCCCTTTAAATCGCTCGATGAGTTTATTTTATTTTTTCGTTTCTCGGCGATTTTAAATCATCCTTATTCCAGAGAATATGAAAATCAAAGAAGATATGGAGTAAATAACACGAACTCACGCATAAAAAATCTGATTTGTCCAGCACATGGCTTTCTCCATACAGAGTAATTAATATGATTGCAATAGCTCTCGGCAACAGCGTCCTGAAAAATAAGTATCAGCTATTACGCTTGCGATAAATGTTTAAGCACTGAATAATTTTCAAAATGAAAAATACTTTGTAACTTTTCACGTTGAAAAAACTATAGGTAAACAAAATTTTTATTTGGTGATAACAAATAATTAATGAACGATGGCAAATTTTCTTTTTTTATTTATGGTTTATATTCAATTTGCTTTCATTTTCAATAAAAGATGAATTTGAAGAAAGAGATGATTTATATTTTTCATCTTGTTCATCCATAACTGAACCTCTGTAACTCGAATGGTCGATAACTCGAAGAAGATATTTTTTCGCCCCTTACCTTTTTCGTTCACTCGAAGTATCTATAACATGAGATTTTTTTATCATTTCTTAAAGCTAAAGTTAGAGAAGTCTGAGCGATTTAACGAAATAGAAAATCGCCAATACACCAAGAGCAAAGTTGTTGTATGAAGTTCGTTTATCATTGAAATTGCCAAAACTTAAACGTACTTAACAAAACAATTAAGTTTCCGTATGACGATGCGTAATTCCAATATGGAAATTCGTTTGGATTTACCGTTGTTTGTTACCAAACAGATACAACGCCCTCCATTTTTAGTAGGAAGAGGGATTTATCGCAAGACACGAAATGGATGAACTAGTTCCGTCATTTTGCACGCCTCAGTCTCATCAGACACGTAACGAACGAGAGAAAAACATCGATCGGATGACAAGATAAAAACGCAGGAAGTAAACAGCGAAGTTGTTTGGAGGGTTCAATGAGCGTACTTTCTTGTTTTCTCACCGCGAGTAGCTGTCGCAATTCAGTTCATGTCACTATGAGTTTTGTCAACGATATTTCTATAAACTTCTCTTTAATATTGTGCGGAAGTTAATGTATGTGAGCTTGTGCGTGTTTGTTTATCTTGATGAGAGTAAAGAGAGATACCAAGAAATGAAAAAGATTGCCGAAAACAGGAGTATATGGAGGGTCAGGTTTAACCACTAATAATCAAGAACCTATCTACTGACGGATTGAGCTACGATGATACACTCACACGTGTGTTTGTGTGTGTGTGTGTATATATATATATATATATATATATATATATATATATATATATATATATATATATATATACACACACACATTTATTCATACATACGTATGTGTATGTTTTTAAATCAGCCAGTGGAATAAAGGGAATATTAACTTGTCACCTTTGTGTCGCCAAGAGAACGTTGTCACTTTCAAAGATAAGTTGGCGTCCAAGACTTCGCAGACATTCTCTCGGGAATAGGGCTTGCGTTGACCCATATGGGAAGGAGACGGTGAATACTTCAACGGGGCGGGACGCTCCGGGAAAGAAAGAAACAAAAAAAGCGTCTAACAATGCCGAATAGAAGCCTTTCCCCGGATGGCTCCCCATAGATAAGGAAAGAAGAACGAAATAAGTCTCGGAACGGATGATTTAGTTACTAAAAATGGACGTGACAAGGACAGGAGGAGATTTTGGCGAGTAGGAGCTCGTGTAGACGGACGGAGATATAGTGGCATTTATGACATACGCGGCTGGTCCAGAAAATGGGTAAACAACTCGAATGTATGCACACGTGTGTATATGTGCGTATGTCTATTGCCGTTGTTAACTTATCCTCCCGAATTTGTATGCTGTACTGCAGAGTCATTTCCATAACAGTTTGTCTCTCTCTTTATTTTCCTCTGATAAAAGGCACGGATAAGTGCGCCGGCTGCTGAAACTGAATTATAAAGGAAAATCTTCCGCATCATCTCAAATTATGCGTGAACTTCTTTTTCTATTAAAAATTCAAATGATATGGATTTTTTAACAATCCTTATCAAGTTTAAGATCTTTAAAAATACATTTTTTTGGTTCTCAAACCGAGACGAGAGACTTCTTTATATTTTCCGCAGTTTCACGATATGGAGTTAAAATTGCCATTAAAACCAAAATGAATAGTATAAGTCACCATTGCATGATATGACGTTGCTTCCTGAGTGCAGTTGTGTGTGTCATTTTCTGGATAATTTTACTCTAATCGTACCAAGTGTAGTGAGGGAAATACAGTAATCCCTCGCAAACCTGACTTAACCGGCAGTAGACAAATCCGCCGTTGGCCATGACTTATGGGAAATTCTTGGTAAAGAAAAGTGATCCTTGAGAGACATACCTAAAGTCCTATAATGTACACTTCAATGATGAAAATAAGTATGCTTAAGTTCGTGCGAATGCTTCCGCTGCGTTTGAATGATGAAGGCTGGACGCCTTTCGGGTTTCCATCGCATCTTCTGTTGACGACACACGCGGTGGAAACCTGAAAGCCATAAAGCCTTCAATTATACTAAACCTAAAAAAATATTTTTTATATAAAATGCAAAAGAGAATGCGTTAAAAACCCAAAGAAGTACATACTGTATATTAATAACGTATTGGTAGAGCTGCCCCTGCTGATGATGCCCGCTTGACCTTATGTTTCAAATTCCTAAAATAAAATTCCTCGAATCTCCACCTCCCCACTAATTCGTGGTCTTATCGGGAGCTAGAAATCTTCTTTCCTATGTATTTTTTCTCGTAAAGACTATTTTGTACGTAGCTTCTTCAATGACATAAATTTTAATATTAGTAAAATAAATAAAGGTAAAATACTCCTTTAGCCAAACAATTAGAGGGTTACAACACCCTGTGTTGTAACCCTCTAATTGTTTGGCTAAAGGAGTATTTTACCTATATTAATCTTAGCCAAAGTTATTGAGCTACTATCAATTAGTAAAATAAGTAAACTGAACATCTCCACGCGGAGAGTCGTGGGTACTCAAACTGGATACCGCAATATCAGATACAATTTTCCAACCGCAAATTCTCACGGCTGACAGGGCCAGGAACAACTGTAAAAATTAATTAGATCAGGGCTGGACAAACTGTTTAGGAGTCTGGCCAAATAAATAAGCAGTTGCGAGTGCTTCGGCGGACCAAATTAATAGTTCATGTCGGAAGCTGCTTGACAAAATACGAGGAATGTTATCAGCGAAAATGAACATTTAATAATTTACAGTACCATAATATAACAAGAAAAGTTTTTTCATCCATAGTTTTATGCAATAAGCATGACATTATCCGCATTGAAATTACGGGTTCGCTTTAATGGCGGATTTGCGGGCGCATAAAATTCTATCACGGGCCGTAGTTTGTTCCTCTATCCATCAGGGGCATAAATACTATTCAATGAAATAATGTACAACAGTCATCGCAATATTACATCAAATATAAATTCAATTTCATGAATTAATAATTTCAGCTAGAAATTGGTTGCATTTTTTTCTTTTTCCTGACAGTTATAAAACATTTTAAAAATAAATTTAATGTCCGAAATAAAGATCAAAACGTTTCAGTGTTATAGGATGAAAATAAATTGTTCAAGCAGGATAATTAAAGCTTAATTATTTTGACATGTAAAAACATCGCAATAATTATGTTTTTCACAGAAAATTTTTAAGCGATTTGCAATAACCACGCAAAATTACGGTTGAAGGTTTTTCTCCGAGTGTCCGAGTCAATTTGCCTCAAACGCGACGTATTGAGCTTTTATTTTCGTAACATCGCGATTCAATCCCAGCGGACTGCAGCGTGTACCATGTCAACTGGCCAAAATTCTCTCGCCTTGAGGCTAGTATTCCCGCGCACATATTTTATTTATAAATAATGCCCTCTCTATTTGCAGATGCCTTTCCCTTTGTTTTGCGGTTGCCGTACTGTTACTTAACGGCTTATGTTTGACATGGTTATTTTATACGGCTTGTAACAATTACGTAATGACTACTAAAATAGCTTAATTAGTAAGCGCCGATTAATTTTCTCGTTAAAATACGCTCGTATTAGTAACGGGGTCGACAATCTGCGGCCAGCGATGCTATGATGAGAAAACTATCCTTGAAATTTAACTCGAAGAATTTAATTTCATTTGTTACTTGAAATAATAGGAATAAAAACTTTTCTGCGGAACTTATACCGCTAATAAATTAATCAGAAATGATTTTCACTTATAGCCTCCGATATCCGACCCGCTGGAGAGCTTTCAACTTCTAATGCGGCACGTCATGTAGAAAAATATTGCCGGCCCCTGTTTTAGAGGACCAGAAATTCAGAACAATTAGTTCACCAAACCTAATCCGGCATTTTTTCACTGCAATTGGTCATTGAAATTTCACGTCTTTATTGGTATTACGCGTATCATGATTTTATATTAATAAACAAGTAGTTCTGGAAATAACTAATCCGCCTACTTTTCTTTAAATACAATTTTAATAAATAAATATCACCTTCAAAATTAACAAATTTTCGTGTTAATAGTAGCAATAATTTTCATTTATATTTATCGGCCATGCTTCAGATGAGTTCGACAATAATCATCACCATAGCAACAAATAAAAAAATGGCTTTCAAAACGCCGAAACGAAAGTTTTTGAGAGAAATTCAAAAAAATACGATCGAAAATCAAAACTGTGTGATAAGAATAAGAATCTTCAATTTATTTTCCCTTAGAACAGTACAAATTCCACTCCAAAATCATAATTCTAAAATATTTTATAATACAAAAGAAAAACCCTCTGCACGACGGATTTTAGATTAACCATGCAAATCAAATGAGGAAATAACTCAGCTGGAATCGAAGTCGGGACCTGTAAATTTGGAATATAAATTATGGCCCGGAAGTAGTCTCCGAGAGCACTCACTAGCCTTACACCAAATTTCGTGGAAATCGGTCCATTCATGAAGAAGATGTTAGTGGGGGACATACACTCACACACGGACAGCGAGGCGATCTCATAAGACTACTTTCCATTTTCTGGAAATAGATATAGATAGAGAGCGAGGATTTATGGAAGAATTATTGTTTTTCGTTCTTCCATTCACGGTGAGAGGGATTATTTTACCACGCCAGCCATGATATTACTCCGCAGAACACGAAGTATTTTCGTTATATGAGAACATTATCTAAGAAACTAATGAGGACGTGATTATTTGTCGTCGATTTTCATTTCTATCTATTCGTATAAGTCTTAGATTTGCGAAAGATGAGAATTTCCTTAACAAGAAACGAAGATCTGAGGAAAAATGACGCAACAAATAACAACAATCACCCAGAAAAAGCCTCATACCCTTAGCAGAGCGTCAGGATGAGGCATCTTCCTCTCCATGGAACAATAAGGAAAAATAACGCGCGTTTTTTTCTTTCCTCGCGACGGCGTCGCATGACTGACGAATTTGGGACGCGTCATCTCCGTGGAGACATCTGAGAGGGACGGATAGGCAAGATGATGATCAAATGAGCTGGGAATATCACCAACCCCTCCTCCTCCCCCCACTCCTCCTTCCCCTCCCCCTCCCCCCACCCACAACCTCCACCCCTCTCCAGCAGGAGAGAAACGTGATAGAATGACGTGTGTTATTTTTTCACGTAGAAGAACGTTTGAAATGTCAAGTGGACCGAGAGAGTGAGAGTGAGGTACTGTGTGTGTTCTTTGGGCATGTGTGTGGGGAGGGGGGGAACAGATAGAAAGAGGAGATAGAGATAATAAAGGAGAATAATAAGGGGAAGAAGAGAGAGAATGAAGGAGTGGGAGAATAGAGGCGCGGAAGATTGGTGTGAGAAAAGAAGCAGAAAAGAGAATGGAGGAGAGAAAGAAAGGAGAGAGAAAATGAAGGCGATAAGAGAATTGAAGAGTGGGAGAATGATGATAGAGCAAGATGACAGAGAGAAAACGTAGAAGGATAAACAGACATGAGAGAGAGAATGGAAGAGAGAGAGCAGAGGAAAAGAGAATAGAAAAGAGATTAAAGGGAGAGAATGGGAAGGAGGATATGGGAGATTAGATAAAGTGAGATAGGGGAGAGAGAAAGTTTCCGCCTGTGCCCTCCAACAGGGATAAAGTCGATTTGACCCGAGGCATTGCCACAGAGATGTAGAGAGAGGCTTTTTATATTCTCGTTGAGGATATAAAAGTTTTTTAGAAATTTCCCTTCTCTCCTACTCAGACAGAAGACGGGATTAGGAAGATTTTCTATCCTCGTCTTTCTCTCGGCAGAATTAAAATCATGGCGAATGGGTGGATTTAGTTTCTCGATGCGCGAACATCATTAGAGAGGATCGGGATAGTATATGTATAGTCCTTAAAAAGGTTTTCCTGAAAATTTCAACTTCAGCGTGACGAATTTATCATTTTCGGAAAAAACAATACGTGAATTGTTTGGCGAAGGACGAAATTGCAAGGGCATGAAATCAAATGAGAAAATGTTGAATATAACAAGAGATAGGATAGCATATCCACGTGTTTAAAAACCTGATGTGGCCAGAACATGACTTTCTTCATATTGTTAGTATTCTTAGTATGTAAAGTATGATTGCATTTAATATCTCCTATATAATGTATTGAAAAAATATTGATGAGTTTTTAAGACAATATATCTGCCCTACTTCTTATGGCTATGTATGAAATAGCAAAATACATAAATTTGCAACTATCCATCAAAAAGCGGATGAAATCGGTTAAGAAAATAACAAATAAAAATGAAACAAATTCAAAACACACGCAATCAACAACAAGTAGGGATGTGCACGGGTTTTGTCAAATTCGCCGTAGTGTAATCATATATTAATGTATTTGCTTTGAAATCAGAAAATTATTTTTCCTTATATGGTGGTAGCCCTGCTTTATAGATACGCTCTAAACATATTCGTTTCATTTTGCCATTCTATACTCGCCCTACAAGCGAAATTTCTTTTTGAAATCGGTTCAGCTAAAGACTTCCAAACTCATAGTTAGAGAGAAATTCTAACCTTGATACTGTGGTAACCCTGTATAGTCGATCCGGTTGAAATATGCTGTTTTGGTTATTTATTTATATGAAGATTATATCTACCATATGGGATTAAAATTCATGCTACCTGTTCTCTATAATTATGTGTAAAGATATAATTTTACTTTTTACTGTGGTAGCCCTGCTCTTTGTCTCCGCTTTAAACTGCTTGATATCATTATGGTGTGTTGTACAAATTTGATATACAGAATTTAGTTGAAATTTGTTCAGGCAATTCCTTCCAAATCCGTAATTACTGAAAATATTTAATTTGTAAGTGTGGCACCCCTGTTTTGTTGATCCGGTCCAAATATGCTACTATGGTTTTGTATATATGTGTACATTACAAATTTTAAATTTGGTTAAAATTGAAAAGTTCAACACAAATACTTGTAAAAAGAAATTTTTTTATTACTTGTATTGTGGCAGCCCTGTTATCCAAATCTACATTATAAATATTGATTTTGTTTTTTAATGTTGCATACCTTCTTCATTATAAATTTCGTTGAAATCGGCTGTGCCATTTCTTTCTAATTTCATTATTACCGAAAAGTTTAATTTTGCAATTGTGGCACCCCTGCACAGTCGATCTCGTCGAAATATGCCATTTTGGTCCTACATTTTTATGAAAATTCTATGTAGCATATTTGGTTGAAATCGGTTTTGCCAATTCTTCCCTGATATATGCGTACGGACGGACGGACATCACGAAGGTAATAGTGCTTTTCAGCATTGACGAAAAGCACTAAATAAAAACGGCACTTGAATACGGAAGAAGAAATTATTTCAACGAACCAGTAGGGCTAGGCTTTCAAATGCTGCATTAACAGTCAATAAACAAAATTGTTTTCTGTCGTCAAGGGTGCAGATCTTTGCAGCGCAAATTGTTGAAATGATTAGTTTATAAAATGATATATTCGCAAATATAATTTTAAACTAATAGTTCTGTTTTATATAATAAGTCGACCGTAATTCATTTCGTCTTCAGTTTTTATTAAATAAGTTGTTTCAGGAATTTTCCGACAGGTGGAGTCCGTGTACACTGGTAAGTTACGAATAGAATAAGTATCTCCGAAATTACAGGTTTTATGAAAATTCGTTTCAATCTAAAGTCGTAGAAAATATTATGACTACAACAATGTTATTTACCAACATTACTAAAAATCACATGACTTTCTCCATACCTGTAATATTTCTAAAAATTCCAAATACGTTAAATGATAAGAAATATTTTAAGGAACTGCAAGAAAAAATTACAGACAAAGAACAGAAATAAACTCGAACCGTGGCCTTCTGGTCTTGGATATTGCCATGAAGCTCCAACAGTTAAGAAAATAAAGAGGAGCGACACTAATTGTAAGACGAATCTAAGAGTAAAGTGTTTACAATAGGCGTCGGTAGGTGGTGTGGTGGTAGCAGCTAAAAAATCTAGTTTTTAAAATATCTCTTAAACAATACATTACATGGGAAAATGTTTCAAACAAAAGTTGTAGTAAATTAAATTTAATATAACTTTTATTCCTATACTTTTGTACATTCATCAAATATTAAAGCAAATATTAAAAAACAATGGATAAGTGACCCACTTCCAGTTGACCGATCTTTCCAAAAACTAATCGATTCTTGTGATTGTCATAAGACTGTTAAATATAAAATTTCGCTTTGACCTGATTAAAATAGTTTTAGAGTTAAAGCACCTACATAAGTTCTATCACATACACAGACATCTTCGAGAATATAGTCAAAACGTATTCAGGGAACCTCAAAACGTGCATTTCCGTTGAAATCTTGAAATCGATTTTTTCATGAAAACAATACTTTCCCCTATACTACGTATGTAGAAAGTAATAAACAGGGGTATGAAACTCTTATAGGAAATTAGAGACCGAAGTTTCACACGTAGTTCACTATGTAGCGATGCAGCGAAAGGCGCTGCAGTCGCAGCCACAGCCTTTCTTGTCTCAAGTTATTCCTTGTCGAGGCCGCCATTTTGATTTAAAGATATATCTCCAAAGAACAGAGCCAGGTGAGTCTTAAAAACAGCATATATTTTTGGAATGTTTTCTGACAAAATCTACAATGTATGTGAGTACGTTTTCTGAGAATGCTTTTATATTTTCTTAACATATACCTGCACAGGATAGATCTCCTAGTAAAGAAGGAGGAAAATTTCTCTTGTTTTTATGTGTGCGAGAACTCTTTTGAGAAGTGTTTCTCATTTTTAGGTGTAAAGCCTCGCTTACTTCACCTAGTTGTGCCATCCTTCACGTGAATATGGTACGTGTCACTTTTTCACAAAATAAGCGGTAATTTTAGATTTAGTAATAGAAATTTATATTTAAAACGTCTCGTGGTTATTAACAGATTATAGTGAGTTCTTTGGAAGTTTAAGTGCAACGTAGACGTCCCGGTATTGTGCTTGTAATATAATGAAATAAGTATACCATAGCGATGTCTCATTTTGATTATTGTATATGTTTCATTTTTAAATACTTTGAATTATTTATAGAAATTGTTCACTTGTTTATTTCATGTTTCTCATTATTCGTTTTCTTGTATTTTTTTACGTTAAGGTAATTCTTCTTTCTTTGCCCCAGAACGCATCTAAAAGTATTTGTTTTTCGATCTAATAATTGGATTTCCATGTCGAAAGTTTTCCTTGTTATTTGATTAAAACATATAGATCTTAAATGGTCTAACTGTGACTGCTAAGAACACCTGATTGCCAGCAAATACAACTGAGCTTATAATAGATAACAAATAAACAAAGTGGACATTTTGTTGTGATATGATGTTTCATTATAAAAATTACTTAAGATTCCTATATGAACACGGGACTTGCACCGAAGAATGCCGAAAATAATGAAAAATCACTTTACCATAGATTTTCGGCTGATCCACAAATTCGTTCTTAACGTGAAACTTTGACGTTTCTCGTCGTTCGCGTGAATTTCCCATAAATACCTTTAATGCCTAAAAGGTATTAACGTTATAAAAGTTAGTTACAATAATTCATGTTTATATCTGTATTGCAATTATGTACAAATACCTCAGTGTTATGTAGTTTGATAATGACTTTGTATTCTCGCAGTGTGTGATATACCTACGCTAGTAAATTTGATATCTTAAATGCGATTCAACATTCTTTCATTTAAGACCATTTCTTCTATCCGTCTTATTTATATTTGACACGATTATCGTATTAAAACGGAAGGGGGTGGGGGCGAAGAATATCCCGTGGTGACTTCACGATAGCGAGAGACATCGTGAACACGTAGTTCCAAATTTTCCCGCGACTTAGCAATTGCCGCCTTCCATGGAAAACCTGAGCATCGATTCATAACAACAATTTTTCCAGTCTTTCCGTAGGGGTAGTAGTCTTTGGTAATGATGAAGTCTTAAAGGAGATATTTGACAAAAACCGAATAAATTAAAACAATTCCTAAAGGATGCATTCTAGGAAAAAGGCTACAAACAAAAGTTGTAGAGAATAACAATTTCTACAATTTTAAATTTAATGTTGTTGTAAATTATGAAGTTTTAATGGAGAAAATTGGTAAAAACGAAAGAGACCTAAAGTAAAAGGTCATCTCAGGTTTACCGATTTTAACCAAATACTAATCAACCCTTGACCCTTTAATAAAAATGTCAAATATAAAATTTCGTGTTGATCTGATTAATAGTTTTTGCGTTAGAGCGCCCACAAAATTCCACGCACACAGACATCATCGTGAAAATGGTCAAAATGGGTTCAGAGAACCTCAAAACATGTACGGATTTCCGTTGAAATCTCGAATTCGATTATTTTTCATGAAAACAATACTTGCCCCTATACTTTTTGAGGAGAAAGTAAAAATAAGTCATGAAAGAGGTTATCAGTATCAGGTTCTCCTACGCCCTGGGGCAAGTCACCGAGATGCGACCTATCCCTTTGCTCTCTATTCAATTTTCCAGACCACTGCTATGTAGAGATTGTAATGGAAACCCAAGCATACTACACTAGCATTTTAATTCGGCATATATTGTAATATTATAATTGCTTATAAACAGAAACGTTAATTTTCGGTCCATGAGTTTGCGCCCCTTCAGCCCTGCGTCCGGGGGCAACTCCCCCCTCCGCTCCCCTATCGCTTCCCCACTCATCAGTATATGAGAGGAGGAAACATGCTTACTAATGATAACATTTTGTAAGAAATCTTTTCCAATAAGGGTCAGGATGGAATGACTTCAATTGGAGAGGATTGTATCATGACGCTGCAGTAGGTTAGTAAACTCTACCTATAAACCTACCAGAGCAATTATCCTCGTGAGTCATGTAAACCTTTCCTTACTTGCGCAAATCGATACCAGACGTAAATCAACAATCTAACCTCACGTCTGAAATCCAACTGACGATTACCATAACTGCAATCAGGGCCCAAAGTATTGGGGGCGCTATCCCGATCATTTATCTATGCATTACTTGCAAGTGAATAAATGTTGGATAGAAATTTATATCGAATAACAGGCTGGAATATTGATAGGATTTCTTTTAAGTTTTCATTATCAATAATCTTTATAGAGCGATGAATAAATTAAAATGTTATTTGTAAATATCTCAACAAAAATGAACGGAGGGGGGCGCTGGAGAGCTATCTCTCCCGGGGCGCCTAAATTCATTGGGCCGCCCGTGACTGCAATAGTAGAAAAAAGATTGATTTATCCAATGTAGCTATTTTAAGTAACAAAGTTACAATTGGATAAAAATTTCGCATCCCTTTAAAATCAGATAAACATAAAAAGAAGAAATATATTACCTAATAATATGGTTCATTTTGCTTCGACCTCGGCTTCTGAGGTTCCCAGTAGATTTAAATAATGCGTGGAATTTGTTGCAAGTTTCGTTTTTACCACATTTTTATCTTAGAATGAGCTGATATTTTTCTCTGCGTGCCCTTTCACTCGCATGATAACGTTTTTAACCATAATTACATTAATTAAGATAATGAAATTCGGTATACAGGTTTTTCTCTAACGGTGGACTTAGGCGACGACGACGCATTTCTTCACGAGATGTCCAGAAGCCATTATATCTCTCAAAAATTTCCACGCAGATATCGTTCTTTCTGTGCAATTAGTAAAAATGAAAAAATAAAATATACTGATTATTTAATTCGGTTAATGAGTGACTTAAACCGCCGAATGCGACCGGAGAGACTTTTTTCCTTCCGAGATAGTTCATTTGAGATAAATTTATGAAAAGATAAGGTTAATTGGGTCATGAAATTTAAAAATATCCTAAACGAATCTGCATTTTTCCTGGTGCTTTTATTGCGGGGAAATATCCTTTTTTCCATGAAATACTCTTTTCAGGTTCCTAACGACACACTAATCAAGTTACGCGCGTTTTGCTTGTGAAAAACGTGTTAAACGCGCGTGTAAAACGCTGCCGTCCGAGATTAACCTGGAGAAACAGGCGCCACTTAAAAGCTGCTCCTTCCTCTCGCACACACCCTCTCCTTGTTTCCCTTGTTTTACGCTTTAGTGAGTGGCCCTTCCGATGACTCACCGGCTAAATGGGTGGCCTTTTACTGGTATACAAATGCTGCCGCGGACGTCATTAAGCCGTTTTCCTTGAAATTCCTTTCCTGCAGCGAAAGGGTATTAATACGAATTAAATGAAACAAGAATTCATTTGTGCATGGTGGAGGACCCAACAGAAAAAAGTGAGACCCAGGGAGGCGTATGTTAGCGTAGCTTACCTAACATGTGAGATAGCCTTTTTTAGCAGTTTTATTTAATTAAATTTATTATTTATTATTACTTAAACTATGAGGTATGGATGTCTTGCAGCAGAAAAAAAATGCAATCGATAGTCACCTTTAGATGCCCCCCATGCCTCCACCCAGTGTCACCGCCATCAGTTCTCTCTCTGTAGCTGATGAAGGAACAATTCCGAAAGCTTCTACGTTTGTGATGTTTCTGTGTTTTAGTGTTCTTTTACGTGTGTCGCTTCGACATCCTCGGGGCCTCGCCAACCTGAAGTCGTCTGATTGGTGAGTGCTCACTGGGTTTCCTCATCCCAACACCTTGTTGACATCCATTTATCCATTTTACCTTTCCTTTTCCGTAAGCTGTTATATATATATATATATATATATATATATATATATATATATATATATATATATATATATATATAATCTGATGTGGCCACCACATGACTTTCTCCATATCTGTAATATTTCTAAAAAATCCGAATAGGTTACATAATAATAAATATTTTAAGAAACCGAGAAAATTTTAGACTTTACAAAGAGCAAATAAACTCAAACAATAGCCTTGTGATATTGGATATAGCCACAAAGCTCCAACAATTAAGAAAAGAAAAAGGAGCGTTACTAAGACGTAACTAAGCGTCAATAGTTAACAATAGTCGTCAGTGATGGCAGCAAAAAATATAAGATATCTCTTAAACAATGCATCACATGGAAAAATGTTTCGAACAAAAGTTGCAGAAAGTTATATTTCCTACAACTTTTTTTCCGATACAATTTTACATTTATCAAATATTAAAGGAAATATTTTTAAATAACGGATAAGTGACAAGAGTAAACACCCACTTTCGGTTTACCGATTTTTACCAAAAACTAGTGAATTCTTTAAACTTGTATGAAAATGTTAAATATAAAATTTCACGTTGAGCTGATTAATAGTTTTTGAGTTAGAGCACCCACAAAAAAGCTATCACACAAACACACAAGACATCACCGAGAAAATCGTCAAAACGTGTTCGGGGGACCTCAAAACGTATATTTCCGTTGAAATATCGAAGTCGATCTTTTCATGAAAACAATACTTTCCCTTATACTACGTTTATGGAGAAAGTTATATATATACACACACATATATATATATATATATATATATATATATATATATATATATATATATACATACATACATATACATCAAAACCTTAACCATATTGATTCCCGAGCCAATCATGCCAATTTCATATATTTGGGCAATTATGATAATAAAAGAAAAGACGAACGAAGCGTATTTCCACCAAATTTAGAGTGACGTAACGGTAATGGGGTCAATGGCGTCAAGAGCTTTGCATATAGGAGAGGAAAATCAACGAAAAAGATTTCCTTTGATCTTCCATCGCGCTTCATACCGATAATTAGGACGGATCTGAGCGATGTATTTACATGAAATTTCCGCGCCGCTTGCGTGAGCTTCTCGCTAAAATGTACTCGCATTGATTAATCGATGTGGATATACTTACCCAGAATAAGCTGAGAATAATTAATAAACAAATCGGATCGATAAGGCCAAGTTTTTGTCGACGATTCATCGAATTGTCAATTTAAAAATAAATTGAGCGGTAAATAGACGGAGTCATATGTCGATGAGGTTAATTTTTCGGCCATGTTTCGTTGAATTAATAATCACAAAATGGATTTAACGATGAATTGAGAGATTTGCAGATGAAAATAGGTCAAACTTTTAGCTAGTTTGGATACTAATGCAGCAAATTTCTGTATACAAAACCCATAGCATTAGAGATACTAGAACATTCATCATCATAATAATTAATCCGTTCTCAGGAAGGTCTGTGATCACAGGCTAAAAATAATTATCCAAATCGTCCTGCCTCCTTCAATCCTCTTTATCACTTTATAACTCTCTTTTCTCTATAAATCGTCTAAAAACGGAATTATCTTCCTTTTATTATATATATATATATATATATATATATATATATATATATATATATAATATCCTGCATTTCTCTCCAGGCCCATATTTCAAAGCTTTCTATATAATTGATATAATTTTACCCAAGCGTCTATATGCTTATAAACAAAGCAATACTCCACAACAGAATACTAAGAGAGTAAAAAACTATTTTGGAAATACCAAGCGATAGTTTCTAGGAGAAGAGAAATCTTACGATGGCGTAAGGGAATGGTTTGGTCTAAAGAAGAAATTAATTTCCTTATGACACTCCCTGAAACGGGGAAATGATGCACACTTTTGGAGGCAGTTGTTCCAAATGGCCCGGATAAAACGGCATGAAATTTGACTCGTCAATGTAGCTATCCATTTTAAGACCTCTTTTTGCTGAAAACATTCTTTTCACTAAGTCCTGCACCTCTGTTAACATACAAAATAAAATCAACTGCTAAGAGTAAGAGCGAGTGTCATTAAATAGTATCAACTTCCGTACGCAATTTTATCACAGTTCAACTTAATTACTTCTCTTTCATTGTTCTTAGCGGGTAATAACTTCCGCGCAGACAATTTCCTTCGGTTGTGGAACTTTTCTCACCTCGATATGATATGATTGCGTCCGCAAGAAGCCGAGATGTTGTCTTGCAGTGCTAGTGCTATTTTAGATCTAACAATGGCAAATAAAATTGCGCAAGTGATACAAAAGGATGCGAAGAGGACTCGTTTCTCACAACAAAATTAAGAAAGTGCTTCAGCGATGTATAAAAAAGTCCCTTTGTATAAGGCCCAACCTTGATAAGTTGAACTTCAAGGAAATATGGCCTTAATAATGGTTATGAAAAAATCAGAAATATATAGGTAATTGAAATTTATAGTATAAGTGAAGTGACCAGCCATACTGACTCATTCGGCATCAAAATGATTTTGTTTTACTTAATAATTTACTGAATAATTTTCTTCAAGTACTAGTTTACGTACGGATTTACGTAAATTATGTACAGCCAGACCATGATTGACATTGGCGCTAAAGCGGGGATAGCGGTAAATCGAGATATACGCTAGCTCATTATAATCATGAGATGGAAGTTCTGTTCAAAATGATTGATGGGCGATGTGCGGGGATGGCACTATATAGGGGACGCTAAATCAGAGTCAGACTATTCTTTTTCATAATTTGCCTAGATTCTGTCGCTTGGCTTACTTTCCTGTACTCTGAAACCTCGATTTCTATCCTCCTTACTGTAAACAGTTTTCGTACCTATTAAAACTAAACTTCAATCAAAGTACAAATATTCTTCAGGCTTGCAAATTTGTTATTCAGACTTATAGCAAAAGAAGCTTGTACTGATTTTTCTCGATTATCCTGACAATATTTCAGGATTAACTGCTTTTTATGCCCAGAGTACTGATTTGGCCTTAAAAAAATGGGTCACTATCCCATAGAATTTCTAATGTCAAGAAAGGTATTCTGTTACTAAACAGATGTTTATTTTATATTTTTCGAAGAAGAATCGATAGGTGTGAAAGCTAAATGGAAATATTAGTAGTGGCTTGATTCGTTTAGCATTCCATTTCGGTTCAGTTCACATGTTTTCTTTTTGTTACTAAGTTTTTCGATTGTCTTTAATCTCATCGCAATTCATCTGAATTTGAATGAAAATCTCATAGAAGTTCAAAATTCATTACGGAATTTTAAATACATAAAGAAACCTCGAAAGCCGTGCAAAGATCCAAAAGTTTTATTAAATCGAGCCGGTAAAGAGAAGAGTTTTTCACGGTAAAAGCAGATGAAAATATACTACAATATTGGAATAACCCAATGTTGCTGTATGGATGAAAGGAATGTAACGGATACGCTCCAGGAAATTAAATGATAGGATAAACGGACTATGTTAACAAACCTCGCATCGAATCAAATAGAAGATAACTACGGCATTTTTTATAGAATTGTGTGCCATATTTCCTCTCCAGGATCCGCGATCCCGTTTGAGGGAATAAAGCATATAGTTTGCGCAACAAATTGAACGATATTAGTTTCACTTGCCAAACGACGAACAAATGAAAGCCAAAATTTTCTGGTTGAAAAAGTCGACTAAGGTTCCTGGAAATAGGAATCGCAAAAGTGTAGATACAAAGATATTAATTTATTCAGGACGTTCCCTCTTTTGAAGAGATTAAATTTACCGACGATACCAAGATAATTTTACCGACGATAGATCGCTATCAGCGTTTATAAAAAGGGATATATACATATTTTTAAATTATATACTGGGATGGTTTTTTATACAAACGTACGAAAATGGGTTTTTACGCCGGGTGAATTTTCGAAAAAGAGATATGAGGAATGGCTAGGGATCAACTGTCGTTGTTTATTTCTACGGCCGATCTCGTGAAATAATCGGTTATTTGGTCATTGAAGTGAATTCATACGTAGGCTCTGGATGTAAACATAGGAGAATCACGGTTTAACGGATGCCTCGGGACCGGGACAATTCCGGTTGATAAATATGCCTAGTTACACAAATAAAAACTTTTTAAAAATTGATTAAATGTAAAGATATTTGAGAAAACACTTAAAGAAAATTAAGTTTACAGTTTTGTAACTCAAATAATACTATACCACGCATCTACACATTTATTATGTATGGGATATTTTAATGCCGTAGATATGTACCTACGTAACACAGCATAAAGAAAACTTCTCAAACTTTAAGTTTATTGAAATTTAGGTTAATCGGAAATCCGGTTTTTCAATATCAGGTCAATTGCGAGTTTACCGTATATGGTTCCACAAATGATTAATTGGAGTCTTGCTGAAAATTTACCCAATTTTCTCCTTTAAAAAAGTATAAAGAAATTCCCTCAGCACAGTCAGTTAACTCACTAACAAACAGTTGACAGTCCGACTCGCTTTTTTTAACGAGAAAATGGCGACGAAACCTTAACCGAGCTTATTACACCCAGTCAACTTCCGGTTGTTTCGCGAACAATAAAAAACTCCCTAAATTAACTTATGCGATTTTTTCCTCTTATTCTCTTTCTCTCTCTTTCCTTTATCTTGCTTTCTCTCTCCCCTCTCACCTTCCTGTCTCGGTCCATAACGCGCAGCTGGAAGGGTCTAGCTGTGAAACGATTCGGATGTTTATACAATGAGAGGCGGGATTTCTTCTCTCTCACTCTCGCGATGGAATTGAAATGGATGAGGATGCGAGGAGGTGGAGAGAGAGAGAGTGCTGGCGTTGAAGAGAATGAGAAAAGGGTAAGAGGGAGAAGCTTGGGAAGTAAAGGAAGGGTGAGGGATAGGGTCAGAGTGTAGGGAGAAGGCGTGACAGCTTCAATTGCTTTAAGACCGTAGGATTTCGAAAGGAGCCGATAAGTTTATCTGGGGTCTCTCTCTCTCTCCCTCTCTCTCTCTCTCCCTCTCCCCCCTCTCTTTCTCCAAAACCAAAGGAAATAAAAATAAACTCTTGACGAATATCGCAGCTCGTTGGATTCCTATAGGAATAAGAAGAGAGGAAATATAGCCGCCACGACTCTGACGATTGCGATGTTTTCATGTAAGTCACGTAGCATGCCGCATGTTGAAACATTCCACTCCGGTGGGGTTTCTGAAAATTTTCTCCCTCGCTCTAATTTCCCGGCGCGAGAACGGATTGTTTGAATTGAGCGTTTTTTTCGGACGAATTTACTGCTTAACGCTTACTGTGATGGCTTTTCGTTTGAGTGCACAACATGATTCGTTTTTTATCGGCAAACTATTAAACGGATCAAATAGATATAACTCCGCGTTTGAACGTCTTCGTCCAAGTTGTTGTGAGTGACTGGTTTAATTCTGTCCCACTGCATGATTGAGTGATATATAGTAACGTTTACATCATAGCAAATATTTTTTTGGAGTAGATTGATTTCCTGGAAGATTCAATATCACTAGATGAGGTCAAAGAGGCAGTTGAAGCGCTTTCGAAAAAACACCCAAGTGGTCATCAATAATCACTCTTCCGACGAAATTGCATCATTTCCAAGTACTGATGCTAGATAAGCGCGGTAGCATTTAATCCTCATGATGAATGCAATAAAGAACATATTGTGTTTCTCCATATTTCTTTTCAATCTATATGAAATCTTCGCCAAAAGGATTTTATATCATCTTGATTCAGCACTCGATCAAAATATATTGTTACATGGATAGTTAAGCATTATCTATTCTTGTTCTTATGAAACGATATGAATTGAAATAAATACAATTACTATAGTATCTGAAGTGAAAAGAGGCGATCTAAAATTAGCGTTTGACGACGGATTCAACACCCTTTTGAACGGGTAACATCGTCAGAGATCAATCGCAGAGGGATATTAAGCACAACAGATCGATTTTATTCGAAAAACTCCTCGCCATCCGTCTGTCGTCGTAAAAAGTGACAGAGGATGCAAACAAGTGGAAGGAACGAGCAAAAAAATATGACGGGCCAAAAGGGAAGCTGGGAAGTAGAAGAGGGAGAAGGGAAGAAAAAACAATTGCGAAACGAAACGGAAATAAAACATTCCGTCCAAAGGGCAATATTGGGGAGTCGGAAGAGAGAGAAGTCGAAACGTTAGCTAGCTTTTACACGCTCGCTTGTTTTTCCTCTTCATCTTTCTCTCTCTCTTTCTCTCCTTCCTTTTAAGATCACAGCCCTTTTAGTTCCCAGTGACACCACGTGCAGCTCTGTCGATCTCAATAAAGACGCATCGTAAAAACAGTCGTTGCGGTTACTGTCTTTTCCTTCCCTCCTCGTTCTTATTTTTTCTTCTTCTGAACTCTCTCCCTCCCTCTGTCTTCCTCGGGCTTGCGTTCAGAGGGGGCTTGGAAGAGTAAAAGCTAAAAGGACGGCAGTTTATGAAATCCGTTCTGATTTGTTGTGGAGGATAAAAGTCAGGTTGGAAGAGGACATAAAAGTTCCGTCGACGTCACCTGTTTCTGAGATTTATTTAACTCTTGAGAAATCTGTCATATGAAAAACAGTCTAACGCATGCATGCGCCTCTATTTATTTGTGTGGGTATTATATATATATATATTTATTTATTTGTTTATTTATTTATATATACACACAAGACAACGAATAAAAAAATGTATTTACTTCTCATGGAGAGGACGTCCTCAGAAATTGTGGGACATCATAGGAGCTCCGCAGCTCCAAAAAGGTTGAGAACCTATTGGTTTACTGTGTGCTGAAATTTGAATGCGATTTCCCTTGACGACGAAAGATAAACCCGAAAAATACGCGGAATTTTCATGCTCAAAATGAATATGTGGACCGATTCGACGCGCATTTAAAAATCGGAGGTAGGAAACTGAATTTTCATTTTGTAGGCGTTGTTTGGTACAAATCCCACATTCGTACGACGATTGTAAGTAATTTTAAAATGTGATTGAAAGCAATGCGGTGTGGCGTCAAAGATAGTGTAACACATGATGATCATGAGTATGTTCATTGTTGATGATGCTCACCATTACGTTTTTATGTAATATAGATATATAACACTCGTGCGTTTGTGTTTATGTATTAATGACTTCCATTGGTGAATTTCGTCTCTACCATAATTTTTTTCGATTTTGAAACGAGAAAAAAGTCTGCAATAACCGAGAATCGAACCCGGTCTTCCACTTGCCCCGATAGTTCAGTGGTAGAATATCCGCCCGGCAAGTGGAAGACTCAGGTTCGAGTCCCGGACATAGCGGACTTTTTCTCGTTTCAAAATTATTCCCAACATTACAGCTTATGCCTGTCTGCATAGGATCTTTAGATCGCTTTATTCCATCAATTTCTTTTTTCGGAAGGATTGATGTTTTAAAAAACTTTCATCCCGACAGTAAATGAACGGGATGTCTTATTTTAAAAAATAAAACTTCTTTATCTTTTTTTATATGTACGAACGAGAACAATTCTGATGTGAACTTTAATGACTTAACTGGCACTGATAATGCACACTGACTATCAACACATCCATAATATTCCATCATTCTTTTTTATTACCGAATATGGCACTGATATTACATGTAAAACATTGTTTAACAAGAAAGGATTGTAGGACAGTTTTTCGGGTGGTAAAGTTTTCTACTACTTCTTACTTTATTTTAATGAAAAAATAATCTTGCAATCAAAAACAAAAAATAAAGAAAAGTTAATGCAAATGTAGAACGCATTTCTTGTTTTATTGTTAGAAAGTTTGCAATAAATACCTTTTAATTGGAGGCAAATTTTATCATGCTTATAACAGTATTCATTCTGTGAATTTTTTTGTTGTCTTCCTTTTCAGACACTATCTTTTCCTTCGACGCGGGTCTCTCGTCTGGTGACAGGAATATAAATTGAGCTTATTTTTGGGACGCCAATAAAATAATGGGCAACCATTCGCGTTTAGGAAACCAAACAACCGTATCATTCAACAAATGACCTTCTCCTTCGAACTATATAAATGAACCCCTTGTTCGCAATAAAAATAACAGAGGAAATTATCATTCTTTTTCAAACCCCCAAAATTAACTCAGTTTCTCATAAGTTAGCTGGTAATGCACGTCTTTTCCTTAAATTGGTTTTCTTTCGAGTAATTTGTTTTTACGAGCCTTTATTTATAAGGCATGTGTTTATGCGACACATGGTTATATTATTATGGGAAATATAATAATGCGTGAAGCACGTACATACCGTTATATTTGCAGAAAAACTTCTCAAAACGGCCACCCCTCTAATACGGCCATCCTCCTAAACGGCCGATTTTTTCTGGAGCCAATTTTATTTCCAATAATACCAAAACAATTAGTGAAACCTCTCTTAGACCGTCACCCTCAAAGCAGCCATTTCTTTTCGAAACTTGTGTTGGCCCTCTTAGAGAGGTTGGACTGTATTTACGCTACAATATAACGTAACTTTTAGTGGCAGGTATTTTATAAAGTGAGGTATTTCTTAAGTGATAGTCTGCCACTACAGTTCCGTGGTAGAATATCATATTGGCAATTGAAGACTCCTCAATTTCCGGTCATGGCAGAAATTTTCTCTTGATTTCTAACTAATCCCAAATTATAAATGACTGTTTGCATAGGGATCTGTGATATTTAATACTCGACCCAATATGGCCTCTTCCCCAATACGGCCTATTCGCCATATCGAACGTACTACGTGACAAAATTTATAGATGGTGGTTGTAGGATATCGGTATACTGCTAACAACTGTATTTATGTGGAATTCCGCTGGACGCGCTCAGTTGGCTGAATTTATTGGAGTATTTTGTTTGAGACTAGCGTTTGTGGTTACGTGCATCTAATTTCAAGATTTTGGTTAAATCATTGTTTGTACGGGTAAAAGTTAATTAATTAATTTGACCTTAGGCAGTCTACAAGATAATTGTCTCTACTATTAGTGGTGTGATTGGTTTGGCAATTCATTGAGATGTCATGTGGTTCCAACGGAATATGTTTTAGTAGTTCAAGTCTCCCCATTACGGCCTATGTAGGCCATATGGCCCATTTTGTGAGCCTTAAATAATGACAATGAATTTTTCGAATGATTTTAGATCTCATTTTGTTGTTCATTTATTTATTTCAATTAAATTTTGACCTCATGTACCTAAATCTTTGGTGGTATAATTTTATGATTTTTACCTGTGTAAAATTAGAATCTTGACTTTTATTCTATCATTTTTTAGTTATTGTTGCCTACCGACAATTTATTGTAACCATTTTTGAGCAATCAAGCATTAGAATTTTGATACAAGTATTTGATAAGTATCTCAGATTCTTGTTCTCTTATTTTTTGAACAATAGCCCAATAGGCCATATTGAGATCATATGTTCCTAATATGGCCTAACAGCAAGGTTTTGCAAAAATGCTAACCAGTAATTACATGCTGAGGCGTTATAGTTGTAACATTTTTTTTCTGTTTACTTAAATAAACTGTCTAAGAGTACATTATGTTATTTTTACTTTCAGCATTTGGGAAAGGTGCTTAAAAAATTAATAAAGCTTAGATATGCCATATTGGGTCGAGTTACCATATTTTATATCAGATTCTATTTTAGTTATAAATAAATTGATGTGAATTAATTTTTGTTCCCGCTTGATAGCTAAAGCCACAAATTTTTATTTTGGTTTCATCAAAAGTCAAGAGAAATCTATCGAGCCATAATATTTCCTCAGTATTTATCATGCGCGGATCCAAGGGAGAGGCGATGGGGGCGATCGCCCCCCCCCCCCCTTTGGATACCCTCTGGGACAAGAGAATAAGCAGGCTGTCCGGTGGCGGGATGGTTTCTTCAGTAGGCTTAGGTTATTGAATAGATTCTTCTTCGAAATTTCCCATTCTTCTTGTCTTTATGTCGCTGCCGACGTATTGTCCTAGCAAAAAGGGTCTGTCGGAGATAGTGTCACCCTGGGCGGTGCCGAAACTTGCAATTGGGGTGGTGGGGAGGAGAATGAGATTCCCAGGATTTTCAACGAATGGCGAGTGAAGGGAAGGAACCTACCCACGTGGGACATTGCCTTCGAATACGCTCAATGTGCGCACTTCGGGCGCGTAGCCTTTTGGAGAACCCTCGCACCGGGTGCAGTAAAGATAGTATCATATGAATCCTCTCTCTTTCGAACCGCGAGTAGGGGCGATGGCCATGTCAACGACCTACGCTATCGGCTAGGTGCCGGTAAAAGGATGAAACAAATCCATCGGTTTATGCCTTGGTTCTCCTTCCACCCTCGTTCACTGGTGTCGGTTCGTTTTGTTCTTACGAATGGCTATAATTTAAGAAGCTTTTTAGTTGTTTCTTCTTGGGTTTACCCAAAAGGACTACGATGATATTTCTAATTACACATTTGAAATTTACCCCCCCCCCCCCCCGTTTGCTTAGAGTGCTTTCCCATTTCTGAGCTCATCCATCTCCCAAAATTCTTTATAAGAAACCTTTCTCTATCTTGGGTTTTCCCGTCATTGTTTTCAAGAGCTTACGAGCGTTTTAAGATCATTCATTCAGTGATTCGCTAGCGCGTGTGTGATAGTTTGCCGGAGAAGTGCTATAAGTTACAAATGTCGCAGAAGTATATAGTCGGTACACACAATCAGGTTTTGCGTTTCATCGTGTCCCACAATTTAGCATTACAGCAGCAGTTCTACAAGTATTCGAAATACCATCACTTCAAGAGTGATGATTACTTCTTTGGAGATAGTCGACAAACATGCAGCGGAAGAATTCTACAATTATCTGCGAGTGATTTCTTACGAAATTTTTATTGTTTATTTTCTCTATATTCGAATTCAAATCACTAAAAATGCAACAATCAATGTCTGATAAAAGTATTATTATTTTAAAAATTATTCTAAGGAATTTATCTTTAAAAGGGAATTTATATATTTAGTCATAGTATTATACTTTATCCAGCATTGAAGATTTATAGTTAAATTTTGTATATTATTAACGTGAATCATTATTTGAACATTTTCAGATATACCTTGATTAAAATTAAATCAAACAGACAAAAGCGCCAGAATACGTTGCATTTTTATCTCAATTCTTCAGAAAAAGAATCAATAATAAATTCGAGCAATCAAGAAGTGGAAGTTTCAGTGTCTACACTACTACCTGTCGACTCCTTGAAGAGAGATATATACGCTTATGAAGATAACGGTTCAGTTTTTTCATCGTTTCATTCGGTAGATATCGAACATTATATTAGTGATAGTAGTGCAACGGTGAAGAATGATATCGGTATTTACCTTGGAGGAAAATTATACAATTTAACTAAGAAAGAACTTTTAGAAAATCCGTTTTGTCCACCTAAAAATTATGTCTTTCCTTTTTCTGAGCATCAAAAAGAACGGCAAAGTTGAAAAGAGATACCTCAATCAAACTCACTTAGATTCACTTGGGTAGTATATTCTCCAATAAAGCAGGGAATTTACTGTAAATATTTTTCCTTGTTCGCTCCTACAACTGTTGGTTCAATTAAATGTAAAACTCAGACCGGGGTTTTAGTTTCAAAGCCGCTTACTGCATTTTCAAAATTATTGGGCAAGGATGGTGTTCTTGAAAAACACCAAGGCAATGCTTATTATAATAGCTCTGTGGAATCGGCAAAAATGTTTGTAAGGAACTTAGGCAAGCCCCAAACATGTTAATTTCAGGAAGACTGAAGCAAGTTCAAGAGAATCGAAAGCGTCTTTTGCCTATTATTGACATGATCATCACTCAAGGTAGACAAAATATACCATTTCGAGGCCATAGGGATGACGGCAATTTTTCAAACAGGCCTGAGAGCAGAGAAATCATTACGAACGAGGGAAAATTTCGCGCTATATTAAAATTACGTATCCGAGGTGGTGACCAGGATCTTGAAAATCATCTGAAATCCTCTAGCGCAATGGCACATACATTTCAAAAACGACTCAGAACTCGATTATTGATTGTTGCGGCGATGAAATTTTGGAAAAAATCCTAAACTTTGTGAGGGAAAGAAAATATTAGTCCATTTTATTTGACGAAACTACTGATATAACTATGGTGTCTTAATTAAGCCTTGTTATTAGGTATGTTTATGAAAATAAAATTGGGAAGATTTCATTGGTTTTGTGGATTTGCACGATGAAAATTTCACATCAGGAAATAGACAAGACCTAGAACCTAAATTAGGGGGGAATGTGCTAGGAAAATCAGTTGTTCAGTTATTAGTAAAAAATAATCTTGATATGAAAAACTGTGTTGGTATTTGCACCGATAACTGCCGTGTCATGGCTTCTGAGCAGCGTGGTGCTGGTGCTTCAGAAATCCGTAAGGTTTCTCCTCATGCGGTTAGAGTTCCTTGCCGAAGCCATTCATTGAACTTGACTTTGTCGAAATCGTCCGAAATTAGGGCAATTAGAAAATGTTTTGAATTAATGGGCGAGGTTATTAATTTTTATCATTTGTCTGCTAAGAGAAGTTTTCTTTTAAAGAGAGAAATGGGTGGGGGATTAAGTAGCTTGTGCGATACACGCTGGGTAGAAAGGCATAATGCTTGTTTAATGTTTGAGAAAATTTTTCCAGTATTACCAAGATATTGAACGATATCAGTAATTGGGATGATAGAACATCTTCAACAAAGGCAGATTTACCACTCAATAATCTCATGACAAGCGAATTCATTGTTTCGATGAAATGCATTCTTTTTATTTTTTCCTTAACACTTCCGATTAGTAAGTCATTACAAAAGGAATCGCTAGATCTGTATTCAGCTATAAAATGCATTGAGGACATCATTTGCTTATTAGATTGTGAATGGAAAAGGATTGATGAAGTATTTAATAGAATTTGGAAAAGCGCTAATGAATTTGCAAATATTTTGCAATTAAAGCTAATTAAGCCCTGGTATGCATCAAGACGAATAAACTGTTCGGAAACTGCTGAGGAATACTATCGACGTAGTGTATTTATCCCAATGATTGATACTCTCCTAGTTGATTTTCGAAGCCGTTTTTGTGATGATACACTGAAGGCATTTAATTTGGGAAATATATTACCGAAACCACTATTGTGTTTGGATCAAGTTGAGTTAGATAATACAGCAACGTCATTATGGGAAAAATATTCTGACTTTTTGAATGTTTCCATTATTTCAAATTCGTTTACTATTTTTTAAGCGAATTAGTAATGTGGAAAACCAAATGGGAAGGTGAATATAAGTGCAATAACATTAAAACTGGCCTGAGAGCCTGTGAAGTTTTCAGTATGTGCGACGAGGAAATTTATCCAAATTGCAACATTTTATTAAAAATTGTACTCACTCTTGCTAGCTCTGAACGCAGCTTTTTGGCTTTGCGACGATTAAAAACTTGGTTGCGGAACAGAATGAGTAAAGAAAGACTTGTGGGTTTGGCGTTACTCCATATACATCAAGTTATTCATCTTGACCCGGAAGAGATTTTAGATCGTTTTGCTAATTCTGGCAATAGACGACTTGATTTTTTATTGTGATTTTTAAAATAAAATGTTAAGAAGTGCTATACAAAGTTAATAAAATGTCACAGATACCCGATTTAAATATATTTTTTCTTTTTTACATTATGCGAAACATAAGCCCTATACATCATTTTCGCAAAATATGGATTATTATAAGGGAGGTAAATGTATGCGTGGTTTTCAAAATATATTTCACCTAAAATAGGGTTTATGATAGAAAATATACTATACTATTATTTCTTGTGATAATCTCTTTAAAAAGTCCTGAATATAATTTTGACGAATATAGGGAGTTGTATTTGAAAATTTTCCTATTTACGAGAAAAATAGTACTTAATCGCCCCACCTCCCATGGGAGGTTTCTAGATCCGCCCTTGGTATTTATCATGGCCTCCAAATTCGTTAGAACGAAATTAAAATATTAACAGGCAACCAAACTCCGGACCCAACGAAACAATTTATCACATACTAAAGGATTACTATAGGTATGTATAGACCGTTGTAGTGTTTAGACGAGACCGAAAACTTCTAAAGAATAACGGAGCAATAAATTTCGTCCACATTAATTAACCCTCGGGAAAAAGTCAACGAACCCTCCTAAGCTCACTCTACCCTAGAAAACCCGTATATTGAGAAACTAGCAGGACAAAGGAGGAAGGAGGGGATGTGGAGGGTTTTTATTTTGAAAAAGAAGGGATTCCTTTGTGAAGAGAAAGCACCATTGCAGGGTCTAGGAAGAGGGACATGAGGAAAGATGGGGAATGAAGCAGAGGATGTGAAGTAGAGAAATGTTTGGAGTAGGATGGAGTTGATTTTGGGTGCGTGAAAGTGAGGAACGAAGAGAACGGAAGTAGATAGCAAAGGACGAGGAAAGGGAGGAAGAAAATTGAGGCAAAGATAAGGAAAACACAGAATAAGACAACGGTCTTTATTCAGAACGCCACTGAGACTTTAGTGGAGCCTTTTTATGCATCCGACAATTTGCTCGTAATAATGAAATGTATTCATGTGTGAAAACGCTTGTAAAAAATCGCGTCTAGTGTGACGCCATTATGCCGCTTTAAAATAGATGAGATGGTTCGATGACAGAAAGTGTCGAATATAAATTTATGTTTTTGCGTAGTTTTAATTAATGAAAGTTTATATTGCTCCTGTATGACGTCACCTACTCGCAATATCCATTTTTTTTATTTCTCGCAACTGTATTTTCATCGATACAGCGACGTAAAGCTCTGGTTTCATCATGTTTTATTTTTTCGATTATATCGTGTCTCTTCAATCTAACGATATTGATAGTCATACATGAATTATTTTTCGACACAAGGCCATTTCATTGCATTAACGAATTGTGAATCCATGCTGCATGAAAGCAACCATTAAGGGATTACGGGCAAGGATGAACTTCCGACACCCGGCAAAAATAAGAGTAAAAGCCGCGTGCAGACGGAACCCTCGAAAGCCTATGAATGAAGTTAACGAATATTACGGGATGCACATAAATTAAAAATGACAAAGGAACCCTTAAGTCAAAAGATGCCAAAGCGGTCCAAGTGAAGCGTGGAATGCGAGGATTTGGAGAGGAAGCGGAATAAAAATAATGAATGGGTGATGGAGAGAAGCGAGAGTAGTGAAAGGAAGGGAAAGGGGAAAAGAGGGCATGGGAGGTTCTTTCTTTCGAATTGACGAAACAGAGGACGCCTCTGTTCTCTCTCTCTCCATCTTCTCTAGCGCCTCGTTCTGCTTCTCTTTTTCTCCCTCCCTCATTTTTATTCATCCCGACGTCTCCGCAGGGAGCTGAGGAGAGAGAGGGAGGGAGAAGGGAGGTGCGGAGATAGGATTGAGCTCTGGTAATACTTGAAGGGGTCGCTTGTATTTCGGACTCTTGAATTCCTTTTCCGAGCTAACACAAGGGAAGTCGATTCTCTCTATCTCTCTCTTTCTCGTTCGAATCTTTTGCCGGTCCCCGAGAACTTTCTCCTCTTCCTCTTCTTCTTCCCGCATCTCTCCGCGTTCGCTTCTCCCACCCTCTCATACTCTTTTCTTCTCTCTTTGCTCAAACGCCTCACCGAGAACACCAGACTTTTCCTCCAGAAAAACCCCTGTCGCCTTTCCTACGCCTTGATCCTCTCATTCTAAAGGAGCCGAAATCTCTTTTTCTCACCCGATGCAGCCCATTTTCCTACTTCCTGGCTGGCCTCGGTTTCTAATATGAAGGATAAAATTGCCCCAAATTCCGTCCAATTATTTCGCATTCTTCCTTTTTACTTCTTCTTATCACGAGGAAGTCTTAAAACAAGATTACCTAACCGCAGAAGCTTTTAAGATTGTGAGGCGGGATTCATAAGAGAATGTATTTTTTTTCATTTAGGGCAGCATTCGCACCATCAAATGCTATAAAAATAAGCGACTTTACTTCTTCCTGTTGCTTTGAACTGGTATCGTGGGGTATTTTTACTTTCTCCGTAAGCAGTACAGGAGAAAGTAAAATTCGTGAAAAAATCGAATGAGAACTCAACGGAAATACACATGTTAAAGTACCCTGAGTACGTTTCCACAATTTTTTGGATGGTGTCTATGGGTGTGCGTGTATGTGTGGCTGTGTGTGTGTGTGTGTGTGTGTGCGATAGGCATTTTATGCGCGCTCTAGCTCAAAAACTAATAATCAGATTAGCACCAAAATTTATATTTAAGATTTTTATTATGAACTAATGATTTAACTAAAACTGGTCGACCAAAAGTGAAGGTTTATTCTTGACATTTTCCCGTTTTTAGGCACGTTTCATTTCCAACGTAAGCGCCTATTAGCTTCGTTCTGTCCGCCCGTCCGTACACATCCCGTTCTCGGCTTCTACCGTAAGGATTTTCATGAAATTTGGTATCAATCAGGGATGCCACTTTACTGAAAACAAAAAACGACGTTTTCCTCATACGTATCTCGTAAAATATTAGCCATACCGTAAAAATCCTTAAAACATTTATAGAACTAGCCAAATAAAATCTTTCTAGATAAATACATTTTTATCGCAGGAGCAGCAGTTATAAATAAAATCAAACAATAAAGTTGTGATTCGCTTTTAACTTGCAAAAATAAATGTGTGGATGCTTAATTATTGTCAATGAAAAGAATCATCGCAGAAACTGAAGTAAATGTGATCTGCTATACTTACGAAAATACGTTTAATATCAATACGTGTGCATGCGGAATTTTGAAATGGATATTGACTACCTATGACGAAGAACGTTAACGCAAAGATTACAACTACTTAACTCTAGTGAGGTATGTTTTAAATAATTTTCGATTGTTTGATTAATTACGATATATTAGAAAATAGATGATTAAATAAAAATTTAATGTATTCAGGGCATCGTTTCTGATATATCGTTTTGCGTTATTTAGTCATTATACCAAAATTAAGAAAATAGGTTTATTAATGCACCAAATTAGGAGAGGGAAAAAATGTTTATTTGAGAGAGATAATCGGTTTGAAGTGTTTTTCTGTTTTATGTTGTGCGTTCGTTCAAAGTGTATCGTTTAGTTTCAAATACTCCATCGCACAAAACCCGCCTGTTTGTGATACACTGTACACTTCCCTAACCTGTTTCCTAATATCGATTTAGTTGTTTTTAAATTTTCATAATACGGATTGTTTAAGCGATATTTTGATTATCCATCTTCATTTATATTAAGTACGTCGGTAAGTGATTACCTTAGTTTCCATTGCTATAATAACATTCTCTAATTGTTGATAGCGATGCTTACACTTCCAAGGGTAATTTTATTTTTTTTATTATCCCAATCCCATCTAGTGTCATATTTTTTCTAGCAAATATTGACAAGTAATTTTAATCACGCATCGGTATTTTTATATCTATAGCAACAGATGACAATTTTGTTTCTTTATTGTTTTTTCAGTGTGAAAAGGATTTTTAAGTATTTTTCACTATGAAAATTTTTCAGTGTTAAAAGATATTCACAATTATAATTGCCGATAATTATTCTTGAGGATGTTGATAGCGAAAGTAATCATATTCATCACGCTGTATGGAGAAAGTCATGTGCTAGACACATCATATTTTTTAACGTAGACTGAAAGCGCCTGATGGTAGGTGTTTTATACGTATATTTAATTTTAGCAGCCAAAAAGTACTTTCAACTTTATGAAAAATGGAAAATATTTCCTACAGACGAGCAAGAGTAATCGAAATTAAATCAAGAACTACCGCAAAGTGAAAGTAACTTTACCCCCAGGCACATGCTGAAGGTATGGAGAATACGGGGTATTTATGAAGTCCTTATGTGATTGCAAAATTTAACAACGTTTAATGCACAGATTATAGAGGCATGCGGCAAATAAGATATGAAACATTTTTGCTTCACTTTTATGTATTTTGAATCCTGAAAACGGCAAATGAAAGGATCATTAATTATTTTGCCTATTCTTCAGACCTTGCAGCTGATTTAAAATGGCGATAGTAGAGGAAAAGGTTAACTGTGTGCTATGGCTAGCAGAATTCAAGCACATAACAGTTCCTATAGGTTCAAATTTTCCGTATTGAGCAGTTAATTTGATTCTCATGTCTGTTATGCATTTGAATTCTGATAACTATATCGCAGAATTAAACTTTTCCTCTACTATTGCCATTTTAAACATTTGCAAGGTCTGCAAAAAAGACAAAATAATTAATGATCCATTCAATTGCCGTTTGCGGGATCCAAAATAAATAAAAGTTATTTAATTATGCTTTCATATTCCATTTATTCTATTATCTGTGCATTAAAAGTTATTAATTTTTAAAAGTGCACAAGAACTTTATGAACATGCTTATATTTGTCCGAATAGGGATACTAATTTTGATCTGCTGACGGTTTATATATTCTACATAATACTAATAAGCTTATTCTGTAACGTGCCATAAGAGAGTCCAACTAAACGCTTTGCTATTGTGGTTGCATAAGATTAGGGATGAGAAGCACAGATTGCCTATACTTATATTCATAAGAACAAAATGGTAATGGGTAAAGAAAACAGAAATTTTTTAAAACTCTTTTTTGGGTTGATTCATAAACAAACAAACAAACAGGCTCAACTTTGTGGAAAGATTACATCATAGAAATAAATAGTGAAAATTACAATTTTTGTTTTGATTTCTATTATAATTCGTAAACAATTTAATCAATGCTTAGTCATAATTTTTGTTGATTGGCAACATATTAATAACCTAAACTGATCTGAGTAAATTGATCAATTTGATTCAATCGAAGCCTTTGCATATCACAAAATTTTAAGTAAGTAAAGCAAAGTTATTACTTACAAATAGGAAAAAATTATATTTTTGATTAAACGACATTTTGTATGCACTAATGGGTAAAAAAATAACATTCACATAACAATATGTTCCAGAAAGTTAAAATAGTGTTGGGGATATAAAAGTTGTCTAGTGTAAAGTTTAACAAACAAATATTCATTTTGTGTTTGAATTTTATATACGAGTTGTCGGTGCTTGCATACTGCAAGCGCTTAAAAATAAATTGCCGTACACCAAGATCTAAATTCGTAAATAAACCAACGCGATCTCCAGGGCAGCAGCACTTCAGCCACGTGGAGCCTATATGTATTAGATAATAAATTCCATGAATTATAGCAGAATATTTTTAATTTTCCGCGTAATTAAGCCAACTATCCGTAATTTCCAAATTTTCTGGCAATCGGCTATTGCCAAGTTTTCGTATTTCAGGTTTCGTGTCTCAATCGCCCTGCATGAGCAATAAGACTTATCATCATTAAGACAATACCTTATACGTACACTACCTTTATGAAATAATTAGGTTATTTTGTTTTAAGATTATGGCACCATCATCCTTGACTTTAGCACATATTTGGATAAAAAATCGCGAAATAGGTATGACGCCATTATATTTACCAATGGAAATGAGTAAAAATTTCTCGAAAAACTACGAAACACAATATCAAAACACTTTTTACGTTTAACTAAATTTCGTGTATCAGTATAATGACGGCATCCCATGTTTACGTCATAGTTTAAAATCAATGGCATAATAATATATACGTAAGACAACAATTTTCATTTTCTGCGAAATTAAATCATATTTCCGGATTTTCTAAATTCTCTGGCAATCGGCTCGCGTCCAAGTTTTCGAATTTCGAATTTAATGGCTAAGATCGCCCTTTTTAAGCGATAACTAAAATCATCATTAAGACAATAGCCTATATGTTACACTAAAATTTATGTAAAAATTTGGATATATTGTGTGTTATCATTCGTGCCTTAGAACGCATCCGGATAAAAAAAAATATTTAAAATTATCACGTCATCATATGTAATCGTCGTTGGCTGAAATCAAATGGATTATAATGAACTCTAAGCATTAAACCACTGCTTGCCATGGGGACGGTGTTGTCGGCTGGATCGCTACAAGTTAATAAGTATTCCTGCGCAGAAAATTCTTGACTCATGCTCCCAAATCGTGAACTTCAAAAAATATTGCAATAGAATTTGGTGCCTCAAGATGAATGGTAAGAATGACAAGAGATTTGGTTTCTAAGAATGGAATATTGGCATCACCGAACCCTAAACCCAGAAAGACACTCACATAAGAGACTGCTGCTCTAGTGAGAGTTTTTATGAAAATGACGAAAATAGTCGCCTAATGGCAGGTGCAAAGGACTTTGTCTCTGTGAAAACGAATCACGGCAAAAGAGTACACCTTAAAAAAAACTTGTTTTGTGCAAATTTAAAGAGCTATATTGTCAACTTAAGCTACGTTAGCCAAACTTTGCTGTTGGATTTTCAAAGTTTGCCCAATTACGACCGAGGAACTGCATTCTAGCTGGGGATAGCGTCACGCACTCCATCTGCGTGATCCATCAAAATCTCAAACTTATGTTAGAGGCTTGCAACATTTCGCACCTAACCGAACTGGCACAACTCTAAAATCCTACATAGACTGTCTCCAGTTATGTGCGCTGATACAACTGCAGAATGCCATTTGGGACTTTGTAATGACCGCTTGGGTACGTCGCATGTTGCAGATCACCTGAAAGCCCAACTTGATGAAAACGAAATTGACACTGTATAGCGGAGAGTTTGGAAGACAATAGATCGTGCGATACTTAAAAGAGATAATTACTTCTGATCACTTTGTTCAGGACTTAAATGAAAAACTTTCCATACCTAGAACAAATTATTTCATAAATAAAAAGCAAGCACTGCACCTGGCACACAAAAAGGACACATTAAAAGAAGGAGAGCTCGTAGTTTTATGTGACTTCGCGGAAATCTATGCATTTTTAACACAATACGCATCTCAAGCATTCCACTGGAGCAACTAACATGTATCCATACATACTGTTGTTCTCTACTTCAAGGTAGGGAATGACTTGAAGCACAGGAGATCCCCCATACTCTCGGAAAATCTCTCCCATGACACAGCTGCCGTCTACGAGTGCCAAAAGAAAATAGTTAATTATCTGAAAGAACACTTCCATCTTAAAAAGATTATTTATTTCACTGGCAGGGCTTCCCAGCATTATAAGAACAGATACAATTTCACAAACCTACTTAAACACAAAGAAGACTCTCTCCATATGCGCCGAGTGGCATTTTCCATCCAGAGCTCATGGGACCTTGTGATGGGGTCAGAGGAAATCTGCAAAGACTTGCAGCTCGTGCAAGCTTGCAGCTACCAGCAGATTAGCAGATTCTATCTTCTCTGGCTCTGTACAATTATGCACAAGAAACCCTTGCCAACACAGTCATTTTCTACAGCGGCAAGGCAGATATCACGGCAGCAAAACTGTTTTTTCAAAACCGATTTGACCAAGCAAAGGCAGTGCCAAACGCTCACGAGCAACATGCATTCATTCCAAAGGCAAATGAATGTATTCTTTTGCAATTGATGGCTTCCTGTTTCCAAAACAAAACAAGCAAAAACAGTGACTTCTTGTTGTGTGATGATATTCGTAACTTCTTACTAACGACATTTATTTTTATTACGATACTTTTTCAAATTTTCTTTCTTTGATTATTTCTTTTTTCTTTCTTTCCTGGAAACTGTTTTCCATCCAGCCGACAACATCCTCCCCATGGCAAGCAGAGCATTCCGTCTTCCGAACGAGAATACTTATTTCCTTGTAGCAATCCAACGGAAAATACCTTCATATTGGTGTTTTGTGGCAGCAATGAGGACATGTTGGGCTTACTTTGAAGAGGAGTTCGATAAAAATAAAAATTGTCATACTTTTGATAAAATATAAATTTATTTTTCGGAGTATAATTTCTTGTTGAAAATTAAAAGTTACAGGTCTCCCACGATCAAAAGAACATATTGGGTGTACTGTGGGTGTGGCCTAATCCCTCACTCCAATTGGCACCATCTCATCTCGCCCTTCCTTACCGCCCGGGCTATCGCTGTCTCGGTCCTTTTCTAACTACACTGTTGACAAATATTGGCAAAACTTCATTTGGGTAGTCAACTGTAAACAGTGAGAACTGACAACCTAAGGAGAAAAAGGATGGGCTAGCGGTGGGGTGGGAGTAATCAAGATGACAGAGGGAACTTCCCCTCCGTGACGGAGGAACTTCCCCTCTGTGCGCGACCGAAATCCGCGCATGTTCTTATGAATGCGACAGACCTACAGCTCAACGCGCTTTAAATAAATTTGTTAATTGTCCTTCCTGAATACCTTATTTAATTAGCTGATTTATCGCTCTTAACAGTATGACGTCACTCCAATTATTAAAAATAATAGACCTGTTTGGTAGGCAACCACGCCTTACAGGGGAGAACTATATCTACCTAATGTACAGTTCCACGAGCCCTACAACATATTCCAATTTGGTAAACATTCATGACATCGAGGGAAATATGTGGTCCGGTTGACATGGAATGCTCCATATATCCTACATATGTAAGAAGCAGTTATTTATATGGACTATATTACGCTGAGAGTTATAACTACTTTTGAGGGGAGAGTGAGAAGGTGAGAGCGAAGGAGAATGGTAGAGAGAAAAGGAGGAGAATGGTAGGTAGGAAGAGAGAGAGGATGGGAGGAAGAGAGGGGGGAGAATAGGATGGGAGAGAGGAACGGGAGGGAGAGAGGGAGGAGAATAGGAATGGAGAGAGGGATGGAGAATGGGAGTGATGAAGGGAGAGAGGGAGGAGAATAGGAGGAAAAATGAGGGGGAAATATGGAGAAGATTAGGGGAGAGGGGGGGAAGAATAGAAGGGAGAACGGGAGGAGATATGGAGTATGACAGGAGGATGGAAGGGAGAGAGGGAGAAAAATGGGAATGAGGAAGGGAGAATGGGAGGGAGAGAGCGAGGAGAATGAGAATAGGAAGCCCCTTAATTTTAGTACTTTATTTATCTATAGCCGTCATTTTTGACGGGCAATTACACTAGTTTTTAAATAAACGCCGAGTGTGTTTAATCCGTCGTATTTATTTTTGTTCAGGAACTCACCGGAAAACGAAGGGTTTTGAATAATAAAAATCGATTTTTCATCACGTTTAAATCAGGTATCAAATACTGTCGCGTGCACACCGTCCATCGCTGTCATCTCTATCGTTAATTAAAATATATCAACCAATAGAAGGAAAAATGAACTCTTATCACAATGTTTTTGACCTCTGGCTTTCATAACGCGCGATGAAATGCTAAATAATATCGAAAATCCCAGTTTCATCAAAGAGTAGGAGATCACGGCGTTTTTCGATCAAATTTTCCGTTTGACTTCTTAAATTAATTTCCAATGTCAAACAAATATATCCATTCACGCGTTAAAATAATTGAGATGAATAAATACGCCGAATTTCGTCATACGTCTAAATTCTATAAACTCAAGTAGCCGATAAAAAGTTTGTGTAAATTGATGCGCGATTAAGCTGCAGATTAGTCGCCATTAGCGGTAAAGCCTCAATTATTAGTAAAGTAAAGTAAAAAAAGAACACCTTATGGTCAGATCGTATCCATCCGTCCGTCCGTCCGCATGTTTCATCTCCAAAACTACTGGGCGGATGTTCATGAAATTTGGTATTTGGGACATAAGAGCAAATAAAATAAGAAAATGATATAAATGGCTCACGTAGCTTAATTAACTTTACTGGTGAGAAAAAAAATAATTTTTCTATATATCTCGTAAAATATTACTTATAACTAGGCTTGGTAGGATTCGATTTAAATCGAAAAACTTCGATAAACGTCGATTTTTTTAAATTTTCAAAATCGACGAAAATGAATAGTCGTCGATAAGCGTGAGATTTTCCAAGATGGAAAAGGATACGTCTAAAAACCAATTTTATTTTGAATTATAATATTAAAGTCGTCTTTGCTTACTTTTTTCGCAATTTTATTTCCTACCTACGATTTTGTACCTTTTCTGGGCTTGCATTAACAGTAGAACTGAAAGATGGGTTTTTCCTTACACTTTTTGAAAAGCTCACGCTTCTACTCGGAACAATCAGTTAACCGCAAGGCCCTAGGGTAGTTTTGAGAACACTTGTTTCTTAGCCCTTTTGAAGTTTTTGAGATTATATTTCACGACCTAATGGTGGATATTCCGTGAGCCTCTCAATGCAACTAAGGTTATGGATATGTCCTGCTAAGAGTACCTCGAGGTTCGGAAGAAAAGAATTTCCGTGGTCGTTTGAAGAGAGCCCATTCCACGCATCTACCCCGTGGAGTGTATTCCTGGAACAAATGTTTCTCGACTGCTTGCTAGGTTTTTTCCTATAGATTGACGTTGTTGTATACACTTTTACTCCTTTTTTGTACGCACTGATCCCAAACTTTTGGCAGTCTTTCTCTAAAAGTTATCCAGGAAAGATCGTTCCGCTCTCTTCCTTTTGGCTCCTTCATCCTTTGCTATAGATTAGTAAATTTCAATTTATATATAATGGTTTAAAGAAGGTGCACATAAATTAGCAATCGTTACTTAAAATTGAAGAGGGATTCATTAATATTTATTTGCTATTTGTTGTAAAATATTTTGCCTATTGGAAAAACATTTTAATCAGTATTTAAGGCAAGACTCTTGATCGAACGCTGAAGAATTAAGTCTAATGGTTCCCTCTATTTATTTTATGTTAAATAAAGAGAATATTTAGTACAGTGATGAAATATATCAAAAGATACAAAGTATAGTTTTTTTTACGGCTAAAACATGATTGCGATAATTATGTCATTAATGTTTTTTTCCTTAATTAGATCTTAATTGACATCAACGAATGTCTAAAAGCCTTTAAGCTGAACTCGCAATTTTTTTTTAAAAGAATGTTTCTTGGCAAAAGCAACAACAGAATTTCAAGAGGTTGAATATAATTTGCTATTTACATACGCGAAATAATATATCTGTCAATGAGGCGATTGGAAGAATTATACGAAATCAAAAATTAGTAGATTTGGAAATACCTGCTTACGATATCTGATATTAAAAATATACTAAGTTTCAGTGTGGTAGAACAACAATAATATTCTCGTTAATGATATGCAAGGTGCTAATTTGGTTTAATCGTCAAGATTGAATTAGTAAAAGGTGTGAATTAATTATTAATATGTTTCCTCATATAGATTGGTTGTCGAAATAATCACGCTTGACAAAATTTGTAAAGAAAGGAGTGAAAATGCAAGAACATGAAATATCGTTTCATTTTTGCACAATGAACTTTTTTCTGCACAAACTATTTTTTGTTATTTAAAGAGGTAAGCTTTCAAATCAAAGTATTCTTGTGTTTATGTGTGTATATATATATATATATATATATATATATATATATATATATATATATACACAAGAATATTTTGACTGCATGTATATATATATATACACACATACAGTGCAACCTCTTTAATCCGAATTCCCAGTAATACGAAATGTTTCTCAACTTCCAGGTGTAAAGTGTCGGTTAAGCGAAGCGAGCGTCGGAAAATGAAATTTGAAGCTTTTATTTTGTAACAAAGTCGGACACAGATGTCCACTACTAAAACCTCTTGCAGCAGAATAGATTATTCTTGGAAACATTGTTTTAAAAAGAACGATCGATATCGACACGGCCGATATCGCTCATTCCCACTGACGCGGCCCAGTGTGGAGTACAATTTTCCCGTCCATCAACGCGGATCTCTCACAGCCATTTTAGTGAACTGTGAGTACATTAATTGGTGTTTTATTTGCAGAAATTTAACACATAATAGACTTTTCCTCGTTATTTTACATGAATATTGATTTTTACTCTTTTTCTGTTAATGAACGAAGGTGCTATTTATAGACTTACGGACATACCAAAAATAATCTGTGCAGAATTTCAATTGAAGAGGTTACTTTCGATTTCCATTTAAATCTTTTATTTCGTCAGCTGCGTGAGCAGGCATATAAGAACCTAGTGAAAGGAATAAAACAAAAAGATGTCTTGAAGTATGGAAAATCAATTCCCATTGGAAGGCATTGGAGTCGTTGCTACGATAGTTGATATTTTTCATTGTTGAAACCCGAAAAACTGTTCATAATTTTATGATTAAAATCAACTTTTAACGCCAATTCAGCATGGTTTTTAATTTTGTCTTCAATAAAAATAAACTTCTTTTATTTTTCCACAGTATAGTGCCTGTCTAGACTCTGTATCTTAATTTTAAACAATTTAAAAAAGCAATTTTATATAGCCCTGCACAGTTTTCAATGCTTTTCTTATGGGTGTTTAAAATTGGACATTGGGGTCAAAAACACCCCTTAAATAGAACAATTTCTGGAATTAATTTCGGATTGCTTCCTTAGCTTGTACTCAATGAATTATATTCATGCCAAATTTCAGCTATGTGGTGCTTCTAGAAGTGCCTTAGATGTTATATGATATATCCTATATATATCCTGTATATGTAAGAAGCAGCAATTTATAATTATATATATATATATATATATATACGAGTTGTCGGTGCTTGTATACTGCAAGCGCTTAAAAAATCACCATACACCAAGATCTAAGCTCGTAAATAAACCAAAGCGATGTCCGGGGCAACAACACTTCAGTCATGTGGAGCCTATATGTATTAAATAATAAATTCCATGAATAATAGCAGTAAATTCATAATTTTCCGTGAAATTAAGGCAACTATCCGTTATTTCCAAATTCTCTGTCAGTCGGCTTGTGTCCAAGTTTTCGTATTTCAAGTTTAGTGACTCATCGCACTGCATGAATAATAAGAATAATCATCATTAATACTATACCCTTTACATTGAATTAATTGAAAAATTAGGATGTTTTTTGTTAAGATTATGGCATAATCATCCATGAATTAAGCGCGTATTCGGAAAAAATATCGAGAAATAGGTATGACGCCATAATATTTAACAATTAAAAAGAGTTAAAATTTTTCAAAAAACTATGAAACACAACATTAAAATACTTTTCACATTTTACCGTCACTGCTATCAGGGGTTGCTTCTCCTATTGTGATCCCTTAGAGCCCTGGAGAAAAACAAAACTATTCGCTCCTTCCTACAGACGATAACCCAAATTTAATCATCATATTTGTGCTTTCAGTAGTACGTGAGAATTGCAATTATCTATGATACCTTCAATCGCAGTGCGTGATGCAATTAGTGTATTGGATACAGTAAAATCTAACGTATTACATATCGGAAGAAAATATTGGTGATGTTTTCATAATATGCATTATATTGAAATTTAGAGTAAGTTAACTTATGTGCTTATGGCAGTAAACTTGATGTTAATTCAAATAAAGAAAAATTTAAAAATATATTTCCTTAACTCGAATTTTCTATAACTCGAATAATTTTTGCTTTCCCTTAAGATTCGAGTTATAGAAGTTCCACTGTGTATATGTATAAAAATATTTTAAAATATATTTCCATAATTTGTGTTTTCTAATATTCGAATAATTTTTACTTTCCGTTGAGATTCGAGTTATGGGAGTTCGATATTAAAAGCATTAAATCACTGCAATTGTAAAGTATGATATCAGATTCCTTTAAAAGCATTTAGATCGTTGCCTTAGTATTTAAAGTTTTCCATTGTTGAAAAGAGGAAAAATTCACACTTTTTTCGATTAAAAGCAAATATTTACGCTAATTTGGGAAGTATTTGAATTTTCCCTTCAAAAATTAAGAACTACGTTCTTTCAGCTACAGAAACACTTTTTTTTAAATTTGTATCCCAATTTTAAGTAATTTAAAAATGCATTTTTAGAAAGCATTGCACTGAATCCCATGTTTTTCTTATGGGGTATTGAAATGGAATATTGCGGCTAAAAAAGACCCCTTAAATATTAACTTTTTTGTTATTTTAGATTTTTCTCGTCGGTTGTGCCACTCGATCTACCTAAATGCCTAATTTCAAATTTCTAGAAATCTAGAAGTACTTTTGTTTTGTGTCAGTGAGTGAGTAAGTTTAAAGTTAAATAATATTCAACGGCCGCAATAAGAATTTCATGGATACACTGAAATCTTTATTCGTTTATATAGACTAAACTCTAAAAATAACTTAAACATTTCAGCTCTCTAACTCACCCCGTAGTATCTAAACATTTACCAATTTTTTAAACTAAGAAGTTTAAAATGCCAAACAAATTAAAATATCAAAATTTCTATAATCTTTATTTCGTTTTTTTTTACAAATCCTACCTCCCGCTTCTGGAAATACATAATACATCGTACATAATTTAAACAATTAGATAAGTGTTATTTCACTGTGTGCTATAAATTTCAAATTTGGCAGAAATGTGCGGCATTATTAACTTAATGTAGGAAAAGTATAATATTCCTAAAATTGCAAAAATTAGTGATTGTTTTACTCCATTATTGCTCCATAATGAAAAAACGAAAACACGTCCAGAGGAGAAATCTTTAGAATTAAAGAAATATTTCTCATGATAAAATATCTCTCTGAAAAATTGTTTTTTCAAGGTGAGATGAAATGCTTGCAGTATGCAAGCACCTTCTACTAGTATGTTACATCCTCCTCTGTAAGGAATGTCTATATATAATGATATATATATATATATATATATATATATATATATATATATATATATATATATATATATATATCATTTGGTAATTGAAGTAAAATTAATTTTCTACTACGAAGAAATTAGCGTAGATGTGTTAATTTTCTTTACTTATACACAGCGCCTGTAAGTGAAAAGAAATGGATAATTTTCAACGAATGAATGAACGTGAACAGAAAGATTATATACTACTATTCAATTTAGATATGTTTCAAATAGTAAATTGTCGATTGTTTTATTAATTACAATTGATTAGAAAATAAATTTGTTTATCAAAAATTCAATATTTACTTGGCATCACTACTGGCATATTATCATTTTTTAAGTTCTTAGACAATATACTAACCCATTCATATTTATTTATTTATTGCATGTATCGTAAAGAACGCCTCTGGCTCGCATGTGTTTACGCATGGTGCGCGCATCCTTCTTCTCTTGTTGTTCTTGTGAATTAGTTAACTGAAAACTCTTTTAGACTTCAATTCTAGGGTGAGTACGATAACACATTTTTTAAATGAAATTGAAGTCGATTATGATTAGAATCTCAAATTTGGGTCATCCACGATATCCTTGATATTTTACGTTGAATAGCTGCCATTCCACATCTTGAAATTGAATATACTTATTCGTTACATTAGTTCCTATTATCCGTGCTTTCCATTGCTTAAATCGACTGGATTTTTCCTTCGGAGCAAAGACAGCTTTATAAAGGTCGAATTTATCTATCGTCTAAAACATATACGAAATCAAGTTAGAATCTTGCTCTGCTAATATAATTTTTTATCTTCTTTTAAAAAAATAACATAATTTTGGACTCGAATGCCAATATTGTGGTGACGTCTTTATAAATGCATTAAAAGACACGAATTCTGAATTAATATTTTCTAATGCATCGATAGCCAGACGTCTATTAGGACGCAATTCCTGCTCCGTCCGCTATAAGGATTTTAAAACTCGCCAAGTGTGAGAATACTTCATAAAATATTATGTATAGAGACATTTCATATTATGAGCTGAAGGAGATAAAATTCTATATCGAAATTAAATGTATCCAGAAAAGTCGTTCGACGCATGAGTTAGAAAAACCCTTAAAAACTATTTTTTATTTAACCTCCAAATTACTATTTTTACATTTTAGCAAGGAATACGGAAGCAGTCCAATTAAAACTTTTCTTTTATTTCCTTTTATACCTTTGGTTTTCAATACCGAAACTTTAATATCCTGATCGTAGCGCTTAAACGCATGTCATTCTCACGTGCAGCTGAAACATAACAGTTAGAATAGATGTACAAAACGTGAAGAAGGCCATTTCGCGCAGTAGGAGAAAGTTCAGTGAATCCCTTGGGTACCTACCGCGTCTCGTGAACAAAATCAATATTAACAAAGTGAAAGAGGCAGAGGAAGAGGCTAGGGCCGTTCTTAAAGGAAAGGAAATTGTTGGAGAGAGGCAGAGAAACGAAAAGGGGATGTCTCCCAATAGAATAATCCAGAGTGATTCCCGAGAATAGAATGCGAATATAGTGTCGCCAAATCTCATTGGAGCCTTAGATCTGTTCACTAGCTACGAAAAACATTTGCATACGCACCGGTTGCTCGCCTATGTCGTCGTTGTAAGGGATTCGATAGAGAACGTTTGATTGGTTCGGACGTAGCTTTTTCCTGCTTTGAAAAAAACAGGAATGGACCATCCTTTCCGCGACCAGACTATACGCTACCAGAAATCGGTGAAAGGCACATAAATGTGCGTTCGATACGTGTGATTGAATAAAATACGACATACAGAGAATACGTGAACTGAGTTGAGGTTTTTAATTCAACACTCGTCATATTTTAGTATGCTCTTTCCCTCTGGAAGACCTCCACAATGGGCAGTGCCGTGGAGATGATTGAAATGAAGCGAAAAAAAACGCCCCCTAACTAATCCAGAGAAGGGAAAATCCGTCAACTACATTCTTTACCTTCTTTAATGGAGGGCAATCGTGCTCAACAGTTCTTGATTAAAACGTGTTGAATTATTAATATATGAGACCTTTTAATTAAGGGAGAGATAGAGGAGGAAAGCTTTCTTTTCCCCCTGGAAACGGGAAGACTTAGGCTTATATATATTTTTTATTCCATTCTTGTTAAATTTTTCTGTATTTCCGTCCTGCCTTCGGTATTCCTTAACGCTCACCTCCCTTAGGACTCTCCTTCCTTCCTCCCTCCCCTCCACCTCCATCTACCCGCAAAAACCTCTCTCACCTCTCATCCTCATCCTCCCTCTTCTCCAATCACGTCTGCCGCATTTCTTAGTTCTTAAATCCCTTCTCTAATTACGTCTTCCTCCTGCTTCTTTTTTCTGCCATCTTCTTCCATCCTTGCTCTCCGCTTCCTCGTCTTCCCGATTCAACACCACGCTCTTCGTCCCTTTGAGACGCAACTGTCTCATTTTACATTAATCTCTCGTAATTCGCAAAGTACTTGGAATAGAAAAACGATATGATACCTCTTAGGTGACACTGCTGCTGCCAACAGGAAATCAAATATAACACAATGGCAAAATGGCAAGGAAATGCTTACAACTATATTGGAGTGACGTTATACAAAGCAGAAATATACAAAGATACTTAATAGAATTGCCCACTTGGAGGGATAACAAACGATACGAAAAGTAATGGACTAACAGGGAAATCTTCCGCTGGCCGGTTTAAGGCTGCTCTCTCTCCGTGTCTCCTTCCTTGTTCTCTCTCTCCGTCTCTCACTCAGGTTCGACACTCGTGACTGCCGACTGCCAGTCCGCGACGTTGTCAGATCGGATGTCCGCTAGTTCGGTCTGTTCTCCGGGAAGAGGGCACACCACTCGCGAAAGTCTATTGGTTAAATCGCACGATGGTAGCGTTCTCTTCTGGACTAATGTCTGTCGCTTATAAAAGTAGAGACTGTACGTACGCGCAAAGCCGAAGTGCTCGCGTTTGCAGAAGTACGAGCGTTTGCAGGGGTTCGTCTTTTGGGAAAAACTTAGGGGGAACTCGATAAACTGTGAATCTCCTTCCATCCTCCCTCCTCCTTTTTATATCCTTTCTGCTTTAATCAAACCTCTCCCGTCTTAATTCTCTCCTCTTCTTCAAATCCCTTCTCGGCTATAATCCTCCTTCCTACCTTACTTACTTACTTGTTTCCTCTCGACGTTCTTATTCTTCTTTTCCTTCCTCCCGAGGCTTGTATCGCGAGGATATGAAATATTCTTTCAAATATCCTTCTTCCCACCGGGATTATTGTTGTTTTTATCTTTGTCCCGTCTATCGCGTACCCTCATAAGCCTCTTCGTTCGTATTTCGGGATGATCCCGGTAAACAATTACACTTGTCTCACGTCACTAATTGGAATCAATAAATTATCCTCCCGGCGTCTTATTTGATCGTCTCATATCAGAATAGACGAAATCGGTCGCTCTTCAATGGTTCATGTACAAGTACATGTAAGTACATGTACATGTACTTACACGAGCTTGTCAGATACGACTTAGTCCTCTTAAGTGATGATTCAACTACCGGTGCTTAACTATACGAGGGGGCTACTTCGTTTGCGAATTGCGCGCATGATTACTTTAGCTTTTTTTTGATCCATTCCTGGCATCTTTATTACACAAAAGTTTGCCAATTATTTTTATTACTTGAGCCCGAAAAATGATTTTTTGTAATCCGTATTTTTTGTCTGTAACTGGATTGAATTTTTTCCCACACGGAGCAATTAATTTCTTACCCTTCTGTCGTTTGATATTTAATTAATTAATTAATTAATTAATATAGACCACTAAGGTCACTTTCAATCAAAGAAACTACAGCATACCCTTTTCACTGTTCTATTTTGTATTTTTTTTATAATTTCGTTCGAAAAGCTTTTTTAATTTATGGCGTGATAACGGAGATATATATAATAACAAGTGATAATTCTTGGTTATATAATTAGATTCGTGAAAATTTGTTCTTTTATTGCGCTCGATCCTCGTTTGCCTCATTTCACTCTCTATAGCTTAACAAAACTAAGTAATTATTTTCCATTATATCAATTTCTACGACAATTATTACTTTCTCCATATACGTAGTATGAGAAAGTATTGTTTTCATGAAAAAAATCGAACTCGAGATTTCAACGGTAATACATGTTTCAAGGTTCCCTGAACACGTTCTGACTAGTTTCGCGATGATGTCTATGTGTCTGTCTGTCGGTCTGTATGTGATAGATTTTTGTGGGCGCTTTAACTCAAAAACTATTCATCAGGTCAACGCAAAATTTTATATTTAACATTTTTATAAAAGTTAGAAGTTCCAATTAGTTTTTGGTAAAAATCGGTAGATCGGAAGTGGGTGTTTACTCTTGTCACTTATCCGTTATTTTGTTATATTTGCTTTAATATTTGATAAATGTAAAAATACACTGAAATAAAAGTTGTAGGAAGTTTTATTTTCTACAACCTTTGTTTGATACATTGTTTAAGAGATATCTTATATTTTTAGCTGCCACCACCACGCCACCGACCGAAGACAATTGACGCTTAGTTACGTCTTAGTAACGCTCCTTTTTTTTCTTGATTGTCAACCGGAAATAAATATTGACAACGATCCTAGAGCTAAAAACAAGTAATTTGCCATATAAATATGGAAAAAGTCATGTGTTGCCCACATCAGTTTATTTTTAATGTGTAACCATAATTGTTTTATTTCTTGGATTAATAAGTTTAGATTGTATAGCGCGCAAAATGCTCGTTCGTTTCGTCACTGTAATTACTACTTATATTTAATTTCTTTTCTCTTTATATTGAACAATTTGTTTCTTATAAGACAGTTATCTTAGAAGATTAAAAGCTTATAATTCTAGTTAAATTTCAAGGTTGTTATCATTTCAATCCCGAAGAATGATAAATCCGGGGAATGTTATATTTTAAATTCATATAGCCCATTGCAATAAATAATTTTAAAAAATACAAAAGACACGCTCTCTCGCAATTGTGTGTCTCTTCTTCGAAAAATCTAAATCCTTTTGTTACTTTCTCTCCCTCTTTAAGTTTCTCCTTCAATCTTCTCATTCAACCCCTTCTCGCGAGTTTTGTCTCAGACCCCATCTTGAAGAAGAGAGTGTAAATGAATTAAAAAAGGGAAAATGAGACAGTTGTTGTTTATTTCAGCAAGGCGCTGCCATCGGATATATAATTCCAGACTAATAATAGATCCAATCAATTGTCCTATACCACGTTTTAATATTTTATAAACGATTCGAAGAGAAAATTCTCAATGCTATGCGCGATTAATTGTAACTATTAAGTCTGCATAAAATGTTTAACTGCTCAAGCGCGATAAAAAAATTAAACTGAGAAATGAGTGTTATCAGACTTTCTTTCCCGTCAGACGATAATTTGATTTTTTAATTATCCCTTTTGCAGGTTGATAAAACCGTTAGAGGTTATAATTTCCACGACACGATTAGTACGTATTTAAAAAAAGAAGTATATGTTTTATGGTAATGTCGTAAAACTAATTAGTCACATTGGAATAAATGAAGCGGTATATTCCAAAGCAAATGCTTTTGTTTGCGTTTCCTTATTATGTCGTGATTTTATGAACAATTGGATTGGAAAAATACGGCATCGCTTTGAATCAAATGTGCAATAAAATAAATGCTAATATGAGAGATTTGTCGCAAAAAGTTTTACGAAATTCGTTAGATGAATGCCTTAAATGAATGAACTCTAACAAAAGTCTACTCTCCTTTTTGAAATCTGCGAAAATTTCGCAAAAAGAAGAACCGAAAACAATGAAACTCTCCGTAGCACGCATTTAAGATGCGTCGGCCTACAAACGGGAAAATTTTATCTAATTATTTAATCTGGTTAAAGCGGTCCGTGGCTCGAAAAAATGACTCTATTTTAAAGGTTCGGCCCTCCAGAAAAAACCGCCGAGTAAAATAAAACCCTTCAAAACGAATAGTGCAGAAAAAACGGAAATAAACTCCTGCATTGACTTCGTTCTCTGATCTTTTCTTTAAATAAAAAGGAACTCCCGTTTTTCCAACAACGGTTTTTCGCACTTCGCACCGCATGCGCCGTCTCACAGAGCGTTCTCTTTTATTATTGTTATTCCGTTTCGCTTCTCCTCCATCCATTCTTTTCTCTCTCCGAATCCCTTTTCTAATACTCCCGCCCACGCGCTCCTTTCTGCTTCGAAACTCCACAAGCAGCGCCTCCAACGATCTACCTCTTCCAGGAAAATAATGAACTTTTTTTTAAAAACTCGACAACCCCCTTCCTTCCTATAACGCCCCCTCCAGACATGGCGCTGACTCCTCAAAGCAGCAAAATAGTCTCCTTCCTGTTTCTCAACTTCCTGTTAACTCCTTTTAAACCCTCCTAAACGCCATTTTGGCAAACATTCCGCCCGGAGACTGGAAAACCGTTTTCTTCCATATCGCCGTTTCCGGTCCTTTTGAAAAAAAAATTCTCTCCGTCGAACGCCTACCTTGTGCGTGCGCACACACACACCCACACACACACTTGTCAGAAACACACGCACATTCGACCTCTACACACACATTCTCGAGCTTTCTCCCTTCATCACTCTTACTTCCCGTTTCTTTCTTTCTTGCTTTCTTCTGCTGTGTTCCTGATTTTCTTTCTTCCGGTTCCCCTATTAGATACTGTAAACCTCTTTCTAGCGCGGATTCGACTATACGCGAATAAATGAATTTTACATTAGTACCTATTGTATCTATTTATATATGTTATTTATTATTTACGGGTATAAAAATAAGCATCACGCGTCCCTGAATTGTGCACTCGCCGCATTTTCCGGTTGTTTATGACTTGAGAAAGCTCGTAGCCTATACGAAGGAGTATTTTTTTATTCTTGAGGTATTGACTTTGCGTAACGCGGTTTTGGCTAACGTGGCTTCTTTTAAGAAAGTAACCACCTTCGTTGCTCAGGGGCCTACTCTTTTTACTACAACAAAACCAATCCATTTCAATCCTATATCTAGTTTCTCAAAGTAACTTAATCGTCTTTGAGGTGGCTGGTTCCTTTTATCTTTGTATATCTGACATTTCCCTTTGTAGTCTAAGGATTGGTCATTTTTATATCTCTCCTTGCCTATATTTTCCTTTACTCCCCTTTTCAAATTCTGTAGGGGTTTCATAAACATCGCTATTTTCCTTCGTATTCCAAACGTTTATAGTCTTTCTGCATACTAGTAATCACCACCTCTTAACATTTTTTCCATACAGCATCTTTAAACATTGATACTGTTATCTTTTTTCACATTTCTCTCTTCTTTGTTCTTCTTTGTCCCATTTTTTCCATTCTATAATCGCCTATCCCGTCTATTTCTCCTTAATCCATCTTTTTAATTTCCAGCCGGTTATCCCATTCATCACGGTGAACAAAAGCAAATGTGAAACCAAGACAAAACTTTCGTTACTGGGGCTCGAGGCCGGGTCTCTTCTCACTTTTTCATTGCGAGGTTGATTCTCAGACCGTCGCATCCCCATAAAGCCATTAAAGAGAGAAATATCGAGTCGTCAATGTTTTAAAGCAGCGGTGGCCAAAGTGCGGAAAGCGCAGCACTTGTGGCACGCCAAGCTTTTATCTGTGGCACGGCACATTATTTGTGAATCTGTTAATAGTGTTACGGAAGTAGATATGGAATGACATTGTAAGGAATTATTTCGAGAAATGTCCTATCCTCTTCAACCCCACGAACTTTGCCGAGTTTAACTGAACTTTTACGTTCTTCAGATTGTCTTGCTTCCTGATAGAATTGTTTACTTTACTTATGTATGTGAACAAACCTTTCAGCAATGACCCTCACAAAAAAACAAACAGCGTACTCGACTTATTGGTGACCACCTTAGAAATATTATAAGTATAATAACTACAGATTTGCAACCTAAAATTGGAATTTATTAAAATGAAACAAATCGAGGATCAATCAATAAATTAAGCATTTAATTGGCTATAATTTCAAATCCTTCGGTAATAATAAGAAAGAACTCACATTGCAATAAATATGATTTGTTATTGCGATAAATCCAGTTCTTATTGTAGTTTTTGACCGCTTATTTATTTTCATGGAATTAAAATAATTTTTTTGTTCGCATTTACATGTAGTTGAAAGCAACGTAAAGGGAAGCGAGAGATCCGGGTTCAAATCCCGGTCATGCGAGATGTTTCCTTTTCTCTGCGTGAGCGTTTCGTTGCGGTCTTCATGTTTTGTTTGCCTTTCTCTCTCGTTGTTTCCCTTCTCTCTCCATCTCCTCCTTCTCGCTCCTTACTTCCTATTATCTCTATCTTCTGTTCTTTCTCCCACTAACTCCGGGGTCTCAAACACAAATTGCTTGGGGGATATATAGTTAATTTCGAAATACGATCAACTTCCGATTAGCCTTATATCGTGTAATCGGAATTCCGGTTATTCGGAATCTCGGTTAACCGAACGTTTTAAATTTTATAGCTAGAAAGTTTTTTAAAACTGTATTACGTACATGTGTAGGGCATTTATTTGTCCCGTATCTAATAAAGGCATTGATACTTAGTTCAGTATTACTTGAGTAACTTCTATTTAACCTGCTTTTAATTAAAATTTTCTTAACTATCGCAATATTAAACAATTTTGGAAAACTTTTTATATTAAGTTGCATGTAAATAGACACTTTATTTGACCGGTTACTCGAAATAGGCAGGGTCTCGAGGCATCCGGTCAATCAGTAGTTTGCTCTATATGGTGAACCAAATGCGAATATTTCGAAATATTTACCGGTCTGCATAGGATAATTCTCAGCCCAAGCATTTTGGTGAAACAAAATAAAATGTCTCGAAATTGTATGCTTATAATTAACTTAATAAACAAGTATTCATACAACTCCTAAATATCAAACAATAAATATCGTTTCCTAACTCCTTTCGATTCTGTAATTGCGTTGCCCACGTTGTCTCGGACACCTACATATATAGTGATGAGAGGGCCCACTTTATCAACTGGCCGGCCGTATGCGGCCCAGGAGTCTCCTAATATTCCCCTCCACTATCTCTCGTTACCTTTCTCTTTACCTCTCTGGACCTTTTGTGACCATAAATTTAGTCATTTATTTATCTTCCACATTGAAACCCTGAAATTAAGTTTTGGAGTCTATGAGGGAGAGAGAAGAAGGGAAAGCGAGGGGTTTCATTGACCGAAAAACATTCCCAAAAACAATTGAATTATCCATCACGCTCGCTTTTTCGCAGCATTTCCATATCTCACGCCATACACTGCTCTCTCTCTCTCTCTCGCGTAACTCTTTCTTTCGCACCTTCTGCCTTTCATCCTCCCTCGTGTCATTCTTTTTATCCTTCCATTGCCTCCCCATTCTTCTGCGAAGTTCATCCGACACTTCTTTCTCTTCTTCTCCCCCTCTCTCTTCTTCTCCCCCTCCCCCTCTCTCTTCCTTCTCCTGCCCCTCCGCGACAAGTGCACTGGGTGGAAGGCATGAGAGCGTGAAGTTGATGGCAGGTGTGGCGGTAGGAGGAGGAATCGTCGGTTGGGAATTGTCCACCTGTTATTGTGTGTGAATGCTTTTATGAGGAAGAGAGATAGAGGAAGGAGGAGAGGAAGAGAGGGGGAGAAATGAGGGATAGAAAGGGTTTTTGCGTTCATTTCTCTCTCTTTTCATGTTTCCAACCGCTGAGTAAAAAATAATGGCGTAGCAAGTGTGTAAGCGTGAATTTCCACGACAAGTGTAAAAAAATAAAACGAGAGACGACTCTCCTACAGATATCTCTCTCTCACTCTCTCTCTCTCTCTCTCTCTCTCTCTCTCTCTCTCTCTCTCTCTCTCTCTCTCTCTCTCTCTCTCTCTCTCTCTCTCTCGGCCTGCACATAACGCGCATTTAAACATAATAATAATGGGGACTTGAGTGATATTAATAACCTCCCGTCAAATCTGCTGCGGTTTTTAAAAAGAGGGTTATAATGCTATAACGTTTGGCTGATAAATAAACGCGTCGAATGTGTTTTATTGCGAAACATTCCGGCGGTGTTTTTTCGCTTATCGGTTTTTAAAAAAACGTCGTTTTTTAACTAAAAAAATTTAATATGTCTTATGTAAAGGTCAATTTAATTGTTTTACTATTTTTATATTAGTACGCTAAATCTAACTCCGATAGCAAAAGATTCAAAGATTTTGGTAATTAATATGTTTAGTCTTACTAAATATTGCTGTGTACAAAAAGCATCTTTCGTTTTTTACTTACGGCATCATGTAGAAATGAGCGTGTATGATTTAAACTGTTACCCTAGCAACATATACATTAACATAAAATGAACTACCACATCAACGGAGTGAAGTAATAGAATTATTCTTTTACAAAATGTGTTATAAAATCTCTTATTTGTCAGTTGTAGGTATCTTTTAGTATAAAGATATTCTTAGATTCGAGATGATAATAGGGCTTATTTAAAAAACAAGACTGTAGTAATGAAATGCTCTATTATAGAGCGAGGGTGATGAGGCGAAATGCGGATTTTTAAAAACGGAACAAAAGATCTCGTAAGGAGGTATCAAAAATTAACCGTTTTTCGGTGCCAGCCGTTAGGTTTTTAAAAAAGTGAGACGCCCTTTCTTTTAAAATACCAAGAACAGTCTTTTGTCGTGCCATAGGAAGAAACGCAGGTGTGTCCGGATGGTAGGGATGGGCGTCTCTTAATTCCGGAAGAATGAAGGCTTACAAAAAGAAACAACAGACCCGCCAGCAGAAGAGAAAAACGAGATAAAAATCGCTCAGAAAAATGAGCGCATGCACCCCTTTCTTTATCGGAGCAATTTGGTCGAGAGCTGCCGTTGGTGAAGCAACTTCATGCTTCGCTACGTGGCCACACAACAATGACAAGCGAAGCGCGAGATACGAGGTTGCCAGGCATTAAGTACATGAGATTATCCGATTAATCGAAAATTGTTAAATATAATGCACACATACATCATTCTCCAATCTAGAAAATATGTATTTTATTATAAATATTTTCCAGTAAACGAGAAAACCAACGCAAGTGGGCTGATTTAAGCAAATATTTTTACGTTTTCATTTGGTTAATTAATAGATGTCGCAGGAGTTTAGTTGACGAAAAAGTCAATTTATAACGATATCTATTTCGATTGCTAGGTTACTATAATTAGTGAATTAACCGTGATGGTTCTGTCCCCGCGGAAGTATCTTCGATCGCACAATACTTCATTGGTCAATAGGTATATTTTCTTCAAGTTAGTTTACTTATCCATTAGTTTAATTATGTTAAAATTGCTATCGCAATGAGTATCAGAAATAGATTACTGCTTCATTGAATTGATATAGGAATTCTTTTTAATTTATTACCAATTGTTGGACAATTTCTGGAGAACGACCGAGTCCACGACCGTCAACTGTTATATAGGGTTTTTGATTTTCGAAAACTTGGCCGTTTATTTTAAAACTGACATTTTATTATAGGTTGGCTTATTTTAACTGATGAATTAAATAATGAAAAATTTTACAAAAACATAAATCGTATCGTTTTAACGCGATGCGTCACAAAACAAAATGAACAAATGCTAGTAAGTAACGGATCGGAATTTCTTAGCAATCCATTTAGTAAATTAAAAGTCGTAAATGCATGGGTTACTATGGAATACATCAAACTTCTATATTTTGCGCGAGAAGACTTCAAGCGATGAATCTGAATAAAAGCTCGGTCACCTTATCAAAGGGTAGAAGAACTTTAAAAAAACGATCCTTTTATGAGCTATGAGAATTTCAGATTTCCTTATTCCTCCGGTAAACTCGGAAAAAGTCAAAGTCGATCAAAAAATAAAAAGAAAACTTTTACATTTCGAGGGTTTAGGGCAGTGCCTCTAGTTCCACCTGTCCTCTCTTCCCTTTCGCATGGTCAAGCGTCTCCGGTAATTTTTCTTTCGAATCGATATCCTTTTTTCCACCTGTACGGAAAGGAGAATATAAAAGCCACGCCTTCGAACTTTGACCTCTCGAGCACGCATCTCGAACGTCAGTTTCTCGTAGGGCGTTAGAGAGCTATTTCCACCCTATGCGATATTCAGTTATAAAATTGAATATACGAAGCGCTTCTGATATCGGAAATACGTTTATCTTTTTTCTTTGTGGGGAGGTCAGGTTCGATGTAGCAGGATTAAAAGACTGTTCAGCCATGCACAAAGAGACGGTGGAAGGATGGGCAACAAAGGAGGGACTGCATCACGTAGGGGCGAGAGATGAAAGTAGGAAAAGAGATAATGAATTATGGAGAAACAAGTGAAAGAGGAAAACGCGCTCGCGAGTCATTCAACAGCGGGAACGAGTTATTGGATCGGATAGTGGAATGGATATTTCTCACCGTCAAGTCGTTTGACGTGACTTGTGAAGAAAGACCTATGGTTTTCGTCAAACGAATGGAAAAGTCGCCAAGAGGTTTCGTGAAAAATCGATGTGGACTCGCGGTACGCAAAAACACACTCTCCGATCCATAGGCCATTACGTAAATTACACGGAAAAGAACAAATATTGTGGATACGGTAGTCGATGGAACGAGAAAAGAATGTGGTTTTTGTGTCGCACTGCCTGATGTTAGACGTGATGGATGAAAATAGTGTTTTCGAGGAATGTTATGTTTATTTTTTATTTTAAATAATAAATACAACTACTTATCTCAATAGGAGGGATCGCGATATTAATATCACAGTAGACGTAGAGAGATACGACAAGTATATATAGCTGAAATCCGTAAATGTCTACAAAGGAAATATCCGCAAAACAGGAAGAAATAAAAAATTATCAGGTGATGTCACATTTCTTTTGAAGTAACGTAATATTTCGGAAAAAAATTTTCAAATAAAAAATGTAGCAGAAAAATAGTCAAAAGGCTCTAAGTAATTGATTGTAACTAGCGATCGGTTAAATAGAAGTATGGGAGTATTATTAATCAACAGTTCTCTCGAATTTTCGAGAATTCGTATTATATATTAAAAATTAAGCATGCGGACCTGAGTTGAACATGATAATTGTGCATGAAAAATCTGTTGATGAATCAATAAGTCATATAGCCATGAAATCTTTTTAATTGTTCAGGAGATGTTACAAACTTTGACTTAAAAGTTAATTCAGAATTGTACCTAGAAAAATTTTCAATGAAAAGATTTGGGCAGGAACTTTAAGTTTTGTAATACAGTCAAACTCGGCTATAACGAGCGCCACGGGACCGTTTAGTTTTGCTCGTTATAGCCGTTAAACTTAATATCCGTGAAGGCAAAAGCATGCATGCGTATGGTGAAATAAGACATAAGAAGTAAAAGTGAATATATAAACAGAAAGGTTATTTAGTAAATTTATGAAAAAACCTAAAAATGAGAATAAACTAGAAAATTTAAAGTAAACATACGTACATATAAAATTTACTCACAGCTGCATCCTTAATCACTACCCAAGTCGCACTTCCTCATTTTCTTGTTCGTTGTTAGGTTGTTCTCTAGTGCATATAAAATCGCTTCCTTGTTTTTCCATAAGGTTGAAACCGTAGACGATGATAAATTAAATTTTTTACACACTTCAACATTTTTTTACCACGTTCTAACTCTCGAATAATATCAACCTTTTCGCGAATAGACAAACACTTCCTTTTATGTACGGACATGTTACTCGTTCAAGGGCAAAATCTCAACTGATTTTTGTGATCAACGCTACGAACTTTCTTTGCAAACTGTGAGCATACCAATTCCAGGAAGAGTTAATGAGGAGACGGATTAAACGTGGGATTTCCCATCTTTACGTGGGAAAGGGTGTTGGGTGCATTCGGCTGAGCGACGGGGGTGGGTGCCATTGTACATGCCCTTACCCCTTACCCCCTTCCAAACACGACCTCCTGGCTGTAAAAGAGCTGGGGGTTGGGAGGAGAGGACAAAGGACCTCCGCGAGTGCCACTGTAACTGCAAGTTGGGAATTCTTGGTTTGGACGAAGGGATTATTTTTTAACAACAACGCCGCGGTCTTTAACCTCCCCGATGGATAGGGTGTAGAGACTGGACTCAAGAACACAAGGTTACATATTTTGGGTCACTATGAGGATTTAAGGGCCTGACCGCCACCGCGTTTGAGACAGTGAGAAGTGGTCAAAGTTTGCTCGATATATCCGTGAAGCGTGCTCGTTATATACGTGAAATATTTGTATGTAAATGCTCGTAAACTTATCTTGGAGGTAGCATTTGCTCACTATAGCCGTGAACTCGTTACAACCGTGCTCGTTATAAACGAGTTTGACTGTATAGTAAAGACGAAAGAGGAGAAGGCAGCGTAACAACTGAAAAAGTTCTTCTATGTCCCTGTTAAGTAGTGGAATAGTGAGGGCCGGCTTTAGGGTAAGGCAGAGTAGGCACTTGCCTAGGGGCACCAAGGTTTAGGGGCCGCCAACACCGCCCCTCTCCCCCCAAAAAGAAAGTCCGCAAGAAAAATTTTATGTATTTCTTCTGTTAACATGTCCCAGAATGTTATACAATGTATAATTCTGGAATTTTTTAAAACACGACGAAGGAAGGCTGCTGGATAGATTCTGCCGTAGCGTCATGTTGACATTGTAATCACTAGATAAATGGAACGACCCTCGCCCTATCGATAATACTAAATTCGCACACTGTACGAGATTGAGTATCCGGGTTAATAAATACAAGGCAGTATTCGCGTAGTTTTGAGAATAAGAACGCCGGGCTAAAGGTATTTCTGCATGATTCAACTTTTTGTTGCGCTTTGCATATGCAATGTGAGGTGAAATTGAAAGGAAGCAAGTTGAAAGCGCACAGTCAAAATGAACTAAGCAAGTTTCTGCCCACACGTCTGTTCGTTGTTGAAAGTGGTGCTCAGAGGATCGAAGGAGTACGTGTTTTGTTGCGAGTGTATATCAATATCTGTTTTGTAAGTATTGGTATTTTATTATTTTTAACTTCATTTGTTTCGTAACTTGTAAACCTAGCGTTTTTGTTGAAATGTATGTCGATCTTCTTGTATGTCCAGGAGTGTGCGCCGCGTATTTGGTTCTTAAAAACAATCAGACAAAAACAACGCAATGGAATAATTAAAAAAAAAGAAGCTGAAATAATAAGAGAACTACAGTATGATGCAAGCCAGCTGTTTAGAAACCTTACGAGAATGTCGCCAGATCCTTTTAACTAGTTATTGAGAATGATTAAGCCAGCAGTAAATGTGAGTAGTTCTAGAGGTATAGAGGCTACTGGTGAACGGACGTTCCTGGTGGTTTTCCTTATTTATTCTCTTTCAACATGATTTTAACACTAAAAAAACCTAATTTGTGTTTTTGTGTAAATAAAATTTGCGCAATCGCTTGGCTGGTTTACCGTAGGGGCTCCCCAGTACTTTTTCGGAAATTATTATTTAGCCTAAAACCTTCCTATTAAGGTTTTGAATCTTAATAAAAAACGCGTCAAAATCGGCTCATTAGTTTTTGAGTTATAAGCGAACTTATATGAAAACATACAGAACGTCTACTTAAGTATATGCATACATTATTGCGAGCGACATTTCAGACAAAACAAGCGAAATTCAAGAAAATCTTTGAATGAAAGTTCTCGGGAAATATGAAAACGCAACGCTATCATCCACTACAATTCATGGATTCTGACGTCATACAACTGGTGCGCAAAATTCACCGCCTGAAAACGTTTTCGAAAAACATATTTAAATCGTCAATTACTCATTAAATACATGTCTTTCAAAAATTGGGAAATTTACCTTTTCTGCGGCGATTTTCAAATAAAAATAATCCTGCGAGCACCCGATTATTTTTGCAAATATTTTTGAAAATATGCAAAATTCTGATTCTGATCTTTAACAAATTTGATTAACTTTACTATTATTACATTTTATGAAAATTCTTCAGGTACTATATGAATTGGTTTTATTTTTTTATAGGGTTAACTAATTACCCAAGAAAATGTTTAGTAAAAAGAAACTCTCTGGAGCAGAAAACCGGATGAAAAAAGCGGAAAGAGATGCATTTATGTGTAAATACAATAGCAATCTTTTTTTTTAAATCAAATGATGATGAATGTCAGCCATAAACAAATCAAACAGAATTCAAACACGACGTTGCAGTTTCTGAAGTTAACGAGCGTCATAAAGATTCTGTAGAACCTGTAAATCTGGAAAGTGTGAAAACGGATAAAAGTAGTGAGAGTTACCAAATAAGTCCAAATTCAAATATTGAAGGTACAGATAAATTTGAACAAAATTCTATTCAGCAAGCTTTACATGATTATGAAGATGTTGGAAAGTGGCCTGAAAATACGAAATCCATGACGGACATGCTTGTTAGGACTGGTCCGAAACAAATAAGAGATTATTGTTTTCCCGTAAACGTGAAAAATGAAGGAAACAGAAAATTCAATCCGACTTACTACAATCGAACGCGTCCCAATGGCGAAAAATATCATCGAGATTGGTAGGTATATTCCTAATCTAAGGACGCAGTTTATTGCTTTTGTTGCAAATTGTTTTCCGAAATAAATGTTGCAGTAACGTATGAAGGTCTGAATGACTGGAAGAATATAAACTGTAGGTTAAATGCACATGAAACTAATAAGGAACACTTGTGTGCTTATAACACCTGGAAAGGGTTTAAGAACCGATAGCTCTGCGACAATTGATAGCAATCTTCAGAAACAGATTAATGAAAATATCAATCACTGGAGGAATGTTTTATAAAGGATTATTTCGATCATAAAATTACACGGAACACAACATTTAGCGTTACGTGGAACATCCGATAAGTTGTATGAAGATAATAATGTAAATTTTTTAAAGATTGTGGAATTGTTAGCTAAATATGACCCAGTGATGAAAGAAATCTTAAGAAAGATTATAAATAAAAAACTCATCAACATTATTTAGGTAAAAATATTCAAAATGAAATTATAGATCTATTAAACATCTGTGTTAAGGAAAGTATTGTGAAGAAGCAGAAAAAATGCAAATATTACTCTATAATTGTCAATTGCACGCCCGATCTTTCGCACACTGAGCAAATGACAATAGTAGTGCGCTTTGTAAATATTCTATCTTCTGCAAATTATAAGGGAAGTAATGTAGAGATCTGTGAGCATTTTTTAGGATTCATAAATATTAACGACTGTACTGGTAAAGGAATGACGGACAAAATATTTGAAGTTTTACAAAAGTACGATCTTCCATTGAGTGATTTAAGAGGACAGGGATGCGACAATGGTTCGAACACGCGTGGAAAGCATAATGGTGTACAGAGTCGCATACTGTCCTCATATCCAAGAGCATTCTTTGTACCATGCTCTTCACATTCCTTGAATTTAGTAATAAATGACGCAGCAAGTTGTTGTGTTGAGGCCGTGTTTTTTTACATTATACAGCATCTTTACACTTTTTTCTCGTCATCTCCGCAAAGGTGGAATGTTTTAAAGCAATATGTTAAAGGGTTAACCTTAAAAACCCTCAGTGATACCAGGTGGGCCAGTCGTCTGGAAGCACTAAAACCATTGAGATACCAACTGGAAGAAATAATTGAAGCTTTAGAAAGTTTTTTAAGTATGCAACAAGCAATCGCAACATCAACAGTAGCAAAAAATAAATCCGAAGCAAGCACTTTATTAAAAAATATTGCAAATTTTAAATTTATCTGTTCATTAATTCTTTGGTATGATGTGTTAGGCAACGTTAATGTAACAAGTAAAGTTTTGCAAAATATCGGTTTAGATTTGAAAAACGCAAATTTTCCATTAATAACTCGTTGAAGTATCTTCAGGATTACAGAAATGAAGGTAAGTTTGAAAATGTCATAAAGGAAGCAGAGAAAATTGCAACCAAATTGGAAATTGAAAAGTTTTCGAAAAAACCAGAACTCGAAGGCAAAAGGCATTGTTACCTACGAAGGCAATGATGAAACTACATCTGATGAAAAAGAAATTTTTAAAATTAATTTCTATTATAACATTCTAGAAAATGCAATAAATGCTTTAAAGGATCGTTTTGATTTACTGACAAAACATAATGATAATTTCAATATATTATGCTGTATAAATAAATGCAAGAAGATGGATGACAATGAACTTTTAAGAAATTGCATGGACTTGAAAATATTTCTAACAGATGAAAATGAAAAAGATATATTGGGAAGAGATTTAATCCATGAAATAAAGTACTTACAAAATTCTTATCCTTATAAAGAAATATCACCCATGAAAATACTTGAATTTCTTTGTGAAAAAAATCTTACGTCTTCACTACCTAACTTGTTCATATCTCTACGTATTTTACTGACGTTACCTGTTTCTGTGGCCAGCGCGGAGATAACTTTTTCAAAGTTCTAATTAATAAAAGCACATTTAAGGACAACAATGTCTCAGAAAAGATTGGATGGATTATCAATGCTATCGATTGAAGGGGATTTGTTAAAAGAGCTTGATTTGGAAGATATAATAATAAATTTTGCAGCGATAAAAGCTCGAAAAGTTTTGCTGTAAATGTCTAATTGTCAAAAGTTTGAATAAAATTTGTTAAATTTTGTTAATCGTTGAAATGTTCTGCTTTAACATGTTGACATTTTTTTGTATACTGGGTGCTTAAGAGTGCATTTTTTTCGTTTTAAGTAAAAGCTTTCATGAAAAGTATTATTTTTATTTAATTCAGTGTTTTATTACGTATAATTTACCCTTTGTAAGTAAAAAGATGTAAAATTGATGATATTACAAAAAAAAACATTTGTATCGGCGAGAGGGGGCGACATCAGTCAATACGCCTAGCGGCCCCATATACCCTTGAGCCGGCCCTGAGTGAGGGCATACATTAAAAAGGACACAGAGATCTACTCACGATCTCCGATTCTCACCTGCCCTATCACAGGGATTAGTAAAGGCCTCCACATCCTATTCTCCAAAAGAAAAGCTTCCAATATCGATAGTAACAACCACTTGGTAAAGAAGTGATTATCCTTCGTCAAATATAATTACCCCCGTTTCGAGCGAGAGATATCGCTTCCAACGATGTCCTTTTAACGGAATGAGGTTATCTCCCATGAATACTGATTAGGGAATTATATTTTTATGCTGTTAAAAAATAAATCTCCCAAAATAAAACCTTCCAACGGTTTAAATATGACGATTTATTTTTCTTTTCCCCGTGGCCCTGCTATTATTGGTTTTACGGGTTCTTCTTCTTTTTTCGGAATTCAAAACCCGCATGATGATGATGAGCCATTTGCTGGATTAATCTCACATCGACGAAGTCACACACCATCGCTAAAAAAATTGTTCCAAATTAAATTTTTTGTATCTCTCCGAAACGATAAATTTTGAGGTAGGTAAAATTTCCTCCGTGTTATTTTGGTGAACGTATGCATAATGATAATAATTGCTGATGGATATTTCTAAATCGATAGATTAGTATCGATTAATTTAAATAGGAATCGATTAATATCTATATGCGATTTCTTCACGTGTTTGACTCATTCTCAATTCTGAAAAAATAAATATAGGCTGTTTTTTTAGCACTTTCATGAATAAGCGCCTAAGTTGATTTCGTGTGCCACTTTACTATGGCTGTATTCTATTTTATTTTTCAATAAAAAGACAGCAGTACTTTAATTCCTCGCGTAAAATTTCTACGTCTAAGTTTTCGGTCATTATCTCGTTGCACCGTATTATCTTAATAGATCAACGTTCCCTACAACTCGACAGGACGTGTGTATGCTTATTCGACCACTCGTGTTACACGGGTCCCCTTTCCCGTCCTCGACCAACTATATATCGACCACATCCTAATAAGGCGATCGCAATCCTGGAGGCGTGCGTCGACTCCGTTACCGGTAAACATATTCCTCCTCACCCTTACCAGACTCTGGGATGGGGGATGAGGGAAAGGGGAGGTAGACACACGCACCCACAGGGGAGTTCGTAGACCTGTATCTCTCTCTAGCGAGGAGGGAGAGATATAAAAAGAGGGAGAGAGAGGAAGAAAAAACTATTTTCTTCCTCCGCGGTTCCTTCCTCATATTTTTTTATTATAAATATTATAAACTCGCGGAGTGAATTCCCATCCTGGTTCGTGTCTAAAGGGGGATTTTGGTATAGGCCATGTGGCCCAAGGAAAAAATTCCGTGGTGTGGGTAAACGGAGGGGGCCATATGGCGCTCTCTAGGAAGAAGAGAGGATAAGAGAGGAAAGCATTAATAAGTCGCCCACCCCTTAACTCCCTCCTCTCTCTCCCCACCTCCCGCTGTATCTCTCTCATCCCTCCCCGCACCCCTTACCACCCTACGCGAGACGAAACGAGAACACTTACCAGCGCACCCGTCCGAAACCCTAAATTTTCCGTGGTGTCTCAAACCGCAGCAGCGATTTTGCGGTAAATGTTTTTACTGGAACTTTGTTCCTTCCGCGCCTGGGCCGCTGCGAGGGAAATATGTGGAAAAAAGGAAAGAGGCGGGGAGGGCAATTCGCGTTCTTAATTTTTTTCGTACCCGAACTCGAGCCGTTGAAACAGCGTTGCTAGAGGAATTTAGACGTTATGAAACTTGGAAGGAAAAGAGACCTAAAAAAACGGCAAGAATAAGCCCTAGTGTTTTCTCTTCGAAAGGTCTCGCGGGCGGGTAAACATTTGGATGTGTTAAAAAGTCCCGGAAAGAGAAATAAAAGATAAAACCTTACCTAACGATTATGGTCCTTTTGGTGGAAGTGTCGATGGAAAATATCAAGATTTTTTTGGCGGGATTCTACTAGGGTGGGGTGTGGTGCGGTAAACTGGCTGACCGTAAGTTAAGCCCTTTTTTTACACGAGCCACAAATAAATCCTTGGAGTTGATTTATTTCGGCCTGTTTCAAAGCCAAATTTTTACGTTCGTGAATCTAAAAAAAACTCGCATGGAGAATCAACGAATGTTTTGTTTCCGTAAAATAGTTCTTCGCACTCACTTCGTACCCACGCCACGTTTGATTCATTTCTGCCGAGCTTACTGAATTCCGAGGCTGTCGATTTTTCGAAATCGTATATAAATACCGACATATTCTCAAAAAAGTAAAAATCGTGCTTTCGTTAAATCGTATTTTTGACCGGTGTTTTATTATAAAAAGCATCATAGACACGAAATGCGATATTGTCTAATTAAACATATGCTTCTTCTTATTATGACGACGATCGGGTGATTTTGTCCTATTCTTATCCTGAAATGTGACTTTCAAACCACCCTGATTTCATCTTAAGGTGCATGACGACGGATCGTAATAGTGTAACCGCTGGAAATTTTTTATTTCGTCATCAGCTCTTAATCATGTCTATGCTGGATATTCCCATCTTTGGAATTTTATTCGAATAAGAAAATTAAAAAATAAGTAAAATCAAATTTAAACTGCTGAACAAGATAGTTTTTAAAAAACTAAATTTTGAAGCATTCTCAAAACGGTAATTATAATTTTAAAAGGATAGAGTACGTACTCTTAATATAAAAACATCACACTCGTTAATTTTGCAATGTCATATGACCGCTTCTCAAACGAGTGAAAGTAGAACCTCCGACATGCGCTGGGAAACACGTTTCACGATCCAAAAAAAAACTAGGAAAGGAGCTCGGAATAAAAAGCCATACCACTAGTTTAAGATCGATATTAATCGAGGATATCGAGTGACGCGTTTCAGAACGTCACGTCGAACGAAGTATCGTCCTTAGTAACGGTGAAACGGGCATCTTCCACCAACCATGAACGCGGAACTCAAAAGAGACGCACTTGGTATCCTGCCAATCACGACTCTGGCAACCGTAGAGATATTCATTCATGAGAACGCGAGATATTTATTCCGCGGTGGCTAACACAAAACGGTCGGCCAACAAAGAGAAGAGCGAAGGAGAGAAGAAAGGAAGAGAGAGTGATATATAGGAGGGATGGACTGCGTTGGTTTTTTCCCAGTCGATAACCTAACCAGGCGACTGAGAGAAATAAGTCACAAGTTATTTTTCCTGCTATCCACGTCAAATCGGTATATTTACGCAGGCGCTTACTGATTATTCCAACTTTGTTCGCTTCCTCCATGGCGAATCGTCAATAGGTTTCAAGCCTCAAACGCTATGCCGATTCGCCCGGACTATTCCATTAGCCGCATCGTGCGGAATAAAATATAATTTTCAAAGAAATTAATCAATTTACCGTTATATAACGAAGAGTTGAAAAGCGGCTTGCATTGTTAAGTTTGTAAAACGATCGTCACGATTAGGATGTGGCTTCTGAAAAAAGGATATCGGGGTGTTTATGAACGTGTATATCAAAGGCTGAATGTTAATAATTATGATATAGCGGGAGAGGGCCGAAGAAAATATTTATTTATTAACAGACATTAAATTATATACTATATTTATTTTAAAGCAATCGTAAAAATCCATTATAGCGCCTGTATGCGATAATTTTTAGACGCCCGTAGTTTCAGTTAATGGTAGTTTAATTATTAACGTTGGAAACGAGAGAGGGTTTACGAAAAGAAGTCTTTTCTGTAAAACCGAACCAAAAGGTATTAAGTATAACATCCCTCTTCATTAAATATAAACAGGTCATTAGCGCCTTATTGAAAAAATTCATGCTTTCGGTTTGACGGTCCGTTCTGCTGAACTATAATGAATCTACAGTAATCAAATTTCAGTGTATGATCTTTCCGCTTTCCAAGCTATATATATTATCAATTAAATTATAGCCATAATACAAGTGTACGGTATTGAAAGACATTATTATAGCAAATATAAAAAAAAACAAAATCTTATCGGCTAAGAGAATAATATCACAATACATGGTTTATGGTTTATAAAGCCGTTGAAATCCGCATTTCAGCACAGTGTCATCTCCTATCTCCCAGGGTAATCTTTAAAATTTTAAAGGGTATTCCTTGAGATAGGATCATTCGAGCGGTGCTGTATATAATTGCGACGTCGAGTCCCTTTCCCTGGGATTGTGTGCGCGTCTAAGTAGAACAGCTGACCCGAGGAAAGCCCTTCCCTGCGTCAGGAACGGTGATTGACGTCGGTCAACAGGCCTGGAGAATGTCTGTCCACAGATTTGTCACAGCAATCCCTTGGCGACGCTGTCTAAGGCATCCACATAGGTTAGGAGACGCATGTCAGACGTTGTGCAGCTAGGGAGGCAATCTCCCATTCCAACATCCGACTTCTGTCATTGCAGAGATCACAGCCTGAGAATGAATATGGTTTAGCCTTTTCTCTAGCATTTATTTTGACGTTTATATGTATCCTCCACATCACCATCAGTGTATCATTCTGCGTGCCATTAAAAATGCATACAGCTTATATTAATAATATCTTATAATTACTAAACTTTCTAATACTCAATGCGTTGAAATTATGCATACGTATTTAATTTAAATGAATTTATAATGTGAATGAAAGGGGGCTAAAATCAAATGATGAAATTGTGGTTGTATTAACGCTCGTAACTGAAGCCTTATTGGTACATTATTATGCGTCCTTTGCACGAAGCGAACGCATGTAGGGGCGGTAGTTTCCGTTCGTCCGCATCTTAAAACTCGAGAACCGCTATGCGTATTTTGATGAAATTTGGTGTTGGGAAGTTTTGCTAAAATTAGTCGACCGATTCCAATTTTGGTTAAAATCGGACAACAATTACGACCACTTTACATGAAGACCTACATGTTTACAATACCCCTTTGTTTCAACTCGGGAACCGCAGAACGTGTTTTGATGAAATTTGATATTTAGGAGTTTTGATAAAATTGGTTAACCGATTCCAATTTTGGTTAAAATCGGACAAAAATTACGACCACCTTACATGAAGACTTACATGTAGTGTACAATGTTCTTGTTTCAACTAGGGAACCGCAGGACGTATTTTGATGAAATTTGGTATTGGGGTGTTTTGCTAAAATGGGTCGACCGATTTTGGTTAAACTCGGAAAATAATTACCACTACTTTACATGAAGACATACATGTATTTTACAAAGTACCTCGCAAGCTTCTCGTTATATACTAATCTTAGCGAAAAATATTGAGAACATTGTGAAATCTCAAAGAACGCATTTGGAAACTGTGTTTTCTCCGGTATGGAGTACACCTTTCCAATCTTGTTTATTAATCGATTCCGTTAAAATGATGAGATTGCGAAATTCATAAACGGAGGGGAAAATCAATAATTTAATCACTGGGATAATCTTCGAGAACAGTGTATGAAGTAGTTATATTAACTTAATTTATCATTGTCGATAGTCTGAGAAATGTGCTTAGTTTTCGAATAAGTCGGTGCCGCGTATTATTATCACTAGTTATTGTTATCAGGGATAAGGTTCGTAATAAGACACTTTTAAACATACAGTGAAAAGAATTGTTTCATGCCAACGAAATTTTTTGATACGATCTGCAAAATAAAGAGATTCGCGAAAATTTAAATTTCTATGAAAAAATATCATTATTTTTAAGGGCATCATTTAATCATAATCGATGTTAGCACTATGCAGTAGTCCATCGATTTTCGCGGGTTTTATGTTCGTGACTTCACTAATTCGTGCAGAAATTATTGTTGCAATTTTCAATGTTCGCGGAAGGTAAATTTCACTTTTTCGCGCCCACCATCAGACACGGCTCATTCGCTAATGCTCATGGAACGCAGCGCGGTATCCTCTCGAAAGCGCTGCGACGCACGCGGAGAACGGTTGCCGAAATGTTGCTATGCTCTCAAGTGCGTCTTTTTCTCCCTCTCTTTTCGCACGCGCGTATTTAACTGCAGTTTTTATTACTATTTTGCCATTACCTACAATCCTGTGGTTGAACCATGGTCACAAAACTCAAAGTGAAATTAATGTTGAGAAAAGTGTGAGAAGAGCGAAACACTTCATTCCACTAACCCAATTACTCCAATATGCTTTAAGAATGTATATTCGCGGTTTCAATGTTCGCGCCGTTTTCTAAGGAACATAACCTTCGCGAATATTAAGGGACTGCTGTGTCTTTTATACAAAATCGGTTATTACAAAATACTCTTTTTTTTAAGAATTGTACTACAATCTACGGCGAAAACACAAATAAATACTGCTTATTATAACGACCCCGTCTCCACAAATCATAAAAAAATTAAGTCCATAAAAGTTTGATCTAAGGAGCTAATCCGTTGGGATTTGTTATTTTTCTCCGCAAAGTGTGATATCCGTTCCAAATCACCGAGGTATATAACTTACAACTGTTACGTACGCTCGGTGCATTGAACGGCTTTTTGGAACAAGTGAAACATAATTCAAGTTTTTTTTACCTTTCTGCGTGTTATTATGAATTTCATATCGTTAATTCTTTCATGTATGTCAAAGCGGGCTAGAAAAAATTTCCTTTTTGAATGGCCGCAAAAGTAGATTTTCTTATGAAATGATTGCTCCCATTTTGCTGCTGCTGCTCGAAAATGGCTACAAATATTGCATCGACTAGATTTACCATGTGCGCTTTAACAAAAAGAAAAACAAAATCCGGGTCTATCCAAAAACCCTTCCTTCCATTTACAATGAGGTTTTTATCTGTCGCACGATTTTAGTGGGGGAGTGCAAATGGCAGTACCGGGTTCGACACCTTGTGGCTGCCGCTACCGTCCATTTCCCACCCTTGTGTATTGTCGGTGGAAAATGCAGGCGCTGGGTCCTTCGGAATAGACGTTTTGCCAATTGTACTATTGGTGAATTTCAGAAGGGTGGCACAATGCGGGAACCTGGTTTCTAGCCTTCATTCTCCATGCGAGCGTATGGACCGTATGTCCACTTCTACGGTTGCCTATAGACTGAACGTGTGAATGCAATGGCTGCACTAGAAATTCGCGTGATGCACCACCCTGATTCTGCAATAGGGCAAAAGGATGGTGGTGAAAACGACGCATTGTCTTCGTTAAGAGAATTGCCGATTTCTTCTCTAAATAGCACTTTTATGGAAGGGAGAGTCTTATTACTTTTATGGATAGAACTGTGTAAATTTATTAAAGAAAATACATTTTTGAAAAATTAATCCGAGTATTTTTATACGGTTGAATAATTTAAGCGCAAGTTAGTCATGCGCCAGCGCAGTATTAATTAAAATTCACTCCAAAGGTTGAACATAATTATATTCTGTATATTTTTCTAAAATCGTAAGCTATCTTCATTTACGTTTCCCAAATGCCCTTATATCAGGTTTTTTCAAGCAATTACAGATATAAGTAAGAAAAAGTAAGGCCTGAAATATTTCTACACCTATAGATGGTCGTGTCATGGCCCAAAAAATTGAAATTGCAGCTTTGAAAAAACTGAATTTCTATATGAAATTAGCATCTCTCGGATCGATTTGTGGAATTTTTGCGCTGTGAATTAATACAGAGTTGTCATCAATTTATTTGAATTTGGCAGTACTGTGTATTAGTTCAACTAGCTTGATCGTGAGTCAATGCAATTGGCGACCTCCTGATAAATCCCACTCCCGAAATTTTTCATTAGGCGCAAAGCAGTGGTGGTCGCAAAGACGGAATTTTTTCGTATTATTTTTCATCTTTATGCATGGATATATTCTGAATTAGCGTTAACTTTTTCGCAAATGAAATCAATATTTGCAACATTTTGAAATTAATATTATATTTATCGATAGAAGTATAGGGTTAATGGGATCGCGATAAGTCCGGCTACCTTAAAGAGGGGGTCGTGGATGAATAAAGTCTGGGACGTAATGAATCCTCAAACAAAAACGCGGCTAGAGGACAATAAAATAACTTAAAAAGGTCCAACCCTATAAACAAAGGGACTCGTAGGAACATCCGTGCTCCCTTTTCGGAGGCGCATCGCTTATTCATAGAACATGCCCCAATTCTGTTAAATCGAGATATTTGGGCACAGATGGCGGTTTACTCTAATTTTCTCTCTCTCTCTCTCTCTCACTCCCCCCAGATGATGCCCCGTCGCTACCACAGTTTGTGACAGCCCTCAGTTATTCTAAAATTGCCTTATCCCGATTTCCAACTTCCCCCACCCAACTCAATTCTCCCCGACCCTCTCAGAAACACCTTGCCCTTTTCTCTCAACCTTTCTCTTCTCTCTCCTCTCTGATTCCGCTCCGTTTCCATAGAACCCTACCCCTCCTCCCTCTTCCTCCTTTTTAACCTTTTTCCCGCACATCCCTTTCACCCCCCTCCCCATTCCCTCCCTTCAAAAGGGTTTATCACCTATTTCCCCGACGACTAATTTACAGAAAGCAGAAACAAAAACTGCCCCATTGTCGCAGGGGCGTCCCTGAAAACCTTTTAACGGTCGACTCACTCTCTTGATGGGATTGCGTGAGCGAATCAGCAATTAACGTGAATGCATCCCCGAATAGAGATAGGGATAGAGAAGAGAGCGAGAGAAAGAGAGGGGGAGAGGGAAAGGGAGAGTACTTCGAGTACACCGCTTTAGTTTTGGCGCCGCGCATTGCGGCGTTAACCCGCCTCTTCGCGTACGGATGTACGTGTTTCCATCTGGCGTTATAACCAGTTTGTCACCGTTTGACGCGAGGAGGACAGTGGAGGTGAGTGGAATTATGCAAACGAGGGGAGAGAGATAATGTGTTGCATTTACCCTAGTTGCTATCCCTGAAAGGCTTTGTTGTCGGTTTTATTTACTGGCCGATATCACGGCGACGCCGCTCGAGCAAATTAGGTTGAGTGCGTTAAAAATATAAGGAAGGGCTAACAAAGTCTCACGGTCACGACTATGTTCGAACCCGAGACCTCTTTTTATTTTTGTGTAGAGGCTGTAACTTTGCCTAGTCTTCTCTGTCCAAGGACGGCTAAGTACATAGAGCGTAGCTTGGGCGGATCTGAGACTTGGACTATGAGAAGAAAGAATGTACGTACAAGTTTCCCTGGTACGAGTGCTGCGTATGACGTTAGGGACAGGAAGAAAAACAAGTGCAAAAGTATGGAGTGGTATGTAGCAGAAGAGGAGAGAAATTTAATTAAAGTTATTAAATCGGGAATCCTTAGGTAAGCCTTTGAAAGGGAGGGAGGGAGGGAGGTAGAGAGGGAGGGAGAGGGGGGAGAGGGAGAGAAAGATGGGAATGCATAAAGGGGTTATCGAGGGAAGATACAAAAGGTAAGAAGGCAAAGATGAAGGCAGAGGATAGGGATCCTGGGTAGTTTGGAGTTATGAGAGGACGATAGAAGGGGTAGGAAGGATTTTTGGAAGGAAGATAGCAGAAGGATTGGACCGTTGGCCCTACGTAAAGATCGGAAACTTGATGATTGTTATTCAGGAGCTGAAGAATGTTGATGTCCCGGATTGGAAAAATTATCATAGGAATGATACTTTTCATTCAATACGCAGTTATGCTATGCGAATGATTTATTTTAATATTAAATATTATCAATGGCATATGCGAATACCATATTGTTGCTGATTACGTTATAAATTTAATAAATTATTGCATTTTAAATCATTTTCACCATATTTGACACCAAAGAATTCCTGCGTGTGTTACAGGAAAACGCGATTCATTCCCTACTGTTGCCTAGGAACATCTCTTAGACGTCAATATTTGTCCAAAACGATTTATAATAATGGTAGGGCAAAGGAAGTTTAGATGTTTTCTTCGGCAACGTCATCTTTAAGGGAGAGGTAGTAAACTGGATTCTATCGATGGGACCCAGAATCGAATACGGATTTCCTGCATGAGAACCCTTAATCTCAATTTGCGTAAGAGAACACACAAAACATATATAATGACCAAGGAAAAGCAGGGTTCTATTTCCAATCGATTGAATTATATTTCGAACGACTCTCCTCGCAGGAATAGTGAATGGATGATAAAGTTGACGGACGTGCCTCTTAGGTCTAGAATCATATTATTGGATATGATGGCCACCAATGTTTCTGAGATCATTTCGATTATTTCAAGAAACCCCTCTTTTTGGTCTCTCCTTAGCATTAATAAAATCGATCATGGGTCGATGTCGCTATATCGACGCGATGAGATGTCGACAAAAAAATGCTAAACCGGTATGAAATATTCAGGCGTATGAATTTGTGATGATATACATTTATTTTTCAGCTGGAAGTCGAACAAAACAATGGAAAATTTTTCATTCTTCTTTCTGCTCGTTTCTTTCACTTTCCTAGAAAATTCACACATCTCATTGAATATCCTTAGCACCTTTGTTTTAAACCGAATATGCAATAGTGATTCTTCATTTTAATATAAACATTAAAATTTAACGTGGCAATTGTCAACAAAATGTAGCGCATGTCCAATAGGAGTTCAAGCCCATGTCTCTCTCACTCTCTTTCTGTACACACACAAAGACATAAGAAATCTTAATGAATCATAAACTGCTTTGTACTACCGATATGATAATCATTATCCATTGCCTTTTCTGTTATTGACAGGGATATATTAGTTTTTCTTTCTTAGTCAAACTACATCCTAGGACTGGATTTAGCATCTCAGCCGTCTGCTAAACACCAAACTGGTCTAGGATAACCTAGCAATTTCCATTTCCACCCGAATGTTCCCCACACTGTTCCATGGCTAACCTCCCAGCAGGGGTGATTATCCCTTTCGCCAGCACTCTCGAACCCTGAGGGACCAGAGAGAGGGTTTGAGGGAAACCAAGGGTTTCAGACATAGCCCTTCACCCTCAACGACACGTTAACGAGTTGTCACAAGACTTTACGTCCCTTTTTGGAGGACGAATCGTGTTTACCTCGCGACACGCACAATTTGGAAGGACGGAAAGGGGATTGAAAAGCCACCAGCCGCCCGATCGTTGGGCCAACGCGTGGAAAGTTCTCCGAACCACAAAGCGAACCGCAGCTCTTCCGCTGATTGAATTGGATTGTATTATTTAACCGGGCTGGGAGAGGAAAATGAGATTGAGCGTGAATGTGTAAGTCCGAGTTAAAAGTTTAAAAAATATTGGTACTTTGTTGTTTCACAAGACCTGACAATTTAAAAGACCGAGCGAGATTAGGAATTTAAATACCCGTATCGGTGGCTTTAAAACGCCAACGGTCATTGGAGTTAGCACTATTGAATTATTTCTTTAATAATCATTCAAAAAATAACTTAATGACCTGACAATGGAACATCAAGTAATAAATAAATTAAACAAGACTAATTAAATTATTATTTAATACCGATTTCCGTTGAAGAAATTACAGTAACACCAGTCTATGATTTATGGACACGGATTATCGTAAAAAATACTGCGTTTTTAGCCCATTTTCTATTTTAAGAACGAGCGTATGTGATTACTCTGTCTGTCCGTCCTGCTGTTCGTCTGTGGACAATAAACATTTTGATTATAAGAGATATTTAAAAATTCTTTTTGAATTAGATATACTCGTATCAATCTATGAATTTTCCAATGATTGGATTTTCAAAGTGATTCATTGATTGTCCGTTAGGTGGCTTCAAATTCGGAAAATTCGTAACTTGGAAATGGTACTGTGGCCAAACGATTGAAACCGAAGGAGTGAAGTTTTCAAGGATTGGAAGGCCTAGTGGGGATCTACATTCCAAAGGTTCGAGTTGTTTCCTCCCTTAAGGGGGAGGCAAACCAGACCCCTGAAAATGTTTGGAAATGCATTCTTCCAACCTTCTCTTTAACAAGGATATCTTACTTATTTTAATCTACTGGTGGTGTCCTATTCCAGATATTTCGGTTGATGTTTAAATCTTAACTTCAAAAGTATTGTTGATAAAAACCGTTATTTAACGATTCTTCACAAATATGTTATGTCAGTTTTTATTTAAACGATACAAGCTGAAAATATTCCGCAGTAGTTATTAATAATTCCTAGATAAAATCATAATGCAAGTAAATTAAAGAGGGCAGTAAACTTGGGAAGATACAAAAATGCATGGACTTCGGAGATTGTGGAAAGAGCATCTACTCAAGATTTCGGACGGTCAGGGATACAGCGTCTCATTCACAGGTGGCGAAGACTGTTGCTAGGGATGCGGACTACAATATTAAATATTTCTTCCTTTAAAGAAGATGTACCAAAGTCACCTCTCATTACATTTTAACGGCAAAAACTGCGAGGAAAAAATGCTGAATCATTTATTTCCGCGCGACCCTTCTTTGCGTTGACAAAAATCTCTCTCTTAAAACTTCCCAATAAGATTAAAAAATGCATGGAAAGAGGTAGGGATTGGGGAGGAGGGTTTGCTTGGAGCAAATGCGACAAAATTAAGTCTCCTTCGGAAAACGGGTGTCTGACGTAAAAAGTTTGAGACTCTCTCTCTACGTGTTATGGGCCAAGGAAAAATAGTAGGCAATTCTGGGAAAGGACTGTCACACCTTCCTCCACCGAATTTCTAAGCATTCTGCCGCGCTAACAGCTGCATCCTTACGTCTTTCGGTCCGATCTCCTCTCCCCGCCTTTCCCCTTTCCACTCTCCCGACTCCCCCATTGGCCTTCCCCGCCTTCCTTGTCCAATCGCATTGCCGCTTCCCCTCCGTTCGCGTTCCCCTCCGTCCTCGGTTGCGCGCGCATTTCGGCGGGTTCCGTGGGCGAACTTGCCGACTTCGAGAACGCTACACACAGCCTGATGGGAAAGCGAGGGAGCGAGTTCTTGATGAGACCAGTTACGGCAACTCCAGCTATCTCCTGAAAGGCTTTTTTTTTAAACGTCGGCGAAGAGGCGAGTGTGTGGGTGTGACGTCCGATAGAGTGACAAGGGGGGGACGATTTATTTGTTTATTTTTTCGAATCTGTGAATCTTACCAGCCCTTTTGATCGGAGGAAACGTCCAAAACAGCGTCTCATCTCGGAGGATATCCCTAAAAAAGTTTTCTTAGTCGAGTGACTCCCGGCGCCGCGCGCGAGGACGGCGTGGTCCCGAACGGTGAAGACGGAGGAGACCGTGCTTTTCCCTTTGCCCGCGAAGCACCTCGGAGGTTTTTGTTGGATTTTTTTCGTTCGTTCTCGTTTCCGTCGGTGATGCCCGAGTGTTGAAGAAGCTAAACTTTGTGAGTTTACGCGAGTGACTATATATATGTATATACATTGAAGGATAAAATATTTTTCAAGTTTTCTTCCGCTTCGGATAATGCAGTGAGGAGGACGTAAACAGTGGGGATCGTTGTTTCAAACGAGAAGGAAACGTGAAATTGAAGAGTTGTGAACTGGGGCCGTGAACAAACACACACATAACCATGTCGGCGTTAGGTTAAAGGTTTCGAACCTAACATAGAAAAAGTGTCATATCTGTTGTGTTCGTGGAAAGATTTTTTCTCTCGCTCTGATTTTCGAACCGTCCGCGTTGGAAACGTGGATCGAAGGGGAAAAAAATCCATCGAATTAATTTTTTATAACGTGGTTTCTGCTAGTAAAAAGGAGGGCGGGGTGAAGATGGAGTCGCCGAGACCGTCAAGGAGGTTCGGCGGTACTGCTAAGGCTACCTGGAGGATCTTCTTCGTCGTAGTCGGTGAGTACAGCAAGGCAATTATCTCTCCATCTCTTACTCCTTTCGTTAGGAATTCACGACGTGTTCCCTTAAACTTTCTTGATCGAAATTTCTTGCCCTTGGAAGACTCGGAAATTTTTTTCTCGCCCCCGACTAGCCGAAAGTTCGAGGGTACGCAACCCGCGCTTACGGCAATAGGTGTCTTCTCAGACGCGTTTCTTAAACCCGTCCTAGAACTTTTATCCCCGGAACTTTTACGTAGATACTTTTTTCTGGGGCACAAATTGGTGTTTCGGTCTTCGTAGCATCGGTTTTTTCGAGTTAAACAAACAACTTTTTTGTTTTGCTGGGTTGTTTTTCTCTTTTAAGTTCGTTAATGCGTATTTCTCTAGGCCTTGGTATCTCTTTTCCGATCTTTTATTCTGCTTTTTACGTCAATGAATTCGATTTCGTCGGCGATCTGTGAGGTTCTTTTTCGCAAGACGGACTGCACGTTTCTCCGATCGGATGGCACGTCCGTGTGCTGCGCAATCCTTCATTACGAGGCGGCGATGCTTCCGTCTACAGTTGGAAAGAAGTAACGCATTGATTAATATTAAAACCTACCTGATCTCGGATAAAGATTTTAGCGTATTTTCATTTAAACGTGTCCATCGAGAATATAAGGAGCAATTTTATTGACCCAAGAAAAAAGAATTATTTTTCGGCCAACGCGATCGGATGTTTGGTAAAAAAAATTCATCATAGTTTCGGTGTGTTGGCTAGATTCAAGCTAGATTCACCGCTGGAGCTTAGACTGGAGAATATTTATGCGTGAAATGGATTTTTCCACCGTAACTGCCCACCCCGTTTATTGGCTTACGCAGGAAAAAAAATCTATCCGCTTACTCCCCCCGTTCACTGTAAATTATTACGTCCAACGGAGATTTATCTCCCGGCAAATGGATGTGCTCGAAGGATTTACCTCATTTTTGGACGCGATTAATTCTCTCTTTTTAATAAGCAACAAATCTCTCGCTCTCCCTTTCCGCCGATCGGATTGAATTCTCCGAAACGAGACGTCGTCCGTTCAATTTTGCGGCCCCTATATTCATGGCAAAAACAAAGCGCGTACGTGATTTCGGTCGGGCCTCGCGTTAACGCCCTTTCGACCGGCGGATTACGACGAAGACCAAGATTGGGGGGGCGAACCGCAGCGGCGTCCGCGAAATAGTGAGTCGTTAATCGAGGTGACCCCTGGGCCAATAGGGACGGAAACAACTCCATCGGCCAACAAGGGGGACATCGGCCTGCTGGTCCTTCGGCATCCTTCGCGTTCAATTCCTCCGCAGACAAACACCCGCGTCAGGAACAAGGAGAAATGTTTAGCACAGTCGAATAATAGCATCGTGGAAGTACTCGCCCTCTCATTCCTAGCCTCGAGATAACCGATAGTTTTATTTTCGTTCCCTGATTAATTTTCCAGGGAAACTTCTTCTCCGAGAAGAAGGAATACATTAACCTGTCGCTCGAGTCTCGGGCAATAGGTTAGCGTGAAATAATTTCTAATCGCGTTTCCATCCGCACCTATTAGTCTCTGAGGGTGGGGGAGGGGAATAAATTACTCGCCGTTCGTCAGGCGGCGGAAAAGCTACAGGATTCTCCGACTACACACTTAGTAAACTCGAGGCGATAAATTATCACGCGTCTTTTATACAGGGAGAGAAGGGCTTTTATCGAAAGACTCTGGGCAATAGATCCAAGTTGTCGTCGCCATGCGATGTTCCCGCAGAGTGCCCCCGACCTTAAAGGCGTACGTACACTCCTCCCAAGGACTCGCTCCCCAGGCCTCTTCTCTCATCTCGGCCCCTCTCTCTCTCGCTCTCCCTCGACACACTCCTCTCGTCTCTCTTGTCACTCGCTTAATTGCAACCCCATCAATTCGATTCCGTGCGTTTTGTCAAGTTCCCGAGGTCTGGAGTGCGTAATTTATTTTTCGGTCGTTAATTACTTTTTTAACTGCATATTTCCTCTCGCGAGGAAATGCCCATTACTCGAGCCAAAAAGGGAGAAAATATAATTATAGAAAGTACCGAGCAGTTGAACTTTGATTCATTGGACGGGATAAGTCGCGAAGAAAAATGGCACGTTCGAATTATAGAAATTCGAGTTGAAAATGTTCGGCCGAATTTTTTCTTGTGAGCAATGGCGGCTTTAAGTTGTGCATCATTTGAAGTATTCAGCTCATTATCCGACTTTTAACTCCATTTGCTCGTTATAAATCTCAAAATTAGCGAGAAATTTCGCTCTTAAGTCATGCTACTCCTTGGAAATTTCAGTACGAAATATATTTGGAAATGCTTAGACGTACTTATCTGTGATAATTGAACGCGCCTTTGCTTGAATTTCCAACGCCTGAAACAATGTCTCGCGCTCGATAAGTATTCTCCGAGTATTTCATTCGATACGCGTCAAGCATTCGAATGCCTTAACATCATTAAGCCTGAATCGTTATTTTTGTTTCGACTATCCTACTAATGACGGAACCAGTTATTTAATTTATTAGATTCCTAAAGGAACCCTAGGTGCTAACATACAAAATATCTGTTTGTTTTATTTTACATCGACAACCTCTTCGACTTCTCCAGAATTTAAAAATAAAATAAACTTTGGGATTTCAGCCGAGGTATTTTTTAAGTCGACGTCCATATTATTTCTCATCGGAACTCGGAGAAATGTATTTTTTTTAATACGATCAAAAATGTGAAACTGGTCGTGTGCTATTTATTTTTCTCTCTCTGCATTTTAACGACGTGCCAATAAACATTAGCGACTTGACGGGTTACAAAGAAGTCTCGGGGAGAACGTATGGATTTTGTAGAAGGCACGGGGAGACGGCGGCTACGCCTCCTCCCCCTCCCCACACCACTCCTCAAACTTCGATCACAACCTCCCCCCCCCCTCCTCCCCACGCGTCTCCCACCCCTCTCCCTCTCTCTGGACCTCACTACGGGAATGAAAAACGTCAACTTATCCAGTCGTTGGGGTGGGTGGAGTGTGAGGAGTAAGGGGTGTGAGGAGAGGGTTGTGTGGAGGGAGCGATGGGAGGTGGAGGAATGGATGGGCTTGTGTTCTCTCTCTCTCTCTCTCCACGGCCTGGAGCAACGTAAAATGGGAGTGGGAAGTGGAGTTGCGGGGGGAACTGGTTCGACGGGTTCTCTCCCTCTCTCGTTTTTTTTTCTCTTCTTCCTCTCTTTCTCTCGCACTCATCCCTAGGAGGTGGATAGGTACCTCCTCATTACGTCTCCTCATCGACCGCCGACTCTGAAAATGAAGTCTCTCTCTCTAAATCCCGGTCCTTTTTATCTTCACACACTGTTGAATACCTTTACTTCTCTCCAAAGAGTTAGGGAGAGAGGGAGTCGGTACTCGACGAAGTGTATTTTTTTCCTTATTAAATCCTTTACCTCTCTCAGAGGCTTCATTTAGGGACGGTATTATTATTTTGTATCCTTTCTTCCTCTTTATATCTCTTTTGCCTCTTGATGGAATTAAGGTATTTCGCGTTTACGTATGGGGAGAGTGGCTTTGCTCCCTTTGTGTCATCCTCCTCTTCTCCCATTGCTCCTCCCTTCTTTTTTGGCCGAACTAAACAGTAAATTCTTTGCGCATTAGCCTACTTAAAGTATTTTACGGCGCTGCATTCTTCCTCCCCTCAAAGGAGGAGATATGGAGGGAGCGGGGGTGAAGAAGATAAGGAAAAGGGCGCCGACAGGTCGGGGACTTCTCCTCTCGTCTCGGTAAAAGTCGCTTTAAGATTTCTTTCTGGGGGAGTTAAAGAAAATGTGTTTTAATCGGCAGGATTTATGTTAACGTCAGTCTCTAGTTGAAGTCCGTATCTGTATCTCGGGTGTCGAAGAGAGAGAATTTACTTCTCTCTCTCTCTCGATCTGTTTGAGCGTCGCATTAATTCACAAAAACTCAGCTATCGATCAATCGAATATCGACGAGTGATTGGAGCATTATGTCTCTCCTATAGCCAGATGCGTGTATCGGCTACTTAGAAGCCGTAAATAATGGTGAATCGTCTATGGTATATTCTAATGAATAATGACTCAGAGAGATTGTGTCAATTTCATTTCTGCCATAAAGCGAGTTCGATAATTCTTTGTTTAAGGTAATGATTGAGATAATAACTCGATTTTGATTCCAGAGTGGAAGGAACATTTGCAAGATCGTTATTGGTCCAAAATTTCATTGTAGTTAATAAGATTGTTTGCTCGGCAGCGCAATTCGCAAAGACAAGACAGCAATATGATCTCGAACTCCGATAGGTAGATACAAATTCGAGGTAGCGACTCCAATTCCCGAAAGATTATTTTTTGATCTTACCTCGATGGATTACTTCCAAAGAAAAATTATCGCCGCGGACTAATTCTCCGCTTAAATCAAGGTTTGCGCAGCGCGACATCTCTTTTCATTTCCGATTAACAGAAATCGTCCACTCGTCTCCCGCACGATGCGCTTCGAACGCATCGAATTGGAAATAATAAAAGGATTTCCAATGCATACGTAACAGTTTCTCCTCGGATGCGTGAAACATCCCGCCCCGGAGTTCATCTAATTGCAAATGCGGAAAGGTTTTCCACGCCGGCAAATGCATCCTCCCGCGACTCTTCTAGATCCATCCGACGACGTCTTGAGTTGCAGATACGCCCGCATCAACTCCCAACCTCCTCTCCCAATCTTCCCCCTTCTCTTCTCAATCTCCCGATCACCTCCGGAGGACAAACAATCCCTCATTTCCATCTGACCCCACGCATTAATCGCGTTACGAGATTGAGCGAAGGGTCCCGATATCTCGAGCGACATTCTCTCGCAAGCGCCCCCCTTAGCCCCACCAATAGTGTATAAATCCTCCATCCCCCTCCTCCCTCTCTTCCTCCTCTCTCTCCCTATCCCTACTCCCGACAACTTCGTGCCAGCAGAAAGACACGCGCAAAGAGCGACTATCTCATTCGGATTCTTCTTACCCGTCTCCCAACGCTTAACGAGAACCGATCAGTTTAGAATGAGGAGTTGGAGAGGATAGCAAGATTGGAGAGGATTGGCGTGAGTGAGTGAGAGAGAGAGAGTAGGGGAATAAAGCAAAGGAGACCGTCTCTCCAAGTCGCCTGTCTTTCCCTCTCTCCGTCTCTTTCTTGTCAACCGAGCAATCTAGTGTCGCCATCTATTGAGCCGCACGCGCGGCTTCGGTCTTTGGGTTGGGTGCGGTCTCTTTCCCTCCCTCGAAATCTCTCTATCACGTGGCCGCCGGACCGAAAAGAAATAGGAAGAGACGTTTCGTAAAATACCCTCAATCGTCAACGAATAGAGAGAGATCGAATTTTAAAACAAATAAATAAATTATGCGTGCGTGATATCATACACTCGACTTGATGGGGAAAACGCAAGTACACCTTCACCCTCAAAAACTTAGCGTATTCATAGTATTTTTTTGTATCTCTTCTCAAAATGCTCTTCTTGATCGTTGTCTATTGGAAGTTGCGTCTCAGTATCGGAAGGCGATGGAATAAATCCGTCATTTACTTTTATTTATTGAGTTTTTCTTTTCTAGAGGAAGAAAAACTCTGTTCTTCTCCACTGTCTCTCTCTCTCTCTCTCTCTGTCTCTCTCTCTCTCTCTGTCTCTCTCTCTCTCTGTCTCCACGCACGGTTGGGGACCAGCGTTCCCTTCCGGGATAAAGGAGAATAAAACGTTGGGACAGACTCTTTTCTCTCTCTCTCTCTCTCTCCCACTCCTTAAACTCGTCTTTTCTCTTTCTCCAACTGAGAAGAGAAAGAGAGAGAGAGAGAGAGAGAGTGGCGTGCTCACTCGGACACGAAAGAACGCGAGAGATTTTTCAAAAACAATTTCTTCTTCTCCTCCGAGTAGCCGGGGAACGTTTGCCTTTTATTCTTGTTTTTCGTCCGTTCGGAAAAACGGTTTCCGTTGGACTCTCATCGTTCGAGGACGTTTATATGAGAGGGATTTTGCCGAGCTTTTAAAGGGAAGTTTGGCAACAAGTTTATGCATCCGCTGTTTTTCGATCGATTCCGAAGAGAGGCTTTTCTTTACGTAATCTCTCTCATTCTTTTGGGTCGTATCTATAAATCCGTTTTATGTAATCGTAAAGAATCCGCGTTGGACTTGGGCGGGGAAAATAATCCACTTTACAAATGCTATAGGTCATCTGTGAGCACCCTGTCCACGGTAATGGGCTATTGTGTGTTGTCGTTTATTATTGTTTATGAATTCTAGCGCTTGTCGGCTTATAATATGTTGTGAAGCTGTTTGTGATTTGATGAATCGCCAATATATGAATTCATCATACATTCAGCGATAGAAACATTTTTAAGTTCGGCATCGCGCATGTTATTACCCTCTTGACGCGAGGAGGACAGCGTAATGCAACAGAGATCGCCCGATAATCCTCGTGTCTCTACCCTCGAAAAGCAAAAAGACCTTAATATATTTATCGGTGCGAGAATCGCGAAAGGTTTACGGTTCGCATCACCATCAGCGAACGAGAACTGACTCGTTTTTTTAATGCCTCGTATGTCATTTGGTTCCTCCGCCACATCTCTCTCTATCCCAGCAACGGGATCATTTTTTGCGTGTGCATCTTGATTCGCGCGCGTACATCAAAAGGAATCAATTCTCCTCTCCATCGCATTCAGTCCTGCGTTCGGGATGGAAGCATCGCTGTTGCCGAGTTGCGCCGCTGCGCGTCGCTAGCTGTCGGGGAAGGGTCGCTTTTCCACGCCCGGTCATCTCTCGCGAGAGGCGAAGTGTTTAGGACCCTCTCTATGTTCACCATCCTCCTCCCTGACAGATGGTCGCCAGACTAAAAATGGGTATTGAAGGGTATGAAAGACTTCTTTATCTCCCCTCTCTATTTTTGCTGAGTGACGCGCGTGCAGTGTTGATAAAGGCGAGTGTCCTGTGACGATTGCATTATCATCCTGCGAGCTTTTCGCTCTTGTCGTCCGTGAAATGCGCGGAAATTTTCAACAGAAATCAATTTTTTTAATCTGTTCCATCTATGTTTGTTATGACTCTCAAAAGTTTCACATTTTATAGGTCTAATACACAAGTGTCGTGCGATACCTCTCTGTAAGAAATATAGTCTCCATCTCGCCCCGATCAAGTCGTTTGTCTGTCTCTGTCTTTTTGTTTAATTCCACCTATTGAATCTTCTGCGTTCATTTATTTTCATCGTTATTTTTATCTCGAGATCTTTCCTATCTGAGCAAAATTGGTCCGTTTTTTCAGAAGTAGAGCAAAGCAGTTGGGTCAATTTCAAAGATAAAATTTGAAACGGCAGGGAATTTTCTCGATATTTTCGACAAGATCTTATTAAAAAAAGGTCGAGCATCTCCCTCTTCTCTCTTTCTCTCTCTCCCTCCTCTCTTTCCTCCTCGTCGGTGACTCGATGTCTTTTCCAGCGGAATTAGATTTTCCGGCCGCATCGAAGAAAGCCGGCGAGTTCATTTCAGGGGATCAAAAGAAACGTGAAGAGCACCCATTTTTCCGTAGGCGAACCACCTAATTTTCTACGCTTTCTTTACGATCGAGAAGAATTTCTTTTTTTTAACTTTTTCTCCTCCGTCAGGAGGGATACGGTAAGCCGTTTTTTTGTTCACATCAACTAGACAATCTCGGCAGAAAAATGCGCCTTTTTTACATCCATCCGATTTCCCTAACCATTCCACCACGCGAGAACCCATTTCCGAATCTTCTGTACTTCTAGGTCGTTCGTTTCGAACCCGCCCATCCTTTCCCCCAATCTCTCGCTCGTTCCCTCCTTTAATCCTATCGGGGTAGGGATCTCTATCCCATATAATCCTTCCATCCTAATAGGTTCAATCTCTCGGTTGCACAAGTACCTGTTAACGCAGACGTCGCCTTCCCCGGCCATCTGATAGCCCGGAAGCATGCTCTTGTTCTAGGTCCCTTCTCCTACTCCCACTCCTCCTCTTCCCTCTCCACCTCCTCCCTCCATCTACCTTCATCCCGCATGCACCCTTGCGCAAATCTCCCATTTTCCCCCCTCTCTTTCCCCCATCTCCTTCTCCCCACTTCCACGAACTCTAACGTGTGTTGTCATCTCCCGTGATCCGTGCAGATCGAAGAGTCCTGGGCGTGGTCATTGGATAAGCGAAGCCTCTCGGAGAGAGGGAGGGGGAGAGCAGTCATGAGGGGAGTAGGAGGCAAGAGGGAGAGAGAGGGAGAGTAAAGAGATGAAGGATATGCATCTCGCAATGGGCTCCCTTTTGCGAGTAATTTTGAGGTCGCCGAGCAACGGGCCGGGCACGTTTTCAGCACGCTTCGCTGCGATCCGACGCTCTCAAACGGTCACGTTTTGAATGTCGCTCGCTCACACTCCCTCTCGCTCTCTTTCTCCCTTCTCCCAACTGACGGTGACGGGACTTATGGTCTATCCAGTATACCCCGAATGTGCGGTGTGGATCCACAGATGTGCCCGAGTTTACCCTTTCATTCCGACGAATAGCTTTCAAACGCTCTCTCTCTTTCTCCCTAGCGATTCTTTTTATGTCTTTCTAGTTTTCTTTTACTGGAGGGAGGGAAGTTGAGAAGGTTAGAGCAAAGAGAGTATAGGGGCAGAGTGGAAAAATAACCGTGGCCTTTTTTTGTTTGTTTTGTTTTGTTTTTGTATCTCGCTTGTGAGTTTATGAAGGAAACATATGGGTTTTCCTTTTTTCGCTGGAGTCATCTTTTGTGATTATTTTCATCGGTTTTTCCTGATATCTCCCACCCTCTCTCATTTCCCTCCTACGATCTTTCCTGCTCCTCTGCCTCTTTCGATGCTCCCCCCTCTCTCTCTATTTTCCTCTCCACTCCCTTTTCTCTCTCTCCTCTTTCCCTCTTCTCTACTCTCCTCTCCTCTCTTCTCAAACACCCTCCCTGCTAAAGCGATACCGACTTCCAACTGCTCACGAGGCATTGGAAAGGAAAAAAATGGTAGCTTTATAATTATTTTTATTCGGCACGAATTTCGCTCCCATTTTCAAGAGGGAGCGCAGGGGTCGTCCGTTTAAGCTGCCTCCCTTTTTTTGAACCGTCGATTTGTCTAACTCGAGTTGAGGATGTGGTTCGGAACAATCTTTCATTGTCGTTATACGTCTCGTAGCTCTGTGGTGGGTGAGAAAGGGGGGGAGGAAGCGTGGGCGGCGATACCATTCCATAAACTTGGCCGGAGCGTCTGTTAAAAAGCGTAGGTCCAAAATGGAGGTCGTGACCCGGTTGATGTAGGCGCGCGATTGTTTTTTTGTAGATGACGTCATGTTTTGTGAGTTATCGATTACGTCGGGATTAGAACTGGTTTTTCTTCACACTTTGCCGGCGACTTTAAATCGTTTCCTGGAGCGGGATTTGGCGTTCGTGCGGATAAACGCTTTCAAACCGTCTCTAGAAGTCTCTAGAAGTTCGCAGAAATATCTGAAGATGAAAATAACAACACGTGGGATAGATGGCGTCCCTCGAGTCAATTTTTATGGGTCGAAAATGTCGGAGAGTTTAATATTTGCCCCTAATATGTGATCTTGCATACACACGAGACGCGGCATTAATGGTGAAAAGCCACGTCATGCCACGCAGAGTGTTAACGCCAACGATGACCCAGTGGGGCAAAGGTCGTGACGGTCTCATCTCCGCTAAGCTGGCGTACTCGGCTCAGCTTTCTTTAAAAAGTTCGAGTCATTTGATAAAAAGTGATGTTTATCGTTTCATTATCTCGAAGTTTATTAATGCATCCGGCAGAAATATCACCGCATAATGCGGACGCAAACTAGTGCACGAATCTGTTTTATAAAAAATGTTCCACTGAGGAAATTAAAGAGCATTTTTTTAAATAGGAAAAGTGGGAAAGTCCGACGAAATTGGGGAGTCGGGCAAAAAAATAACACTGTTTTCCATGATACCTCGCGCGTTAGGTTTTTTGTTTTGTTTTGTATGCGCCCGCGCGCGCCAAAAAATCTCATTGTCCGAGAGGGAGAGGGAGGCGAGATGAAGCCCTTGCGCTCATTTATGAATCATCGCGATGTCCGCATTTGTTGTGCATCCACAGAGTGGGTAACGGTCTGAAAGGGTGGAAAATTTCCTCTCGTTTCTACTTTTCCTCACTCTCTCTCTCTCCCGCACTTTCCCCCGCCTCCTTAATCCCTTCCTCTTTATCTCTCTCTCCTCCCTCCTCTTCATTCCCTAACTCTCTCCTACCAACCTCTCTCACTATCTCTATAACGTCATCCCTCCCTCCCTCATCTTTCTCCATCTCCCTCCATCTCTCTCTCTCTCCCCTTTTTTCCCTTTCTCCCTCAATCTCTCCCTACCTCAATCTCTCCCTCCACTACTCTCTCACTCGCATAAACACCAAAAAAATGATTAAACACAATCAGCTCGGGGAAAAAAGCGTTAGCTCGTAACGCCATGAATATTTCAGCCTCCTCTTCCATCATCCTCCCCCCTTTTCTCCCGCCGAAAATAAGAAAAAACAAAACCTACTTTCCTCTTATAACGCTCTCGCGAACTCTAATCTGGCGCGATTTTTTTTGTTATATTAAAACGTCCTTTGACCTCGCGAGAGAAGTCGAAGAGAAATCCAACCAAAGGCTTTATGTAACTTTTTATTCCTTTGCGCTCATCCTTCCTGCACTAGTTCAGCCAGACTTCGTTCTCGTAAGGGTGGAATTGTTATTGCGCAATTTCTGGGATTTCGAATCATTTCCGTCCAGCAGCCTTGCGGAACGTTTATTTTTTTAAATATCTTTTTTCGTCGATCCGGAACTCCCCCTTGATAAATCCTCAAAAATATCACCTCGGGGTGAGGAAAAAATTTGAAGGGCCGAGATTAAATATTCGGCTGCTAAATTAAATTCGGTATGGAAATGATCTCGTTGACCGTATAAATATATTTTTATCCCTTTCCGGTCCAAAGCTGTCGGACCAAATGACGTGGCTAATATGTGGAAAAGCGCCGGTAATAATTTTGATTGTGACGTTTTCGGGTTTTCCGAGCGATCGGGGTTTTATATTATTTTTCACCCTCCGTCGCCCGGGCGCTAACTCAAACAATCAGTGCCGTGGTTTTCACGACTCGCCGGCAGTAGGGGAGGGGGAGGAGAGGGGAGGGGGAGGAGAGGGGAGAGGGAGGGAGAGGGCGATAATAAATCCGGCCTCCATGTGGCGTATTCGCGCGAAATTGACGCATTCTGTTCCGGTTTAATTATTAATAACCCATTCTCGTTACTTTTCATTTTTTAGTCCGATAAAACATTCTCGAAATAGTTTACGATTATACGGCGATATTATTATTACATTCGAGAAAAATGCAGAGTTTAAGGTCGATAAGGACGCAGGTTTTGGGATCATATCGCACTTAATTAAAAGTATTTTATTTTATTTAAAAACATCGTTCGAACGAAGGATTATTTCCACAAAAACGTCAGGTTTTTCGAGGATATATGGCGTTAAAACCTCGAGAGGTTTTGTAATCTAATCGGAAACATCATGTTCCCCCGTTTTTCGCACGTTTTAAAGCGGGGTACTATTACATTATTAGCTTCTCAAAAGGCTAATACAGATTGAGATTTCCTCGACAGGAACGATTTTAAAGCTCTCAAAAAAATGTTTTAGCGTATAGGCGACATTTTAACAATGCTGCTCGAAAAGTAAGAGATCAACAGTATCACGGTAACGTCGCCTAATGATTTCCTACAGTCATTTTTTTCGTATAATCGATCCTTTGGGCAAACGACCCCGGCGCACGCATCTTTTCGTGCCATATCATACCCAAAGAGGTATCAAACGCACGTGAAGCCAACGAGCTCACAGTCTCGGGGTCCCATACATTATCGCAGTCGAAGGATAAAGGTATTAAGGGGAGATGGAGCGGAGGGAGATGGGGTGGGAGGAAAGAGAGAGAGAGAGAGGTCGGAGAAGGAATAAGACAATAGGGGAGAACGCGTGGGAAGGGCTACTATAGCTCGTGGGCGTCGATCTTGATCTCTCCATCCCCAACAATGCTTCGCTGATGCGATTGTTGTTGTCGTGGAGGTTGGAGCCTGCCTCCCCCCTTTCTTTCTCTGCCTTCCCTCTCCGTCCGGAATTGGTTAAAAGGAATCGGAGAGATAGTGGAAGGGGGCGGGAGAGATGGAATAGTAACGGGGATGAAGTCGTTATCCTCCACCCTTCTTTCCGGATGCATCCGAACCTCTATATATCTTTTGTTTAAAGAATTCCCTCCGGTACTCTCTGTTTTACATTTTAACTCCCTTTTATATAAAACTCTCTCCCCTTCCTTAGATGCCTCCTTCCCCTCTTTCTATCCGTGATGCCGATGCGCTTTCCTCTCCTCTTCTCCCTACAATCCCTCCCTCTTTTCCTCCCATTTCCTTTACTTATATCATCCCTTATCCTCCCTCCTACAACGAGCCCATCTGGCTCAAGGCGTCTATATCCTTTTTCTTTTCCCCCGCCTTTCTTTGTTTTTCTATATTTTGGAGTTGAGGGATCACGGAAACCCGGATGAAAGTAAGGAAGGAGATGACGGGAGAAAGTGATAAAAAATTGGAAAAGTTTGGGCCGCCCCCCTTTCTCTCTTCTATGTTTGACAGGAATCTTAGGATGAATACATTTTTGTTTCGTAAAAGGGGCGCCTTTTCTGCCATCTCTCTCTCTCACTTTCTCTCCCTCTGTTTCCAGAATGGGAAAAATCCTTTCATATTTATTGAAAAGAATGAGATGGAGGAAAAGGATAGGGCTCAGAGAATGCGTGTTTATTTCACAGCGTTAGACTACCTGTATTTGATGCCATCTGGGGATAGGATTATATATTTTCTCTTATAGAGATTTTATTTTGTAATTTTTACTTTATACATACGTGAGCATCGTATTATCTGCTTGAATTGAAAGAAGCACATAATGCCTCAGAAGCTCATTGTGATCCAAGTTTCTTTATTATTTCAAATATTATGTATCTCATCTTACGAGTTGTATCACGCAGAAGAAATTAGTCGATCGCCGATCGACGGATTAACACTGACGATGGCCACTTCGTGAACAAAATACGTAACCGGTTTCATCGACCGTTGCATGGTTTAAAGGAGTTACCAAATCCCCCATCAACACTCGTTCATATTTTTACTTTCTCCATATACGAAGTATAGAGAAAGTATTGTTTTCATGAAAAAAATTGAATTCGAGATTTCAACGGAAATACATGTTTCAAGGTTCCCTGAACACGTTTTGACTATTTTCTCGATGATGTCTGTGTGTATGTCTGTATGTGATAGATTTTTGTGAGCGCTCTAACTCAAAAACTATTAATCAGATCAACACAAAATTTTATATTTAACATTTTTATAAATGTTAGAAGTTCTAATTAGTTTTTGGTAAAAATCGGTAGATCGGAAGTGGGTGTTTACTCTTGTCACTTATCCGTTATTTTGAAATATTTGCTTTAATATTTGATAAATGTAAAAATGTACTGGAATAAAAGTTGTAAGAAATTTTATTTTCTACTATCTTTGTTTGATACATTCTTCCATATAATGCATTGTTTAAGAGATATCTTATATTTTTAGCTGCCACCACCTCGCCACCTACCGAAGACTATTGTTAACAATTGACGCTTAATTACGTCTTAGTAACGCTCCTTTTTCTTTTGTTAATTGTCAACCGGAAGTAAATATTGACAACGATCCCAGAGCTAACATGTAATTTGCCATATAAATATGGAGAAAGTCATGTGTTGCCCACATCAGTTTATTTTCAGTCGGAATCGCAAGCGAATTTTCGAGTAGTAGATTTTTGGCTCCATGAAGCAGCTGGCTTTGTCGAATTTTTCGATTCGCTCGGATCGAACGCGAGCAGCCTCGGTCGAGAGCTCCGGGGGGTTTTGGAATTCGTCAGTCACCGGGCCAATGTCGCCGGGTTATCCCAGGGTCGTCTCTTCCAGAAGAGTGGATGCAAATCGCTGTCGAAACAATCAGCCCGAATCCCTATCTCTCTACTGACGCTACTCCGCCCGTTGTTTACCGTGCATAGAACATCGAACTCTTTCGATCTTATAGTTTTATTCTTCTCTCTCTCTCTCTCTCTCCCCCACCCCCTCTCCCGGGTACGCGAGATTGCATTTTCGGACTCAAACTCTGCTCTGGGCACGCGGTTTTCCCAATCCGGTGTACGCAAAAAGGGCATACTGGATAGGAAGATTTCAATAAGGGTCGGTTAGGATCCGAATGGAATAAATAGGTGTTTTGTTCCGTCTTTTTGCGAAATCTTGTTCGTTGTATCCGCCCCGATACATGTATACTTGGAAACAATTCCGTTATTCTTTTTTTCTCTTTCGAAAGGATTCCCAAATGAAATTCGTCCCACCGTTTGACTTTCGAAGAAATGAACATCCTGACCTTCTAAGGCGTCCTCCTCCTCCCTTCTGTTTCTTCCGTCTGCTGATTTTCTTCCCTTGTGGCGTCGGCATTTACACTCGTCTTTTGTCTTCTCGTCTAGAAGACAGACAGACGGAAATGCCTAGAGCGGGAAACGGTGTTTTTTCTAATCGCTATTATTTTTATTGCTTGATCCTCTCCTGCGAGTCTTCTACTCGCTATTTCTTTTCTAGGTTCTCATTGAAAAAATAAGGCAAAGAAGCCGCAGAAGTTATCGAGTTTTGTGGAATTTGTCTTGTCTTCCTCCTCGGAGATATTGTCCTCCGCACACTCCGCCTTTTTCTATTTCCTTGTAAATGGTTTTGACATTTACCCGCCTTCTTCTCTGGGAGGGCTTTGCTGTTCAGCTAAAATGTAACGTCAAGCTCGCCACACCTTTCTCCCCCTGTATCTCTCCCCTCCTCTGGCCATGAAGTTCTTGAAGGATATTGCGAAAAGTGCCCTGGAAAACGCTTTCAATAATGACGGCGTTGCGAAGCATTCGACCTCGCACTTATAATGTCGATGATTTTTATAAAGTCAGAGGCATTAAAATCGTGTTATTTTCAAAAGGAGAGGCAAAGAAATACTTCCTGCGTTTGTTCCCGTGACGCATATGGTCTTTTTGGTCGGTTTTATTATTCATTTTCTTTGTTAACTGAATCGAAAAAGATCCCCTTAGTTAAGTGTGATACTTGTTAATAAAAGCTAATAATCCCTATGTCTTGCATTTTTTAAAAGAACTACATCAGCTAAGCCATTCCTAGTTAAATAATGCAAATGAATAATTCAGAACAAGGTATTAATACGTAACAAACTGATTTCTTTTCGCTTTTGAATCACCATGGAAACGCTGTATTCATTCCAACTCAACAAGAGGGAGTTTTCGAGAATAAAAGAGAAATTTTAAGATATTATGATTGCGAGAGTTATCCGACCTCCTTGCCAACGTTTAAAGAATAAAAAAATATTCCTTATCAAAAATCCTTGAAAATATATACTGCTTAATTCGAAAATCTTTTTTCTCGGTGGCTTGCTATCTCGGAATCTTAAAATTTGAATTCAATTTCCGAAGAAGATGATGACTTTCGGACGTTCTTTGTAACGGTTTTTGCGCGGTGTAATTAAAGAGATACGCAAAAGCAGATTTAGGTCCTCTGTGGTATATTTATCTTCGTTTTTATTCAAATTACTTATCTCCAGTACTTATGGACGTTAACGAAAGCTCGCCCGAATCCTTTCAAAAATAAATGTGAAACTTTAGCTCATCGCCGTCATTTTAACCCTTTTCGGAATGGGAAAAAAATCCGCTCATTTCTCTAGAAGAAAAAACTCTCTCTTTCAAAAGAAAGGTCACAATGCGACGGCAAATCAATTCTCTCATGAGGGAGAGAGAAACAGAAAGACTTTCCCGCATCGGGGCTTTCATCAACTTTGCGTATATATTTTTTGTTACCATTCCAGAATGATTTCCAATTTTCGACGAAAAATATTGGAAGAATCTAATTTCTTTTATTCTCCCCTTTTAATTACTATTACTTTTTGAAACGGATGAAAGGAAAACGTCAAATTCAAAAATGTAATTTTTCTCTCTTATTTCCTCTTTTTCGCCCTCTCCTACTCCTCCTCCCTTTACCTGTACCGAAGACAAATACAATACGTCGCGTAATCGACGTGAATTACGCAACAGACTGATCGACGTCCTCATAAGACCCGCCAAAATCCTCCCGTCCACTCCGCCCCTTTTTCTCACTCCATCTTCTTCTTTTTCCTTCCTGATTCCACCCCGATCGGGGGTCCTCATTAAAAAGAAGTTTGTGTAAAAGCTAGGCATATCCGCTCGTTAAATAAAAATACAAATGATCGGCTTTGTGTCTAGAGTTATGTGAGTAAGAGGAGGAAGTTGGAAGCCCTCCAGGGATTATTAGGTTGATAGGCAATAATCTATATAAGTTTGGCCTCGCGGACTTTGCTGCCTTAACTTCCGTCCAAAGCCACCACGAATGCGCTGTCACGGGGAAAATATAGGTTAAATTGTTTTTAAATACGCACTCGGATTGCCCAAGATTATACTTAATTATGCCACTCACCTATTTTTGTTTAATTATGAATAAAACGTCTTTAAATATAGAGAGGTATGAATGTGTAGAAATATTTAAAATATGCGCGAACGCAAGCTAGCACCGCGGTACCGGCTAACCTAGAGAATGCCCGGGCCGTTAATAATATAAGGAGAACTTGCTCAACGAACTATTACTTGCTAGTATTTTTATGTTAAATAGCGGTGTATAACGCAAAAAAGACAGAATCTCATCGGCAACCCTTCAATCGTTCCTTGCCAATATTATAATTTTTCAGAAGCGTTAAATAAATGAACATTTGCATATTTTTAGACGTCTTCTTAAAATTGTCTCAAGGTAGCGCGTTAAAAAGCATTATCGCCAGAGACGCTCGAGCCTCTCGTGAGCGAGCATAAGAAAAACTTCCTGCATCTCAGAAAATTTTAATTCATCTCAGCAAACCTCTCCAAGCGAAAAGGAAGTGTGAAGAAAAGGACAGGTGTTAGATAACGACGAAGGTCTTAACGAGACCAGGAAGTGAGTGAAGAAGGAGAGGAAGGCGTGTTGGTTCGACATTCTTATCTAGATAAAGAAGAGTGCACCGAATAGTCCCCGCCCACCTCTTTATCCGCCTCCCCCGATAGCGGGTGCAACTTCTAAACCCTCCTCCCCCCCCCCACTTATCTCCCCCTCGAGGAACTCGGCGGATCCGACGGTCTTGCGTTCGACTTCCTCTCTCGTGACTCGCGACAAAAAAGTCAGCCTGCACCTCTCGGGGAAGAGCTGTTAGGTACGAAGCCCAGACGGCATCCCGCCTGTCAGTTCGTGAATCGAGTGGGCGTATGTATAGGTATAAAAAGGGTGGCGGTTGCGGGTGGCTTTTTAAGCTGTCTGAATAGGTGGGCGCCTTTTATTATAATAGGCGGCGGAAATGGGAAGACTGCACGTTGGTAGCTGTTGCGTTCTCCCTACCTCTGGCTGTTTGATATTTGAATGATACGGGGCGTATTGGCGAGAGAAAGAGAGGGAGGTAACGAGCAAGAGGTGGAAGAAGCGGGGAGGTAAAGGTAGGAAGGGAGTTAGACGGCTCGCCGCCCATGGGGGCAGCGAGCATTTCAAAAGAAGTCTTTAAGTCCCAACCGTCAGTCTGGGCACAAAAGTCCGCATCAGTATGGTGTGGGGAAGCCGGGTTATCCGTAGGGGAAGAGGGTGTGAGTGGATGGGGGGGAATGAAGGAGTTGGGAAGGGGAAGGATGGGCGTCGAATGAGACTAAAGAGCTCCAACGGCCGCCGCCGTCCGCCGGGTTTGAATTCTGGCTCTTGGTGTGAGGATTTTCGATGGAGGGGATGAGGATTTTTGCCCGTTGGATGGGAGGGATAGTGATAGCGTGATGGGGGGAGGAGCGCGATGTATAAACCCGCGAGTGGAGTACTCATCATATGGGGTTTCTATATGGTGAGGAGGAGGGGAGATGGTTGTAGCAGGCAGCTGCTCGGGTTCTGGGTTCGACTTGGTGAAGGCAACGGTCGTGGGTTTTTAAACTCTTGAGCGCGGATGACGAGGGATGAGGCGAGGTTTGCGAGTCTTTTTAAAAGAAAAGATTAAAGCATAATGGTGGACGGTCCACCTTGAGAAGCATGGGCGGGGCACTTAGTAAGATGGCGCCGTTGCGTATTTAAAAGAAGGGTTGGGAAACGTGTATTTTATTCTAGTTCTTTTTTGGCCCGTAACCTTGAGGCGATGTGAGAATTTATCTGCCGTTTTTTCATCGGATGGTGGCGACGATAATATCCGTATCTTCATGCGAGTCGAAGGCTCATGTACATGTGAATTCATCTCGGCTATTCCAGTCACCTTTACCACGCGAGGCGATAGTTAATTGATTTCTTTTATATTCAGCAATTAAAAAAAGAATCTTAAGCCTAGGGTTTATTATTAAAAATCTGAGTTCTAATCAATCTCGCTGGCGCTGCTTTGATTTTTAGCATTCGTTTTCGTAGTATTTTTGCGAGCGTTCCACTTTCTGTCTCTCTGTCGCTCTCTCTCTCGCTTTCTCTCTCGCTCTCTCTCTCTCTCTCGCTCTCTGTCTCTCTCTCTCTCCTATTTCTCTGAGTAGGTTTGATATCCCGGATTACGCCCGTTGAAATCTCCCTACATTCAGAAAAAATAGGTTTTTTTATTTTTAATTTTTCGCTCGCAGCGTGCCTCCTTTTCAAAGAGCCATTTTCGCTCAAAATTTCTCTATAAAAATAACAGCGAATTTTGCTTGATGCCTTCCTAAAAATAAAAGCCCAAAGCGACGATGAAGCGAGCGTGTTGTTTAAAAAATAAAAGCAAAACTCGAGCCGTTAAATTGATCCCGCGTCCTGTCAGAGATTACACTTTTGGATCAAAAATACAAAATATCCCACCAAACGATTTTCACGAACCAGTGCTCGCGAGTAAGAATGTTAGCTTTCATTCCAATTTCTCCTTTCTCGCGAACTTCGTCGTTTTTGAATTTCTCTTCATTTCTCTGTATTGTGCCTTTTCGAGCTCTCTCCCGGACCGGTGATAAGGTCGCAAAAAAATCAGTCGCCGTCATTCGACGTCGTCATTTGTTTATCTTCTTCTTCGCCTAAAAAACAGAATTAGAAACTTCCGCTTATTTTTTATTGTTTAAATGCATTCCGAAGGAAGTTAGCGAGCTAAAAACGAGTCGTTGAAAAACAAACGCAAAACGCCCGTTTGGTTTGTTTTAATTTTCCGCTTTTCGTTTCTTTGTTAACATTCCTTCTCCTCCCTCCCTCCTCCCCATCGGCACGATTTTTTTCCACACGGCCTCAAAGAGAGGTAGAGGTAGGAATAGTTAAAATGGAGGGAGGGATCCGAACGAAATGTTTCCATAAAGGACGAATTTCATTTCTGTTTTTTTCAGCAGATGCGGGCAGAATCGGTTATGTCTGTACGAGGGATAGTGGAATCCGTCGAGGCGCAGACACCGACGGCGCCTGTTTGTTTGTGTGTGTCGGCCTGATTGCGATGAATCGATGGCGCGCGAATAGGTTTTACGTGCGAGAGCGCCCCAAAGGTTGCGCTGCCTTGTTTGGGAGTCGAGAGGGAGTTACGTAGGCCTAGAAAACCGGAGGAGAACCGTGGCGCGGTGCGAGAATTAGTTTTGCATCGCTCTGCTCTATTTTTCAAGTACTTAACCAGTTAAATCCCGCCTTATAAAAAAAGTGAATTAAGGTAGACAGCTTGTTTCCCTTTTAAGTCCAAACGCGACGATTAAAAAGTTCCTGTGGCCTGAAACAACTTTGCTTCCGCGGCGCCATGGTTTACGTAACGGTTTAAGCGAGGTTATGTTTATCTGCTCCAACGGTCATCCCGCCGGCGACCAAGAACTCAAGCATTCCGACGCCTTTGGTTCAAACTCATACAGCACTCGGAACCAAAGATAAAAAAATAATGTTACTGACCATTTTACGTCTTTGACCTACACCGGGTCACACAGCAAGCTTTTCGAAACGGAGACAAAGAACGGACGATATAATCCATCACGCGACACATACTTCTAGACAGTAATGTGCGGGTATGTTTGACCCTTTGCGTCAGAAACGAAAAATTAAAAAAAAAACGCGCGGATCTTTATTTTTCGAGTGTGTATGCATCTGCGGTCGGTTAAAGGGGATGAAAGAGAGGTGTGGGGTACGCTGAAGGGGTTTCAGAGCAGACCACGATTTGCGGATCTGCGAGGTTGGCTTTTGATTCATACCCGCTCCTCCCTCCTCCTCCTCCGACCGTCTACGTACCCCACCCCACCTCCCTCTCGCGCCTCTCCTCCTCTTCCTCGCCTCCCAGAACCTTCCCCACTATCCTCTTTGATCGCTGGCTCGTGAGCACGCTGGCCTGATTGTATTTTTGTTATTTCCATTCCTCCCGGCGTGCAGCTTTTATCTCTCTCTCTCTCTCACTCACCCTATCTCTCACCTCTCTTCGCTCACGGAACGGAAACCCACGAAGTTGTCTGCGTCTGCATGTCTGCACGGATGGGTGAGGGGTGGCGAGAGGAGAGCCGGTTCGCAGTTTGTAAGGAAGGGGTGGGGCTTTCTCTCTCTTTTCCGTTCGGAACGTGGCAGAATGGACCTCGTGAGTAGGGAATTTTATAAAAATAAAATAAAATCGGCGTCTGCAATTTTCCCATTTCGTCTGACACGTCCCGCAGTTGCTCTCGTTTTTCCTTTTTTATAAATTTGGGACGTCCGTGTGTGTCGGAGTGAAAAGGTTCTCAGTGGGAAAATGCATCGAAGAATCGGCGCATTTGGGTTTCGAGGAAATGTGTTTTGTGTCGACGAGTGAGCGCGGCGTGCGTGTCGCCCGTCGGTGCCTCGGCGCGTGCGCGCGCGTGTGTGCGTGTGAGAGAGAGAGGAAGGGAAAACGGGTCGCGGCTGGATTTTTTCTCGAAGAACGTCCACTCTTAGACATGGACTTCGATTTACTCCACTCAAGGTTTTTTTACAAATGGGTTTTCATTCGAAGATTTCCGTATAAGGAAAGTTATTTTTTCGCCGGGGTATAAAACCGTTTGAGCACTCGACTATAAAGGAAAACGATATCTCCGTGTAGGAATATAATTGCTCTCAAATCTCTAACTCGTATAAAACTGAATTTTTCGAAGAAGAAAATTTTCTTTGTTTGTTTTCCCGTTCTTGTAACTTGTAACTCTGAAAACTTAATTTTACCCGACTAGAATTTCTTTTGTCTTCTCATAAGGTCAGAATGAGGCAGGTCCGTCTTTTTTTACGATTGTAGATGTTCGGAAGACCTTAAGCGGAGAGTTCTGCTTTTGGTGTTCTAAACTGCCTTATGTGTTCGCCCCCTTTTCGCCTTTTTTTGTATCGTCGCCCCTATTTTCTCGAATTCGGAGAAAATCTTGCGGTTTTAGCGGTTCGTGGTGAAAGGAAAGAGAAGAGAGAAATCGTTGTTTATTGCCCTTGAGATCATATTTCCGGCGAAATATTTTCTGTTTCCTGTAGAATGATAAGAACGACCTTGGCGTATTGTGAGGAATTTTCGAAAGTGGCGATGAAACTCTCTTTAATCTACTTCCCCACTTGCAGAAATATATGTACATGTGTATGTTTGTATAAATCCTGCATGTTTGTGCATGTATATTATTAGAATATATAACGATTACATAACTAATACGGCGTCGGCATAATGCCGTACAATTTATAACATTGCAGTCTACTGCAGGAGTTAACCCGAACCGGTCCACATTATGTAGGTATCTCCGCTCGATGATTATTCGAGAATTTCTAGTACAACGCGCATTCAAGCGAGCAGAAGGCGTTAATTTTATATAGGCTTTAAAACGCTGGCGCACTGTGTTTGTGGCGGAATCGCCGCGAGTCGAAAGTGTATATGCATTTCTATCTCTCTATCTTCTTTTACGGGCGAGCGGAGGAGCCGCAATCATCCGAACTTGCCAACTGCTCCCGTGAGGCATGGCGGAACTAGTTGAAAAGTAAGCCTCGAGGACATCCACCGCTCTCTTCACATTATGCATCGGTAATTTATCCTCTCCCGCCTACTTCCGCCTCCTCCTACACTCCCCTTCCCACCTCCCTTCCTTTCCACTCCGCCACTGCGCTTTTCTTTCTCCCTCCCCCCCTCTGTCTGTCTCTCCCCCTCTGTCTCTACCCCCCTCTGCTCCCTCTCTTTTCCCCCTCTTTCATCTACCTTCCTCATCTCATCCTCTTAGCCGCCTTCTGATCAGGTCGGATTTCCATAGTATGCGAAATGCTAAGGAGATTTTCTCTCGAGTAAAGACATACGCGAAGGTAAGGAGTTTACGATGCAGCCTATATCTGGAAGGAGAAAACGAGCAGGATTAAGAATTGCCGGCCGGATTATTGTGCTCGGTATTTATTTTTTTAATGCGCTTATCTTCATTTTGGAGGCTGCTTGTGCAATTGCTTAAATTAAAATTGTGACGAAACCGTAAACAATAGTGAGCTGAAACTTGGAGAGTAGATTTTATTACCGCTGCCACTGGTTTTTCTATAGATCTAAATTTTTAAAAATATACAGGATCGTATGGGGGCCCATTAAAATCTTTTTTGTAATATCTCCGAAGTTATAATAAATGTAAAATCTGAATTTTGAGCATCATTTTCACATTGATGCTACTTACAAATGAGGCTCTATTGGCGGTAGAACCACATAATATAAGCTAAATTTTCACATATAACAGGTGATCAAATTCCAAATTCTCCTCGGTTTGTCAGTAAGGTTGATAGGAGAAAGCTTTATAGCAAAATAAAACAAAATGTTACCGAATTTGATGATAAAAGAAAAAACGGGCTAATTTTATCCTTTGCTCTTATTTTTACAGAGTGAGGATATTTCCATATGACGTCCAGAGCTGAAATGATGCTCGTCAGTTATGAGAATTCAAAAATCTCTAAAAACGTTTTTATGAAATTGCGAGATACATTTATTTATTTCGTTATTAATACGTTTGTATATCTCCAGTGATCTGACCGAGAAATATATTTCAGACATTAAAAAACCGTATCCCATTAGGAAAATACCCGGCGTATCCTATCAATACATAAGATCAGGCGTGCAAACATGAATGCTCGCGGATACGAAATTAAGAAACCGTATTATTTTTTAAGACAGAAAACGGATCCACGAGCGGAAAACGTAGGATTTCTTCTCCGGCGCCTCCGTTAATTAACACCCAGAAGTTATTTTAAAAATTTCCAATTTTCGAACGAATACCTCTTACGTAAACAGTAGTGTCCTCCGTTGCACTTTTTTATCCAAGCACTTGCCGATTTTCTGGAACGGTATTCGGATTCGCATCGAACGCACGTGCAGACAAATAAAGCTACCGTTCTATTATCGATTTAAAAAAAATACTTAATGCGCCGTTCGAACTGGGAATCCGCGAGTGGATCGCGGGATGTATATAATGAGCTTTTTTCTCTTTCCTCCTTGAGTTAAATTCCTGAGATGTAATCACGTGCATTTCCTCAATCAAACGACACGCATATATCCTTTTTTAGACGGGATGGGGAAAAGTGAGAGCGGGCAGCACTATGTTAGTCACGCTAAAAAAATCCTTGGTCGCTGGAATAACCTCTATTATCTTCTCCTTTTCCCTCTGTCCGTACGATTTCTCTCTGTATCTCTCCGTATAGCGTCTCTTCTTATCTCTCGTTTGCTTAATGATGAACTTTAAGGGAAATCTGCGATCGTTTCCTTTCCTTTTTCAGCGAATGCTTACGAGGTCTCTCCATATAAAGCAACATACCGTATGTCGTCAAATTTATCTTCATGAATTTTGAATAAATTATTCGCCCGTGGGATTTCAAAATTGGAAAATGTGAGGTCGTAACCTACAGGTATATTAAAAGTTTTAATTCGTATATTTAAGCGCGGTTTCGTACGAATTCCGAACATATCAATATGGGTCAAGTTGGTATTAGAAACAAGTATTGAAAAATGTCTTGGATATTTGATATCAGATGTATGCGGTCGAATCTCGATAGTTCTTACATTAAAAAAAGAAAATAATTATTGTAGAAAATTACAGTTGTAGAATTGAAATTCAATGTATGTATAGGTATTGCAAACGGGAAGAAACGCCTTCTCCGAGTGGTCGCAAATTCCCATTTCGACGTGAGGAAAATAGAAGATTTCTTTCCCGTCTAATAGTCGGCGTTCTTATTATCTTTTTCTTTCTTCATTTTAACGCAAAAACTGTTTAATCGTTAGCAATTAACTCGTTATAATTGCTCCATCTACTCGCCGATCCCAGAGATTTTCAAAACTCCTTTCACCGGATGATCCTACTTCTTTATTTTCGCGTCTCGGAAAGCCATGGGTCTCGGAGGTGTCGGATTTCACATCCTCAGCGTATTCTTCGGACCGAGACACCCCTTTTTCGTGAGCGCCTTGACCCGCCCATGGGATCGCCCTCCTCAGCCCAATTCCCCCTCTCTCAAACCCAAACTCCCCCCCCCACACACTCTCTCTCTCTCCCCCTCCTACTCCCGCTGCTTCCTAACGCGTCTCACACGCGCTCCCGGGCGTAGTTTCTCTTTTGTTCGCCGTATCCGTGCCAAGGAACGGTTGCGAAAAAGCGAACCTGGAAGGAGAGATACAGAGAAAGAGAGAAAACGAATGCTGCGCTAATTCCATCTTCTTTTCATCCTTACAGGCCCGTGTGAATGGAACTTTGTGTGTGTTTCTCTTTTTTTATCTCCGAAAAAAGAAAGCTTTCCGCCTATCTAACACGCACTCTAGCAAATGCGCGCATATACACACATGCATTATTTTTTAGAGTGTCCCAATTAGCACGCACGCATTCCACTTGTCATGGAACGTCTTTCTCTTTCTTTTCCGGGAAACCCACGAAACAAGTCGGTTCTTTCTCTCTCTCTCAAAGGTTTTGACGCTTTTGGCACCCTCCCCCTCTCCAATCCCGAACACAATCTCGTCGCTTGTTGATCTGGTGGGTTTTTTAGTATTTTTCTGCGCGAAAACTGCTCACTGCCTAAACTTTTGATTGTTAGCGAAGAAGGTTTAATATGCGGCAGTCCCTTGAAAGTGTATCCCTTATTATTGTCGTGTATAGTTATATAAGTCTTCATCGTGTTATATCTAATCTCACACAAGGAAGAAAGGGGGCTTTACTTAAAAGTTTAAACGGATGTATATTTTGCATCTTATTCTAAAATGCGACTAAATTCATTGGGAGAGGGAAACACTAGAGCCATCTGAGAGTTACGAGGAGAATTTTCTTAGTTGTTTGGTCTTACATTTTCCCGAGAGAACCGATGAGATATCGAAATACAAGCAAAAAAAATGCGTTCGGTCAAAGCGAACCCTACGTAAAAGAGCTCTTGGAAATTGATGTGCGTAGAACATCTATCTTAAGGGAACGCTTTCCTTTATAACCCTCGGGAGAGTTTTTTTTAAGCGTCCTCTTCCCCGCAGACCTCCCGCATTCCCTATGGACTCGAGCGGAACTGTTTTGCGGATCCATAACTTAGCAGAGGAGAGGAGATTATCCCATCAATAAATGGGGGATAGGTGTTTCGGATATCCACCTAACACACACACACAGGAATATATAGAGAGAGAGAGGCGACCTGGTGCCACCAATTGCTAAATTGTCAAATTTAGGTGGAGGCGGTAATGACCTATCGGTTTCCCTTTACGTATTCCGGAAAAGAAGGGTGAGGAGGGTCGGGAGGAGAGGGAGGTAGAGAAGGCAATCGATTAACTCTGCAACTGGACGGAAATTCTGGGCTCGACTCAATTCGCCGGTTCCCGTCGCCTGTATAAATCAGTTTGGGGAAGCTTGAATACATCAAGCCGTGAAAACGTAACGATAAATATATGTATGAGTTTCAATCGATTTAGATTTAATTGAAAGCGAATGCTCCCTCCCTCTCTCTCTCTATCTTTCTCTCTCTCTATCTTTCTCTCTCTCTATCTTTCTCTCTCTCTTTCTCTCTCTCTCTTTCTCCCTCCGAGAGCTCTCAGCTTTCATGCTATGTTTATGGTTGGAAACGGTTCATTATTTACCCCCGGGCGACGAGTTATTAATTTCCGGACGTGGGGGAAGGGGGCGTGTTTGGACCCGATAAATGTTTATCAAGGCGAAGACATTAACTCGATTCCCACGGTTAATACCGCTAATTCGCGGCGTTAATATAGGCATGACAAGTGTTTTATTTTGGCGAACGGGAGCGTTTCTCCAAACGGTACGACGAAGTTCGAGAATCTCATTCGAACTTTCCCTCAGTTCGCTTATTTTTTTAAATAAATGCGTTTTCCTCAACGAGGTATGAGAGACCTTTGACTACTCATGTGAATGATGTAATTGAAAATACCTTGGGTTTTTGGACGAAATTGCCCGAATAAATGCCTCCGATCCGAAATTAACTCGCGAAACGATGAGAAGTTTTGCGACTGTAAGTAATCCTTTCCCAGAGCCCCCGACAAATTTCGATATACCTTCATTCAGGAATTCACAATATGAGCGTTACGTCCTCCGGTCATGCGCTGATTCGCGGGAAATATGCTTCCGCGCCTCAATGGCTTTCGGATTGCGAAAAGAGAGGCGACTTTGCAGTTAGTCGAGCGCGCAAATATTGGGGACGGACGGAGACGGTTTCGTTATTCGAATTGTAATTGAAGTCGATCGCGATGTTGGCGTATGATGTTTGCTCCCTTTTATTACTACTGAAAATCCGATCATACTATTCGGCGAAAAAAAGTGTTCCAGTATTGAAGCATAGGTGAAAAAAACCGCAGAAAATCAGCAAACTATATGGAGTAAATTTATTCATTTTTTTCGTTAATATTCGTTTGGTCCTTAACCAATACGCTCTTGACCTGTAAACGAGAACAAAGACAAGCGAATAAAATCCATACCATATCCGGATTCGAACCCGCTATCTTAGCATTAAAGGCGCCACTCCTCAACATTTGAACTTATGTAAGGTTTTTTTTATCATTTATTCTTATCCTCTATCTACGACGTAATCTCTAAAGAGCATCCTAGGCGGAAGAGCTCGATTTCGTGACCCTGCAAGAAAAGATTATCGGCTGATCCACTCAACAGATTTATCACTAAGTCGAGAGCTCGGGTTATTTTTCCAGGCTGCATCGGGAATTGGACTCTCGCTGCACGGATCTCGCACTGGGCTCGAAGGGGGTAGTAGTAGGTGGGGGATGTGGTGACGGAAGGGTGTGGCTCCCGAGGATAGTGTGGATTCGATTCTCTCTCTCTCTCTCTCCCTCCCTCTCTCTCTCCCGTGGCCTCGCGATCTCCCTCGGGGCGATTCTGTACCGTTTTTCCCGAGTTCGCCGTGGCGCCAACCCACTCCACTCCAACATTTGCCGCGATACGACGTTGCCAATTCTACTCTCTCCCCCTGTATTTCTCGACGCGAATAAAAAAGTAAGATCGGAGGTGATGGATTTGCGATGTTGTGTCAGAAAGGGAAGAATGGAGGGAAAGAGTGGGTTCAAAAGGGGGATTCGTAGAGATGGTTTTGGATATGTCCATCCCACGCTTTGCACTTTACTGGAAAAGACCGCGGATAGCGAGACCGCGCAAAGTGGGAGTGATTTTCCCATGAGAATACTTGATGAGCGCGACCTGAGCTCAACAAGAAACTATTCAGTAGTGACGCATTCAGCTGTAGTTTCTTTAATTTTTCTTATAGCCTCTGCGAGGAGCTAAAATATTTAATGATTTTTAATTCCTAGAGACCATTGTGGAACCGTGCAAAAGTGAAATCGATGGGCATGTAATGCGAGGTAGTATTCTAAATAAAAAACCTTGCTAAAGTGAAAAAGTGTAAAACGAAACCGTGCAGATCGTGAGATGAGTGTACAGTGAGTCTTTGCGATCGTCAGGAAATCGTGCGTGCATGCTTGTGTGGGTGGGTGGGTGCGTTAGATCGAAAAAGGAAGAAATCCATATAGGTAGTACTATATACATGTGTGTGTGTAGCAGGAAATTTCGAAATAAGATTCATTCTAGATTCATCCTCCGATAACGTCTTACCTACATCACGGACGAGGATGAAGGTGATGCATGTCCTCTCGGAGGTAGCGGAGACCTCTTCCTCCAAACCTACGGCCACAAATCCATCATTTGTTTTTTTCCCTACCCCTTTATCCCGTAAAGATCTCCCCGTCTGTCGTTTCGTGCTTTACACGTGTAGTGTTTTTTTCCTTCGAGAATTTTTTGCATGCTGATTTTTTATGCCGCTATCTCGAGTATAGTGTTTTTTTTCTTCGAGAATATTTTGCATGCTGATTTTTATGCCGCTATCTCGAGTGCATTTTTATTATTTTTTAAGAGCCGCGCTTTAAACGTGCCATAATCCGCCGCCATTCTGACTCTTATGGGTTTTGTAATTTGGTTGCTGAGGAGAGAGAGAATAATAATAATTGCTCTAAATGCTAAAAGCATGCAAATTTTTTCGGTCACGAACGCAACCGTGACCCCGTCCGCGATTTTCACGAAATAAAGGCGTGATATTATTGTCACGTGCCCCCGTCTCCGCTTAATTCCCGGGTGGGCGACTCGGATTTGCGTTTAGCGCGGAGTAGGAGATAATAAATTTCCTTATCGGCCGCTTTTTATTTACAGAGAGAGATTCAATATGAAAATTTTCTTTTTTCTCCTGGTATTATGTTACAAGCACCCATAAAATCTGTCCCGGCGACAAGGAATTAGCCTCCCCTTTCTATAAAAGATCCAAAGAGCGATATATCTCCATTTTCCCCCTTTCTCTCTCTCTTTCTCTCTCTCTCTCTCTTCTCTCTCTCTCTTCTCTCTCTCTCTCTTCTCTCTCTCTCTCTTCTCTCTTTCTCTCTCGGGTGGCAACGAAAAAAATCGATACTTCCTCAATATTGAGCGAATTTTTATCTTCGCTCGGGGCGTGGTCAATATATTTTAAAAGAATAACTATAAAGCGACGTTAATGGCGAGAAATTTCTCTCGCGCGATCGCGGATTTCTTTTTTCTCATTTCTCCCTGAGAGAGGTCCGTCATATTTTTTCTTTCTTCCCGTCCCTCTTCGCCGAGATACCCGAGTTTGTTTTGTTTTTTTTATTTTAGCACTCGACTGCATGGTGGGGAGTCGATTTACATTTCCCGCTCCGTGCCACTTGTGAAGGGGTTTAAGTCCGGAGAGAACATCACTCAACTCTCCCTCTCTCTCACTTTTATGCGAACCCTTTTTTCTGGTCGGAATGCCGGAGTTTTCTCGGACACACACACACACACACACACACACACACACACATATATATATATATATATATATATATATATATATATATATATATATATATATATATATAAAGAGAGAGATAGATAGATATGTAGACACAGAAAGAGGAAGTAAAAGAGAGGGATTAAAAAAAGACCTTCGGGTTGCTTTATTTTTTAACTCCATCAATCTCTGCGATCTTTCCAAAAAAAACCAAATTCATCATCGTAAAACGCTCCGTCGTGATGTAATTCGATTACGCGACAAAACTTGCCAACGCCGAAACCTCTTCTTTCCATCGGCATTATTTTTTCTCTCTTACTCTTCATGGGTCGATTTCAATCACGGCATTCTTGTGCTAATGGTGCTCTTTGTGTGTGTATCTGTGAGTTTCACTTTTTGCCTCTCTCTCTTTTTCAGTCAAATTCCCTCGTTACATTTGGAGGAAGTCCTCGGGAGATTTGAGTTGAAACTTCCTCCCTCTCTCACTCTCCTCAACAAAACTTCGTGCTTCTATATAGCCTTAAAAGCTTTCTCTCTCTCTTTCTCCCACTTCCTTTACGAAACTTACCCTTTTTAACCTCCTCTTCTCGAAAACTCTTTCTCGGAGTTTTAACCCTCCATCTCTTTCGGACGCCAGCATCACGTCCCCACTTGGTCAATCTCGATACGCGCTTTTGGTGTTCTTTCCCACGTCATTTCCTGTTCCCGTTTTTGGCCGCGGTTGCGAGGTTCGCTCGCCTTTTTTTTTGTTGTGTGCCCCGTTCGCAACATTTCAGGAGGCCCTCTCCCCTCCCTCCGTCAACTATCCTCTCGCTCTTTCTCCCCTCTCTCGCACGCTCCTTGTGATACTTACTCCACCGTGAAAACATTCCACAACCGGGAGCTTGACCGTTCTCCCTTTTCCCTCATTGAGCAAGGAGGATTCCCGAGGGCGGCGAGATTACGCGCGTCGCCCGCTCTTTCGCGCTGTTGATTCGACCCGGATAAAAGCGGTTTAGTTTTTGTTTTTCTTTGCGGGGAGATTGCGGACGCTTGTGCATCGTCAGCTCATTCGCTGCGATAAATTTTGACGAATAATTTTATTCGTTCGTTTTGAGTTCGCATAATGATATATTTTAAAATCCGTGAATATATTTTCAGTATAAATACCAGCCGACGTCCGCTCTTCCCAGGTATGGGAAGATAGATTTTACGAGTGCGAACTTTCTCGGAAGTGCGATTTCCCCGTCAATAACGACGTTCGGGAAACGGCTCGTGATGAGCTTTCTCGGCCGCTCGCAGTAGCCTCGGAGCAAGATAAATATTTTCACGTAGTGATTTCACCCTTTACCCATAATGAGGCCTAGCCTCTGTTCCCGGGGTTATTTATAGAAATTCCTCTCTTGCTTTTACCTCGAGCCATTTCCTTTTCCGTTTCAGTCTCTCTCTTTCTTCGTCTCTCTCTCTTCTCTAATGAGTATTCCGGGGCGCCATCTGCATCCCTTTTTCCCCTCGGAGAACATCCACGCATAGGGAGGGAGCCGAGGGAGTATCCATCTCTCTCTGCGGACCGCGTCGTCAACCTTGCCGCTCAGTCGGTTCCGCAGTATGCGTGTGTTGTGTGTGTACGTCGCTCGCATGGGGGAGAGCGTTCCGCTCCAACTCCCACGATTCCATACCGCTTCCTCCCTCCACAAACCTCCGCACGGACACCCTTCCTAAATAAAAACCACGGCCTACGTCCCTCTCCTCTCCTCCTCTCGACGCACGCTTCCCCTCCTTTCCTTCGCACGGAGAGATCCCCGAACAATCGCATCTCATCCACCAGAGTGAGGGCCTAATGCAGGAAAATAGGGAGAGGAGACGCGCCCCCTGCCGTCCATTGTCGTGCCGGAACCTCGACCTTCGTACAAACGGTCCGACGCGATGGAGGACCTAGGTCGTCCCCATAGAAAAATGGAGAGGGATCGTTGTCGTGCCTACGAACCATCGACTTTTGGGCAATCTAGGCGAAAACAACGGGCGCCGCGTATATGGTTTCGTCCCTTTCCCAATCCCCTCCCCCAATTCTATCCAGCCTCGCGTTCCTGGGACGGCCAGGTGAGGCGAAAAATCATTGCCAAGTACGGGGTTAACGGAGTTTGCGACGGAGGAGGGGGCGAAGCGAGTTGACGCGGGCGACGCAAACGCTTTTTGCCTCTGTGTTTGTTGTTCGAGCTATACCCACCGACACAAAAACCTCTCCAGCCCTCCTCTCTACATCCAAACCTGCTCTAAAATGCCGAACTTTGATGAAGTGGATCGGCATAGAGAGAGAGAGAGAGAATAAAAAAATCGAAGCTCTTCGATGCATTGGAATGGTCTTTGTTCTGATATCGCAGCTTTCGCTTCCGCCGCGCGCGGCGGCGACGCCATTGACGTGGCACATTGACGTTTTGATACCTCACCTCAAGGGGCGGGGAAGGGATGATTTTTATAGAAAATCTCTCCCTTTATCCGTCTCTCCCTCTATTCTTTGTGTAAGTCTCTCTCTCTCTATCCGAGCGCACGATCGTAGCGTCGAAAACGATCCTTCTGCCCTTTTTACGAGAGGAGAAAATCTCACCGATGAAAATCTTTCCGGTCGCGTTTTTTTCAGATTATCCCGATAAGATTCGCGGGGTAAGCGAGAGGAGCGAGGCGATTTTTAGAAGAAAAAAAGCTCCAGCTTTACCGCGGGAGGAAGGGAAAATGAGCGTTCAGTTACCGTGATGAGCGTCCGGCCATGGGGGATGGATGGATTGCGACCCTCGCGAGCCCGACGGTCCAACGATTTTCAAAGTCAAGATAACTCGGCATGGTCGAGCAGAACGTCATGCTCTTCGGAGCACAGGGCTTGGAAACCGGTAATGACGAGGGATGAAGTTTTCTGCATCCCCTATGAAAAACTTATGGCACTGAATAGACGGTTTCTAGGAAGGTTTTTGCGTGAATGTATACAGTACCGTAACTAGGGCGGGACAAGCGGGGCATCTGCCCCGGGCGCAAAAAATCCAAATATTAACTAAAAAACTAGAGAAGATGATTTTTTGAAGAAGGGGGGGTCACATATTTAACAGTTTGCCCCGAGCGCTAAAATAGTTACGGCGCTGAGTCTGTGTGTACCTGTGTGTGTGTGTGTATGTATATGTATGTGTATATATATACATACATACATGCCGTTCTTACCGTTTTCCATTAAATGTTTCTATCTCCTTAACCCTTCCGTTGTGTGTTCTGCACGTATGTAACCTACGAATGGTGGAGATCGCGAAGAATCACGGGATTGATCCTATCAAAAAAATACGTTCTTCTTTCGTTTATTCTTCGCGCGCCGATTCTTTACGGTTCGTCGGAGTGGTGGTTGACGTGTGTGGACTAGAGGCAAAGGGGAGGAAGGAAGATTGAGCTTGTTGACTACAGAGTAACAAATGCTTTACCTGCGTGTAAAGAAAAACGGGAAGAAAAAAGCGTGTTCTTTCGAATGTGTTCGTTGATTCCTTTTCCCTTATCGCACGTTCAACAAGGCTATCGCATTCCAAGTTGATGATTTTTCCTCCTTTTCCTCTCATCCCAATGCTCCTTTGCACTTTCGAATGAGCTTTTAAAAAAACACGTCCTCAGTCGTCTCGTCCCTGCGCCGTACTAAGGACCATCTCTTATAGTCACGTTGATTTTACTTAATCCAACCAAGTGCAGGACTCTTTTTTTAACGATTTTCTCTCTCTCTCTCTCTCCCTATCAACCTCCTCATCGCCAAAATGGCATACGCATACGCAATCATTTCTACGATCTCCTAGAAAATTGGAGATACTCGTAAAAGGAAAAATCGGCAGGAAACTAGCGGAATCCGTCAATCTCCCGCAACGCCGCTCTAGGCTTCGCATGATTTGACAATCCTCTCACATCTGGGTCGTCACCGGGGGGAATCTCTCTCTTCCCGTCAATTACGACGAGGCGATCGAATGCTTCTCCCTTCTCTCCCGCACGCATCGCTTCTCCCTCCCTCCCCAATGTCGCTTCTACTTCACAAACATACAAACCACGCGCGAGGTTTTTGCAGCTTCTGAATATCCCCACGAAAAAATAAAAGAATAGTGGCAGGCGCCCAAAGCTCCCGCATCCCCTCCCGTGCCATTTCCACATTTGTGTCTCCCTATGCGAAATCTCCCCTCGCTTCATCCATCTCTCTCTCTCTCTCTTCCTTTCCCTCTCCGGGAATTATTTTCCGTCTCTCATCTCTCTTCCCCGCCATTCCGCTCTTGCCTCTTCCTTTTCTCTTCTCTTTTCCATTCTACCATGCACTATTCTTCCTCTTCTAACTTACGCCCTCTTTCTTTGCATTTCTCCCCTCCTCTCTTTCTCTCTCCCTATCGCTAAAGCGGGACGTGATCATCCACGCACATGCGCGGCCATTTCGCAGCTTCCTGTTTTTTCCTCCTCTCTTTATGCAGCATTTCAAGTTTTGTTTTTTTTTTCGGATTTACTCAACCTGTTTTCTTTTCCCTTTCATACTCCTCGCTTTGTTCGCCTTTCTTTTTTAGATTGTCCTCGCGAGGATTATCTTTTACGCGAAGGAATCTAATCAAATCCACTGTTTTTTAAACATTTCATTCGATGAATTAATGTTTATATTTTTCTTTTTTCGTTGGTCAATGCTTATTGGTGTTGTTATTGCTGAAAGGTGGATTTGTGTTTTTTAATGCTGTATTTATTGACATTAGCAGTCTCGACAAGACTCTCCGTAGTCCATGAAATTTTCTCGAAAAAGAAGTGGGACATTTAGATCCCGTCAAGGAAAAAAGTTTTAAATCACCTTTCTCTTTTTCTCTCGGTCTTTCTATCTCTCTCTGTCTCTCTATCCCTTTCTTTCTCTTTCGCGCTCTCTCATCAATCAGTGGTGAAGCACGGAAGCGCAACAACCTCTCTCCGTCACGCCTGAAAGATTACATTCGTTTCAAAACGGAAGGGGAAAGGGAGAAAGGGAAAAAATTGAGTGGCGGGTTTGTTTATTGGAGTTAAGTACGTAAAGCTCCATCCTTTTCTCCAAACTCGAGAACAGTTTTTTTTGCGGATTAGATTCGCATTTCTTTACCAGGAGTTTTTTATTTCTACCCTCGACGATATCTCGTTGCGTTATCTGGAAAATTCCTTTATAATATTTCCTGTAATAATATTTCGTAATTGGCGGGTAATTATGTCGGTTGTATTTACACAATTGGTTAAGCCTTTTCTCTCCGTAATAATTTTCGTTGAATTTCTTGAAGAATATCTGTTGAGTGAATGTCAAAAAAATGCTACATTTCTCGCTTTCAGACGTTCGGAAACAAATGATTCTGGAAAGTATGGCCAGATTATAGAAACAACCATAGATGAAGTTTTTCATTCAAAGGAGTCGAAAAGTCTTTAAAAAATTTTTAATCATCCCGATTAAAAAATCTTCGCAATAAATTAACTATCTGTCGAAACAGCTATCCGGAAGGTCGTTTTTTTATAAAAAGAAATGGATTTTTTACAACCCTAGTTTTTGCGGGTCTCTCGTCATTGTCATTCCAAGGGTCGGCAACCCTCCTCCAATTTTTCGAGCCTCCCGAAAAATAATGGGAGGAAGAGAACAAAAGAGTGAGACAGAGAGAAAGAGAGAGATGGACTTCCTCAGTTGAGAACCGGACTCTCCTCTTTCTCACCCCTTTTTTCCTACTTCGCTTCCTTTCCCTCTCTTCCTTCTTCCCTCCTTTCCCTCCCTCTCTCCTTTCCCTTCTCCCTCTCTCTTCATCTGTCTCGAGTAGTGTGTCTTCTTTTTATTTCATTCTTTCTGCCCTTTTTTTTACAAGCTGGTTCACTTTCCTCGGTGTTTCCCGGAACCCTTGGTCTCAACTCCTCGTCTCTCTCTCCTCCTTCTGTCGCCCTCGATCTCCTCATCTCCTTTTTAATCTCCTTCCAGAGGAGATCATCAACGAATGAAAAAATTAAGAGAGAGGGAAGCTATCAGACGATGTCAGTATGAGATGGAGAAATACTTACCACGACTCACCTTTTTTTTAAAGTGAGAAGTTTTCAACGGAGCATACTCCTTTTTTGCCATATAAAAACAAAGGAGAGGGATTCGCGTTTTTTTTCAATAACGACTGCTATATGGCGAGGCGTTACAGGAGGTACTTGATGTCGTACGGCATAAAGCATGGGAAAAGTACAAAGGTGACGATAGAGGCGTCAAACTAGGTGGGGAGTTGGCGAAAATTGGGAAAAGAAAGATTATATTGGGGAAGATGTGAGATTAAAAGGAACGTGGGGCGTTTAAGAGGAGATAGGAAGTTTTTCCCCGGAGGGGCGAGGTCTTTGAAGACGATTTTTTTTACTCATCTGAGTAAGTCCCGGGAGAATGGAGAGGGAGAGAAAGAGATGAGATAGTGTGAGAGATGAGCGGACAGATGGAGACGTCTGGTCAGGAAGCTCTGTCTCTCTCTCTCCCGCAAGGGGTGAAGATACAGGAAGAGGAAAGGGAATGGAGGGCACTGAAAGTTAGTTGAAGTCAAAGTTGGAAGTAACGACGGAAGTAGGGGACGTCGTCGATGTTGGAAGGACGAAAAGTCGTTATCGAGACGCGGTTAGGAGGGAGAAATGGATGGGCATTGCTCTATACTTTCTAGCCCGATTCAACCCTTTCTCCATCTCTCTTCTTAAAGGATGACTGTATTTGTCTTTCTTCCTATCTATCACAGCTCTAATTGGGACTTCTGAACGTATCCAAAAAGTGTACATTTGCATATTTGGTGGAAGATCAGCATTTTCGTAATTTTTTGGCTCTTCCTTCCTAAATTATATAGCCCCTCAAAGTTATCAAGAAAAAAAATACAAAATTATGGGAACAACGTATTCATAAAAGATGATTTTAAGCATCACCAGTGGGGGTAGACGACGGATCTCCGCGATACTTTTTTCTTTTATTCTCGCGGATTTTCCTCGCAACCTCTAAGAGGGTAAACATTCTCACGTCCGAATTTTCTCCGAGGTCATAGAGACGTCACGTGTCTTTATAAAAAAAATAAAAATTGAAAGAGTTAAACGGTCCGGGTTTTTTTCCGACTCCTAGACGCTAGATAAACTCCCACTCTATCTCTCAGTATTTTTTCTCTCGATTTAATTCCGCTGAGAAGTCGCCCTCTCCGGTGAATCGGACGTAGTTTGTTTTTTTTAACCTTGAACGCTAGGAGGAAAAGTTTTCGGGCAATTGACTTGCCGCCAAGGGCGGTGGAGTGTTGGCACGCCATTCATGTTGGATTTATATTAGTCTTCTTGAGGGAGGTTATATGGGGTGAATGAAAAATGCGTAGTAATCAGCTTAAATAAGAACGAAAATAAAAATGTCCTTCATTGCTGCCCGCCAATTTTCCCCACTTCATATTTTGAGGTACTTGAGGTTTTTTTAGCTTTACGTACAGTCCCGAAAATGAGCTGAAAAGGCCGAAACCAAATTTAACTTATTTTTTTCATTAATAAAGTTTCCCTATCCCCAATTTCCCTCCTTTTATTAAATTTTAGAAACTTTTCCGCGAAAATTTCGCAAAATATTTTTTGCCACCGCAGGCAAACCGATATCCGCCGTTACCATGACAACAGTCGCATTCTCTCAGTTTTATGCCATAAATTCCCGGCGGCAATAATTATCAGCCTTTCGTACCCCATTCATCTCGTGAGCAGCGTAGTCGAATTGAGACACCGGTATGGCGTGTGCGTTTGTGTGTAAGAGAGAACAGAGAGAGAGAGGATGAGAGCTGTAGAGAGAGCAGAGGGAGCCCTTGTTAAAGGCGTGGTGCTGGTGTGGGCGACGATTCGCTTTTGCATTTAAGCTGCGTAAGCTCTCGTGGGCGCCAACCCCTTGGGCGAGAGGGCGGGAAATTGGGGTGGTGGAAGATTGAGCGTCGGGGAATTTCGTAATCGAAGCCTTTCGCAAATGAGGTGGCTGGCAGGTGGAGGGCTTCTTCGGGCGCCCCGGCGTGCCCGTGAGGTCGTGGCGGGACCGTGGGGGAGAAGGGTACGTCTGCGCATTTTATAACGCGTGGGCAAGTTGGGACGCGCTTGCATACACGTTGTATCGGAGAGAGAGTCCGGGGGGAGGGTGGAAAGGGAGAGGGAGAGGATGGCAGGGTCGTACCCTGGCGCCGGTCCGAGGCCGCACGGGAAGCGTTCTTTTTCGTCCCGTTCCCGTAGGCGCGAGGGAAAATCCGATCTGGGGAATTTTCCGAAGAGGGGATTTGTGCCGGCGTAGGTGGTAATGGAAGAGGATGATGCGGGGGAGTGTGTAAGGGGCGAGAAAAGTCGATCTCTCCCTCTCCTCCTTTAACCTCCCGTTTCCATCCACATTACCACTCGTTGTAGAGAACAAATCCCACGTTAAGGCCTTAAGGAACAGGGAGTGACCTCGACTGGTTTAAAAGGGGCGATTCATTTTGAATCCCTTCAAGTCTTTTCCCTCTGACTGAAATGTTAGTCCCCGGAGAACTAAAGCCTCACCTTTATTTTTGAGCTAATAGGCGATTTATATGGTCATTACGTCCTCCGGCGAAGTTAAAAGTGGCCGTTTCCTATCTCGGAAACGAATGTTACCATAAACGGAACGGTAGGGAAAACGGCATTTTATGGATTTTCCGTGTAACTACGAAATTCCGGTCCTTTCGGTTTTAACGGCGGACGGCTATCGCTAGCAAAGGCGTATTTTTATAGTTTATAATTACTCTCAATCTTCTTGTCTAGCGGAACAAGATTACCTTCCACAAATTACGACTATCAAAGGAATTGAAAAATTCAATGAAATAGGTAATGTAAAAAATCCGAGCGACTATCGATGGAGCGTAATATTTTCGGATTATGTCGTCCTGAAAAGTGATATAAATAAGCGCATGAGTTCCTTTTGTGGACTTTTTCTTAATGGCGTGAGTCGGATTAGTTGGGAAGAGGTGGAGTTGGGAATTTTTTCGTGGAAATCTTATCGTCCGAACGATTTCCTGCCGTCACCTGACGAATGCTTATCTTTTTGATCTATTAGCCTTCGTGTTTTCGGCGAGCGCATTCATTTATATGTATATCGAATACTTCTCGGCCTCCAACGCGGACATATTCATCGTCGGACCTTGAAAAAACTTTGTACTCTTGGAGGGATTTTTTGATGGTGTAATAAAAGTTTCGAAAATTGCGGTACTAAATGCGAAAAGTCATTTTGTTTTCGATAAAATGCTGTACGATAGTCGGTTTTAATATCAGATATATTAAAAGGCACGGAAATTATCGAAAAAATCTTACGATCCAAAGATTTAATTAGCGAAAATTTTTATATGCTGGGCGTTTAAAGTGGCAATAAAAATCTTATGATATAAAAAATTAATTAGCAAGAATTTTTATATGCAGAATAATTAAAGTGGCATTGCATAATTAACAGATGGCGTGTCGTAGTTACACACGTGCAAGTCACCAACACGATTATCTAAAAAGGTATATTTTTAAATAGCCGCTACAGAACATTTTGCGTTATTGTTGTTGCCAGCAGATGTCAACTAATTCGCGCATAACACAGGTCTCCTCGCATTCTATCAAATTAGTATTTAACTTCTAAATCTTTGATCCTTCGTTTCCCTATTCTACAGTAACCATCCATTGATTGTTGCATTAATCTTGCACCGTCAACTTCTCATCTATATCATCCCTCTCGCTCTCTCCGCACCCTCCTCCGCCCCGAAGCACGCTTCCTGGGTTTCGCATCCCATATGTTGAACTCCTTCCCGTAGATTCCATATGAATAATTCATCCCCCTTCCTCTATACCCTCTTACCTCTTCTCCTTCCCGCATAACCCCAGTTCTTAGTCTCCGGAGTTAGCGCGGAAAAATCGTAGAGATGGGGAAGTAAGGTGGGCGGGGAACGAGGATATCCCACAACACGCGCCACGCCGTACTACTCGCCAAACTTAAGATCCGTCCAAAAACCGCGGCCATACAATTCACTCTCTATCTCTTCCACCTGCAACAAAACGTGAAACTCGTGAACACTTTCTCTCTCTATCTCTCTGCTGCGCCCTTTCCTTCCCGTAACGCTTTTGGAATCGTTTTTGGGAGCCACGAACCGTGTCGCTCGCGTGACTAATATCGCCCAGTGAAGTCTCTCCCTTCTATTGTCTTTCTCCTTCCCCTCTTCCCACAATTCCACAGTTAAACCAATGACCACTCCTGACCCTTTCCCTTTTAGCCATTCCCCTCCCTCTCTCCACCCACTCCTCCTTCCCCGCGATTTCCTTTCCTCCCTACCTCCCTCTACTACCTCTCTCCTCCACGTGCCTCCCTCCTCTCTTCCGTCACTCAAGATAGATCTGAAATCGGAAAACGCCTGGAGAGAAAAATCACTTACAGAGAAGAGTTCTGGTTTGGTGTGTGTGTGTATATATATATATATGCGTGTGTGTGTGTGTGTGTTTTACAACATACAAATAGACACAAGGAAAAATTCCAGATTTCCGGAGGTACTTTAAATATCCCGACGGAGAAACGTGAACGTGCCATTAGATCGGAACTTGAGTAACATACGTGTTCGGAAAAATTTAGCCTTTAAAAGCTGTCATTTTTCTCCGAGTTCGAGTTTTATGAAATTAGTCAATCCTTCACTTAATTTCACTTAATTATTTTTATGAGCATTGCGCTTTATATTTTAACACTTTCATCGATCGGTGAATCTCTGTATGAGGTCATATATGTTATATTGGTTAATTACTATCTATTAAATATACTTCGTCGATTTTTCAGTATGTTTGATTTAAGCCAGAAGATGTTGACTTGGCGTAATCAAATTTACATATTAATGAAATTGCGTCCCCGTAATCTCAAAATAAAAACGAAAATCTGTGTTTTCAAATAATGAAGAATTCATGAGAGAAAATATCGATTGGACCTCATGGATCGAATACTTAATTTTTCAATCTTAATAACATAAGATTCTGATGAGATAGTATCCGAATTAACGATCGGCGGACCAACGCTGAGGACGGCTACTTTGCGTCCGATATCTGATTTACCCGACCGCTTTATGGCAGCAGGAGTTACCCAGATCAACTGTTAAAAACATTTCTGATTGGAATCATGTTCGTGAACAACTTTAACCAAGGTGATCGCATGACTAGAAAACAAAACAAAATCTTAAGCGTTGGGTTAAAAAAAACTCGGCGGTATGCCTCGAGCGTTTCCAATCGGCAAAGAAACATATCTCGCCCCTCGCTTGGATGAATGCTTCGTTTGCCGTCGGCCCATCGTCGACAAAATCATAACCTAATAAACCATTAACGCCCAAAGACCCCCCGGATGCCTATTGTCCGAATTCAATGCGTCTTTATTACCCATTTCTTTTCTTAGGATATTTGGCGAAGGGATCGGGCGGTGGGTATTCTCCCTCATACTTGCCGATGTTTGCTGCTTCCTCCATCTCTCCCTTGCCTCCCTCTTTCTCTCTCTCAATATAGTTCAGGGTGGGCCCTTTCTCTCTTTCCCTCTAAGGGTTTGGCCCCTTCCCAAAGCGATGTCCTCTTCATTAGAGACCACTTCAGTACCTTCTCCTCTCTCTTTTCCCTCCCAGCCTCCCTCTCTACTTATCTCCTCTTATCCTCCCTCCCTTTCTCTACCCCCCCCCCCCCGACACACACCCCCCTCACTTCCTATATCGTCCTCTATTGATCTCCCTCGGTTACATTCTCCCCGTTGGGGAAAGAGAAAAGGGAGATCCTGGTTTAGAGGGATAGGGTGTGGGCGGTGTGAGGAAGATAGGGGGAGCGAAAGGGGCGGACGACCGCCTCATCCTTGTGTCCCTTCCAATTAGCGCCACTTGTGACGTCGATACGTACGCCTCAGGCAACGAAACCCGTGGATATCACCACCAATTACCCTTCTCCACTAGTACCCGCTGCTTCCTCCAAAGCCTTCCCCTCTTTCCCCCTCAGATGCTCCTCAAAAGCACCCTTTGTGACTTCTCTCCATCTCTCTTGGTATTCGCGATAGGATCTCGTTGTGTTTTGTTCTGACCGAATTCAGTCGTTTTTTCCCTAATCCGAACGGGGATTACGGTATGTACGTAGAAGCAGTATCGGATTTCGCGTCGTCGAGAGCAAAGGAGCGTCTTTTTTTGTTTTAATTTTTTTCTTTTTATTCCGGCATCGGCTTTTTCTTCGGAAACCTATAGATCGAGAGATACGACGGTTGATTAGTTTCATTTCCGGAGGCTTACATTACATCTTTGAGGCGGATAATTTTGGCAAATCCCTTATTTTCGACGAAAAATTAGGACTATTTTGGGCTGAAGCCGAGCGATTTACAAGATAGCCTCTCCAGGGATAATTTCACTTTCCTAAAATTTGTAGCATGCGAGGGTTAAAAGAAATTAATCTTTGCGGATTGATTAGTTAAGCGATCATTCTTGAGATTTAAACTTTAATGGGTGTGTGGGAATGTAATTTAAGCGCGTGTAATTGTTTGACAATACGTAATCTGCACACCGTACTTACAGCATTTGGTATTTCTCCTTTTTGTAGATATCATTATCAGCTATTCATATATTTATTAGGAGATTTATATTTACTCGCTTTGGTAAAGTTAATATATAAATACATGTCAACAGTCGCACATAAACTAGCATCACTCACGGTCATTTGCTTCATTTTTAATCAACCAAGACGGTTTAAATTTATCCTGAGGCGACATTGTGCGTACTGTTATGACAGCTATATAACCATTTTTTCCTCGCTAGAAAACGCGTTTATCAACCTCCTTATCCGCAGCCAAGGCCAACACCATGAGAGACCGACCTTCGAAGAAACTTTTTTGAAACTTTAAACCGGCAACCCAACCACCTCTCTTTCTCTTGCACAAGGCACTGAGTAAGGGAGGCAAACGAGCGACGTCTCTTTCCTCTCTGACGGTGACTTACATCTCTTCTTGCTCCTATAAACAAAAGGGCAGGTGAGGTCTCTCTCTTTATGTAAGGAGTCGTCCCTATAAATCCGTTGTCTCGAAATCCGTCTGCCCGTGTATATGCATCCTTCTTCGTAACTTCCTCTCTCTCTTGAGAGGGAGAGAGAATTCGAGATAGAGAGAAGTTGGGATTTATATTCCTTGTTCGTTTCCGGAATCCACGAAAAAAACTTTCCTCCTCTTAGATTTTCCTTGGAATCCTCCCGTTTTCTCCCATCTCCTTTCGAACGTTCTCCCTGCCAACGCGAGAAAACCGTCAGAGTGAGGAAAGAAACGTGACGAGGAGAAGGATAATCTAGGGAAGTTTTTTGATGCCATCGGGAAAGTCTTATGTCCGCGCCACTCAAACCCTACCCCACCCCCCCACCCTCACTCTCTCATTCTCACTCCATCTCTTTTTTCGAATCAGAACTATGTCCTCAGTTGCATCACTTCGCGGAGAGAGAGTGGCTTCCTGTAGAAAATGAGGGGAGAAAAGTTACGTTAGGGTGGAGTTTGTTGGCGCTGGTGCCTCTGACTCCTTTCTTGATACTACCCTCTATTCCTTCCACCTCCCTCTATACCCGACCCCTTCCCCTCCCAAAAACACCTTATCTCCCCGCTCGTCTCCGTACATCCTCTTTTTCCTTCGCGTCCATTTCTCCCCGACAACGCAGGCCGACCTCATCTCATTTTACCCCTTCCTCAGCTGGCTTAAAGCTGTCCCGTAGATTAGAATCTCCTGTACCTCATTCTTCCTCCCTCGTTCCCTATACCTCCTCCTTTACTACCTGCCTGCCTCCTCCGGGTTAAGAGAGATCCGAAGGTGTACTTCAGCCTCTCATCCTCCCTCTCCCGTTTTACTTCCCCCTCCCGCCGACCTCTTTAGTCCTCGCTCTGCCTCTTCCAGCACCCTGCTCACGCCCCAGACGTGACCGTCTTGACACCTACTTGACGTCCCCTTAATTTCTCGCTTTCGACCTCGTTGGGGCAAAGGGAATGAGAAAAAAACTCGCCACTGTTTACCGTCTTGAACCTAAAGACGTCGCTCCTTTGCGGTAACGCGGGCACAAATCCCCGGGATCCGTCCTTTTCCTTATGGGAAGGGCGGGAGGAGGTCGTAATTCAGCGACATCCCTGCCGGGTTTAAAGTATCTTCGTGCGTGTGTGGTCTTGTTTTTCGGCGCGTATCTGAAGACTTTTACTTCGTCGGGTCCGTCGTATTCGCGGAGACCACACGTATAGAATGCCGATCGGAAATGCCTCCCTCCTCCCCCCTTCCGGTTTTTGATCTCTCAATCTATTCGCAAAATGTTCCAGTCGTGTCTCTTCATTTTTTTCGCAATCTACCTTTTGTCGGATAGGCCACCGCCCAGAAACGGCCGCCATATTTTTTTTTAAACCCCGCTCGTTCGGTTTTCCGGGAAAGAGATAGGGCTCCTCCTCGTGTATCTGCCGTCATCTATCTCTCTCTCTCTCTCTCTCTCTCTCTCTCATTATTCTCTCTCCCTTGCGGCGACTGTCTTTCCCAGATCGTTTCCCGGTATCCATAGTTCTCTCTCTGGCATCCCCGGCATCAGTTTCCTTTCCCGACGAATACCTTTTCCAGAGATTAATCCAGATTTCCAGGATTCGGGCGTCGTCTAATACGCCTTTCCAGAGTAGAGAATCGTTTCGGTTTTTTAAATCTCGTATTTTTTTATTTCAAAGTTGTATCGGAAACGAGGAAGTCATCGGCTTGGGTGGGCGAGAGAGAAAAATTTGGGCGAAGCTCGAATTTGGTTACTCATTCGCTTTTTCCCCCCAACGTCGGATGGCATCTGGTGGAATAATCCCGAGATACGTTCCGAATATCACTTTTCTCGGAATAATTAACGGTTGTTAGCCCATTGGGGAGAGGAGTTTTTGGGAAATTTATGCGAAATTAAATCAGCGAATTAACGTCGCCGTGCTAAAATCGATATTCTGCATGTTTCGCTATTTATTATATTTTCACGTGGCCTTCGCTTCATTTTTCCGAGCTAAATCAGTACTCTCTACGTACGATTTTAGAAATTTCTCAAAATTTATATTTAATCGGAAAACGCAAGAAACCTAATTAAGCTTTGCACAAAAGCGCCTAATCGGCCGAACGCAGTATCGCATGCTTTGTAAGCGATTACGTAAATCTATTATTTACGATTTCTAAACTTTTGGCCCTCCCTATAATTTACGAACTCTTGAGCTTTATAACTCAGGTATTTTTGGGGAGTACCGATCAATTAAGCCTTCCCGACCCTCACTCCATCCCAATCCTCTCTTTTCTTCCCAGAGATAGGAAAGAAAATCTTTAAAAAATCTTTTCTGGAACAATTTCTTCCCTTCCTTCGCTCTTGATCTTTACCCCCATCCTACCTCCTACCACTTCTACCCACCGACGCTTTCCGCTTCCTTCGTCCCAATCGCTAAAGTCTTGGAGGCGATCCAGCCGCGAGGGTCTTCCATCAGGAAGGGGGAGAAGAAGAAGAGTAGAATACTTCCCTATTGCAGGAGAGAAATAGAGGAGAGAAGAATCGGAGGGAGAGGAAAGAAGTACGAAGGATTACCGTCCTTGTGGGTGGGGGAGATTAGATCGAGACGAGGGTGATGAGATCGGACGGGAGAGTAGGTGTTAGAGGGGAAGATAGATGCATTGACTCTCCTCTTTGATAGAAGGGAGGAACGGATGGGGCGACGTCTCCCGGCAGAAGTCGAGGAAGCAAGCTATTAGGAATCCGGGCTTGTTTGCCGAGAGAGGAAGAAAATCCAGCTAAAATCCCAACTAACGTCAAACAGTTAAAACTTACGATAAATATAGCTCCGTTCTCGGGTTTGTTTTCTTCGTTAAGTTAATTTGAGGTGGTCCTTATTGTTCACAATACTGGAACGAGATGGGTTTAATCACGGAATTGCGGTTTCCTTCAACCTCTCCAATATGGGTTAGTAATGTGATAATTATAGAAGTGAATTATGGTTTTCCCCATTGTATCCTACCACGTTTATTAAACAGGCCGTATCCTTTGAAGAGATTTGAATTTTAGTCGTTACACGGCCTGAATGTCCCCATTAAGCGAAGGATAATTGCATTAAGAGAAAGGTAGAATTTCCGCGGATATCGGTTGTCGTCATTCCGCGAAATTAAGCAAGTCTCCCTCGCGTTGGAGGGCATGGAAAATGGCGACGGTTGCAATCTCTCGACGCTTGAGAAGAAGGATCTCTTTACCGGAGAAGGTTACGCGAAGAGGGTGGAAGAAGGTTAAGAAGAGTTGAGGAAGGTTGGAGGTGGGAGGGTTCTGCGGTGGGAGGGGCGTTTTATTCCTTCTCCGTAGCCGATTACTTTCCCCCTTGGCAAGTACCATTTCAGGCGACGGCTGAGGGCATCATCATTCCTTCCCGGAAAGTTCCACCCACTCTCTTCTCCTTTTCCCGTCCCGTTAGAGACGGAGGACATTTGCTGGCTGGAAGATGTGTGAGAGTGAGTTTCGGTTCGGAATCCGAGAGAAAGGGGAAGGAAGGAGCGAAGGCAGAGGCATTCCGCGAAGGCGAAGGATAGGTCGAATAGGTTTTTAAGATTTTTTCTCTCCTGCGAGGTCGAATGAGGTCAAGTAAAATGCACGGCTCTCTTTTCTCGGCGACGTTAGGAGAATGGTGGTGTTGGCGAAGACGTCGTAGACTTTTTTATTTCCTTCCCATACCTCCCTCCGATCCTATTCCTCTCTCCCTTAACACCGTTCGTCCCGGAAGAGCTTACAGTAGACGAAGGAAAGAAAATAGGCAGGGAAAAAATGGGGATAATAATCTTGGGACTGAAATTTTGCTATGTGAGAGTGGTGGTTCTTTAGGGGTGTGAGAAGCTGGGTACACAAAGATAATGAAATGCCTCGAGAAAAAATTAACCTTCCGCGGAAATCCCAAGAAGCGAGGTTATGTTGGGAAGATAGAGAGAGAGAGAGGAAAGGGGTAGAGTTCCGAACAATGCACGTGGCACACTAATTCTGAATAATGAGACCCGAATTGCCGTGGTTGTTCGCGAATTTTGGCAGGGGTCCAAAGTCTGAGGAGGTGGAGAGGTTTTCAGCGAACTTCCCGTTAAGAGACTTTGCCGAAGTGAAAAAAGGTACTTTCTGAGAGGGAGAGAGAGTGGGGGAGGAAAAAAGTGAGCTAAGAGTTTGAAACGGATTACACACTGAAAATCCCTCTTTGATTCCTTCCAAAATCGATTCCGAAATCTCCTTCACCGCAAAACTCCTCTCCTTCCATCCCTTATATAACTTAAGCTAAAACTTCGCTGGAAGGAATCCAAAACTGCGGAAGATTTTCTCACGTGTCTTGGAGCGGGAAATATTTTGGAAAAGACGCCTCCCTCCCCCACCCAAAAAAACCCTGAACGGTATTTATTTATTTTTTTAAGTGCCTTACTTCGAAGGTGGGTACGGAACACTGCGGACAACTTCGTGCTTATAGGGAGTCGAGAGAGGGTTTTTGGGGGTGTCAAGGTGTTAGCGATAGGAGATGTTTCTGTCGTCTTTGCATCGAGACTGCCCTTCTAATCCCTCCCTTCTCCCCCCCCCCCAAATTCTCCCTCCCCCCCAAATTCTCCCTCCCCCCCAATTTCTCCCTCCAACCCTTCTCTCGCTCCGCTGAAGGCGACTTCGATGGGTCGTACCGATAAGGAGGTAGTTACATCCTCAGGGAAGCTCGGATTTTTGAGTGCGTATATGGAGAAGTCGAGAAGGAACGAGGGAGATAGGAGGCTGAGTGCTAGAGAAGGGAACGCGCTCTTCTGAGAATAATTATACGTCCAAGCCTTTAAACCGGCCGATACGGTCGTGAGAGAGAGAGTAAACAGACCAATAAACGCGTGCGTCTGTTGATAACTTGTAGTGGTTTTGAATGGTCGGGCGAACAACTAAAGTTTATAGCGTCCCGTCGTGTTTTTTCTTCTCGATTTGTTTCCTTTTGTTTTACAGGGAAAAAAGCATAGGCAAATGATCGTTAACATTTAATAAAGTGGCATGTATGAATTTTAAAGAGTTCTTTGAATTGATTATGTAACGTGTAATTAAATATTCATTCAAAAGGCAACGCAATAACTTTGGTTTATGATTGCGGAAACGGTCAAGGACCCGGAAGTGCCTCTTATTTTAAGAATTCTTTACGAACCTAATTTTAATACGTTTCGGAAGAATATCTATACGCTAGTAATAATGAATGCTCATTAGGTTCCTTTGTACGAAAAAGGGAGGAATTAATCGGAAAACCAGGTTCTTCCATTGGCGGCTTTTTAGCCAAGGTTACAAAATCTCTGCTGGAAACTCTTTTCCTTTCTCTACGTCTCTTTTTTTAACAAATGGAACGGTGAAGTGACTGGTAGGGAGAGATATTACGGCTCTCCCCGAGCGCTCTCTTCCGGACCCCTCTTTCCGCCCTCGAATAATCGTTTAAAGGCTGATTTGAGAGAGTAATTCCCGTCGCATAATTACGTAACAGATAGAGAGAGAGAGATAGTCGGTCGACCACTTTTAAGCCTCTTGTCATCCACTTTCCTCTCTTACTGCCTCTCAAATCCCTTACCACTTTATTCCTTTCACTCTTCTCTCTACATCCCAAATCACTCAAACCTGATTGCCTTTTCCACTCTCATAAGAGCCTTTACCTCTCTCTCCATCTCTCACTAACCATTCCATAAGATGCGATTTCCAAACAGAATTACCTCGGTTGCTAAAAGCCGACGAAATATCGAGTGACCCCTACGAATTGATTTATGAATGGCCTTCGTCGTGATTCAATAAGATACTTTAATCCGGCGTAAAATGGTCGTTTTGGCGATGGAGGGAGTGCGCTTCACATTTGCCTCGTCACATTTGATCATGTTTGCCTTAAGGATGAACTATAAGGCGTGACACTCAGCTGCATGTATTCGGTCGATGTTAAAATATAGCGGAATCGATCTTTTGAAAACTAGAGTATTTGAGTAAAATAATAGTTCGAAGGTAAGCTGCATGCATTGTGACTTATTTGATAAATATGTGGCTTTTCATGGTTTATTGTAAAAATATTTCCTATAATGACGTTAGTTAATAGAGTTGCGATAGATATAAATAGAACAGGAACCTCAATTTAAAACAATGAGCCATATACAAATTATTACTGAGGCAAGAAAAATTCTAAGCCTCATAATCTGAAATTTTATATAATAAATATCCTTAGGATGGAGACGACAGTAATAACAGTAATGTTTTCGCCTATCTTATAATTTTTTCTTAAAATTAATTTGGCCGCATAAACGCAGTAAACGTTTGAAAGACTCTTCCACAAGTACATACTATGTTATCCATAAATTAATTATATTTATTATACATGTTCCATAAAGAAATTTCAATGGTTGATCAAACATAACAAGATACTTCTATATAGGAATTAGAAAAAAATAAAATCCGTCTCCGCTCGTTTCTATTTTTTAAATTGGAATGCCATGTCTTTTCGAGAGTTAACCTCCATACTGCTATCTTCCCTTGACTTTCTTCCGAGAAATGAAAATTTTCGCGAATATGTTTCTTCGCGAGTCGACCCTCTTTTTTATCTTCCCGGAACGGGCTCGCGTGGCGCTGACGAGAACGGGCTCTCGTCGCGACTTTGACATACTTCGGAACGTGACGCACTCAGATAAAAAGACAATCCGGTGACGTTACGGTAAGCGATCGTGAAAAGCACGCCAGTTGCTTCTCTCCCAGAACCTCTCCTCAAATCTACTCTTACGTATTCTACTCTCGTCTTCGATTAGCTCGATCGGCGGTTCTGAGTCGGGATTGCGACTTTGCTCGCCCTCATCCTTACCTCAAGGAAGATGCAGTCTAAAAAACCGGACATTTTGGCCAGATCAACAGGTGGAAGGGGATAAAACCTCTCGGTGTCTCCGAGAATGTTTCTTTTTATTTGGAATATGTTAGCAATATTCTTTATATTTTGTTGTTCCAAAATGGTGGTGAATTTATCAGCCTGTCTTATTTATGCATTTAAAAAGAAACAAGCCATTTTTCCTAAATTAATGAGAGCATTTCTACCCAGATAAATTCATTACGTTACATTTTATGAACTTTTATGTCAGCAAATCTTTTCTTCCTGAAGAATCTTTCATTTTTCCCGACTTCGTTGATGTTTCCGTTAGTTTCTATGATACTGCAGAGTATTGTAGCAGAAAAGCAAATTATAATCCGCGCAGTTGCAACACTGACAAAAGAAAACGTTTCCGTTGTGGCGCAATTTTATTAGGATAAAAAACCCGACGCGAAATGCATCAAAGTGATAGCGGCGGCTATAAAAATGCTTGGTTATATTCCATATAAGGTCCGTTGGATTATTACCCGGAGTCCCTTTTTGTGCACGGAACATCATGATGCGGAGAACATCCGCCAAATAGTAGTCCCGCAAAAGGAGGAAGGATAGGGGAGGAGTCGGGTCCAAAAGTCCTCTCTCAATGTTTTGCCTCGTTAGCGAATGGAAAGCTCAGAGGCAGAATCAAGTACCATTTGGCATTATTCATTTGACCAACCGCCCTTTCCGGCGAGGCGGGATGACAAAAAAATGAACTCCCTCGTGCATCATCGCATGATTCGTAAAAAAGGACGACTTTTAACATTTGCGACGCGTCGTTCTTCATTGTCTACGTGGAGGATTCCACTTTTTTGCGTCAGGTCGCGCTTTTTTATCATATAAGGCCTCGAACTCGCATCTGATTTCCACCTCGCCACTTCCGACCGACACGTTTTTTCGCAAACAATTCGGCCAAGGCGTTTGTATTTATCTCGCGATTCTCTCTTCGAGTTCAGGACACGAAACCTTAGACAACTGAAGAAAGCCTTAGAATGTCAGGTCAAGACGGCGCTTTCCGATTTTAGAAAACAGTTCTCTAGATATATACTTTCCTTATACACAACAACGCCAGCGAGTCCCACTTTTAACCGTTAAGCATCTCAGCCTGACGAAACTCCTCCGATCCTGTTAACGGAGTAGAAGTATGTCTCACGCTTGCCAAGTTTGGAGGAAATCCATTTTATGCATACCATATATGCGTCGTTAGCCATTTGCGAGCGTGGGACGGGAATGGTGTTGAGCAAGGGGTTTTAAGAATCGTTACGAATCCTTGAGACGAAAGGAGTTCGCGAGGCAATCTTGACAGTTTCTATTTCAAATGTGTTCTGGGAAGGTGAAATTCGACGGAAGAATTTCAGGCTTGGGACATAATGGAGATTAACTGTTAATTCTTGAATGCCTTCTTCCCTATTCTTCGTTGCGCCATTTGTGTGGTTCGAAATAGTTAATAACTTTCGCGACAGGCATGTTACTCGAGCGATGTAGCATTATGATCGAGGCTCCAGATACGATATTAGAAAGTATTCGCAATTACTACCGTTACCTCTATAAACGGGCGTCTGTTTGTCTCAACCCATAATATGGCTTTAATTGTCTCTTAGAACGGAATTGGTTTGTGTCCTTCTACTCTCTCGCCCCGTCACGGGGATATTTTTAACATCGTTTAAAACTTTAGCGAAGATACGAAGACGCGGTTTCCGGACCCTGAATTTTGCGTTTTTGCTCCGCGTTAAAAAAAAGCTTTTCGGACAAGACGAAGGAAAAATCATTCCTACTTTTAGCTAATTGGTTTATGAGCGAATCCAATTACCGCAAGTAGTTACTAAATGCAAAAGAAAATCACATTACGCCTCTAAAATGTTGGGTGGGGAATGGAACAATGTCGCGAGGTGGCGCGCAGCTAACTAAATCCTCTTTTGAAAATGGGACAAATACGAGGGATTCCGTGAGGTAAGCGAGGTAGGACGTAATTCGATTTCAGATTTTTTAAAGCGACGGTTCTTTTGACGGCGGCAGCTTGAGAAATTTCCGGTCGTGCGGCAGGAGAACGGGGATGGAGAGAGTGAGGAGGAATAAATCGGTCGTCGCAAATTCATAAGTAGATATTTTATTTCGAATAAATTTTCTCGCTTCCTTTCCTTAATTAAATGGTAAATAAAATTTGTATAAATCAGACTTTAGTAAAATTCCACTATTTATTCCATTTGCGGCAATAGGTATTTTTTCTTTCTTTATAGAGTAAAAAAGTCTCGCGTGCTTTATTAGAAGTTACTATCGTTGAAACATCCTTAGTAGGAGAAATTCTGATCTGGTTTTCATCTGGTTGGAGATTCTCATCGTCTCAATTTGATTTAAGAGTAAGACGATTTCCATAATTCTCTATTGAATTTGTTCCAATAATTAAACAACGTAGGTGTCATCTTAAAAAGACGGAATGCGTTTGATCATGGATAAGTACCGTCAAGTTAGGTCTATTTTAAAGGTGCTTCTATTATGGATATCCTTCTTCTTGATTGTGTACGGAAATCACAGTAATTTTCTAAAGAATTTTGAACAATTTTATATGCACATAATTCATACCAACATTTTAATTTGTGCGTATTTGGAAGGTAATGCATACACTACTAGAAGAGGATTTTTCGTTGTATTTTGTAACAGTTTACCGTTAACGGTAATTTTTATGAATCTATCCAAAAATCCATTAACAAAATCTTAGCCAAGTAACCTAGCATTTTGGCAATGGCAGAGAAGTGAGCAAACCTGCAAGTCCCAAGATAAGATCTTGAACCTTATTATCGGAAACCGGATAAATGCCGCCCGCCCCCGCATGCGCTAAAATTTATCCCCGACATGCAGAACCATTCCGAGAGAAAAAGCAACTCCATAAAAAGGACGAATCGGATTAATGCCGCGTCTTCCATTCTCGAGCCTAGGAGAAAACGATTCCGGGAGACTGGAGCGTAACGCAACCCGAGACGCTCTCCGAGGATCCATGCAAACATCTTCTGCAGCGTGCATGGTGACCCATTTTCTCTCTCCACCTCGCCTCGTCTCCTATGCAAAACGTCGAAGTCGAACTAAGGAGAAACGTGCGTAGTAGTCGAGTCTAAGTCACGTGCGGTTTTAAATAGAGAAAGCGTCGCGCTTCTTTCTATTTTTCCCCGAGTGCTCCGAGTCTTCTCCGTGGAAACGCTTTTACAAAAATTGGATCGTTCTAAATTGCTCCCGTCGTTTTATACGTGCGTGGTGTCGTCGTTAATGGCTCTCATTCCAAGGGAAGGACACGGGCAAAAAAAAAGAAATATCAAAAATAAAACCGCTTCACTTACAAACACGTGGGACGTTCCTCGCGACCTTACTAATTTTTTTATCCTTTCCGCCGTAATTATTACCCTCTCTTTTCTTTACGAGCCTTATAGCCACTCCGCGATGATTGCCCTCAAAAAGGTCATCCCATATATAAACTGTCGGAATAAATTTAAAACAAGAGAGAGAAGAACTGCATAGCAAATTACATGAGGCGCCTTTTTTCACGGACTGCTATCTTTCCTTCGGAGTAAAGAATCGCAGATGCGATGTGTTGTCGATTGCCTACGTTTGTAGCGGCATGTACTCTTTAGCAATTTATTCCGATTACTCCCCAGCAGCCGATCCTAGATCCACCCCATTTATACCATATATATTCCTAATGTAGAAATATCTATCCTGGAATTTTGGCGTTTGTAACTCACGTCATTTTTAGTTATGTTTTACACGGACAGATGGACGGATTTAAAAAAGGCATAAACGACTGTTTTTAGACAAAAGCGCTAAAAATAATGAAACCTACTTTTATATGCACTAAAAAGTAAAAAATGCCCATAACATTTACATAATTTAATGTTTCAGAAAGTAACAATAGAGTTGGGAATGCAAAAGTCGTGTGACAAAGAAATATTAATGAAGATTTATTTGTCAAACATTACGCTAGACAACTTTTATATTCCCAAAACAATTTTCACTTCTTGGAATATTCAATTATGTGAATTTTAGATTTTTAGTGCATATAAAACGTGATTTCATTAAATAAATTTATATATATTTTTTTTGTCTTTAGTTAAAGATTAAATTTTCCTCAAAGATTTTCGAAAGTACAACAATTTTAATCACTATATATGTCTTCATTATCCTAAAATCAACGAAAAACTGAATATTTGTTTATTTCGATACCGTCGTATTGTTTATTGCAACCAAGGTATTGTTTAAACTGCAAAAAACGTCAACATTTCGTGAATATGTCGATAGATGCAACGCAAAGTTATTATCCCAGTCAATCGTACGCACTTACACGAAACCGGGAAGAAGACGTCAAATTATCGCGTTAAAAACTAAATTGTTGATGGATTGGACGCGTGTTTAAAAATTGAAGGCAGAAAAACCAAATTTCGTTCTTTTAGGCGTTTGTTTTTTTAAGCCTCGAACTCCTACGATGACTTAAGTTATTTTAATATGCGAATGATTAGTGTGCTATACTCATTCCCTTGTTAACCGAATAAAGAAAATAAACTTTCCTGAAATCGAACCCATGACTTCAATGTTGACGGCAAGCAACTTCAAATATAAAAGTTGCGCTACCAAGTAATTCTTGGAAGTATTATCGTAAAATAATGAAAAGATTCTAAGTTATAAGCGACTTTCCCATTCTCCCGTTTAACTCCGTACACTGAGTTATTTTGTACGCGGACAGACGAACGGATGAACTGAATATATAAGCGATTTTTTAAGAAAAAAGTGCCAAAAAGAAACGAAACACTGTCGCTACCTTCTCTTCTTCTGATTAGTATCCTTTTATGAAATATCTCTCTCCCCTCTCATCATTATTAAAAATTTTTAACGTCGATGGGTTTTCGAGGGAATTAAAAAAATCCCGTCTTCTCCCATTTATCCGGCAGGCAATCTTTATGGCATCTTATTCGCTCCACACCCTATCCAATGACCAGATCTAAAAAAAAGATCCGTTTTTTGGTAGGTTGGGAGGATCGAAAAATAGACTTGATAAACGCATTAAGGATTCAAGACGCGCAACAGCGTTTACCTGCCGTCCCGAGCGTTGAAGTCTCCGCCCCCTTCTCCGTCCACACCGGTCGGGCCCATGTTAATATCACCGGTTCCTCTATGCCTCCCCTTTCCCCTTTAGGCCGTCTCGGAGGGGGGGTGGGTGGTTTTTCGCCGCCGTGTTTTGTTTGAAGGGTTGAATAGATGGAAGGTCTCTCTCTCCTCCCCTAAAAGTCTTCCAAGCTCAGCGGCCATGTTAAAGAGTGGGATTGTATATATGATAAAGGCCGAAGACCTCCTTCCCTCCATACCTACTCGCTCTTCCGAATGGTAAGACTTTGAGCTTTGCAAGGAATATTCGCCACCATCTGCCTTGCGCTAAGCCTCGCGAATTCGAGCTTGGCGGTGGATGCGATAGAATTCGACGGTAAAACCGAGGAACTGATGTGAATAATCTGTATGGGCGATCGGATTAACCCTCTCTTCGTCCCATAAGCTATAAAAAGGAAGCTTATTCGAGGATTAGGCGGTTCTACGTGAATGGAGAACTCGTGCGCATGACGTTTGCTTCCATTAGAAGATGGGACCGCTCAGAAAAACAACTCCTTCCACGGATTTACGGTCGGATTCCGAATTTTTTAATGTTCTAAAACGGAACGGGTTTCTCGTATACTAGCCTCGTAAACAAGTCGTTGCGTCGGCGTTTAGCTCGGAATCTCCGACAGCGTCAACTCTGCATTTTTGTGTACGGATAAATCAAAACTTCCGCGTTTTCTAAACTTCACGTAAGTTGGTTATCTTCTACCCAGATTCACGACAAAGCATCGTTATTAACCTTAAACCTAGGAGATTTAAAAAAAGTAATCGCTTCCGCCTCCCCTGATATGTTTTACGAGTCGGAGAGTCATTTTGACCTCCATCGCGCCGTTGTCACCGTGAATAATATGTTTCTCCGTAACCTGAAAGGTCAAAAGGTGAGTCAGGTATGGGAGAAAGTCCTCCGCGGAGAATTATTCATCTTCAGCGCCTCGAAATTATCCGCCTCCCTTTTCAATGTGATTCAGTTGTAAGAGGCGGCAAAAGTTTTTTCCACTCCTCCAGACCGAAACGCTTTCTTCCACCGACTGGTGGGCGATATGCGCCCAGCAGCCGTGACGCCGTCTTAAGACGTCATCGCCCAGCGTGGTGCCCGCGTCTTGCATATCCCGTCTCCGCCCCACCTCCCCTTCTTCCTCCTCCTCCTCTTCGCTACCTACCTTCTCCCTTCCTCAACTCTTTCTAACCTTCTCCTCCCCAACTCTCCGCTGATTTACGCGTGGGCCCTACGGCGCCATCTCTTCACAAGCATCCAATCTCCGACGCGGTTTGCCTCTCCTCTCTCACTATGAGAAACAAGTTGTGTTGTGTAGTGGGAAGTGGGAGAGGCAGACCAGGAGTTTGTGCTTGGAATAAATAGGAGATATAGTGGAGAGAGAAAGGTGATGGGGGGTGGTGGGAGGGGGTTCAGGAGAGGGGAGCGTGGATGGGAGGAAACGGAAAAAGGGAGGGGAATGCGTAGAGAAGGAGGTGGGGGAGAGGAGAGAGGATTTGGGAGAGGTAGATTCTGTGTTTAGGGATGGGGAGGGAGGACTTTTGATGAAGTTAGGAAAGAGAAGGGTTCCTATGAGTTACCATGTGGCACTTCTACGGAATATCTGGGGAGTTTTCCTCGCGTTCTAAAGCCGAGTTTGTTTTGTTTGGCCTTTTACCGAGATGCGAATGAGCCGAGGGACAGCGTTGCCGCGTGCCTTTTGTTGAACCTCGACCCTTTTTTTGCTTTTTATTTTAATTCTTCCTCCCCCTCCTTCAGCTTAGTCTTTTCGGTATCTCTTTTATTTTTTAACCCGGGGATAAAAGCTGCGGCCGGTCTAGCGGAACACCTGTGTTTGATATGTCCACAGTTCACGGGGTGTTTGCAGGAATAATTCAAGCGGGCAAGAGGTTTTTTTTAACTGAAATTTTTTTCTATTATTGTTTGGCCTCGAGGGTTTTTCGCTTTTGTAAAAACAACTTGTCTCTTCTGCACAAGACTGTTTTATGGCCTCTCGAAAATACCAGCTTTTCAATTATTAAAGCTCAGTGGTTCGATATTTACGGGTTCGTCGCATTAATTTAAATTCCTCGAACGAGCGAGAGCGTCGGAAATTTTGGGTTTTTTTTCCATCGTCGCGAGATTGATGCACGGCTTTCCGTTTTATCCGACCGCATACATCATACCAAATAACTCGGAATAATCCATCACCCGCGCGATTTACAGCGGTCCCGTGGTTGCCGATATCGGCATCAGGTAGAAAATACGCGATGTGAAGCGGCGGATGTATGTTACCCATCTGCAGGGTCCTCATTTTGCCTTCGTCAGAAACCTCAGACGCACACGTCTTTGTTTACTTCCATCCACCAGAATGCGGGAGAGAAGAATGCCTTTTCTTCCCTAAAAACGGGCGAACTCTTAAAGGTTGCTCCAACCTTTTGAAAAAAGATTTTTTTAAATCAGCTCGTATCGCTCCTCTCGAATCGAATTGATTATCTATCGAACGTGGCGATTTATTCGATAAATTCTCGCGTGACGAGCTGCCATTTTGTTATATCTCTTTTGCGTCAAAGTAAAAAGGGATGAAGCGTGGATGAGTAACTTTTCTTATTAACGCTTAATTTTCCCGTGTGTCGCTTTTAAAAATTGATAGGGTGAGGATGGGAGGGTGGGGAGAGGAGGAGGAGGACGTGGAAATGCGATTTGGGATTTTGTAGGAGAGGAGAGAAGAAGGGGGCATGAGGACGTCGGGCGCTGTTCTTGTAAGGTTTCTGCTGTTCTCTCTCGTCGGGAAGGGAGGTAAGGCTTGCGTGCCGCGAGACGTATAAGAGGCGCAAATTCCATTTTCCAGATTTGGAGTCGAACTCGGGACCTAAATCCGGTCGTTAAAGGAAGATCGCTCCTAAATTCACGAGGGTAAACGGCTCCTTAGGTCCGTGTTCCAATCGTCTCCTCTTATCTTCCCAACGCTTACGCTTATTTCTCTCTCAGACGTTTCCTAAGTTACCAATAGTCGCGGTTTTGTGCGAACGGATCGATGTCTCTGACATTCGAAGGACTCGTCTGTCTTAGCGGGGGGATGTTTATTGGCTTTCCAAGTTTATCGAATTGTTGAGAGGATTCTCCAAGTCCCGCTTTTTCTTCCCCCGGGACGGAAAGAAAGGTCGGTAAGCTTTTCCTCACCAATCTTATCTCGCGTTCTCGCTCCATTTATTCCGATACATTGGTTAACGTATGGCTTTTTCGGGAACCAGCTGCGGTTTTATAAGGGCGATTCGTTTCATCGCGAAATTAAAATCCGCCCGCCTCCCCGCGCGTTTTCGCGGACCCGTCCTGGACCGCGTGGATTACCCAGCCATTAACCCGTTATGGGGAATACCGTTCTTTCCCTCTCGCAGCATTGGATATGTTTACCCGGTCGGTCGCCTGAAATTGTACGAACGCTTTCGGTCCGAAAAATGGTTAATTTAACTTCGAGCAAGTGCCACGTGGCAAAATCGCCATGGTGATAATAGCGTTAATTTGTTCTTGTGTCTTTTAGCATCGTTTGTTCCTCTCAGAATTTTAGAAATCATATCTAAATTATATATATATATATATATACACTGACATAAGCACAAAAACACGTTTGTATATATAAAATCGAAATACATGGTGAGTCATAAAAACGTGAATAAAGAAATCGCGGTAGAAGATTGCTTGAAGGCTGTTGCCGGCGATAAACTTACCGGAATTCTCCCTCATCCTACCATCTCAATTCCCCCCCCCCCCTTCATTGCGTCCTATGCCGCATAATCCTATCCTCAACCTGTTCGATAACTCATCCATGCACCTCCGTCGATTCGTCTCTTGATTACCAATGCATGAGAAGGATGGTGAGTGAGAGAGAGATAGAAGGCAGATGGCAATGACACCGGATGGTAAAAGCCTCGCTCTTCACGCGATCTCCATTTCTAACTCTGTCTGCCTCTCTCTGCATGTCTCTACCAATCTCTGTTTCTCTCCCTCTATCTCTGCCTCTTTATCTCTCTCTGCCTCTCTTTCCCTCTCTCCTCCCAAACCTCTTTTTCTACTTGTCTCCTTATCTGTCTTTAATTTTCTCGGCTTCTCTGTCAGCTCCGCTCCCTCTTTATCTTTCTCTGTAACGCTGTCTCTCATTGCGTCTCTACCTCCCTCAACCTTTTGTCTCTCTGATTCTGATTCCTTCTCTCTTCACCTTCATGCCTATATTTTACTATTAATTTTAGTGGTTTGTATGTCCTTCCTCCGGTAGTTAAGGCATAGAGGTGCTAGGAGCGAGGGATACAGAGAGGAAAGGGGTTTTTTACCGGAGGAAAGAAAGGTAGTAGAGGAGTGGGAAGAGTGCTTCTCGGTCACCGTCAGTCTCCAGAGCAGACCGCCCATGGGTGTCGTTAAGAAATCTGGCAACACCGGTAAACCGGCAGCAAAACCTGCCTCTCCACAGTTTGTTGAACCTTTTCCCGTCTCTCTCTCTCTCTCATCTCTCTCTTTCTCTCAAAGCAGCTTTTCTTCATCCCTCTCTCTCTCCCTCGTATGTATCCCTCTCGTCTCTTTCTTTTCATCTCTTCTTACCTGATGAATACGGCTTTTGTTTTCAAAGACATCTCTTGTCCTCTTCTCGTTTGTGTCTCCTCTTTCGACCATTTATTCGTTCTTCTTTAGTTTTTAAGTTTCTTTAATCGTATGTATCTCACCCACCTTCTTTCTTTGTTTCTACCTCTCCTCTTTCTAGCTACCCCAATCAAAATTTCTTCGTAATTGTGTTCTCCGTTACGCGTTTCTAGCTCCCAGCTGCTTTTATCTCTCTCTCACCATTGTGCTATTTTCCCTCTTCTCCAGTTACCATTTTAAGGGGTTTTCGACCATGGTTACGCGTACCCCTGGAGGTACGCGAGGAATTTTAAAGAGATATACATTAAAGATAATCATTCGGAATCGATGGTTGCGACGATACAAATACAGGTAACTCTTGTTCAACCAACGTTCGTTGAACGAATATTCGCTTTAACTAATGAACTGAATTTTATAGCTTTACTTTTTGCCGAAAATTCTGTTCACTTTAACGAATTAAATACCATGTATTCAACTCATATTGAGGAAACTCGGGTGTTTACGAAAGCTCTTGGGGTCACAAAGACCATCTTGTTTACCCATGGATTCTTCGTGAGTCCACTTTATCACGCATTTTTCCTATCGCCTGCATTTCTTGAAAGCCTTAATATGACGCCACCGAACGTGCTGTTTGTTACTCCAAATATATTTACAAATATCCACTTAGACTTGAAGGACCTCTTGTGTACCGATAAGGAGGAAGTGCACTACACAGTCTTTCCCACAACCATTCCAGTCTGTGACTTGGATTGACTACGTTCGGTCGCATTCGTTTTCTCGCGGTTCATACATAATCGTTACATAACGAGGATTTGTTTTCATGCCATTGCCGTGGCCACATTTATCGTACTTGATCGTACTTTTCTCATAACTGTTCAGGTTTTTGTTAATTATTTTCCTGGAGATGTTTAAATCACGAGGAAGTTTTCATTCTTTATTGACAGTGTTGGGAGGTTCTGATTTTCATTCAAAAGTTGAATTTTCTCCTATTATACAATAGATGGCACTGTACCTACCTACTTCTATGTTTGATTGTTGTTACTTCGGTTTTCTAGTTGATCCAATATTGTAGTTGCTTTGGCAGACATTTTAATAGCTAAGAATTATAAATTCAAAAATAAAAAACCTTTTGTCTGGAACGCATCTGGAGTTTTAACGGGGATGTCAACGGAAAATTCACGGTCGTTCAAAGAAATTCCGTTTTACGAACGCTTTTCAGGAACGCATGTCGTTCGTTGAACGAGAGTTGCCTGTAGTAGTATAACGCCATGAAACGTCATGGGATCGTATTTACCGAGGAAAGGATGTTGGATTATAAAAATATTCGTTGTTTTCGCGCATCTCTTGATTTATAGCAAGTAATTTTAAACCATATTCTTTCTTTTCACAGGAGTCGTTCTAGGTCTTGCTGGAAAAATCTGTTAAAACAATAATTTATCACATTCTTTTCAATTATTAACGTTCGTAAATACGAGTGACGTATTTTAATAAAAGCATGATTCATTTCGTAATCTATTACAAATATTCTAGAGAGCACGTGGTTGTATTTTAAAAGCGCTCAAAGGGGGAAGATTTTAAAATGTACGTATGCAAAATAGAAAGGTTGAAGTGTCTCTATATTCTCTCTACCACGACATTATTATTAATCCCGGGCCATTTTTATGCTTTGTTACACTCTTCTGCAATGCGAAGGAAACTCGTCGAGTCTCCGTAATGGAATTACTTGCTTTAGGCCAAGACTAATGGGATGTTTTGGCGTTTTACTACCACAATACGCAGGGATCCGTCCGCGTTTAGTTCAAAAGTATCTCGGAGGAAAAAAACGTAATCTCGGGAATCCCTGTCAGTGAAGAAAATTTTTATTTTTTTAAATTCCTGTTCGAGCTCAAAAAGTTGGAATATTTAGTAAATGTAGTAAACCAAGCACACGGAGATTTATTCGTCGGTTTTTAGTACTCCGGAGAGCTTCACGTTGAAGAGGGGTAAAAAAAATTAAAAATTTCGAAAGTCAACTCCTATGCGTAGCATTTCCAGATAAAAGGTTGTGTAATGCAATTGTATCCCGGGAGATAAAGAGCTCTCGTTTCACGGGCCGAAGAATTTTCAATCATTATTTAATCCGCGGCATTCCTCAGAGTGCCTCAGAATCCTTATCAGCTCTTCTCGTTGAGGTTTTACTCCGGAAAAAATTTCATTTGCGATTCTTAGGTACCCGTCAATCACTGCATATATCTCTGATTATTTTCTCTATTCTCTTTGTGTGCGTGTCCCGTCGTTTTGGTTCTCGGCATTCCTCTTCCTTCATCTCTCGCATATTCTCTTCCATTGATCTTATTCTCTTTCATTTTTCCCCTCCTCTCTTCCCCACCCTTTACGTCTTCCTTTTCACCTTCCTCGTCCAATTCTCCATTTCCTTTCCCTTCATTCCGTACACCATTTGGAATTTCCGGTCTCTACACTCGCATTGGAATTTCGTTCCCAGATTAATTTTTTCTTCCTTTTGCCATCGCTCCTTCCTATTTCCCTCTTTCTCTCTTTCTCTTTCCTTCTTTACCCGTGCCTCGACTTTTCGTCCTTTGCTAAAGAGAGAGAGAGAAAAGGGGAATGTATCAGATTGAACGATAGGAAGAGTGTCGGAGCGCCGATGAGGGAACCGGGGCACCTGCTCTACCTCTCTCCCTCCCCCATCTCGCCCTAACTCCTCCCCAATCGTACTTCTCCCCTTATTCATTTTTCCTTTCTCCTCCATCCATTTTCATCTCCCTGCCGCTCTCTCTCTCTCCATTCCCTTTCCTCCTCCAGAACTTCGTTCTCCCTCTCCGGCTCTCACATACTCACTTTTCTTTTTCTCCCTCCTACCTTATATTCCCTATCTCCTCTTCCCCCAACTTCCTCCACATCTCTTTTCAATTTTCTCCGTATCTCTCTCTCTTCTCCTTCGTCTCTTCCTCTCAAACTTCCATCTCCCTTTTTCCCTCTCTCTCCTTCCACTCCTCACTATTCCTTCCCCTTCTTACCCCTCCTTTCTCCTTTCCCTGTCTCCTTTCCCTGTCTCTTCTCCCTGTCTCTCCACCCTCTCTCCCTACGTCTCCTCCATCCTCTCCCTATCTCTCCTACATCACTCTCTCCCTCCTCCTTCCCCCCCTCTCTCTACTCCTATTCTCTCTCTCTTTCTCCCTTACACTCACCGAAACTCTCCCCAGCTGTGTCCCTGTTTTTTTCCGATTCCATCTCTCGAACCTAAAAGTATTCCTCTGCGATTCTTCTCAATCGATTTCTCGGAACAATGTCTCCTGCGCCTCCTCCTAAAACCCTTCCTTTCGGTATCGCATCAATATTCATTTCCATCCACTGTATAAGTGTGTGTGTGTCGTCATCTCTTCTTTCTCTCCCTCTTAACTCCTTCTCGCTCCTTCTCCTCCTCCACGGAACGCCCTCTTCTCCTCTTCATAATTTCCATATTCATGACATCCCACATCATATTTAGCCCCAATTATGCATAAAAGTTTCTGTTAAATCAATTTAATTATATGTATATATGTATTCGTTCTTCGGTAGAAGGAGGTGAAGAAATGGGAGGGGAATAATATCCTAAGTCTCCTTGGTTTTCGCTTCTGAGAAGTAGTTTTTGAGCCCGCACCTCAACATCTCCTGGCGAAGTTTTGGTTAAATTTGACGGTTAATGATCACGATTTATGAATTTGTTTTGGTAATGCCACTCGTAGAAATAAATTTCCACTGCAAGTTCGCATGGTTTCAATTCCGGCGTTTCGTACTGAATTTAACAATTTTTATAACAGTAGTCAGAATTTTCTAAATACCACTGCTCATTCCTTAGAATGGTAGTCGAGGCGAGAGAGTTTTTCATACAAAAGGTGACGGATATTCATCTATTCCGTGTGGTTTGTTTCATTCAAATTCGCGCGCATATTGCACGCCACGTTAAGTTCGTTTCATTCCTCGATGAAAAGTCTTCCGTTCTGTATCAACGAGAAGGGCGGGTGACGTGTCTTTATTCTAAATCGCCTCGAGAAATCGTCACGCTACGAGGGGAGTGCAGTTTGTCACCCAGCCCCACGGCGAGGGTTATATACACACGCGCGCTCGCCCGCTGGCTCTCCTTTCCCTTTCTGCGTTTTGGTTTCCGTGTTCCATTCCCTCCCTCCCCCTTCCCATTCTCCCTCCCTTACGCCCACGCACGGCCAGATCTCTTTCGCTCTCCGTCTCCCACCTGGACCTCGAAAGACACAACCCGGCCACCTCACTCACTCCCACCGCCATCCATCCCTCTTTCTCTCTCTCTATCCTGGCTACCACTAACTCACTTCACCGCATCCGGTCCACAGTAGGTACTCAAAATAATGACTAAAAAATCTCTTCATTCTTTTTCCTCCGAATCGGTTTATAACGAGCCCCTTCATAAACCTTAATTTCTCCACGTTAACGTTCTTATCTGTCTTTTTCAGTCCTTTTTTAAGTTCTGGAGGTTGTTTTACCTTCTTCGTTTTGTCCATCTTTTTCGTGTCCCTCTTTCTCCGACCTAATATCTCATCCCTTCTTTTAATCATCCGGTCATTGGTGTGGGTTGATTTAAAAAAAATGAGATCGCCTCCTCGCGTCTCCTTGAACCCAGGCAACGCCGCTGCCATCTGCGCCACCTGTCAGGATCGTTTTTTTATGCATCGCCGACGCCTCTTTTTCCTATCTCGTGGGTTCGTCTTTTCGCCGCTGATTCTCGAGGAGTCGCTGTAGTCCCTCAATCTCTCGACCGCCTCCTCCTCTCTCGTTTACTGTCTCAGTATCTTTCTCCTTTTATTTTAATGATCAATTGTGTTCCTCAACTTATCGAACAAAGGATCGTTACCAGCCCGGTTATTGTTGTTATTGTTAAACATTTTTCTTCTTCCCTTCCGTCTTACTATCTATGGCCCGTGGTACAACACATCTTTCCTCCCCCTTCTTTCTCTTGGCAACTTGTCGCTCAACCTCCGTCGATCGCAGAGACATTTCCATTGTTCTTCGGTTGCCTGGATACTGTGTTTTGTGAAAGGAACTGAAAGTGCTCTCTTGGAGGGAGGCAAAAAATTACGTTGGACGTTCGTTTCTTAAGAGATGGGTATTCGGAAAATGAACCGCACTCCAATTACATTCCGGATGGATTCGATCTAAAACTCGACAGTTCTTCTAGAGTTATGGTATAATTGTAGGATATGCCGACTTCTCGCGTAAGGCGGAACAACAAACTACTTGGAAGTATAATGCCGCCTCTGGATAAGTATTACTCATGTCGCAGATTCGCGAGCCACCGTCTTAAAAATCTCAATCACTCCTAAGCGCCTCGGATTCCTTTGCGAAGTAAAATCACGTTCCTGTTTTTTTTTCTCTTTCAAACTTTGCAGCTGCCAAGACCGAAGGCGCCATGACGTTTAAAGGCGAACGAAATGTGAGTGCTCTGACCGGAGAGCTTTTCTCTATAGATTGTCCAGTATTTAAACGTGATAAAATTCGTGTACTCTTCTCCGATGGAGACTCTTCGTGAATTAATAATCTTAAAGGTTTTTCCACCCACCTCTCACCGCATGAAGCGAAAGCCCTATAATCTCATCCATTGGTCGACGTCCTTCGTCCATTAGGAAGCATTACTGGATTCCACCGGATTGGAGATATCGTGTGTCCCCTTCCTGGAGACAAAACCATGAAATGAACCTTAAGCCCCCATCTCCTGGACCCCGCCCTCTCTCGCGATCCGCCCCCCTCACCATCGTACTGGCTTAACCCTCCCCCTCCCCTATCCCGGCACAAGACGGGGAGGGAAGGGAGAAAAGATCGCACGGAAGCGAACATGTGGGAGATGTGGGGAGGCGGTGAGGTGGGTGGTGTCGGTCGGTGACGATGGCGGTGGTGTGGTCTAGCGACGGCTGCTTGTCACCCGAGATTTCAGCGTCCCACGATACGCGCCATGCGGGCAGCCTACCATCTCGCATCGCTTCCCCGCATCTCTCGAGATCTCTTCTCCCCTTCTTCTTTCTCGCCATCTTTCCCAGCTTCTCCAGCTCGTGTCTTCCCATGGTGTGAACCCGCACTCTCTATCCCTCACTCTCCCTCCCTCGTCTCTCTTTCTTTCTCTCTTCCTTCTCCATCCCTTTTGCTTCCACATCGGAATGACATCTCTCGCTCCTTTCTCTTTTCCTCCGCCTCGCGGCCGCCGCTTGTTGCTTCCAAGGCTACTGGGTGCAGCGGCGGCGGCTGGCGTCGTTAAGAGAAGGGAGCTACGGATTCTGTCTCTCCCTTTTCCTCCCTTGCTAGGAGTCGAGGCGTGGGTCGTTCTGCTCGCCTTGAGATAGCGTCATAAATATGCGTCCGTTTGCTTAGCGGAGATGACGAAAGTTTTCGCGCACGCTGCATTTTGCCGACTCGTTCTAAGAGCTGTTCCCGAGTCTTTCGCGTGAGGAGAACGGATTGCGTAATTTTTTTGTTTTAAAAGTTCGTGCTTTCGTTGCAAGGCGCGTGAGTCATTCATTCGCTTACGACTGCGAAGATTGGAAAATAGGGAGATTATTTTTTTGGGCTATCCGTAGGTTTTATGTATAGCTATCAGCTTGCGTAAAATTCCTCCTACGCTTAAATATCGGATTGCGCAGATCCGCAAGCTTCGTTGTTATTTCGCGAAACCGTGGGATATCGCGCGATTTTTTCCTGAGTATTTTCGCTCTGGTCTATTATGTCGACTTCAACCAATACCATCGAAGTTTGATTTTTGCTCTTTTTCCGAGCATACCATTCCAGGCTCGAATTTATGCGTACTTATTGGAAAGAACGCGGGATAAAACAATTCTTCTTGAGTTACGAATGCACTCCGTACCTGAAGTAATGCAGCCATGTTTACGCTCTTCGATAAAAAACTTGATGGCCATATTCTCCGTTTTATTTCTTATGCTATAGGTAATGGAAACCCGGCTCTGCTCTGAATATTTTTATATCCACGCTGCTTTTCGTTTTTATTACGGCTGCCTAAGACGTAAAGAGGCGTTCCGAGCCACTCAAAAGAGTAAAGACCCGCTGTTATTAATCCATTAGTATAAAAAAGCGCTCTGAAGAAACGAGAGTCGAAGAATAATTAAATATCTCCTTCTCCTATTTTGATGAATTTTAAGATTACTCCATCTTAACGGCTCGGAAATTTTTGCTCTTACCTCGAGAGAGAGAGAGGGAGAGAGGTCTCTGAAAAGCTGCCGGATTTTAAACTTAACTCTCCAGACGAAAAATTATAAAAAAATTCTTCGTTGAAAACTCTTATATTCTCTCCAACTCTTGAGGCGTTCGAGTCAACTTATATCGACTTTTTTCTATTGTTCGAGCTCTCGAAAACGCTGGTTATTGCTAATGCGAGCGGGAGAGAGAGAGGGGGGGGGATTTTTTGTTGTTGTCGAACAAAAATTATACGGCTATTAAACCCCGGCAGCGTAATCATCCGCTTGGACCCTTGTACTAAAACGCGGGTGTTGTCGAAGAGGAAGAAGGAGGAGGGGGGAAGAAGGAATTTATAAAAAAATAGGAAGTGGAAGGACTGGTAGGGTGGAAGGGGGAAGCACGCCGCCGTAATCTATACACCTATTCCAACTGTCCGTCCAATGAAAAGCAACATGGCCACTGGGCGCTGGCGGATTCCAGAGTAATGATGATTCCACTCCCGTGATGATGGCTGCTGGAGTATAAGGGCGACCGGGGACCCCCGTAGGGCCCACTGGTGCGGAGAGACGGAGGAGGGCCTCCCACCGCCTCGGAGCCCATTTCCAATGGGGGCGCACGGGAGGATGAAGGTGGGGTGTGGCGAGGTGGGGGAAGAGGGGGCGTGTCGGGCAGGGTGGAGAGAGAGACGGTCAGAGAGGGGGAGGGGGAATCCTCGGGGTGTGGCAAAAGGCACGCCCTCGCGCCGTTGCCAAGTTACCACGCAACCGGTTTTTGTTAAGGGCGCTGCCCACGCCCGACATATCGATGTCTCCTTTTTTCTTGAGGGAAAAGCTACAGCGACCTCCGCCGACGCCGCCGCGCCGTCCGACTGAAAAGCAATGTGCCAATATCGAGGGTAGGAAGGAGTGAGAGAGCGTGTGCCGTCGTCACGAAACCGCGGTTCCCATAAGTCTGAGGGACATGAGGTGCCTTCCTGTTCGCGAAAGCACTTTCCCCTTTATATGCGATTTTTTTTCGAGCCTAAAAATCGTGACTTGGAATAAAGAAATTAGAAATGGCGGGGAGAGGTAGTGAACGGATCGAGAGTAAAAGAAAGGATTTTTTCGCTCGGATAAAAAAATGTACGTTTCTCGATCGTATCGGTCAACTTCATCAGGGAAGCATTTTTTAATCCTGTTTAATTTCTCTCCCTCGACCGCTCTCGAGCGTAGCTCTCTCGGCTTTGTCGCACAAGTCCCTTGATGAATTTTCTTCCTTTTCCCCGCGCTCTAAAAAAAACCGAGAACGATTGAATCTTTCATTCCTGGCAGGAGACCGATGGGATCTTTCTTAATTTTTTTCTCTCCTTGTTTCGTTTCGGAATATTCCGCAGGATAAAAAGCGTCGCTTTCCGGGGCGGCGGAGGGGAAAACCTCATGACGGAGAGTGCGTGTTTCGTTATAAAAATAAATATGTACGCGACTAACAAAAAATCAACGAAGAGGGTTCGGGTTTCGTAAATTATATGCGAATACTTTGCGAGGACGCGTAGAGAGAACTTTTTCGCCCTTATCATTTTTTAGCTACGTGTACGTACTTTCCAACCTTTAGCGGAGAGAGAAGGGTAATCTGTATCAGGCTTCTGCCGGAAGATTATTTTTGTTTTTTTTAATTTTTTTTTGTGGCGCGTCCTCGGTTTTTAATCTTGCCTCTTTTCGGGAGAGATGATGCTTCTTCGATTAATGTTTCATCCTACATGCGTAATACTTTACTTTCGTGGTTGTCGCGTGAAGAGGTTTTTTCGATCGAAGTGAAATTTTATGAATTGTATGTGTATTCTGTTGCATGCTTATCCGCGTAATAAGTTTATACTACATAATTTATCAAAAATTGTTCAATATTAACCTGCTTCTTTCTTTATTTGCAGGTAAGTGGAGACTTTTGGGATATCCTCATCCTACCATTTCAGAAAAATCTGCATAGAGCTCATTAATTAGTAAGTACAACAACGTTCGTAAGAAATTGTTATCCGAATGATCTGGTAGCAAACAAGGTTCATTACGATATGGAGTTATCTGATGTCAAAGTTGGAAAGAGAGGCAGGATCGGAGAACCATATCTATCCTTAATTGTATTCCGGCCTATTATTTTGTAATAAGAAAAAACCTTATAGCAGGATAATTATATTTTTCTTCCAAGAAATGCCACATATTTAAGCGATAACGAGGTACATTCCAGGAATACTGAACCCTATCCTTTTTGCAAGGGGAAACGACATCTAAATTATCTTTTAATAATTAACGAGTCCTTATTGCTTTTTCGATGACAACCTCCTTTTCTCGTCATTTCCGCCTCTCCCCACCCGTTTCACATCCTCGCCTATGATAAAAAAAATCCAATTACCTGCAGGAATTCAGCCATATGCATCCGAGCTTGTAGTAGGAAAAAAATTACCTTCTCGTCTCTCCGACGCCCTCTTCTTCCTTTATTCGTCAGCAGACGATAGAATATCTCCTTCGTGACTCGCCCTCCTTCGGAGGAGAAAGGGAGGAGTGAGGTGGTGAAAATGGAACCCATTGATAGAATCCTCGGATCACGTTTTGCCTCTCTTGCTGCTCTTTGACTCACCGCGTGGAAAAGCCATAGCAGCAGCCTCCTTTTCTGCACGCTCTCCCACTCCTTCCTCTTCCTCCTCCCTTCGTCTGTCCTCCCATCTCCTCCTCGACCCCTCACCCTTTCCTCCGCGTTCTCTGTCGCCGATGCCGCCGCCACCCCCGCATCGTCGTGACCACGCCCATGTGATGCTCGTTTGTTTGCGTTCCCGTTTTATTTTAATTCGTTTTTTCTTTCGCTAATTCCTCCCAGGCGCCACCTGGACGTTCGGGAATCACTTCCGACTCTTTTTTGTTTTCTCTAAACGTTCAATAGAGATTGGAAATGTTCCAGACGTTTTCTCCTCCTCCCACACGTAGCTTTTTTTATCAGTTCGGGCGGTTTTTTAAAAATGGATTGCGCGGGTGAGGCCAGGTTTTCTCTCGATTATATGTTTTTATAATAACCCCGGGAGTGGGTAGGAACGGAAGATTATTTTTTAGTGGCGTGAACGATTTATTCGGACGATTAGATGGCGTTAAAATTAAAACTCGCCCTTAAAAATCCAATCTAGATGCAATCGGAGGAGTAAGGTTTTTTACAAGCGGTAACGTTTTTGATCAAAGAAACGATAATGATTTTTACCTCGTTCCCGTGAATAGTATTTCTCGTCGAATTTTCGGCGTTGGATCTTGAATTATTTTTCAAAGAGGTTTTAATAATTTTTCCACAATGCTTTTCTAAACTTCGTTAGTCGAACCTTCCGAGTTTCTCCCCATTTCTTCTTTTTCGAAATACAGCTACGTAGTACGTTCATAATTTAGAATCCTGGGGGAAGTTTCCTAACAGGCATAACCTACATTTGTACGTGTATCTTTTTTATCTTCCTCCGTACGTGTTTTTTCAAATCTATCGTAGCGTAAAAACAGTACAGATGAGGAAAAATGCGAAATATATCGGCTCGTTTTTTTTCTCTCCTCTTCTGACCGTCTCCCTCTCTTTTATTGTCTGTGGTCATCGGGGAAATCCTTTCGAAGGGAATTTCGCGGTTGCAGTTTGAGGGAGGTAAAACTCCCACGAGCGTGTGAATTTAACTTTCCCAATCGAAGCCCTCTGGGGATAGGTTTCTAGACAACAAAGGGAGACTGCCACCCGAGATGGCCTTCTCGGCAAAAAGGGAAAATGCGAAAGACAAAAAAATCTTGCGCAGTCATTTTGGCTCCCAAGAAAGGAAGAGGAGCCTTTTCTGAAATCTGGAGCACGGTATAAAAAGGACATGCGTTGAAGAAACCTTGTCCTGCTGACTTGGTTACTGTTATATCGTAGGGATTCTTTTTAGCCCATCATTCCGAAGGTGACGATGCTGTCGTGGATCATTTGTAACTTGGCGAACTATTCGAAGGTATAATGCATTCCTTTCCGATAAGTAAACAAAACAACTGCAGTCGGTTCGATCTAGGCACCGATGGTAAGTTTAGTATATTGTATTTGAATCGATACTTGGACATTATTTAAGCATCGCTGGGATACTTACGTTTGTTGTAGGTTACTATCGTCAGACACGGCCAATGAATTCCATTTCGGCGACGCGGATTGTAATATCGCTCTAACTCACGTAACGTAGACCGATTTAAATTAATGATTAATCCATCGAGCGATCGCGTTAGTTTAAAATTGCACACCAAACCTGAATTTTCGCCCGTCATTTTCATCCGCCCGAAGGATTTTTTCATTTCTCTCCATTCAGCCATTGAAGTCTCTTCCTTTTGAATGAATCAACCGCAGCCCTGAATCGAGTCGAACGATTTCCTTAGCAGAAGGCAGGCAGCTGGTGCCTATAGGCACCACGGTCCACTTACTCCGGAGGGGCTGTGGTGTGTAACCAGGGCGTCACGTCAGGATCACCTTGGAAGCATAGAAATCGGAGGGTCGGGGAAGAGAGAAGGCAAATTGATATCCGAGTCACTTGAATGTGTAGGAGAAGATCATTGTCGAAGAGAACGACAGTGACGGATAAAAAGTTCGATGTAGACTTTGGAAAAGAATATGCCAAGGTAAATAACACATTCGAGCAACGCTGGATTTTATTTTCGAACCACTCGTTTTATAGAATGGGCGGAATCCTGAGGTCAAAATTTGAACGATCCAAAAAACAGCACGACCTCAATGAACCATATACTCCGCGTTCGCTCGATTTCTGATATTGTTGACAAATTTTACTGAGAAGTTAAGTAGTCACACAGATCGCTGTTGCTTGTGATATAATCTCCAAACAGTTTTCGCAATTCTTTACCAATTGAACTCTACAGAGCGGAAGGAAGTAAACTGCTTAAACGAAAATTACTGAAATCTTTTAGAGCGAAAGGTTATATAAAGCGAATGAGGGAGAGAGCAATGAACTAAACGAAAGTGCATGTTATTTATTCTTCTTCAGATCCGCGTTGAAAGGTTTTTCGTCGAAAACGTTTAAGTTTTAGCTCGAGTGGAACCCGAAATGTTTTCGAGAATTGGGAGAGGGGAGAATTTTTAAATGGTCTTTTCAGGGTGTGAAATCGCGACCGCTCCCAATTTCACCTAGTCACGGCGACGCCCCAATCGATTTCCGCCGACTTTATTCTTACGGCGACTTGCTTAAGAATAGATTTCAAGAGGGGAGTGCTCAAGGTGCGTGAAAGGCGAAAAAGTGGGCGTATGTCGTTTTTGTTGCTCGGAAACCAAGGGAGCGTGCATTTCTCTCCATCCCTCCTCTCTTTCTCATTGTTTTCTCCATGTTAATAGTTCATCGGAATCACGTATGCAAGGGAGATACCGCCCTTTTTTGCCCCATTTGGTTGCGGTACGATTCGCCGAATGGCTAACTCCACGCCCTCCCTCTTTCGCGAATTGCACCGTATGAAGAGATTAAGAGGGTATTCGACCGGAAACTCTCGAGCGATTTTTGGGGACACGGGTCTTACGGAAAAGACGACGGGGCGAGAAGAATGAGTCTCCTAGTGCCGAAAGAAAAGGAGGATTTTGTTCGGGAAAAAACCCACGGGAAATTGCGGTTCTGGCCGACGGCCTGCTGCAGGTTGGATGGGCGAAGGGTGTGAGGAAGAATAAACAGAGTCAATCGCTCCGATGAGGAGGCAACTTAACCCGTGTCGAATCTCGATCATCGCCCGTTCTTTCACGTATCAAAGGATGTCTTCCTCCTCCCTCCACCGCCTTCTCTCTGTCGTTTTTTTGCGTGTACATGAAAGGGAAAGAAAAGATTCGTAGAGAAAATTTGAGAAACCGTGCAATGAAAAAAAGAGCTTTGACCTACCCACCCCCCTCCTTGCTAGGTCACGTGACCACCCCATCTTCCTCCGCTTCTCTCCCTCTATATCTGGAAACCATCTTTTGTGTTTTTCGGAGAGGGTTATCTTCAGAGAGATGCGGGTGGAAATTTTATTCGAGGGAGAATAAAGAGAAGTTCTTGAGAGGAAAAACCTACCCCGGGCTCTCTCTCTCTCTCTGTCTCGCCCTTCTGTCGATTCACATTTTGAAAAGGAAAAAGGTTAATCGAGCGACTTACCCGCTCCGATCTCTTTCTCATGGGATGAAATGATTTGTGGGACTTCCTCGCCGTCGAGTACGGTCCCTATCATTCGTCCAGTCGTTTCATTTTTTCGATAAATGTGGATTTATCGTAACCTCTGTTCTTTGTTAATAACTCGTTGCATTAACAACGGCCCACGGAAGTCTCTGCTAGGTGCGGCAAATTAAAAAAATTGTAATAACTGCATAAAGGGAGGAATTACATTCTTTGAAACATGATGTGGTAGAATTCTTTCGAGTTCTCATTTATGGTATATCCCTTTAGAGTTAAAGAGGTTAATACCCAATCAAAATATATAGGTCATCTTGGCCTAACTATATTTGAAAACTAGAATCCTCTTTCATATATCTTCATTTCGGTATTCAATTTTCCATATATAAGCCATCCAAGCCGACCCATCGAGTACATGTTAATGCGCGGAAAATTAATTTTCCCAGAACAATTCGTCGCAATTTTTTATATTAAAAAAATTTGAATGAGAAGATAAAGCGGTGAGGTAAGCACTTTTGACCCGCTAAAAAAGGTAGAGGGTATTTTCTGCCTGAATGAATCGCGGAGTCAAGTCGAATTTCAATGCCCGCTGGATCAATTGACGAGTTTTTAAGAAATAAAACTATTATCAAACCCGCTATGGTTCAAAGCGTCATGAAAATTTTATAAATGGTCTCGATAAAAGAATTCAAACGCGTAGAGATGCTAATTTTTTAATCGCCGTGAATTTATGGTCCAATCAGATGAAATAAGTTTAAAGATGCCAAAAGCTCAGGACGAAATTTCGCGTCAAATCTCACTTCAGAACTAGACACAGTTTTGCCCTCCAATAAAACTTGTTACACGCTCGAGATCTCGAGCGTTGCTCGAAAGTAATAAACTCGGCGAAGTTGTTACCGAGGCTTCGAATCATCGATAAATCGCGGCACCGACTTAGGAATTATTTTCCTCACGGAACGACCGATAAAATTTTTTTGCCCGCTTCCAATTCACCGCCATGGGGGCTGCGTCATCCAATCAATTCACGCTCCGCGTTATTACGGGCACCTTCGAACCCACACGAGGCGTCTATATGTAACATTTCTACCCCCTCGTGCGGAACGGACGCTCATTCTTCATAAATTCACACCCACGTCGCACGAGGTCCGTCCATCCATTTTCTGGAAATGGGGCGAAGAAAAAAGATGGTAAGTTCGATGGATGATAAAAGGCTACATGATTGGCCGAAATGAACCTGGACGAGACTTACACGGGTTTATGGTCATGAGCGGCCTACGTAATTCGGGTAGCCGATTCTGGAGGGATAAGGGAGGAAGTGAGCGGCAGGGATTGTAGTGAGAGAGAGAGAGAGAGAGAGAGAGAGAAAATAGAGGGAGGGAAGGGGGATTCCGAAACGAGAGATAGGGGGGAGGGGAATAGGTGAAGAGGTCGATGGGCAGCGGGCAATGGGTTTATATGCTGTTACAATGGCGACAGCGTGGAAAATGAAGGAACACGAAAAGGGGGACGGGAGGACTGGATCGGAATAGTGATGAGGATTTCGGCTGGAGAGGGTAAAGAGGGATGGCGAACGGAGAGATGATGAAAAGGAATCAGATCGTGGAGGTTGAAGAGGGGTCGGGAGGGAGAGGTTTATAGAAGGGCGAACCGGGGTGCTAATGGCTCATTGGGAGGGAGAGAGAGAGCTCTCATCCGTCCGGTCTTTTGTGTCCCTCAGAACCATTCATCGTCGTATTCGTCGCCTACTACTAAAAATACCCTTCCACCTGGCGGTAGCTCGGGAAGTGAGCGCCTGACAGTGGCTTGTTAACTTCGAAAATTCTCGAATCACGAAAGTGTGCCGTTATTGTCACGCGTTCTTTGCGTCGTGCTCCACTCGTGTTGCATTTTTATACCTGCGTTCCGCTAAGCGGTCGTGACGCGTAGCTTTTGAAAACGCTTTCTTCGGTCTCCGAAAATTCACCATTCTCTTATGATGTTTTCGAGGATCATCCGGGCTAACTCAATTTATTCGATTCAATCTAGCATAAATTTTACTAGTTCGTTGTTTAAATTTTCCGAATAAATCCTTTTCTCTGATCTGACAGGCATCGGATAGAAGACTAAGAAATAGATCCAGAGTAATTAAATTAAATTCCAATTTCGAAACTCTGTAAAACAAGTGTTTGCCGCAGGGTAGTATGTTGCTCAGCACTTTTCCCTAGGATGCCCTATCAATCCACTCTCTCCATTTCTGTTATATCCCACCTCTTCAGTGAATTATATTAGAGAGAGGCGTTTTTTTGTTGTTGTATATCCCATCCGACACAACGGAATCCTTGCGTTTTGCGGGGGCACGCTGGATACCCTCGAGGGAGAAGGAATTACGGGTGGGGTTTCGGATGGGATGCTTTCGATACAACGCCTCTGGATGTGTTTTGGGGTCCATCGCAGACTTCCCGGCGCGCAGCAGATGCTCAATGGGGCGAACTCGAGAGGGAGTGAACGAAGAGGGGTGGGCGGCTTCAGTCGTGAGGGAGAGAGTGGTGTGGGTCGGAGAAAGAATGCGGGGGTCTGTGGTTTGGCGGTTTGGTATGAGGAGGTGGTTCCGAAAGAACCGAGGAGGAAGGGGAGGATGGTGTTTGTAGCGAATGGGAGGGGCACCGCCTCGGGGTGGAGAAGGCAGAAGGCCCAGGGAGTGGTAATCAGGCTCCTCTCGCACAAGGTGATGCCGGCAGGAATTTCGCCAAGAGGGATCGGAGGGAATAATGGGTGAAAGAAAAGGTGGATGTGGGAGGAGGAAGGCGACGGAATGGAGTGGGGAGGAATGGGCAAGGATTAAAGGCAAGAAGGGAGGGAGAATAGCGGAGGAATGGAGAGATTCTGCGTTTTTTGTGGGAGTGGTCCTCTCGCTCGCTCCTCCCTCAATCTTCTTCTCCTGGCAAAGGTCATTTGCATACCCGCAAATGCCCCCGAGAAGCTTTGTGTGGAGGAAATAGACCCGCCCACGAAACAGACGCTCGCGCGCACACACGTACGCGCGCACATAAACACGCGCGGGTGTAGGAAGGAGGGAGACCAATCATTTTCATCCTCTCTATTCTTATTCTCTCTATCTCCCGAAATTATTTTTGTTCTTTTTTGTTTTCGTCGAACGCGTGTATGATAATCTGCCTCCTCAGTCCTAAGGGCCTCGCCGTTTTTAAAAAGCAAAATTAAGAAAAATAAAACGGAGAGGAAAAAGGTAAGAGGGTAGGTGGAGAGGCGACGCTCACCTTTCCTCCTCCCCACCTCACCTCTCGTCCATTAAGTCTTTCGTTCGCCATCGCCGAGAATTCTGCGTACACGTGCAGCAAATGGGAGGGGTATTATCCTTCGCATTCCAAACCCTCCTCCTCTTCTTCCACTCCGCTCTTTCCTCCCTCCACCTTACACGCTATCTCTCTCCTTTCCTCTTTATACTTCCACTCATTACCTTCTCCCTCTCTCCACACCTCTCTCCTTTTCCTTCTATGCCTCTCTCTCTCTCGCTGTCTTGCTTAATTGCCCCCTAATCTTTATTTCTCGTCCCTCCGGAGTGATTGTTCCTTTCGGGCTCATTGTTCCTCGCGAGACAATTTAATGTCATCTTAAAAGATAATCGAGGTGATGAAATGGCGTGGTAATTAATTGCGAAAGACTTTTGTTTTTTTAATTCATTTTTTTAAGTATGGACCGTAGCCGTTGGAAAATTCGCAAGATGTAGAGTTGGATTCGTTTTTTTTTCTTTCATTCCGTGGGATTTAAAGGAAGTAAAAATTTATTTTTTTCCCGCGTTTCGACGAACATTAAGAAAAAAAATAAGCTAAGCTTTTCCGCGTAACTGCCTCGAAAAAGGGAAAGATCGTAATTGTCGGAGAACACGGTTTCGCTTTCTTTAAAAAATAAATGACGTCGTATTATCTATTATTTCCCCTGATAAGAATTTTAATATCTCGCAAGACGCGAGAACAGAATGCGCTGAGGCGAAACGGTTGCTCGGAGAAAAGAGAAGTTCGCGAGTCATTTTACGGTGGAAAAGTTTCAGTTTTCGAAATATACAGGTTTTACCTCTGTTAAACAAATTAAATAGCGCATTCGAGCGACTACGCATTAGACGAAAAGACCGTAAAATTAAGACAGAATTTTAGGTCGATAATTAAAATGTAAGTATTTCCCAAAGAATTTCTTTAGTTACGAAGGTTCAAGATGTTCGCGGGCGGGATTGCTGCTCGAGACCGTCCCTAATTTCTTGTCGAATTACATTATTCCCGGGGAGGTGCGGTCGTTTTTAGGGTACTGAGTACTCGCAGAAACTCATTGAAAGTGAAGCGAATTAGACCCGGCGAAGTACTCCATCCACCCTTTGGGAAAAGCCTTACCCATCAATCCATAATTTCAACCTTTCATCTCGTCCCACGCTCGGAAACTCCTACATTTCGCCTCGTATGCATTAAGTACATCTTAACTATCTCTCCTCGTTTCCTCTTCTCTCGCCTCTCCCTCGCCTTCAATACCATCAGCCGCTTACCCTCGCGCACACAAACCAACCTCCCAATCCTCCACACCTGCCTTTAACACGACGAACACCACGCCCACAGTCATTGTCTTTCGGAAGGAGCTTAATAATGGGCCGTTTTGAGGGGGTTTTGCTTGGGTGTGGAGAATATCGGTGTCGTTTTGCCGCGATGGGTAGGTGTGGGAGGGGCGGGAGGCTGGGAAAGCGCGGTGGATGCGGTGATTCGCCACGCTCCCTCACAGTCCGCGGAAATCGGTGTTGTCGTTTTTACCTCGCGAATGCTTGAGGAGGGTTTTGAGAATCGGGAGCGTAATTTCGTGCGCGGGGGTGACGGGTCGAAGAGAAGATCCCACGCCTTCTGTGGAACGTGCCCTTCCCCAATGTCGTCGTTTCACGCGCAAAAAACTCCTCTTTCCGCGTTTTGTTTGGCTCTTCGGAGGGAGTGAAAGGGGCGGGAATGCGAAGCGCGAAGGAGGAGGATGGAAGAGGTAAATGTTTTAAAATTTGTTATCTCGCTTGTTCGCCCGTTCGTCTTTCTTAGCCGCGGTCGTAAGGATCTGCGGAGAGGGATTTGTACGCCTAAATGAAGAGGCCCCCACCCTTATGGGTTTTCCTCCATTTCCTCTTTTTACCACTCATCCTCGTTCCTCATCAACTCGCTTATCTCTTCTCTCTTCTTCGGACCATTACGTTTGCAACCTCCGGTACCTGAATGTCTCTCTCTCTCTCTGCCGAAGTCTCCAAAAGGTTCGCTTAAATTTGTCGTAAAACTCTTCTTATACTGAGTTCACGTAACTAAAGTGTATGTCACGTAGGCAATCTTGAGATCGTGAGTGAAAGTAAGGCAAGTTTTCGTGGACCCGTTGAGGCTATATTCAGGTCTCGGCGGTTGTCGGCGAAATAACGATAGTGCATTAACAATTCAACGGGATCATTCCTTCGGGGAGTATATTTTTGGGCGGTTTTTTTAGAATTCATCGCGATCCGTGAGCATAGAACTTTATTAGTTCGTGAATATTAATGTTCGAATTATACACATATAAATTGAAAAAAATAGATAAAACGCAAGGGTATTAGTTTCTGCCAATTATTTTGCTACTTTTAAAAAAATCTCGTCCATTTTCTAGTTTTCTCACGTCTTACGTAAAAAATAAGCTCGAATGTATCAAACGGTCGGTTGAACGGGAATCAGAAGATGTTATCGATTGCTCTCTCCGGAGCTTCTTACAGAGTCCATTTCGGCGACCCTATCTGCGATTTTCTCCAGCATTTTTTTATTTACGGAACATTTACCTTATCGGGGCGAGGTCGGCTTTATTCTTATTCACGTCTCGAAACGATTTCCTTTCTTTCTGCACTGTGGATGGGTGAAGAGGGGGAGGGGGGAGTCATCGGCCTGCCGATATCTTTTAACTCGACGGACGGAAAGATCAGCTGAGTGCAAAAAATAAGGAGAGAGAGGATGGACGTGAGATTGTTAAAAAAATACGCGATGCGGCAGCCGAAGAAGAAGGAAGAAAGAAAGAAAGGATGAAGGTTGGACCGTATTATGACTCTTTCTTCTTCCTCCGTCTGGCTCACTCTTTGTTACGAGGTTTCCGAAACGAAGGAAAAAAGCGAAAATCCAAAAAGAAAAAGGAGGAAATCCAGCCTCCTTGAAAACTAGCCGGGCGCAGCGAGGTTGTTTCTCGTCCAGAGAATAAGGGATGAAAAGGGAGAAGGTTAAAAGAGGAAAAAAGGAGGCGGCGATGAAAAACGGAACGGAGAGAGGAGAAAGGGCGCGACGAGAGATGACCGAAAGGACGTGAAAAAAAAACAAAAACAAAAGACGCACGAGGAGGAAGAAACCTTGTCGACCCAGAGTTGAAACTTTTCTGCCGCGTTGCGACTTCTCGAGTCGCTCCACGGTTTAAAAAAAACATCCTTTTTCTGTTCTTTCGATCCCTTTTGGGCCCCTCGAATTCTCGTAAACTGCCGACGTTCCGACCTTATCATATTTATATTCTTGCGCGGGATTACCCTATAAATTGCGGCGCTTCGGTCAGGGAATGCCGCGGCGGCGGCAGTCCTTCGGCGTTTTTAAAAGACGTGGCAGTTCGTAAACAGTGAAAGAGGCAACGGTGCGAGAGCGAGTTTTCTTTCCTAGCCTGTCCGCTTGGTGGCTCTGCTGCAGTCTGCCGTCCGTGCCCGAGGCCAAGGAATGGCCGCCAAGACTCTCTCGGGGATCTTGCGGAGGGGAGGAAAGGGTTTCTTTACGTGCTGGAGTGCGAGAGAGAGACGAAAAGGAGAAGGAAGGAGTTAAAAAGAGGGAGAGGGGATAGCGAGCGTTGGATGGCGTCGGTAGTGTGGGGAAAACGAAGCCACGAGGAGAGCGAACGAAGTAGGAGACCGTTGAGGGACATCTGGAAGCAACATCGCATGGTTTCGACAAAAGGGTGCGACGGGAAGGGATATTTTCGGTCCCAGATGTTGAGGAGACCCTAGAGGAGATAGGATAGGAGCGCGTTACGTAACTATGACGACCGCCTCGGCCGTAATCAGGAGTAGATAATTTCTTTCTCCGGTAACTCTCCCTTTAATCCCCATAAGAATAAGGAGCCGTTGTTTCTTAAAGGTGGCCGTTAAGGAGACGATCTCGGGAATCCGCGACGTAACTGCCGTCGATAGGTTCGGTAGGTATGCATCCCGCACCGTAATGGAACGCGGAATTATTAAGCGAGAGAGAGAGATAGAGAAAACGCTTTGCCGTTAATACTCCGGAGAGAATTCGATTTGATCGCGGAAAATCTCCACGACGAGATAGTGGAAGATGCGTCCAAGTACGGAGCTGTTGTCCAGGGAGGCTGGGGATTGTTGGTTCGGAGCGTTTGCCGTGGGCAGAGAGAGTGTGGTTTGGGGAGGAGAGGCCGGCTGCTGGGTTGGGTGTATTACGACTCGGCGTGGGATGGGCATTACGATGACAGGAGTCGTTAAGGGAAGTGCTATCCCGAGGAAGGAGGGATTGTGAGGTGAGGAGGTAGTATCCGATCCGCGTAGTGGGGGAAGTGAGAGGTAGTGACGGGATTGGTCGGAGATGGTGGGGGAAGTAAGGGGGGGGGGGGGGAGGTGGGATGGAAAGAGGTTTCTGACGTTCCCCTCCACTCCTCCTACCACCACCTCCTCCTACCACCACCTCCTCCTACCACCACCTCCTCCTACCACCAACTCCTCCTACCACCACCTCCTCCTACCACCAACTCCTCCTACCACCACCTCCTCCTACTTCCCCGAGGCCAACATCCCATCCCCTCCTCCCCCTTCACTAACAACCCCCTCCACTAGCAACCCCTCCCCCGTATTCGACGGGGTCAAGGAACGGTGCCTCCTCAGCCAACAACGCGCCGTTTCACGTGAGGGAGATGAGCATGCGTGTGTGTCCGTGCGTGTGTTTTTCCCTCTCCCTACCCCCTTTACATCCTCCCCTCGAGTGTCCCTCCTTTCCCCCGTCCCCCTCCGAGATCTCTTGCCCCTTTAGAGTGGAAAAGTGCCCGCCTGAGTTGCCGTCTGCTCGGACACTGGTAAACACGCGGATCTATTGTTGGCAATACGCACTATGCTAACGAATATTCGCGGAACGGAGGAGAGGCTCTTCTCGTTGTCTGAAGATGTTTTTTTTTCGGCATGGCCGATGCGTTCAACGACTCGATTTCCGGAAACGAACGATTATTATTTTTCAGACGAACGATTTCGTTTTTTTTTTGTCGTCGGCCGATAGTAACGAGCTTCGGCAAAAACCCCAACGACCGAAAAACAAATGAAAACTTCCACCACGCCGAGAGTAAATTTTTTGCTCGAAGTGCATTTCCACACGCCTTATGTTATGTTAAAAAAGTAAAAATACAGTAATATATAAATGCAGTTTTCAGGAAAGATGGCTCAAGTAAAAAGCTGGACCTAAAATTCTCATCGAGAGCTATTATCCCGCACGGCTGGGAAACGTAAACTTTATAATAACGTGCAAACACGCGGAAAAATATGAGCGCACATACCCATTCTCCGACCAACTTTTAGTAGCGTCGGTTTTTTCGTAATTCCGTGAGGTGTTTTCCTCTCGTCCGCGAAAAAAAATAAGTCTTCCTACGAAATTATATCACGGGACGTATCAAATTAAGCGAAAAATGCAATTTTTCAAAAATGTTTTTCCCCTCATTTTTCCGTCGGATTTATCAAGTGCGCCGTCGGGCTTAACGCTGCTGGGTTTTCGAGATGGTTAATGGAGGTTGGGCGTGGAATAGAGTAAGAGGTGGCTGAAATTACTCTACGTGCGCGAACCTTTTTTACGCGATGCACCAATCATTTTCTCCCTTATTTACGATCTGTTTCCCTCTCTCTCATTCTCTCTTGCTGCCTCGAAGGAACGAACCCGGTTCCGACAAGCCGTTTCTTCAGGAGATCTCCCATTTATTAAAAACTTTTCGAATAAAGCCTCGCGTGCATGTTGTTTTTTTAACACTGATCCCCACGGCATGAAAAATCACTCATTTTTCTCGTCTCGGGGCTAATCCGCACGCCAACCCGGCAACACCAACAATTCAACAACTTAACGACAACACATACACACACACAACAACATGCGCTCCGAAACAATCGCGTCTCAAGGAGGAGAAAAAATTACGTTTTTCTCGTATTATTTTCCGGCGGACAGACGTGTGAGAGAGCACGCGAACTGAAAAAAGACAGAGATAGCGAGGTAATTACAAATTTGGCGTGACGTAAAACCTACGTAATGTTAATATTTCCCTCCCCCACGTCCCCTCCCACCCTTACGCCTCAATTACCGCCCCCAAGATGAAACCGGATTTCGAAAGAGAGCTTTTGTGAGACACGCAAACGTTATGGCAGCTACCTGTGGGAGAGTGGGGGCAAGCATATTCCTCTCGCATTGGAGAGAATGAGAGAGAGAGGGTGATTGAAGGGGTGGTAAATAGGGACGGCGGAATTCAACGACCTCTTCCGCCGATTTACGAAAACTCTCGGGGTTCTCTTACACTACTTATCCACTCCTCAGATTTTCCCAAGGAAAGTAAATGACCCCTTTTGCTTACGCACACGCACTCACAAAACTCTTTTGTGAGTTGAACTTATCGAGACGAAAATCTCTCTACGTCTCTTGTTCCGCGGAGTTTTCCCTCTCGGGATCTTCCTTTCCTCTCTTCCTTGTCCTCTTTTCTCTCTCTACACTTCTTTATACAAAAAATCACACATCGTCGACTTCCGCTCAACGCAGGGGGGAAGGGGTCGAGCGGGAAGGAGCGTAGGAAAGTTAGAGGGAAGGAGGCGGTCGGGTGGGGATGTGCCGGTGTGTGTATGACTCAATGCGGTCCCCGGAGACGCCTTATAGCCGCCGTAGCGTCGCTTCACGCTTCGTCGGCGACGAAAAAGGGAACAGTTGAACACCGTGAAGCGCCGATCGGATTTATATTATTTGCTGAAAACGGGAGACAGTAGGAGAGCGTTTGGGGGGCGGCAGGAAAGGTTTTAGGTGCCGAAATTTCGTCCAATCGGCAGATTTCTTCAAACGAGTACCTTGTTTCATCAAAGTGGATAAGGAATAAAAAGTATTTATTGATTACGTGAGGCTAAAAGAGAGAGAGAGGGGGCGTTATTTATAAAAAAGGAAGCTCGATAGTTATCATGAATGAGCAAGAAAATTGGCAGAATCCCATTTACTCTCCAGGGCATGTCTGCTTCTTCCCTCTCTTTTTCTCGCCACAGATTACGTTCCGTCCGATCGGTGGAATCGGAGAGGGTTAGAAAATGTTATGAATGGATCGGGTAATCGGAGCGTGGTTTAATTAAATTCTTCCGTTACCTGGTTCGACTTTTTTTGCTTCGGGTCGATCGGAGCGTCCCGAGAAATAGTATTTCATTGCCGGTTTATCATTTCGGTTGATTTGTCAACTGGAGCTCGGCCTTTCCGAGACTTTGGAAGCGATTTAACAGGCAGGTAGCGATTAACGCCATTCTTCCCGCCCGAGAGGCAGCTTAAATTCATGAAGATGTTTTGTTATTTTTTCGCTAATATTTTTGCGAGGATATTTAAATTGTTCCTCACGTCTCCTGTATTAACAGCAATATCCGTCTAACCATTTTTATTACTTTGCGAATTAGAGAGTACCTATTTAATTGATTACATTAAGCACCCGATAACTTAAAATGAAGCACTGTTTAAATTAGATTTGGTTATGGAATTTCGCATCTGACCACAGTAACCAGCTGGTAATAATAATCAGCGATAATAAAAAGCGTCGTCTATTGTACATTTATCGTAGTTTGAAGTAAATGTTTCGGCTAGGTATATCGTATTCAATGCAGCGCAGATTTTTACGTTAAAAGCGAACGATTTGAAAAGATTTTCTGATAAATTAATGTTCGTGGGCAATTGATAAGTAGATGCACGCCACAGAGTTAATCTCTCGTCGTACTTGGCCAAGAAGAATCGGGCCAAATGGGTAGTAGCAATAACACAAACAAACACATTCACTCACTTTGGTTATATGAATTCTCGGGACCGCAGTCTGATTCATTTCTTCCGCAAAGAGGTCGGTCGCATAAGGAGGAACTTAATTGCGAGTTCACTACTCATTGTTCGCTTATCTCCTTAGGAGAGAGAGAGAGAGAGAGACAGACAGAAAACGATGCGACGTTCGCATAATTCTTTTTCCTCGAAATTAGATCTCGCACTTTTTCGAAGGGAAGTTCGTTATTTTTTTCCTCTCTCTCGCAAAACGAAAAAACTGACGTGCAGAACGCGATTATTTTTTTAAAAAGATCCTTCCAAAGTTCTATTCTCGTGTAATATTAACGCGGTAAGAAGGGCTATTTAACTCCTATTCATAATTAGATTGGAGAAAAAGGAAAAGGAAGATGAAAGTAGAAGAAAGAAAGAAGGAAAGAGAGGGTCCCCTTTTTCCAAATGGTTTTTTTCTGAAAACGTGGAAAAATAAGAAGCTCAAAGTCTCTTTTTGCGTGCTGTGGAAGCTTATTTATTTTTTCTTCCCATCTCATATCTTCCATTTCTTTTTACTCTTTGTTCTGCTTTTTCGGCGTTTATCAGCTCATTCATCTCTTCACTTCACTTCCTTTTATTTAGCGCGCTCCCCCCCCCCCCTCCTTCCCTCCTCCTTCCACCTCAGGCGACTTTCCCCTCCCCATTCCTTCCTTCCTTCCTCCTTTTCCGCGCCAAGTCCTTAGTAACACCGCTCTTTCCCACGCCTCTTCCCCACCTCCTCCCCTCTCCCCTTCTCGCTTTCTCCCCTCCCCCACCCACCGCTCGAACTCCCGAGGCTTAGTGTTTAATTGTTCCTCTCTCTCTCTTCCTCCCCCCTCTCTCCAATTGTCCCCTTTCCTTCTTACTCCCTCTATCTTCCTCTCTCCGCCTATTCCTGAATAATTCAACTTCTTCATTAAGTCGTGCGTAAGAGCGTGTGCATTCGCGGAAATGTGTCTGTGTGTGTGCGTGTGAAAATTTCCTCCCCCCCTCCCTCGTCCTTTTCGATCCTGTTTTTTATTTCGTCTTAGTTTTTCGGAAACTAATACAAAAAACAGCACGAGGTGCGCGGCTCCGGAAGGATGATTCGAAGCTTTACGTATTGTTTTTTTTTTAATTTCGGAGAATTTACGCGTCTCTTTTTTAGTGGGGATAAGAGAGGTGTTCGCTGGACCGTAATTCGCAATTAGTTGCTAATTTGACAAGTCGGAAATATCTTACGCGAGCAACGGGAATTCGGCTATACCGGGTTTATTTCTGTTATGGTGTTTTTAGTTGGATGAAAGAGGCAGTAAGATTGATTTTTCAACCGTGTAAAACGCGCGCGTACTTAACTTGGATGACGGGAGAGAGTTCGCCAAATTGACGATTTTGGTGGGATACTACCCGCACCCCACAGCATAAGTATGTTACTATAGAATGTTTATTCAGAATGATTTCGTTTTTAATCGCAAGTACTAACAATTGATCGTAAACAAAAAGACAGAGGTTTTTCCATTTAATATTTGAAATTCATCCTCCATAAAAAAATTCATTTTCCGTTTACACGCGTATGAAAATATTCGTTTTTTGTCTGGTGTGTCGTCCTTTGAAGTCTTCGACGCATACCCTTCAACTCTTAAAAAAATGAAAATCACGCAGAGTTGGACCTCACGGAGACAGACCCGGAAAAATCGCGGATAACCAGCGATACGTGGTCACCGCATAACGACGAGTACCGGGGAAAATTTCGTCGACGTTAAAAACAAAGCCACATTAAACTTAATCATTCTTATATAACCGTTATATATATCCGTCCCCGAGTAGTCACATCCTTTCTACAGCAGTTTAAAAGAACGGGAAAAAATGACTCCTCAGTGTTGTTGCCCCGTTGTTTTCATCCGGTGTTTTACGCTTTTGTGAAGACGTCAAGCGTTCCGACGAGGTGCTCTACGTTTAGGGAGACAGGTGAATTTTCCGACTCTAAACAGTCTAGGAAGAAAGAGGGAGAGAGAAGGCTGAATTATTTTTCCCTTCACTCCATGCCTAACCATGCCATCCGTTTTCAAAAACCCTCTCCTTTCAATTCGAGAGGACACGCCCCCTTCCGCTCTCGCGTCTTTTGACGTGGGATATTCCTACGGCCACAGATTGCCGCCGCTCTTTCTCATCATTTCTTTTAATACGCCCCGCACCCATTAACCTCTTCTTCCTCCTCGCTCTTGTTTCCCCTTCCCACCCTATCCCCCTCCTCCCCTCCCCCCTCTCTCCTCCCCTCTCTCCATCCCCTCCCCGCCTCCGACCTCAAACCATCCTCTTTTACTACTCCTCGCGTGGTCTCCGTTGATGAGTACCCCAATGAGGTCACGCTGAGTCGGCATCACTTACGCTACGACCTCATTCCCCCTTTTTTGTTCACGGGTCCCATTCTTTACAAACCTCTCCTGCCTCCTCATCTTCGCAGCGTTGCTTCTTAATCGCTTCTCTGCCGGCCAAAAATTGTGGCTATCTCCACCCATTTCTCCTCATTGTCGCTTCGTAGGATTTCCTATCAATCCTTCGTGTTATAAAATAATGTGAAACAGTTAAAATGCTTAGATTTTAAACCGCGTGGCATTTCTGATTCACTTAAAAATCCCGGATCTTCGAATTTTTTTAATTCGATATTTTTTATCATATATCAGAAGCTATTATTTTTTGCACGTACGACTTCTTTGGGATCTTATTCTTTTACTGGATTCTCGAACTTTTAAGAGATCCATATTTAGGGAAGTCTCGGAAAGTTCGAACTCCGAGAAATCCCGCGAAGCTGCTGCATTTCCCTATCATATTTCTCGTTTCCCGTTTCTTTTTATTCCCAGAGGGCACTCAAAAATCTTAACGTGTATCTGCTGCATTCTCCTGAAAAAAAAAAACGAAAATGGGGACGGTGACATAGATCCTATTCCGAATTTATCATTTTCCCATTTTTTTCTCTCTTTTCATTTTAGATTCTTCATTCGAATATTTATAAAGGAGAATGGTAGGCTTCGGTTGATTGAAGCTGTAAATGAAGAGAGAGAGAGGGGGGGGGGGAGATGGAGAGGAGAGAGAGATATATACACCTAAATGTTTTTAATGGCGAGATTCATTGAAACTATTTTATCCCGATTTATGGATAGCCACTGTTCGTTTTTATCATTTCAGGCTCTTTTTTATTTACTTCAAAGTTCTTTCACGAAAATAGTACGTACATAGGTGCACAGTGCGTTCAATAATTTCCAACGAATAAGACTCCCAGGAGAGATATGGAACCCTTTTTGTGAAATTCCGAAGCTCTCGAAAAAGAGAGGGAGAACGACGATAGTGCAGGTCTTAAAAAAATAAAGAATCGTTCATGAATTTTATATATAAAAAACCTCCGCCGAGTGACGCAAAGAATGATTCATTGACGATATCAATGCTGTAATTCCAAATATCGATAAATATGTAACTTTCGACTTCTAATTTATCCGTCGAAACAATAACCCTCTTCGTCTTTAATTCCTAAACGTTAAAGAAAATATATTACACGGAATTTATTGTCAGAAGCTAGTATTTTAATTTTTTCTCCTATTTGTCGACCTACATCGCATATTCTGCCAATTATAACGGCGGTAGATATATTTAAAAATATAACGCCGGAATATTTATCTCCATTTATTTCTACTTTATAAACTAAAAACTGTCCCGGATCGATCGACCGATATACGCCGCCGTATATTTTTAATGGGAACGGTTCCCTCCCACAACAAGCTCGGATAAGAGAAGGAGAGACTTTCCAACTCCTGTAATAACGCCCACACTGCCTTTTAACGAAGTGAAGGGTTACTCTGGCGTAGACTTCCCTTTCACTCGCAGCAAGGAAATAGCCTCGGACAATCGCAGTTGGCGTAAAATCCTCGACTCTCGCCGCCATGTGTTGCTTTTCCTCCCATCACCCACTTAATCTTTACCTCTCTCCTCTCCTCCGTAGCAAACTGGGTCTTCTTCACGGTCCCTTTTAAAACCGAAATCTCCCGCTAATAAGATCCCTGAAGCTTCTCCTTTTGCGGTCGTCCCGTTGCGAGCACTAGGGCGTTTGTGAGAGGGAGCTTTTGGTTAGCGGCAGAGTTTCCAATAGAAGCGGGTCGTTCCCAGCCTGGGGTCCGCTTTATTTATATTTTTTACTCTCCTACGAGACCGAAATTTCGGAGAGAGGGAATGAGGGAGAGGAGTGGCCAGTATTCAAAGGGGGAATGCCCTCACAACGCTTTACGGTAGTAATAATAGCTTCCGAAGTGTAAAATTGTTTCCCTTAAGGGAGAATGAAAAAATAACCTGTTTTTTGATTGGGCCACTCCTTCGCTATTTCGATTCTATCCTGCTTTTGTTTACACCTTCCCAAATATATAGGTTATTGTGTGCGTGTGTGTATATGTATCCACGTTATATACTTACATAAACAGATATCAATACAGACTAAGTGAATGGTGTTTTATCTCCCGCGCAATTTCCATAATGGAAATTCCAAGGTCTCTGATTTTTCCAGTTTTCCATTTACTCATTTTCGTTCAGAAGTAGTAGTAGTAGTGAGAAAAAAGATGACGGGTATTTTTAACGCACCAATTTTCCCGACTGAGGAGATGCGGGCGTGATTTTGTTATCTTTATTTCCTCATCTTTATATCTCTCCCGCATGTTTGGGTATGCCGCTTTAAACCCCAAAATTTTACGAGTTTTTCGTCCCCGTAATTTGTCCAATCTCGATGAATTGTTAGGAGGCAGATTAAAAAAAAATAAAAGATGCTCGCTGTTGTAAAAATATATTTTTTATTCAACGTTTTAAAAGAAAAAGGCGTATTTTTTTCGACAAGCGAGCGAAGTACTTAGAGCAACCTTTTAACTATTTACGGCTCGCTTCGACGATTTTAAAAAATAGCAATCAAACCGGAATGTAATAAGAGCTTTTAAATTTATTTATTTTATTTCTTTCCGCCCGTACCTTTGACGATTATGCTCGTTAAAAAAGCACCGATGTCAGCGTTCGAGGGTCGTCATTATCATTTCGTCTTTTATCCTCGCTGGCGATAATCAAATCGAAAGCTGTCTCTATTAAGCGTATCCCGCCGTCTTTTGAGGATATCAAACGATCCGGCGGAAATGATGCATTTTTGAAAGCGTAAAACCCTTTTCCCATAATTTGCAACAACCATTTCATCGAGTTTAGTGAAGAGAAAGTTGAGCGGAAGTCACTAATGAATGAAGTTTTGTAGCAGTTAACTCGCAGTCATCCTTGACTAACAAAAACGAAATATTTCGTTAGTCCACGGATAAACTGGGAACGAACATGAAAAATCGAACGATTTCTCCTGTTTCACTTTACCGGAAAATGACGCATCGACGTTCTAGAAGAAGAGAAGGTGTATCAAAAGTTGACAAACTCTCCTTTATAGAAATAAAGGTACTTTTCGGAGAAAAGTCGAGATAGAAAAAATGTCTTTTTTACGATCTGGCACGTTAGGAAGCGATTGCATTTTTATTTTATTTTTTTATTCTCCACTTCTCTGGATGTGCTACAAAAAAGAGGAGACTCGGAAAAAAGAAACACTGACACGAGAAACTTTTCTCAGCCCTCTCTACATCTCACTGTCTTTTATGGATTCCTGTCCTATCTGGTGCCCTGATACTCTTTCTCTCTCTCTCTCTCTCTCTCTCTCTCTCTCTCTCTCTCGCGTATTCTCTTTCTTCGAAAATCTACCTCTAAAAGAGTTCGAATAAAAATGGAAATAAGAATGGATGCATACAAGCAGCACGGGTGGAGGAAGATATTAGGGAGTGTGAGGATGTGATGTGACGTTGTTCCGAGTCCGAGAGCGACTGCACCCCTGAGGGCTGAAAGGGAGCAGCAACAGGCCGGCACCCATCCTTCCCAGCACCCTTCCTGGCAGCCACTCCCATCTCCGATCCGTAAAACCCTTCATGTATACCATTAACTCGCCCTCCCTTCCTCACTCCAATTCCCTATCTCCTCCCTCATTGTCCCCCTTTTCCCTGCCTATCACGCCGGAATAAGATAAAAAAATGTGTCTTTCCTTTTGTATAAAGGAAAGAGAGAGAGAGAGAGCTTCCAGTTTAGTAGCCCGTAGGCACCGAATACCAGAGCGAGGTGCGTCTTTTTGAAGAGGGCGGGAGTATGAGGCAGTACCGCGGAGGAACATCTGGAAAAAACGATTTTCACGCTCTCCTTTCAACGCTAGGATGGGAAGAAACCTTTCCTTTCATCTTCCTCTTCTCTCTCTCTTCCTCTCTTCTTTCCTCCCCGCCGTTCCACTCTCGATACACTTCCACTCCCTGTATCAACTCTGGCGATGGTAGGAGCTATTCCTCGAAGATAGAAAAAATAATAATATTAAACGAAAAGGTAGAGAAGAAAAAGAGAGAAGTCGTAGGCGCTTGGGCGATTTCGGGAGTGGAAACGTTTTCTATTTGTAAGGGAGTGATCTGAGAGGGAAAGGGAGTGAAGGTTTTTTGGAGCGATATTTTCGTCGGTCACGTCTGGAGATTCTTCGTCGAGTTGTGTGCACGTTATTTTTTATTTTCATTTATTTTTTCAAGTTGTCGCGCAGGGCCACTCTAAGTGATTGAAACGCTACGTGTGTAAGGGGAAGATCTCTCTTTTTTCATTTGTACTGATATTTTTTTTCTTCGAGGGAGGCGAATAAGAGAGCTTTTATGGGGAATGAAGTGCCCGCGTCGCACTCGTCAAGATTGGAAAGTTATGTTTTGTCACCGAAAAGATCACCGCTGGGAATGGTCTGCAGAATCTTTTTCGCGACACTCACCCTCCTCCTCCTTATTTCTGGGACTCTCCCATACTCTCCCTAGTTTGATACTTTTCCTTCCTCTATACCGGTGGCCAAGAGATTCTGGAGATATTACCTCGGCGTAAAAAATATACGGAGGCTCTAGGAGAGGGAGGGAAAAATTCGAAGTGATCGATCAAACTTTTCGTTTTTCTTTTTTTTTCTCTCTTTCTCTCTCTCTCCTTCTCTCCCCTTCGACGTTCCGAGAGGTCAATGGGTGTCCGGATATTTTTTTTTGAAAGAGGTTCGCGGAGGTTTTGACCTTTTTTTCGCGAGCGCGTCATACATTTTTTTTCGATTCATCATCACGCTCACCCTTCGCATCGAGAGAGTAAACATGAATGAAATTTCTCGCGTTTTAAAGCGTCCTTTTATTAATCCTTTTACAAAATAAAATTAGGTTCAGAATTCTTTCTTCGTTTTATTTTCAATGGACGCGCTTTTTGAAAATTGAATGCAGGCGCCGGGCGAGGATTCCGCATGAGAGAGAGAGAGTGAGAAAGTTTTTGGGCGAAAATAATCTCTAGTTCAAGGGATTCATATTTTTATGAGATTTTCGGAATTATAAATTAACTGTTTTGGCTCTTAGTGTTCACGGGGCCGTTTGCGAGTTTGCAGGCTTCGATTTTTGTTGCCCAGAGCCGTATTATGCGTACTCTCTGCCTGTGCAGCTAAAACGGAAATACTAATGCAAGTAAACGTCGTCTGTCTGGATTTTTGGGGCCGAAATTTTTCGTCCCGTACGTTTACGGACATTTTTACCGTTTAAAATTCGAGAGCGACCATCTTTTTAATTCTAAAAGCCTGCGAAATTTTCGAAATTCTCCTTCCAAATAACTTTTAACTTTTTTTCCTCTCTCGCTCTTAATCTGGAAGTTTTATAAAAATAAATATATTTTCCGTACCCTCCCTTATCGCTCCGAATAACAGTTGATGGACGACGTCGGTGTTACAACTTGATGCGAAAGTAATGCAGTGGTTTCGAAAAGAAAAGGGAATGGGGGAGGAAAGATTGTGGAGAGAGGAGGAGGGGGGCATGTGTGTGTAGAGCGTCAAGGATTTGTGGGGAACGATTTTTTATCCTCGGTCGTTCGATATCTCGACCGACAACTCCGAACGCCCTTGTCAAGGGGTTCGCTACACACAACTCCCTCGCTCTCTCTCTCTCTCCCTCCGAAGCCATCATCTCTGACACCGTGCGGTCAGCTGCCCCCCAGAATTTCCTCTCGCTCTTTTTAATTTATTTTTATTCCGCGCGGTCGTTTCCATTCGTTCGTTCGGGAAAGAGGGAAAGATAGAGGGAGAGGAGGAAAAAAGGACTTTTCCCTATCGTTACCGACAGTACGCGCGGAATCTGTTCGGCAAAGCGAGAGAGAGAGAAAAATCACTCGAAAATGACCAAAAAAAGATCGTAAACTATGTTCGGTGAGCATCAATGTCTCTCATTATTTTATCTCTCTTTTTTAATATTGACTGGATGGTTATTCGAATCGATTCCAGCGGCGTGGAGTTAAGTGTCATGACCTCGTTTCCCACTCTCCTCGCATATACGCGAGATGGGAATTTCGGAAAAATAAAAAATGGAAAAATTCGCCGCCGAGATCTAGTTTCGAAAACATAATGTTCTTCTCGAATTTAAAGGGTCGCCTAAATGTTTTTTTTTCGGCTAGAGATGTTTTTTCGGATGCCACGGTGGTTGTACTATTTTCTTTTTTTTTGAGGCGCGGGGTAACATTTACGCGGCCTTCCGCGTGGTATGCGAAAGTCATAGGCGGTGATATAGTTTCGTCATTAAATGGGAGGAAAACGCTGCCGGATTTGTGCGGCACTCCAAAACAACGTTGACACCACTTAAAATTATTGAGAGCGCTTCCCATCTTTATCATCGGCTTTCATTTCCCGAGCTGCAACAGAACGCATTTTCATTCTGCCCTCTTCCACCACTCCCCCTACTCTGCCCTCCATTCTTTCTCCATCGATAATATTCCAAAAAACAGTAAAAAATCGAGAGACTCGGGGTAAAAACGTTACTTTTCATTAAATTGAAAAGCGTGAGCGCCGTTCCGAAGCACATCAGGGAGGAAAAACAAGTCACCTGTTCATACCTCCCGCGGAATGAAAAACTCATAAACTACACGGTTTTTCCAGTTCATCTAACCTCTTAACCGTCTCCATCCCGCTCTGGAAAATCGTTTCTCTCCCTCGCGGTCGCGTTATAAAAAAAGCACCCGTGCTCGGCATAAATAACCGATCCGGAACTATTCTTCTCCCGCGAAAAAAAGATATCCCTCGTAGATCCCGCGAAACGGAATAAATTACGTCGTCGCGAGAACAAATGACGCAGCGATGCTCGCGCAAAAACAGAATTAAAAAGGAACGATAATAACACTTTCAAAAAACGAAAGAAACGCATCCATCATAAGTTAAATTAAATGACTGCGTAGTATATTTTTTCGAATAAATATAATAGTAATACTGAGAGGAAGTAGGAGGGAAAGAGAGAATTGGGGAGGGTAAGAAGGGAAGGGACGAACGCCTTCCCTTTTTCTTCATTAATAGGGTGCTTTTGAAGGAAGAGGTGGTCCAGAGAGGTAGAGGAATTCTTGTGTGGAGGATAATGAGAAGGAAGAAACGAATTAAGGATGAAAGGAGGTATAGAGGGGAGGGAGGGAGAGGTGAGAGGGTGAGTGGAGATGGGCGTGGAATGGGTCAACTCCCCCGCCCTAGACGATCCGACCTCCGTAGAAATGAGCAGCGTATATGAGGAGATATTCGTGCCGGGGCAAACCGTCTTGAGAGATATGGGGAGGAGGGAGAAAGTGGAGAGAGGTTTGGCGGTGGAGAAAGGAGAGATAGAGAGAGTGAGGTGAGGGAGGAATGGAGGAAGAACGGTTCAGACCTCTCGTGGATTAACGAACCTTCTTCCACTCCTCCCTCAGGAAGAGAGACAATGGGAAGAGAGAGTGTGATTTACAGCGAGTTGAGGCGGCCTCCGAATCCTCTTCTATCCGCCCACCGTGTACCCTCTGCCTCCGCCCCCCCCCCCCCCCAAGCCTTCTCTCCTCATCCCCACGCCTTCTCCAAAAACCTCCTACTTTATTTTTTTAAGAAGTAGTGGAAGGAAATGAGAGTGAGAGAGGTGGGTGGGTGGGCTTGACTGCCTCCTCATATTTCTCCTCTCTCTTTCTCTCATCTCCCTACTTCTCTCTCTCTCTCTACCTCAGTCCCCCCCCTCTCTCTCTCTCTCTCTCTCCCTCCCTCTCACTCCCTACCTCTCCCATTCCCTCTCACTCTCCACCTCACTCCTCTTTCCTTCACTCTCTTTCTTCCTCTCTCTCTTTCTCCCTCCCTCGTTCTCCCTCTCTCCCTCCCTCTTTCTCCCTCTCTCCCTCTCAACCTCCCTATTTCTCCCTCCCTCGTTCTCCCTCTCTCCCTCCCTCTTTCTCCCTCTCTCCCTCTCACCCTCCCTATTTCTCCCTCTCACCCTCCCTATTTCTCCCTTTATCCCTCCCTATTTCTCCCTCTATCCCTCCCTCTTTCTTTCTCCCTCCCTCTTTCTCTCCATCCCTCTACCCAGTGCCGTAACTAGGGCGGGGCAAGCGGGGCATCTGCCCCGGGCGCAACTAAAGAAGGGGCGCAAATATTATTGATGGCAAGTTGTGCGAGGTTGCATGGCACAAAGACGGGCGAGTTCATCACTATACTTGTTCCAGTCAATACGCATAGCAGAAACTATTAATTTCGATGATGTTATTGATGAGTTAGCTGCATTAATCACGTATAATAACTGTTTAATATTTAAATATTTATAATTTCTGTATTTAAATAATATGTTTGTAATTATATTTTAAATTATGTATTTAAAATATGTACATTTATAGTGAGAAATTACATCATTTATAGTTTATTTTTATTTATAAATTGTTCGCCCAAAATACACATTAAAAAATATAGGTATTAGAGAATTTTTGTGAAGGGGCGCATATTTGGTAGTTTTCCCCGGGGGCTAAAATAGCTAGTTACGGTGCTGTCTCTACCTACCTCTCTCCATCTTACTTTACCTCATTCTCCTACCCTCCCTCTCTTTCGTCCTCTCTTTCTCCCTCTCCCTCCCCTCACTCCCTCCGTCCCTCTCCCTTTCACTGCCCTTTTCTTCATCCTTCTCATCCACCCCTCTCTCTTTCCTTCCCTCCATCTCTCTCCCTCTCCCTCCGTCTTTCTCTCCCTCCATCTCTCTCTCCCTCCTCTCTCTCTCCCTCCTCTCTGTCTACCTCCTCTCTCTCCCTCCTCCCTCCCTCCCTTTCACTACCTATTTCTTCATCCTTCCCATTCACCTTTCCCTCTCTCTTTCGCGGTAGTTATAGGAAGGGATCTCGTAGCTGCATAATTCCCCTCTTCTCACTTCGAGCTCATCTGCCCCTTTTACCTTCTCCAAAACTTCCTTTCTCCTCTCTCTCTCACCCTCCCATACCAGTTAAGCATCTCTTTGCCCCATCTCCTCCCCCTCTTCTCTTTCTCATCGAGAGATAAGGGCGCTCACCGCTCTTCTCGCCCATTTCTCAACCGCGCACCCACACACACGCACATTAACCCTTTCTCCGCGCTCACACCCACGCACAAATTTGCTCAAAAGGTTGACATGCTCCTCTTTCTCCCTGTCTCTTTCCCTCCCTCTCTTTCTGAGCATACATGTACTCTTTTCTCTTTAATTTCTGGAGGAAAAAATGAACGAATCCCACTATATGAGAGCTCACGATGAGAGATTAACTCTCGCGTATCTGCTGATATCTCTCTCTCTCTCACCTTATTTTCTTATTTTTCTTTCTTTCGATTAAAAGTATCCCCACTTAATTGCGCTCCATTTTTTCAGCCCTAAACTGGATTAGGGATGGAGAGAAAGACTAAAAGAAGGATTTTTTATTTCTAGAAGGTGATCATTCGCGGGAAATTAGTTTACGACTTCTGCCTGCGCATCCGTAATGGTTCGCGATCCATTTGAGATGGAAGGAAGTCGAGGAATTAATTTATATGGGAGACTAGGAGAAGTTTTCCATCGAAATTAAATTTCGATTGATCGATTTTATCGATTTTTTGAGGAATCATCTTTTTACCGAGAGCGGAGACAAAAAAGCGTACATACGTATGACGTGCTGTTTGCCATTTACTCACGATTTTCTTGTTTTAAATTCACTTAAAATGGGCGAAAATATTTTTTGCTTTAGCTATTTTTTACAGTGCTTAAATATATGTGTGGCATATACTTGAAACCCTGATTCACGCGAAAACTACACAATCCTCGTTCAACTTAGTTTGGACCTACATGTTATATCCTTCGTGAGGGAAATACTAACACAAATTATTTTTATCGAAAAAGTGTTCAAGAATGACGACGCGTGGTCGTATCTGTGTATATTCACTGGCAATTTTTTGTCGCAATGCGATAAAAACATGCAAAATTCCATTCTATTACGGGAATTTTTTATTTGCGCAAGTTATTCAGGAAATACCGTACCTAAGGTTTGCTACAGACGTTTAGATTCACACGGCTATATATTCTCTCGCGTACACATTTTTTTTGTACCTTCTCGCTTACGGAAAAAGTACGGCCCACGAAATATAAACAAACCGGTAGAAACATTCATTTCCTGGAAAGTTTCAAGTTTATTTTTTCCGAGAACACGACGCGTGTGTTATTTCGCCCCTCTCTATCTCTCATACACATATTCACCAGAACAAATTAGTATTTCTCCCTTTTAGAGAGAGAGAGAGAGAGGCCATGCATGCCAAAGCGTGTCTCCCTTTCGCCTGTATCTTTCCTGTGGGGCAAGAGAGGAAATTTTTAATGGGTTTTCGGAGGCGTGGGTGGGGTAGTAAGGGTTGAAGCGATTGAGGTTGAGGTTAGGGTCCATGGAGGTCTGTGAAGGTTTGGCAGGCCAATAGGGGCGTTACAAGGTTCCTATGGGGCGAGTCGCATGGGAATTAGTCTCATAAGGGTTCTTAGAAGAAGTGTATGTATACTGATTTTTACGATGCACTCACCCTGCACGTTTCTTCTCTCCCCCTCTAAGAATAACAATATATAAGCCGAGGCGTCGAAGAGCGTGCACGCTCATTTATTGAAAACCTACTTCCCAACTTGAAACCCTCTCCACCTGCTATATACCCTTAAAAACTCCTCTCCACCTGCTTTAACCCCTTAAAAACCTCTATCCGATACGCTTCCTCCCCGAAAAAAATCTCCTTCCCATCTGCCGTTCTTTCCTTACCGAAAAACGTCCGACCCAGACGGAACCCCAAAGAATACCCACGTAAACCTCAACGGCCAATTTTCTCGCCTTTTTTCACGAGACGTGACCGGCCAGTTCCTTCCAGTCCTGTTTAAAAGTGGGGTGGGGGTAGCGCCACCTTCCACCACTTCTAGAAACAACCGAGGGTCGTCGGGCGGGGATCGATTCCCCTCTACACGCGAAGGGTGTAGAGAAGAAAGAGAAGTGTGTTTCCCGTCTTTTTAGACGGCTCAATCGATTTCGCCGAACGATTCCATTCTATTTCGCGTATTTCCACCGCGAAACGAAACACGACAGAGAGCTATGACATGGGGTCAAACTCGGGTGCCTCACGAGGCGATAATTATGCAGTTTGGATGGAAATCGGAGGACATCGTTGAGTTTGGAGACAGGTTGGGGTCGCAGCCTTCGGATTGCATGAAAGGCGAGTGATTCTACCCGAGTTATTAGTCGACCTCGTTATACAAAAAAGGGGAGCATAGGTCACGATTCAGCAGTTTGCATAGATACCATCGTGAAAAAAATCCGCCTAAGTCATTATTAGAGCTTTTTTTAATTTTTGGCGTATCTCTATCGCTACGGCCATGGGAAGGAATGCCCAATTTTTATGTGGCCCGTCGCAGGGAAGCGACCCAGTTCGATAAAATTCCGACGCTGTTTATAGGACGTAGTCTAGCCGGCGTTTTATAAAAACAGCGGGGAATTTAGATTTGTCGGAGGAATTCCGTTCGCCGATTTTTTTTTTGGATGACCGTTGATATCTTCCTTTATTTCTCTCCCATTACTCCTGTCACCTCTCGTGCATTATCCAATTCCTCGATGTCCTGGTTAAATTTTTTATATTTCTTTCTTTGTTTTACAGTAATATCACGATCGATAGGATGCGTCGAGGTCGAGCCAATTCCAATAGATCGATATGTCTAATTAAACTTTCAGTTGTAAAAACACATGAAAATAATTCAATCATTATGAAGATAGCCAAGAAAACCGATAATTAAGTCAACACTTGAGTAACTCAGTATAGTAATACTGTACTACGTATTTGTTAGGTGTAGGAAAATAAATACCATTCATATGTAAGAACGCAATGCAGTATAAAAACTTTCTAGTTACGAGTTTTTAAAAAATCCGGTTAATCGGGAGTATACTTGGGCGTTGAATGACTGCCGTTTACTTCACTGCTGCACAATAACATTCATTGAGATCGGTACCCCGAAGTCCCGTCGGGACTTAGCGCTGGATAAAGGTTTTCGTTATTTTTAGAAATGGGACTTCTAAGTCCCGTAAGGGTTAAACCTTAATTTCCAACCCTTCGAGAGACGAAATGAAAAAGAGATCGCGAGTAAGCAAGTGTGTATGGGGTCGTCCGTGCCCTTGAGTCGGAGACGGCTTTTCGCTTAATCCTCGTCCTAAAAAGGAATATTGCTTTCCCGGCTCGATATAACCTTTTTCTCTTGTTCGCTTAAGGAAAAAGGCGTCCTCCCTCCCTTCTTTTTCTCTCTTGCCCTCATCCCCCTTTCTTCCTATCCTTTCCCCTTCCCTCTCTTTCTCTCTCCAAGGGCGCCCCTGTAAATTCTCTTCTCCATGCCCTGCCTCACGGATCTCATCTTGGAAACGAGGGTGGGGATTTATTTGAGGGTTATTCTCCTACCCTAAGGGATGAGAATAGCGGTGGAGATGGGGTGGAAAACACACACAGAGAGAGAATATAGGGTGCAAAAGAGTCGCGAGCCAGTCTAGATTAAAAGGCAGCAATGAATCAAACCCCTTTTTAAGAGGTCGTTTTTCAGAAAAAAATATTAAAGCATAAAATGTTGGGTGTGTATGAAACATGGGTTTTGTATTTTAAGTATCACGGAGGAAATTGGGTTAGAACGAGTTAAGGTTCGAAAGAGGGTAGGACAGTTATACGGCCGTTGCATATGGCAGAAGCAATTAAGGGTTTCGCTCCTCTGTTTCCCCTTCGACCCAAAAGATGTCTCTCAAGTAGACGACGCCTGTTTTCTCTCCCGTGGTTTTTATAACTGCTGGCAGGCATGGAGCGGTTATTTGAAGCCAGTGTTTCTTTCCTCTTTCCATCTACGCTCACGAGGAGGGAAAGAGAGAACTAGGTCCCTGAGCGTTTTTGACGGTGAGGGAAAGGTAGGAGGGGGTCCTTTAGAGTTTCGTCGGATGTGAACGTGATGAGGAGCCGAGGGGGATGAAGTTGAGCAAACGGTTCCTTGACGACGCGTTTTCCCATTGTTGCGTCGGCAGTTTTAAGCACGAACTCTCTCCCGCTTAACCGTGGGCGCAATCTTGCCGGAATTAGAGAGGAAGAGGTGGAGAGTATGGAATGGAAAGAGAGAGAGTGGATGGTTATGTGTTTAACGCGTCATATTTGCATGTTGGGTCAGGACGACTTTCGTCGCAATCTTGCGGATAACCACGTCGGTTATTAGTTTCGCGGAATGAGACATTCTTGCGGTATCCGTTCTCTAAATGAATCATAACATCCGCCCGCGATGACGACTCTTTTCTTTTCTCTCCGGAGAAAATCGTCCTCCTTAATTCTTTCCCATTTTCTTCGGTCTCGCGGAAGCTCTCGGGGGGGACAAAAATCCGGCCTTTTGTATGTATAACGTTTTATGCGGACCATTTTGCGCGTTGCTTTTCTCTCATTTTTTCTCTTTGCCAATCTCGAAGTTTTTGTCGTGATGTTCTCATCAGAACTGCGGTATACGGGGGTGCGTTTGACATGAAAGTAGCGACGCGCTCACGACTTTCGTGGAAATGGGATTGTGTAAGATGAGAGGGGAAGAGATGAGGGGTCGGAGGAAGATAGAGAGGGAGAGAGAAGAACGTAGGGATTTTATTGTCTCCAGCTCACCTTTAAAATTCTCATAACCGCGGATGCTATAGACTTCTGTGTCTCCGGTTAATGAAATTCCTGGGTGGTCGTAAAAAAATACAGTCGAGCCGGCGTCTTGTGATCTCTTTCGGAAAGTTTGAATTCTCTTAGAATGAAAACATTAGTCTCTCTCTCTCTCCCTCTCTTTCTCTCGGCGGATTGCCGCGGAAGAATGTTTTATTCGCTTATTTCGCGTTCATTTGTTTTTGTTTACGGACTCGTAAAAAACGTCGACTCTATTTGATCGCTGGGAGATGATTCATTAAATTGAAACTATTCAAACGAAAGAGAGAGAGAGAAAGAACTCGGTTTTTTTTGTGGGGGCGTAAGGTGGAGGGGGAGTGGGGGGAGAAGAATTAAAACTCTCCCGAATCCTCTCAACCGTCTGCGAATTCCCTCCTTGCTGAAGGCTTACCTCGTTTAATTTCCACTAGTGGCACAAGCACACATACGAACACAGCGAGAGCTCGTCGGATAAGGAGAATTAAAATAATAGAAAAAACTCCAATTTTCTCCCTCGGAAAGAGAATTCATTTCGAACGGCAATACAGGTTCCAATGTGTTGTTCAGACTCTTGTTATGATTTTGTTTTTTCGTTTCTTTTATATTCTTTCTCTCTCTCTCGCCAGACTTCTACTCCAAGGTCTCCCAACAGTTCTATAAGCAGCTCCTGGTAGATTGCCAAGGGAGTTAGTTTGTAAAAGTAGAAGGGAGAAAGGAAGGAGGAAAATCGTTTCTACCTCTTTTTTTCTTCTCCCCTGGCTCCCTCCACGATTCATTCCCTCTCTCTCCTTTTCTCACTCTGCATCTCCGTCTAATAATTCCAACTCTCCTTCCCTTACACTCTACCTACCTCCCTTCCACTCTTCCTACTTCCCTTCCACGCTTCCTACCTCCCACTCTTCCGACCTGCCACTCTTCCTACCTCCCACTCTTTCTACCTCCCACTCTTTCTACCTCCCTTCCACTCTTCCTCCCTCCCACTCTTCCTACCTCCCTTCCACTCTTTCTCTCTCCCATCCTCTCCCTCTTCCTTCCCCCTCTCCTTCCCACTCCTCGCTACCTCAGTTTCATTCTCTGCTGCACCTCCATGGGAATTCTCACGTCGTATCCCTCGGCATCTCCCCCCCCCCCCACTGCCCCCTTCTTTTCTCTACTTCCCTTTCTACGCTTTTCCCAAAACCTCCTTTGCTTCCCTCTGTCTAAACTCCCCTCCCTTTTTCCTCCTCCGCACCTGCTTTGCGTAACGCGGCGCTGAGTGCAGAGTTTGGTAAACACGCCCTCGTTTTGCAGCGCATTCTCTTCTCCCCCATCCTCTTCATTCCTCCCTCTCTCACACCCCCTGCCTCTCACCCCCCCCCATATTTTTTACCCACTACAACACGCACCGTATCCGCCACTTTAAGGGAAAAAATATATAAAGACTCCCCTTCTCTCTCTCTCTTTAGCCCGCTTTAAGTCTCCGCACTCGGTTTCACCCTTTTTCCTTTCTTTCTTACCCAACTCTCCACTCGGTGTCTCGTTTAACGCGCCTCCCTCCACACACGGGCCATTTAATGCCGCGCGCTCCACACTGAATCCGCGGTGCGTGATCCGTGAGCGAGGGAGCGGCATTCTGCGAGGATCGGCATAACTCCAGACTACTGCGACGAGGGCGCGAGTGTTGGCGGCTAAAATCATAGTTATGTCACGGAAAATTGGCGAGCGAATGAGAGAGGAGTTATTGCGAGTAAATGAGGGGAGGAGGTCGTTAATCACGACGACGCGAAGTGCTCTAGGAATCGCGTCTGAGATACTGCAGTCTTTTGTTCGGGACGTCACGCGGGGTTCGCGGTATAGCGCGGGATTAGTCACGTCACGTCGCGTCCCCCCAGCGTTTCGAGCTGCGCGCGTTGAAATATTTGAAATGAAATCTCGCTCGGTCGCGATTAAGGTTTCGATAAATCATCTCTAGTTTAGTTATTCTTTTGTTACTCGCCTTCCGATAACCACTTTTAATTAGCGTGAGATGTCACCCATCGCAATTTTTCCTTCGATCTTGGTCGCTCTTTTGCGGCAGACGTAAGAAAAAGAGGAATGAGCGTATCGAATCACTCAATTACACGAAGATTTGTCGGGATATTTCATTCGTTTCTGCGGAATTCGCATTCATTCCACGATTCGCCTAGGATTAATCGCGTAATAATTCTCTCCGCGACAAAACATGCGTTAAACGAGCTACATAAATTTCTTTGTCGTTCGTGACTTTCACATTTACGATTGAGATTCTCCCTAATTCCGCAAAAACGATTCGCTAATTCCTTCTCATTCGCGGAGACGGAAACTTCCGCAACGGATTTGCATCAGAGAATCCGCATTTCGCTCCGGCGTATCTAGGAGAAGAACTTCAACTTTTCTTCTCATTCTCTTTTTTCTCCCGTCAGCACTTTCGCTTTCCTTCTCTGTTCTAACCCTCTCCTCCACTTCTGCGTTCTCTCTCTCACTCCTACGCGTTTTACTCCGTTCTGTACGGGTGCGTTGGAGCGTTGAGTCGCCTTTTTTAGAAGGGAGTCACCAGAACGTGAAGACGGGAAGAAAAGGGTAGGGTGGGTGGACCCGCGTCTCTGAGTGGTCTTTTCCTCCGTGGTAGTGGGTGGGTGGGTTTGTAAGAGGAAGAGAAGGGGGTTGTAAGTGGACTCAAGGTAGAGGTTTCTTTTTTTGGGGTGGGTGGCTACGCTCTTATATATATGTAAACCCTTTTTAAGGCGTGGGCTGGGAATATTAAGAGAGAGATAGAGAGTTAGGTGGGCGTAACGTGATGGGCGCTGTTTAGGGAATGGGGGAATGGGTATCGCCCATGCTTAGCGTCAATTGTCGCTTTTAGCCCCCGCCGCTTCCCGATACCCACCCACCGTTCGCCTCCGCCCTGCAACGCCCCCTTCTAACGGAAAAACGGCATCCGTTGCCGAAATAGATGAAGTTGTTTGTTGCATCCTCCAAAGTCTTCTGGAACATCTCTTTCTCTCCCTCTCTACTTCCTCTCACTGGATTGTCTGCGGCACACATCCTTGGTGCTGTGGTTGGCGTGACTTTTTTATTCCCTTCCTCCTTGACCGTAGGAGGTCGCGTGTTTGAGCCCCATTTCTGGGACGCTGGTTATTCTCTCCTATTCATTTGTGTGTGTGTGTGGTTGATTGCACGTTTCGACGCTTATAATCGAGTCGTATCGCTCTCTCTCGCTTCTTTTCTTTTTTTTAATCGAGACTGCCCAATTTCTCGGAAGAAAATTGGATCTCATTAGTGTGTGGAGCGGAGTTGAAAAAATAAATGAAGCGAAAAATTTTTATTCCGTGTGTCGACTGCGTCATTGGTTCTTTGTACATTTTTCTTACCCTTGCATAAACAACGCATTCGCAATTATGTTTCAAAAAACAAAATTCCCATCTAGATTTAGTCATCGCCGTCGCCGATAGAGAGAGTTGGTCGTTTCCCCGAAAAAGTAATTTTTAGTCAATTTTGAATTAGTTTATTTTTTCGATTTAAATGCGCTACCGTTAAATGAATAGGGTATGATATGAACCGTAGTTGACGACAAGCCATAATTTGATGGGATGTCCCTCTACGAAAACGTTTCATTGTAAGAGATTTCGTCATATTTTTTGTATTTTTCATCTCAGTCTTTATCTCAAATCGGGTCGACGGGGAAAAAACACGAGGACGCTTAAGCGATGATCTATTTTTATCGCCTGCAGTAGACTCCTCTTTACTATCCCTAATAGCTTGGTTCATTGCCGCTCCGAACGATCGGGAGAATACTAATACCACGCAGTCTATACAACTTTTTTGGTCGAACGGCGCGCGCTCGCGTGTGTGTACGCGCGCGGCGTGGCTTCTTTTTTAAAGCATTATTTAACGCCGGCCATTCGAGTTTATAGCCCTCGCGAGTACCTCCACCAATCACAACCTTCCAAGCTTGCGTTTCCTTTTCCCCCATGCGAGAGCTTGTTTTTACCCGACCGACATCACCATCACGCTTTAAACTCCCTACAATTTTTTCTCTCCCTCTCTCTTTCTCTATAGCTAAGAACATCTATCCCCATCCACGCCCCTCCCCCATTCTCCGCCCCACCCGCCCTTAACGTCAGACGCATTCGGCATAATGTTTGTTGGTGTTTTTCGAGAGCTGAGATTCAGCAGAGGCGAGAGAAAGGGATAGATAGAGAGGATGGAGGGAGGGAACGATGGGGGAGAAGGGTTCGGGATCATCGGTATCCCCTCTTTCCAGTCCATTTTTGCAAGGAGCACAGGCTCAACGCTAAATTGACTCATCAACCAACCTCCCTCTCTCTCTCCTTCCTCTTTTCCCTTCCTTGTTCCTCTCTAGAAGAATAAAACTCGTTTCCTGTTTTGGTTTCCACGGAACAGAACCCTCCCCCTCAAGAAGTGTCTCTTTCGCTTTTTCAAGAAATATATATAAGTATATATATATATATATATACTTATATATATATACTCATATATATATATACTTATATATAAAGATATAGAGAGACTACCCTTTTTCGCGGATGTTGAGAGAAAAATGAAATAAAAAAAGAGCGACTACCGAATTTCCTGAGGGAAATGACGGAAGAGGAGGAGTAAGAAGTAAGAGGAATAGGAAGAAGTCGCGACTGTCTCTTTTTTTCTCCTTCATCCATAGGCGGTTTCCGAGCGTCAATTCAACGGCGGTTCCCTGACAGCTACCCTTCTTCTTCTTCTACTTCTTCCATTCCATTTTTTTCACGTTTGTTTTTTCCCGGAGAACGTTCGCTGTCTTTTCACGATGGTGGTAGGCATTTTTGGGGGGGGGGGGAAATTCCATTCCGGAAAGTGGACGTCAACCTTGTTGATGATTTTTCTGTCTATGTGGTGTGTGTTGCTTGTGTTTGCGGGTGATCGAAACGGCTGGAACGTTCTCCGCTGGTGTCGGAATCGACATTTCCGTTCTTCGTATGTTTCATTTTTGATCGAATAGGGAAAATAAATAAACTCGACGTTTCTGCGTGCGTGCGTGGGTGTGTCGGCGAGAGAGAATTTTTTTCGTATCCGTATCATCTTCTTTGCGTTATTTTTAAAAAATGATTTTTTTTATCATTCGGTGGCATTTTTGATGCGAGGAGGAAATTTAGTTATCTCTTCCAGAGAGGGAGGGAGTGTCTATCTGTGTTATTCATATTTTTATTTTTTTAAACCGGGAAATAAATTTATACGCGAGACTTCTGTTGTTATTTCTCGCTACTTGAGTCGTCGTTTCGAGTGTCGAGTTCGCTAATGTTATAAAATTGCGCCCTCGCTACTCGAAGCAAAACAATGAAATAACGGTTGCATTTCATAACAAAAGAGGAACGTCATTTCTTAGCAATGGAGCAACGATCAAGTAAAAGTAATAATGCAATTTCATCTTGAGCGAATTTAATGTTTTCACAATAGGGCAAAGATACTGGCAAAATAAACCGAGGGTAAAAAAATCGGGAAGAGTCCAAGTTTGAAACTTGAACAAACTTCCATTATATCTTATCAGATATATTCCTATTCATCTTCGGAGTCTTTCTTCCAGCATAGTAGGTTCCATACACTTTGCGGAAAGATGTTTCTAGTGGTAATCTACCGTAGGGCAATCTAAGAACTAAAACGGTTAAAAAAAAACAAAGGAAAGACATAAGTTCCCGATCGTCTTGCCGTTTGTCCGTTTCCTTACCGGTTACGTAATAGCGAGAGAGAGTCTTTCTTCCTATAACGCAATGCGGGAGATTCGCCCGATTTCGATATAAACTCGACCGCACGAAAGAATCGTATTTATCTTTCGACCATTTCCAGTGAACGGGATGGATACGTGGAGGGAAAAAAAGAAATAATAAACCTCCCACTTTACACAGAGAGAGAGAGAGAAAATCGATGCCTTACGTTGCACCGAAAACAAAACACGGACGTAATTTCCAGCCGCCAAATAATTTTTGCGGTCCGAAACTCTTCTCGGAGGAGGGAGGATAATATATATTTATATATATGTATCCAATCTCGTTTAGCTTCCCGGCGACCGCAATCTTTATCGTACCTTCCTCCCATCCTACTCGCGGGATTTTTCTCTCGTATTTAATAACAGAGTCGACTTTTACGGTTGGACCACGTTCGCGATGCTCTCACCCAAATCCTCCCTTCCCTCTTCTCTCTTACCCTCCCCCAGACACACACACTTCCATGGGAAAATATATCTATTTTCTCATATTATCCTTATTTTTACGAGGGACGCCGCGATATAAAAATGAAACATCATCCTCGGAGTGACCGTTGAGAGAGCAAAAGAGGTGGGACGGCGTGGGAGAGGTGTGTCTAGCGGAAAGGAGTGGCCGGTTCTCTCTCCCTCCCTCTTAGTAAGGTAGTAGTATTAGAAGGAGGGGGAAGAATAGTAAGGGAATTGTGGGTAGTGAAAGAAAAATGGAAGCCTCAAAAATCCCACCTTTAGACACTAGTTGTTGCTTCTTCCCATTATAGCCGCCCGTAGCTTCCGAGATGGTTTGTGGAATGGGAGAAAGAGTAGGAGGAGGAGGTGGAAGCATCATTGCGGCCGGGCTGAGATATAGGTACGGGAGGGAGGTGAAGAAGGAGGATGGGGAAGTTTAGTTGAGGTATGCACCAAGGGAGGGGGGTAAAAAGAAGGAAGGCGATGAGACGCGAAGGAGGAGGAGGATACTATCTGGGACGCAGCCACATCTTACCGTTATGCTCCTCTCTCTCTCTCTCGCGACCTGACGAGAAGACTGATGCGAGGGGGTGAGGAGGATGGGGAAAGAGGGAAAGGGAGTGGGGAGGAGGGGTTAGTTTAGGAATCTTCCTCTCCCATCCTCTGAGACCGCTCCCACAAGGAATACACTGCCTGTGGCGACGACTTGACTCTTTGGCCTCATTATTTCCCCTCCTCCTCTCATTCTTCTTTCTACCTTTAAAAAAATAATCTCACTCCTCTCTCTCTCTATACGGTTCCATCTTTTCTCTCTCTCACCTCTCCTCTCTCTCTCACCTCTCCTCTCTCTCTCCACCTTCCGGCATTTCCCTCAACTATTACCGTTCCCATCTTATGATTATTGTCGGTTTTTCTCTTTTTTTGGAAGTCTAATACCCCCCTCATCTTCTCCTCGCCTCGGATAAAAAATAAATGGGGGGAGGGGGCAAGGGAAGATGTCTCCACGCGAGAAAAAGGAGGCCATCTTTTCCGCGTGAATCTTCGCATTTTTCTTCTTATCGCAGTCGCCTTACGTTTCCGTTTCTTCCGTCGTCGCCGGAGACGGAATCCACCGGCGAGAAGGCGGCGGATAAAAAATCGCGTCGCGTCCCCCGTCCTTTTCTCGCGCGCCTTTTTCCTCGGAGGGCGGACGTTTAATCCGAATATTTTCCCCGTGAGACGTTCCTCTCGGTCGTGTTTTTCGTCTTTGGGAGTTTTGTGTGATTACTGGAGAAATAATTGGAGGAAGACTTCGTGTCATCTCGGTCGGTCAGCTCGAATATTTTCGTGCGTTTTCCTAATAAAAGGACAAGTAATTACTGTACATGTGTGCCTGCGTGATGCAGTATAATGAAAAACTTTCAATTGATGAGTTTAAAAATTCCGTTTAATAGAAATTCCGGTTATTCGACGTCCGGTTAATCGGTGCTGTTTACAAATATGCCTGTGCCCTCTGATAGGGTAGCAGCGCTGTTAAAATTAAATACCTCCGCTTGATCTCCAATTTTGGAAATTGAGAAAATTCTCTGATTTCTTGCCATGTTACGTTCGTCTAATTCGTAGTTTACCGCTGACCGGCTTCTTCTTGCCTCCATCTAGGATAGACCTTTCGCTTCGCAAAAAAGTTAACAATTCACTCGAAACAAAAAATCACCGAACGAGCCTCCCCTAGTGAACTTAATGCGCGGTATCAGTGTGTTGAAGCCGATTCCAGCACTCCCGATTTTCCCAGGAACTAGAAGAGGGAGAGAGAAAATAATTTGATGAGCGAGAGGCGCCTTGTAATTTGGCACGTCGTCGAAACTATAACTTTTTAATTGGCAAAACTTCGGGGGGCTATAAACATTCCTTCTTTTTCGACCACCCTTCCTCATTCAATCTTGCCCCAACTTCTCTTCATCAAAAATCTCGCATGACTCTCTCTCTCTCTTTCCATTCACCCCGTCATACTCTTGTGGTATCTCTCTCCCTTCCTCTCTCTCTCCTCTCCTCTCAACTCCTGCCTTCATTAGACGCTACTACTTCCTCAGTCTTTCCCCTTTTCCCCCTCCTTTCGAGAGAATACAGAGAAATAAAATAAAAACCCTTTGTTTCCGTTCCCATTCCGTGGGGGAAGAGGTATCTTTTTTCCCATACAAGGAGCGCCATCTTGTCGTCACCTCTTCAGGTCTCCGGAGGAAGAGAGAGGAAGAAGTAAAGGAGGATATTACAACCCGTTCTACTAACCCCGGGAGATTTACCTCATCGGGCTAGTGCAGCTGCAGAAACCTAAAAAAATAATAAAATTTCGGATCGTTTCGTAGAGTTTGGAAATAATAAAAACATCGCCGTTGGCCGCACACCTTAACGAATGCGTCCGTTTGAGAGGGACTACGTGAGAAAAATCCGAAGCGTTTTTCTATTTTTTGTATTATTTTCCTCCTTGAACCTTTCCCAGTCCAGAACGATCGAGATTCGCGTTTTAAATTCCTCTCCGCGGGTGGAAAAAAATCGGGCCGGTCTACCGTAGTGTTTGTTATAGGAGCGCGGCGTGCGTCAAAAATAATATGTTCGCTTTTCGGCTTGGGGGGTTGTTGGGGCGCCTAGTTATACAGAAGGTGTTAAAAAAATCGGGTGCGAGTTTAAGGGACATAGTTTCCCCACGCGGGTTTTTGTTTTTGTCTCGTTTCTTGTTAATGTGTCCGTAGCGACGACGTTTCCCGCATAAATCAACCTCGTTCGGTTAATGCGTTTTTGAGTGTCGAATAATACGCGAGACGTCGGAAAATTACTCCGTGACAGTTAGCTGGAACGAGTCCATATTTGCGGATTGGCGTTAATGAGAGGAGAGAGAGAAAGAGAGGACGCTTAAGTACTAAACCATTTCCCGAGTAAAGCAGCTCTGCTCATTTTGGCTAACTGGGGATGTACTTGGTCGTTAATGAAAATTCCATATTTTTTCTTTCAAAAAGGAGAGCGTTAGGGCATTTATAATTGCCCGTGCAGATGTTTTTGTTGCAGATTTTATAATTTTGGTATTTTCTGGAGTTCTATCAGGAAGCTTATTCGCGAAACACAGGGAGTTTTTTCTCCGTAATTCAACTTAATTGATGATTGATGACGTTAAAGTAGCTAGATTACTTCCAGCTTAAGGATTTCCTTAGCACCATCAGCAAATTAGCATTTCGTGCAATTTATTTCTGGCGTATAGTGATTCTTCGTAACATAATTTTTTGTAATTTATTTTTGGTGAATGATTTCACGTTCATAAACGTAAGCATTTTTACGCTCATCAAGTTAGGTCGTAAACGGTCTCATTAATTTTGTTGAAAATGCACCAAATGATCATTTGGTACGTATGATTTCAATCAATTCTTTTAGCGACGAGAGAGCATTCACGCGCGCACGCCTTTAGAAGCGCGCAACAAGAGAGGATAGGAACCGTTTTCGTCCGATCGTCGGAACCCATTTTCCCTTAAACGCATCCACAAAACCCAGATCTTAAGTCACGTTCCCGTTATCTGCAGCCTCAGCGAAACCATTTCCTTCGCATTTCCCCTAATCTTCTCCTGTTTATTTTTCGCCCTCTTTTAAAAAACGCGCGGTTTCTTTTCCCAAAAGAGGCAGCCTACACTCCGTCACTCGCGTCATTCTTCTCTCCTTCCACATCTCTTCTGATGTTTTACGAATAGAAAAAAAATCCGTTCGTTCTTCCTTTAGTTTCAAAGGGAAAACTCCGTAAGAGAGAGAGAAAGAGAGACAGAGGTGCAGCTCTCTCCCTTCAAAGTCTTTCTTTTCACCTCGCGCGTCTTTTTCTTTTTGTTTTTGTTTCCCAGCGTCACCGCTGTGCTCATAACGGGCGACCGACTCATATAATCTTTGGGATTGAGGTTGTGCCGTCGGTGGAATCCAAAGAAGGCGGCTGGTTTTACTCCTCTCTCGACTCCCACTCCTCTCCACCTCTCTTTTGGTCCAGGCAAGCCGTTCGTTTTATTCCCCTCCCCTAGACATGCAACGGGACTCGGTCTGAGTCAAGAGGCTGAGGAGGTAGAGAGGGAGAAGAGGAGGGGGAAGTCGAGAGACAGGTCTGAGAAAGAGGAGGGAGAGATGAGGGAGGGTCTTAGGGAGGGAGTATAGTTGTATGCCTAATGGACAGAACGGAAAAGGGAACAGAAGGAGTTATGCGTGATGCCGCAAAAGATAAGCCCGTTATGCGTGCCTCCTTTTAATCGTTACGAATACTTGTAAAAAAATTGTTCGATTTCGAGAATTTCGGACGTGTGCGCGCCTCCCGTTAGTTGATGTAGGGTCCCGTATTCGACGTCGTTTCCGGCGAAATCTGCCATCATTTGACTCTCCGAAGAAAGAGATTCGTTCCTAATATACCGCAAATTCTTCTCTCCTGCTACGTTTTGTAACTATTTCGTCGTTTTTTATATTCAGTTTCGTTTTTTTGACGAAGGCGAGGAGGCGGAACCGTTTCGAAAATTAATTTTAACGACGTAAGATTCCGTAGCCACGTTTTTACGTGGGTTTAAAATAGCTTAAAGTACTAGATAGCCCATTTTGTTAGGCATCAAGTGAGGGAAAAAATTCCGCCCCTTTGCGCAAGTTTTTACCTCTCCTCTGAGAGAGAGAGTATCGAAATATCTTCGGACATGCCTCTTTCCTCCCATGTATTCGCTTAAGTAATACCAACGGTCTTTATCATATCTTTTAACAATGGCATAGCTGCAACGGTAGGAGACGAAAGGTAAAAAAACTGGAGCAATGAACGGTGTATTCTTGCAAGCGCAGCACGGAGCGAGGTAGTCCGTCATTAGCGCACCATTCCCATCTCTCCTCTCTCTCTCTCTCTCTCTATCTCTCTCTCTCCCTTATGCCTCAGCTTAGCGTTGCAACCACTCCTCCTCCTTCCAACCTATCCCTTGCGTAGTTCGTTCACAGCCACTCTGGCACCCAACATCCCCCACCCCTCCACCTTCTCGTTCCATCCATTTCAACGTCTCCGGGAAATCGCATCCTCTTCTCACCCTCTACTGCACCTTTCTCTCCCTGTATATGTCTCTCTCTCTCTCTCGCATACACCTTCTGGGTTTATTTCCTTACTAAGCAAAATCTCTCTCGCGTTAGTTTTATTTTTCGAGTGCACCTGCCAAGCTACTGTCTCTTCTCCCCGTCTCACACACATACATAGGTACGATCCCATCCTACGTATTTTCCATTGATCTAGTATCTACCTCTCTCTCCATTATCTTAGGATATCTACCTCTCTCTACATCTCTTTAATGTCTGCCGCCGCCTTGTCACGTAATCCCATCCCTTTTCTTTCTCCCTCTTCACTTCATCCTTTCTCCCTTCTCCGGTGTCGTCATTCTTAATACTTTCTAACCCCATCATTTTGTCTCGCCTCCTCTTGCGGAATCCACCTCTGTAGAGAGGTCTTTACATCTCTTCTCTCTCTATCCCTCCATGTATTCTCCCTCTTTCTGCGTTATTTCTCCTCCTTCGTAAATTAACCTACTCCTCCCTCGTCTTCTTTTATTTTCGCCTCCTTTATTTTCTTTTGCTGCGTCTTCTTTCCCTCTTACCTCGTCCTCTTTCTCGTTTGACGCTCATCTGTTTGTTCTCTTCTTTATTTCATTCTTCTTTTCGTTCCCTTTCCTTTTATCTCTTTTCATTCCGGCACGATTTCTTCTTTGCTTCCTCTTCCGTTCAATATGGCTGTCTCGTGTCTTTATCTTGTTTCACCTCCATTTTTTTCCTCTCCCTCTCCTCTCCTATTCCCTTAATCCGCCTGTCCCCTTCATGATGTCTCGTATTTCCCCTATTCACTCCTTTATGGACTCGATTCTCCTTGTCTCTTCACCTCTCTCCTTTCTTCTTGTAATCTACCCCCTTATCTTCGCCCACTTCTTTACGATTAACTCTCTTCCTGCCATCATCATTTTCCCGCTCGTCATCCCTTCCAGTCTATTCTTCTCCTCTCCTCCTGCTCCCTTTCTCTATCCCTTTTATCTCCCTCTTGCTCTAAGTCTTCCCCGTCTCATACTCAGCCTCTTCAGTTCCCGTTTCGTCCCGCGTATCACCTTAAAGTCTCTCTCTCGGCGAATCGTCTCCGAATCTCCTCCTCCCGAGAGCGTATTTTTGTTTCATTACGCTCCATTAAACCAATGAGAACCCCTCCTCCTACTCCGCTACCACCTCCTTGGCTACGCAAAGGATAGCGTTCAAGCTTTGTGAAATATTTCCCCTTAATGCTTTTGACTTAGCAACTCTAGCGCGCGAAATGCGACGGCGTTTTCTCTCCCAGAACCCGTGAGGGGAGGATTTGAAGGGTGGGAGGTTGGGAAGGGATGAAGGGAAGGAGGTTGGGAAGGGATGAAGGGAAGGAGGTTGGGGGAGGATGAAAACTGCTTGCTCCTTCTCTGACTCGTGCGCGCGCGTGTGGGATATCTTTTATTTTCTCCATCTCTTTTTTTCTGTGCGCTGTTTTTCTGTGCGCTGTTTTTCTTTTCGTTTTGGAAAATGAGCATAAATTTGTCACCGGAGTATCCCGTACCTGACAACGCTCCCATTATTGCGCCGTTGCCGAGAAAAGTTGGTCTCTCCAGAAAGTGCGCTTTTTGTTAATGTCTCGCGTTTTGAGAAAGAGAAGTAATCCTTAATTTTGATAGAAGCAACGTTATCCGTACGAGGAGCGCTTTTGTGTACATTAATGCGTAGCAACAGCTTTTCAATTCCACGTTTGAGCGCTTTCGAGTCTTTCTCAAACACAAAGAAAAAAATAAACCTACCTCAGCGAGATAAGGAATGGGGGGGGGGGGGGGGAGAGCGGATTTTTTTCGGGGAAAAGCAGGGAAGTGATTTTTTGCGAAGGATCCACCCTTTTCCCTCACGCGAATATATTTATGATGTTTTTTTCTGCGTGCGTCTTGCCTCCTTCTGCGATTACGTTAAAACGCGACGTAATTTCCTCCCATTACGGATCAATTTTCAACCGCGACCACAAAATGATTCTTCACCTACCCCCTCTCCACAATTCTTTGACCCTGGCCTTTCTTTCCTTCCCTCTTTTCCTCTTCCACCCGCTTATTCATCCTCCTCCCATTCCTTACAGTGGGAGAAAATTTGGTATGTATAGATGGGAGAGAGAGAGAAATGAGAAAAAGAATCCCTAAACGGTTCTTTTTTGGCGGAATGGGTTTATTTCACGAAATGCTTACGCGGTCTTCCTTTCCCCGCCGTCAAATCGCCATCCTATTACCCAGCGAGCGATAACAGTTTCCGTATACTACACAGATGTATATGTAGAGCGAGCGAGAGAAAAGAGAGAGAAGTAAGGAAGGAGAGATGGAAAGAAGAAGTGATAGAGAAGGTAGAAGAAAAGGGAGGAGAGAGAAGAAGCGGGGGGTGTTACAACCGTATTTTCTTCAATAAAACACTTGAGAGAGAGAGAGAGAGAGGAGGAGAAAGAGGAAAGAAAGGAAGGTGAGATGGAATGATGGAGGGAGAAGATAGAGTAAAAGGGAATAAGGAGAAAGGGAAGAAGTGGAGAGAGTTACCACCATATTTTCCTCAATAAAGCACGTCAGATAGAGCGAAGGAAAGAGAGAGAGAGAAAGAGAAAGGAGAAATAAAGGAAGAAGAGATGGAAAGGAGGAAGAGAGAAGATAGAGTAAAAGGGAGTAAGAAGGAATGAAGGGAGAAGTGGAGAGAGAGAGTTACTATAATATTTTCTTCAATAAAATACGCGGCCATTAAAGAGTTTTTGGGCATGGGAGAGAGAGGGAGAAAGAAGAGAGAAAGGGAAGGAGAGAGGATATATCCCACGGGTGGAGAAGGGGAAGAGGTAAAAAGCTCATCTCTTTCTCTCTCTCTCCCTCTCTCTGACGGTCCTTAAAATGTTCTCTGAACGGCTCGAAAACGTGTAATAAAAGGCCCTGTGAAAATCTCCGTTCCTTCCTCTCTCGCTCGCTCGCGCGGGTCGCTTGGAGCCCACGAATCCGTTATCTTGCACACCGGAGTAGTGAGGGAGGGAGGGAGAGAGAGATATGTAGGGGGAGAGGGGGTTTAAAGAGAGGGAGAGCAGGAGGAGGAGGATGTGAACGGCGGATTTTTACTTTTCGCAGGGCATTATTATTTAACATCCTCGTCTCGTTCGACGTAAAGCGTTCAAGTAGATTATTTTTTTTACCGCTCTCCTCAGTCTTTCCCTCCTCGCCATGAATCTCTCCTCTTTGGTCCAAAATCTACGTCGAAATGAAGAGCGGTCGCGGGAATCGGGGATCTATTTTATTGGCGATCTTACCACCGTGGAAATTGTATTTCCTCGTCGAAGAAAAACTTTAAAAAAATTATATTAGCTAACGAACGAATTTTTTTATGATGAACTCTAAATATTTTGTTCTTCCTCAGTAATGGGGTCGAAAGGCGTCAATTAATTTTTTCGCACAGTTTTTAATCAAACGAATGTTGAGTCAAATTCGAGCAGGTTTATAAAAATAGTTGTTTAAGCTTTTATCCGTTTCTTTTACATTATGAAACGGAATATTAAAGTTTTATTTTAAAGCATTAAATTCTCGATCTTTTTATGGCTAACCGACCAGAATTTGCGGGTGAATCTTTTTAATTATATTTAAGAAGGTACCTATATTTTTTCTCTCGTCCGAAAATTATTTCAAGAAGATCATCTCAAACGTCACATTTCTATCGGAGGGAGAAAGAAAGAGAGATATAAACGCATCCGATTATAAGACCTTTAAAAAGACGCCGCGGGATATATATGGCGCACTTTATCACGCTGCAATTGACTTCCGACAAACGGCGTTTCCGCGACAATTCCTTCGGAATAACCGCCGAGTTTGCTCATTTCGCAGCGGTCCCGAGATTTTTCGTCAGGAGAAAAAAGAAGGGCGCCATCTTCCGACTGATTTACGTCCATTTGTCTCTCCGTCTCTCTCCATTGCCGTCTGATGACGGAGGCATAAAACGTTTTAATGGCCGGTCGGGGGCAGAACGGGAGAAGATGAGGTAAAGATAGAGAGAGATTGAAGAGGAAGGAGAAATAGGAGGGAGATGGGTTCCATTTGCGTGGAAGTTAAGGGAGAGAGAGAGAGAAATGCTTCGATGCCTTTTGTCCAAAGTGAGCTCATCTCCCCATGCCACGCCCACCTCTTAGCCTCTGTACGTGTTGAAGACCTTCCTTTTCCTTCTCTCTCTCCATCGCTCTCTCTCTCTTCGTCTCTGAGGGGAGTTGAAGGAAACTACCCAAAGCCATACGCCACACGAACTATCTTGGGTCACGTCGAGCATGCTCAAAAACCTTACCTCCATCTCCCTCACTCTCTCCTTTTACCCCCGATTCCCCTCCTCATCCTCCGAATAAAAATGCACGAATTCAACCGTGACCGACTGCGAATCTCCCTCTTTCCCTCCCTCCATTTTCAACGCTTGTATATTCTCATCAGTCGCGACCTCTTCTCCGCCCCCTTCTTTCCTCCCCTTCTCTCATGCCTCTTTCCTTCTTCCTCTTCCGTGAAGATCAAGGTTTTTCCGGGGGAAAAAGGTCACGGATCCCCCTCGTGCATCTCGCTTTTGTGTATATAAAGTTTTTTAGGGGGGTCACTGTCATGGAAACGAAGGGAACACGGATGATGACGCATCTCTTCGTGTTTTATATTTTATTTCCTCGCGATGTTGAAAGGGGATTCGATCCGTCTTCTAGCTTCGTCTCCTCGAAAAGAAGTGGAAGTTTCTTTTCTTTTTGTTTGTTTCCAAAGGGCTAAAAAATATATGCGGACGCAATTCGCGATTCGAAGAAGAATCGAACGGGAATATTGGAGTTTGGGATTTGAAAAAAAAATGCGAGAATTTTTAGGCCTTGGATCCGCGAATTTTTCGCGAGGCGTTAATTTTTTTTCCTTCCTCTCGGAGCCCTCCGATAATTTATCGGCGAGATTTTTCAGTCGGTTCTTTCGGATATGGGTCGTATTCTCTCTCTATCTCTCTCTCTCTCTCCTCATCTGGAGATTTCCTTGTTTATTTTCCTCCGAAGAAAAAATAATTTCTATTCGGAGTGAAAAATTGGTTTCATTTGTCGCGAGAGATGCAACGCTCTTTCCTCGAGCGTTGCATTCTCCGAGCCGTCGCCGTCGATTTTAGCCTCGTTTTTATTTCGGTTCGAGATTGTTTTTTTCTCCTTCTCGTTTGTCAGATACGGGCGACTTAATTAGAAATCGGTCGCCAATTAAAAGAATAAATCTCCCGATGAGTCTTTTTCTCCTCTCTCTTAATTTTCCCTCCACCGGATGTTTATTGGTCTTGGATGAAGAAATCTCTCGAAGTTCACGGCGACGACTCTTTTCTAATCATTCTCCTTTTCCCTCCCTGAGAGAAAATTAGGTCGCGTTAATTTATATAAGTAATCATTGTCGCGAGGAGACGCCCACTCCATTAGCGCTACGGACGTTGAAAATGGCGGAGAGACAATGGAACAAGTAAACATTCCTCGTTGTCTTGATATATGTCTCCGTCTCTCTTTCTTTTCACGACTTCAAGCGCCTTCTTATTCGCTAGGCTCGTCAGCTGAATGCATTTTTTCGTTTTAAAGTGTCGTGAAAAAATTAAATACTCTCGCGACGGTAATAATAGTCTCGTTTGGATCCAACGAAAACTTAAGATGGCGATCGTTAAGATGGCGGCCGATAAAGATGGCGACCGTTAAAGATGGCGACCGATTTTCAGGCTCCGATGAATAATAAAAAGTCGCGACTTTTTTTTCGATCGACCTGGAAGAATTCTTCTTGAAAAAAATGAGGCACATGGAATACCCAGGAGTTTCTTCTCTCTCTCTCGTTATATACGCCTTTCGAAGAATCCCTTCGAAGTGTAACAGACGGGCTACTCCTCCAAAGTAGGGGGAGCAAAGAAAAGTTTTTCTCTATCGTTCTAAATTTTTTCTCCTTTTCCTCCAAAATCCGTAGATGTTTCCGCACACCTGGAGAGCTCTAATTTTTTCGGTGAATTTATTCCTTTTTTCTCTTTCCTGCGCTCGCGTTAGTCGTTACGTTGAAATCGCGCTCGCGAAGGAAAACGTTGGCTCGGACGATTTATTAGAATAATAACAATAAAAAATGTACGGAAGAATTCCTTTCGCGGGTGATTTGCATACACTTTAAGGCGTATATAAGCGTATCACGCTCGGCTCGAAACCTTATGCTAATCTGGAAACGGCCTAAAGGAAGGTGTTTTTATTTTTTCCCCTTGAAGCGCCGTGAACCAAGAGCGGAAGGAATCGCTGAAGCAAGGAATTAAGATGATTGGCAGCCTCTGGAATGAGGTTCTGTTAACTTTTTTCTCCCTATAACCTCGCTGGAAACAGTTTTTTAAAAAACTCATACGTCATCGGTATCGCGTTTTTTTAATCGACGCCTAATTTCTTTTTGCTGGAGGGCAAAATTAGTCCACATCAAATTATTTACCGAACACGTCCTCGCGATATTGTTTCCCTGCAATTACAGTTAGATCACGTTCGAGGGTACGCAGAATTAAGGGTTAATTTACGTCCTTCGGGATGTTCCGAAACTATTCGCTGAAACGATAAGTGTCGCGAAAAATTGGTTTATTCGTCGCGTTATTACGGTCGGCGGCGAGACTAATTTAACTACCTCGCGAGGAATTATACTCTGAGTAAAACCTTCCCCTCGCAGGTTCTCGCCGTCTAGGGACGCAGAATTTGTCGAAAGCGATCGTCGTAAAACCTCGCGCTGCTCGTCTCTCAGGAACGTAAGAAGCGGTTTTATTCGGTCGTCGATGATTACCACGGTGACCTCATCATCGCTTCCTCCTGCCCTTCTCACGCTTCTCCGAACGAAACCATTCTCTCCCTCCCATCGCCTCCCCCTCTCTCTCGCTCTCTCCATCTCTCCTCCGCACTATAACTCCCCTTCCCCGCTCTCAATCACACACTCTTTACCTTTCTTTCACTACCTCACTCTTCCCTCTCTTTCTCCCCTCCATTCCTCCTTCCACCTCTAGCCTCCTCCTTCCGCATCCTCACTCTCTCCTCTCTTTCTCCCCCTGCCACTTTCCCTCCCCCTTCTCTCCCCTTTTCCCTCGTCACCATACCCGCAGTTCGCACGGCGGCGCTCGGTTTGAGCTTATGTAGACATCGCTGAAAATCTCCCGCTACAGTTCTTCCATCCCCCTTCCCTCATGCCACTCTTCTTCCTCTCTCTCTTTCCCTGGAGACATTACTCGCGACGAGAATACCTAGGGGTAATGAGTGTGAAGTCCTCAGCTACGAGGGTGATGATGATAATAATGATGATGACGGCGGTAGTTCGGCGGCGGCTCAGCGCACGCCGAGTTTTCTGCAGCTATTTTACGTTATCTATCCTTGCGTTTTTTTAGTCTCTCTAACCGCGTACCCGACGCGGTTTTTGTGTCGCTGAATATTCATCGTATTTTTTTGGGAGAGCGTTCTCAGAAAAGTGCTTACTCTTGTCGTATTTCCTGTCCTGTCATGCTTTTCGCTAGTTCTTAGTCGACATTTTTGTTTTTATACATTTTCCTAGAGCTATTTATATTTGGCGTTATATTCCGTCCACTTTTTGGTCGCGAGAAATCGTTCTCTTAAAGAGGTTAAAACCTTCAGTTAAATAATTAAATTTACAGAAGCGCGTTTAACGACGCCATGTTTCTTATTACGGAAGCACAAAAACCCTCATTTCGAATCGCAATATGAGGTTCGTCGGAATATTCGCGACACTTTTCAATAAAAGACATTTTTCAGGACTGCCAAGACAAGACTTTGCCTGTACTATATATCGCTCCCTAAGTTCTCTCCTATTCCCCTGCAAAAAAACATTCTCTCAGGATATCTCGGGGAACGCAAAAGATTCCAGAACATCCTTCTCATCTTTCTCTCTCTCCCCCCCTTTATCTCTATCTCAAATTTCGCAATACTTCGAGGATATATGAAAAGCGAGCCTTGTTCCTCGGGATCCCTTCGTCAGATCACGTTTTTTGTCTTTGCTATCCCTCTCCCCCTCTTTCTGCCTTACCCGCAGGATTCACGACTGGCCTCCAAGCATAAGCGGACATGCCGTATGCATATGCATATATTTCTGAAATTGAAAGTAGCCTCAAATATGTATTGACTCATCACAGCTCTCTTTTTTCCCACATCCTTCTCCCTCGCCTACATCACCCACGCGCACATGCACACGCTCAATTGGGTTCTGCCTCTCTCTCTCCTTCTCAATTTTTTTATTTCTCTTAACCTCCGGTAACGGAGAAGGAGAGGAGGAAATGACGTTCATCGGAAAGACGGCAGAGGCATCAGCCGCGAGTCTGAACCGCTTTCCCCGCCTCCCTTCTCTTTTCCCCGCCCCCTCCCAAATCTCATTCTATCTCACACGCCCTTTTACCCGGAGTAAAAAAAATCGAACAAGAGTCGTTCCCGAGGATGGATGAAGCGAAGCAAGAGAGAAAGATACTTCAGGAGACAGGTAAAGGAGAAATGAGACTCGTTCACGCTACGTGCGATTCGCCCACGCCTCTTCATTCCACGGATTACTCCCTCTCTCTTCCTCCTTTCTAGGCTTAAGGTGACTGGGAGGGAGGACTTAAAGGAAAAAAAGAGGAGGAAGACTTTGAGGTGAAATTTTACGATGTGAGCATTCCATCCTCTCTCTCTCTCTCTCTCTCTCTCTCTCTCTCTCTCTCTCTCTCTCTCTCTCTCTCTTTCTTCTGTAGAGGATGAGGCGCCTTAGGGAATTCCGTGTAAAGGAATTATGTCGCTCGCGAGATTAGAATGAGTCATAAGCAATTTATCGTCGGTAAATTTTAGTAATAAATGAGGAGGTAAAGCGCGAAGGGAGAGGTCAGACTGGATGGCGGATGATACGCTCTATTGTGGCTCGTTGGATGTTAGGTTTTTTTATTTTCTGTCGAACGGCTGTAGAAATTATTTATTTGGTTGGATTTTCAAGCGGCGACCGTGAATGACATAAATAAGAATTGGAATCGATTTATGCGATGCGCATGGATTTCTTAAGTTATAGCTGTCGTCTCTGTTGCTCCCAGTATACCGTCTAACTTCAATAAATCGAATTTTCGTTAACTTTTAACAAATTTAACCCGTTGCTCCGTTATGGGACAAAAATCCCACTTCTTTAAAAAGCTTTTAAACTTATTCCGGGTGCTAAGCAATGGACGTATAGTCCAGTCGTATATGCCAAGTCAAGGTTTCATTGAAAAGCACTGCACATCAAAGGAAAAAGTGACCTTTTTACTTCAGTAAGTATATAGGTAACTAAATCAAAAAGAAAAATATGAAGATGTTTATTCAGGACAAAGAATTAATGTGCACATGCCTACCATTTTATTTCTTTTGTTCACTTAATATTCTGTGATTAATTTTTTTTAACTTTTCCTATTAAACAATAACAACGGCATCGGCTATTACTGGGCATAGTTGTCACTTAATCACCGAAAAATAGATAATTGAAATTTTATTTTAAGGGATTAAGAACCTACGAAAAATATATATAGGCAAAATGTTAAGGAAGCAGTCGGTAATTAACTGCCGTCGACGCAGGTCAACTTTCCTTCGCATTCTAGCGCGCGCTCGTTTTAATTTCCGCCAGAGTAAATTGGTACACGTTTTTTAAAGCTTTTGAAGTCCCGTGGCCAGAGGCGTGAATTTCCCTTATTCGGAATTCCAACCGCGTTCTTCTGACCCGCTCAAACTCCCTTTACCATCTTTATTCAGAAAAATATCCGGAAAAATAACACTTTGGAGAGGTGAATATAACGCCCGAAGGAGGTCACCTTTCAGGAAAGAGACGGGGAGAGAGAGAGAGAGAGGTAAAAAATAAGAAAACAAGGGCGTACCTCCTGAATATCCCGACTGAGAAATGTTTTCGCTTTTCCTCCCGCATCACCCTCCCCCACACAACAATTTCCCTCTTCTCACTTCTCCCAGAGATGACACAGCTTTCTCGCCTCCTTCCCTTACCCTATCCCACGGGAGTCTGCGAAGGCAAGGGAAAAAATGAAGAATCCGGGGCCTTTTCCTCGAGAACATTTTATTTTTCGCCACGAACAGAAAGGAATTCAAACCCCCTCCCCCTTCCATACCCTTAACGCCGTTGGTTTCCACGGGTGACCACAAGGGTGTCCGATTTTTCGTGGAGTGAGGTGATGGTAAGAGTGTGAGAGCAGGAGAGAGTGTGCCCGATGTGGGCGGGTTGTTTCGGAGGGTGTCAGAAGGTGCCCGATTTGGAAAAGGATGGCCTACGGGAGGCAGGCGGTGTGGGGGTGGCGGGGGAGGGTGGATGGAAAAGGACGTGTGTAGATTGGTGCCGAGGAACAGGACGACGCTATGAATAATGTTATTCGGATCGTGTGTGTCCGTACTGCTTTGCTGCTTCGTATATACGTCTCTCTCTCTCTCTCTCCCCCTCCAACCCTCTTCTCTTTCTTGCCCCCAAGGGGACAGGTGGAAGCGGCGGAATGGTTCGTAGGTTGTTCGTCGCAGAGCGAGAGAAGAGAGCGAGCGGGGTTGAGGGGGTTTTTCCTCTCGCCGGATGGTATATACCTGGGTTATCCTAAAGGAGAAAGAAGTTGGTGGGTGGGTATTGTATCTTTGGGGTAGAGAAAAGGAGGAGGAGAAAGGCTGCGGGGGTGTGGATTGAGGCCTTTACCCACCCCGCTGCGTCTTCCGAAAACTTTTTTCTCCCTCTACACACATCCCTATATCCTTTGTGAATCTCTCCCTTCGCCTAACCCCCCTCTCTCTCCTCCCCATTTCTCTCATCTCTCTCTTTCTCTCTCTGCCTCTGCAGCACAAGGCCCCTTCTGCCTCACTAGAGGAACCTTCAAGCACAAAAGGCGGTGTCCCGCCGGTTTTACGGCCCACTGCTTGCCATTACACAGGGTCCTGCGAAGGCCCTTCCATCTCTCTCTCTCTCTCTCTCTCTCTCTCTCTCTCTCTCTCTCTCTCTCTCTCTCTCTCTGCGTTCTTCTGTGTGTCTCTCTGGAAGAAAGAAGAGGGAAAGAGTGCCCCCGCTGTTCTCTCCTTTTACTATAGTTTTCTCTGGAAAAAAGGAGGAGGTTTTCCTCCGCGCTGGCTCCGACGGACGGACGCACTCGTCGGAGCGATTTTTTTCGTTTTCGAGCTGAAGAAGGTTAATCCACTTCGCACGAAACCATATCTTTTTTTCTTTGGAGTTGGACATATTTCTGCTTTAGAAATTTTGGGTTGCATGTTCGTACGATTTGCGGGGTCATATGCGGTGTTAGGCGAAATGGAGGTATTAGTCTGAAGATCATTCCGTTCTGCGAACTGCGTAACGACGGAAAATCCGACAGCGGAGATACCGTCGGTTCGATGTTTTTCTCTTTTGAGAAGCCAAACCGACAAATTATATCTCTGCGTACACAAAAAAATCTGGTAAAACCTAAGAAGGCGTCATCGATGGTATTGAATCTAGAATCACCCCTGAAGCTGGCTGATTAGTAGCAGAAACGCGCATGTTTTTCCAAAAATATTTATTGCTATTGGAGAATCATGATCCATTTGATTTTAGCCGTAAGGCGATCTCTTAGTTTTAAAAGTTGCTAGCGATATTGTTGTGAGTCGCAAATCGCTTAGGGGAAAATTTAGCTCACGGTTCCGTCGCCAGACGTGAATAGCTTTTGAAAGTTAACTAACGATATGCACAATGGCAAGTCGCGTTTCGCTGTCCTTATCTTTTTTGTTTTTGATCGCTTCTAGAGCGGAATGTACCGTTTTGGCGACTACGTTGTCTCAAAAGACTCGAAATCTACGGGTTTATATCGGGGTACGTGGCCCGGGTCATTTAACACGCCGGGATTCGAACTCGGCGCCTCCCGGACAAGTCGTCGGACGAACTAAATTGGATCCCGTTCTGCGTAGGAGAAATAAATCGGAAGAAAACCCTAGGTTTTTATTAGTCTTGGCCGCCTGCCCGACTCATAGCAGTCTGGATCTAATTTGGTCGATGGGAGGAAAAGGGAGATAAATCATGATCGAATTGGCACCGAAATCGACCCATCGAAATGACCCTTGCGGACTTCCTTCTCGGTCATCCTTTTGTAAAGCGTCGTGATCCGGAATTAGAGAGACGTTGATGTAACGCTTTTATCTCCCTCTCCGACGCCACGCCACGGAGGACTATTCTCCCCCGAAATCCCCTTCTTTAAAAAAAAAACAATCGAACCGCGATAGCGTCCCGATTTTCCTTTGTTTTTGGTCTTTTATTGTAATCCCTTTCCCCCGCCCCAGAAAGTGTCGATTGAATCCGTCACGATTGTTTGTTTTTCTCGATTATCCGGTCTCCCAACCCCTTTATTTTTTCCACGCCGCGTCACCCCTCGCTTGTCTCTCATGGAGGGGAGAGGTGGGAAAAAATTGAAAAGCGGGTGCCGCAAATCTCTGCCCGTGATCTCGTGTGAAGCGCCACCCAATTAGGCGTAATTTTTCCCTCTCTCACTCTCTCGTCTCCCTCCCTTTGATACAAACTCGAGACTTCTTTCTCTCCCTCCCTCTCTATCTCCTTTTCTCAGGGAGCGTCAGAGGGTGGAGAATAATAAGAATCGTTCGTTACATCGCGTGGGAGAGTTTTTGGAATAGGTGGGTGAGGTAAGGAGAGGAAGCGTTGTCTCGGAAAACACCGGAAATGTGCAATAGATGCGTCAGGGTCTGAAGGATAGGAAAACGTCTTATGCAGAGGCGGAGGGAGTGGGGAGGAGGAAGGGGTGGAGGGAATGAATGAGGAGGAGGTGGCATTGGTAACAACGGAAAGAAACTTCGTTTCATGTCTGACTGCTATTCACACGCGAAGGGTTGCAGTGGGTGGACAGGTGCCAGATGTTTTTATTAAAGTCTTGTATTCTTTTCATTTTTTGATCGGTTGCCCAGTAGAGGTACTAGGGTCAGCTAAATGTAATATTAGCGATCGCGACCACAGCACGAATTCGAACCTGCAAACTAAGCCGTTGAAAGACAAGTATTCCGACTCCGCCGCGGAAATATAACGAATTTTTTATTTATGGCCAAGGATCCGCTTTTTAATCGATTGCACGGCAAAAGTGTGTAACCCAGTTTCGATAGCTGATTCAAAAGAATCGCGACAGCGAATACTATACGCTCCTCGAAAAATTGTTCGCTTCCAACGTACTTTTTCACTCGGCTCCACACTGCAGATGTTTTTGTTCGAACCACCCGGTCGTAGAGACATCCATCCGAGTTTTTATATCTACGCATACGTGCGTGTAAATATAAATAAATAATCCATCACGAAAAAAAATACGGCTCCCGCGTCCGGTGAACGGGACTCAGATGGTCCTGAAAGGAGCAGTTAATCAATTTGACGCGAAGTGAATTTATTAGGATTGTAGTTTTTCGGGTATATTTCACCGCTTCGCCTCCCTCTCTCCCACTCACGCACGCGGTCATTCATATTTATAAAAGCGCATAAATAATGAGCCCGTATAGATATCGCATCCGAAAGCATTTTAAAATTAAAAAAATCCGGAAAAAATAAACTTAAAATTTTGGAAGGACTAGGAAAATGGATATTAGTTTCTTGGGTATTTTCGTCGCAGGGAGGTTTTTTGAGTTTGAATACTGATAAAGGAAGAGGGACAGGTGGAGGAAGATAGGGTGTAAAGGATGGGGTAAAGGGTAGGGTCTGCAGAACCATGCGGAAGGAAGGAAACGAACCCTCTTGGCAGCACATGACTCGACCGAGTCCCTCTAACCACCAGCGTTACCACCCTCTGCCACCCTCCCTTTTCCCTACACACCCTCTCCTGCCCGCATTTGTACAGAAATCCAACCCACCTGCGGTTTTTCTCGTCTCCCTCTCTTTCTTTCTGCCTCAACCCTCTCCCCTCCATCTCTTCCATCCCTAGTCTGTGTTCGATAGGGTCATCTCGCGGTGAGCATCAGAACCCCTATCTCTCTATCTCTACCTCTTTCAAGCTGCTCCATTTCTTGTGTCTCATAACGCTCACACCCTCACCCGTCAAATTCTTGTGCTTTTACCGCTTCGCTTTCATCTCTCCTTCCTTCTTTTCTTTCCTTCGATTCCGTCTTGTCTCACTTTTTACTTGGAAGGTTTCAGCCGCTCGCCATATGCACAGGTTAGGATGGGCGTGGGGTGGAGGCTGTACGTGTGTGTTTGGGTGAGGATGTGACAGGTTGACGGTGGCCTTTGTCGATCCCCGACGGATCTGGCTATAAAATTGCCTCCCTCTTGTTGTAAGCAACGGATACCGCCATTGGGGGGGGGGGGGGGGGAGGGAAAACAATGTGTAAAATAATTACTTCTTTTTGTCTTTAAGTGTGGTGGGTGCCTGGTGGAGGCAATTAATTTTTGGGAAGCTGTATTGTTGTATATCATCTGTCTCCCTTTCTTTCTCTCTCTCTCTCTCTCTGGCTGTTGTTCGGTTTCCGCAAGTTGTTTCGAATTTCTTTATGTCGCAAGTCCTGTAATCCTGTTTAAAAAAAGTTCACTGAGCGACACGTGCTGGCCGCTTGCATTTTATTAAGGCTTTAAATTTAAGAAGCGGGATCTTCATATTGCAGGAAACGGTGCTGAAGGAGAAATAATGGGAGGAAGGGTTGGCTCACGTGCATATTATACATAAAAAATAAAAATATATGTAGTATGTCAAAAAGCAAATATATGCCAAATGGCAAATATAGTCGAACAAATCATTTTTGATCTCGGACGGTCATGATGAAAATCATCTTCAAGTGTCGATAGATAAAAAGCATTGCACCTACGAAGTCTAAATGGGGTGAGACTATTTAAATAATAACAAACGAAGTATGTTCAGGATATTTATTTCCGTTTTTCTTCCCCAACGGCTTCGTTTTTATGGCTCTAGGATACAGTTATTCCTCGACGGCCTGTTCTTTTTTTTCTCTTTCCGACAGAATAGATGGCATTTTTTTCGTCGAATTACGTGTTTCGACGTACGGAGATGTGACTTCCCGTCCTCCCTACTCGGAGAACCTCCTCAGTTTCGCGTTCAACGCTTGGCTTGCAAAGTTTTAAGCATCCATCATTAATGCACTGATCTTCCCCTTTATCGTCCATTTTCGTTTAAGGCGGCGGCGGGCGATCACGAATTCCATACCGAGGGACTATGGGACCATCCATCCCGCAAGCTAACCTCGCTAGTTAATTCGTAAAATGCGGGATAAAAATAGTCTCCGTAATGATGCGGAATATCTGACGAGGTAGCCTTCGCTTCGCACGCTTCTGCTGGAATATTAAACGGACAATATACCGGAGAGACGATAATTTAAATTTTCCATGGCGGGTTGAGAATTATTTCCTCGCTGGAGTACTCGTTACTATGACTTGAGTGAGTCGTTTTGCCGTCGAGAATGGATTCATGATGAGAATGCTCTTTGTATTTAAATAAGCAAATAACGTCTTCAACGAATTTATGTTTATATACTTCAATGTTTTTCAATAAATTATTGGCCGGGAGTAAAGGTTAAATGGTTTAAAATGTTGTGTTAATGGGATTTGAACGTCACGTGCATGTGTCGCACGAGTATGAACGTGGTTACATAAAATTATCGTGCTTAAACTTGTTCTTTTACTGGTGTCACGTGATATGTCATTTACTGATACATTGTTGTACGGTTTTAAAAAAACACTTCGCAGGTTTCTCGGTGTTATTTTTAAAAAGCTTATATCCCTATGCGCATTTCCTGATTCTTATTTTTTTCCCTTTGCTTCTCCGCAGTTTACTTGACGACGACGGCATTGGCGACCGAGGAAGCGAAAGACACCCGCGAAGGCGAAGATGTGACCCTTGAGTGCCGTTTCCGCCCGCAGATAGCAGCACAGGCGGAGCTAACGTTCTTCTGGCTCCGCATCAACCGACGCAACCACGACAACGTAGCCATCCAGAAGACACCGCTGAACAGCAACTACAAGTGAGTGCAGCCGTGCGAATTTTTACATGCAACAAACCTGCTATCCAATAATGGCGTGTGGAAGTGTTCCACCATACACCCTAATGAAAATATCGATCCGTTTCTATCTTATCCCGTCTGGAGAAAAGCGACCATTTCAAATTTTCTTTTTTGATGGGTTTCACCCTAGCGCTTATTAGAGGTAAAAATATTAATTTAATTTAGGAGTTCTTAATTTTTCCAAAGTTTCCGTTTATATTCAATTCTCGAGTCGTTTTTTCTCATCTGGCCCTCGGTTCCTCCCTCTCCCTCCCTCCCACACGCACCGGATCCACGTTATTATTGTGTTAGGGCGCTAACCTCCTCCGAGTTGAAAAAGATACGACGCTCTACTGCCTTGTAAGAGAAACACGGGAGAAGTGGAAGGGGTCACGCAAATAGCTCCTTCGTATCGGTCTGATACTCATCTACCGTGACGATGGGAACTTTTTCGGGAATCATTATTTTTCAAAAATTAAAAGAGGGGGCAGGTGTCATAGAGAGGGAGGCTTCGAAGGTCATTTATACGTCTTCCTCTTTCTTTTTTTATTCGGGACGAAATTAGTTTGATAAACTATGGAGATGTTGGTGGGTTGTCTGGGAGAGAGCATGCTAGAGGGATGTAATTTGAGTGATCTAGATAATGGATCTCTTCATTTTTCTCCGAAGCGAGCGAACCGACCCTGAATCGACTCTGCCTGCTCCGCCGTGAGGAAACAATGATGTGAAACTTAATGATTAAAACGTAACGATTTTTACCCTCGGCGAACGAGAGCTGTAATTTGTAATTTTTTACGCCGCGAAATTTTTGGCCGACGATTATCTCGGTCGGCCACTTTCGAACTCTTCTTCGAGACGCTTCACGTTAAACAATTTACTCTCTTTAAACTTTCAAATGGATTTGTGAATGTGGCTTTTAAATCTTGAAGTAATAAATCATCAGCAAAGGCCCCGAGTTGAGTGATTTATTTTGCATATAAATCACAAGCAAGCAAACAACAAAAGCAGCAAGCCAATAAGCGTCTGATTAAATGGAACTTCCATAAGTCGAACTTCAAGGGAAACAAAAAAAATATTCGAGTTAGAGAAAATTCGACTTATGGAAATACGTTTTTCCCATAGAGATTTTGCCCGGTAAAATTAATTCACTTCGAGTTATAGACGTTCGAGTTATGGAAGTTTATATTAAAGGAACTTATGAGTTTTGACACGTAATCAATTCATGCATCTCTAGATCTTGAATTATATGGTAATTTCACAAAAATTCGACCCATGCAATTTCTGTTGTGTATAACAGTACACGTCATTACCCTGCTAATCCACCAAGGGGGGTGTATGGCAGATGGTGAAGACCACGCAAAATCTAGATGTTCCGTTCTAAAATTTCTTCGCTTAACTAGTGGTTGTAAAACATTTTTCTCCTTCTGTTTTCACAAATAGGTTGGATTTCCGGCCTGAGATCGGTCGCTACGACCTCCTCATCTCAAACGCCAGTTACGAACGCGATAACGGCCGCTTCGAGTGTCGCGTTAAAGCTGCTGGCAGTGGCACGGACATCCATTCTCAGTCTTTCCGACTGACCGTGCTGACCAGACCTTCCCCTCCGAGAGCCGCACCTGCTACACCCATCGCCACTGAGGGGAAACCTATGACTCTGACCTGTTCCAGCACTGGTGGAAGCCCAGACCCGGAGATAAGGTGCGTAACTAATCCTTAAACCGTGTCCAACAGCCAGAGTTGGAACTTTATACGGGGTACACTCATACGCTTTTACCTCGTGTAAAACAACATGGTTCTTCCTTACTTTACAAATGTTCCACCTAGGACAACCTTCATTTGTGAAAGAGGTTTTTGAAATCCCTATGTTTTCACCGTTGCGAAATGATTTTCCGCCGCGAATGTTTGGCTGTAAACACTCCTTGGGATCGTTTTAAATTCAAGGATCAGAATTTTACCTTCTCAGACGTTTTGATGAAATCGGTTGTCATTCAAAATATCTGTTATCGTAATCATTTAACGTTTCGGTCGATCAAGATTTGTTTTGATCGCGGAAAACATCTTACTTGCAATCTGGCCGATTCCAAGTCGTTCCGAAGCCTCATTAAGGCGTCCTTCGTCTTTATTTGTGCAGATGGTACAAGGAAGGAGTCACTCAGCCTCTCGATGCCACCGTGAAGGCCGGCGGATCCCGAGATGCCCCGACCACCGCCGTCCTTTCGCTGACGCCACAGAAGAGCGACGATGGCGCCGTCTACCGCTGTATGGTTTGGAACAGGGCTATGGGAGAGGGAGAGAAGATGGAGGCCACTGTCACCCTCAACGTCAACTGTGAGTACACGCCAGAAATCATTTCCTTCGCCACGATGGATGCACGAGTAATAAATCGAATTTTTTAGCGACTCCGCCAAATTTCGGAACTTCCATAAAATTCAGCTTTGCCATTTTCCGTCGGCGACCTTTTTGCGAAATAATTCGTTTTTCGTTGATTTTCCAACGATTTTTTGCTGCTTATTTCGATTGTTTCCTTTAAATAGCTCGTTAATAAAAAAGTTTCATCGTAAAAATTCCTCGTCTTTTTTTTAATTAACCTGTCACAATTTGAACAAAATGAGAATATTTACAAGCGCATAAACATCAATTATTTATTCGAGTTAATTAAAACCTCGAACTTTAAAAAAAATTATTATTTTGAACATCGAACTGATATCGAGGAACCGACCGCGTGGAAACGGGCGGAATCACTTTTTATTTTCCCCGTATTGAAATAATTTCCGATAATTAAATTATAATTTAAAATCGGGGGGCAACATTTTTTGTGATTTCCGACCAAAAGGTCCCACGAAAACAAACATCTCCCTCCGACGTGTTATTCTTTCCCGCCGCAGAATCGAAAAAAGGGTCGATTGGCACCTTTCCACGGAAATATTTTCGGGTGAAAAATAAAGAACGACCCGACTAGTTTACAAAAACAAGCGATCTATTTAGCAGTCGAGTCAATTACTGGGGAGTGGAAGGAGAGGCGGAAGGGTTGAAATTTCCCTACGCCCATAGCAAACTACGGGGTACGAAATAATAAAAAAAAGCGCAGAATAAACCTCCGAGGCCATGATAATGTACCCGTTTGTTTCTGCTCCTCGAGCCCATTATGTAATCTCCCTTTTACCCTGCTTGCAGTCATTTGTTTGCTTTTTATACCACCCCCCCCCCCTCCCAACTCTACCCGCTTCGACGCCCTCTACCGTCAACATTAGCTTCGAAATCGCCGGTCGGTGAGGTGGCGGGGGAGGGGGGGGAGAATATTTTCGAATTCCTCCCTACCCTGATCTCTCCCTCCCTCCCCTCCCCCGACTTTTCATCCGCCCACGCAGGCCGGATGCTTACCCGCACACGAAAATTTCCCCATGCGTGCCTTCGCCCGCTTAGGATGCGGCGCGTTTTTTTGTCAGAGAAAAACTCATTCGCCGGAGTAATAAGAAAAAATCGCGCTTTTTTCCGCAAATTTTTATGTCTCCCACGCATTTTTAATGCGGCCGCTTTCAGATAGACCGCGGTGGAAGGAAAAAAAGGACGTAAGTGGCTCTCGAGGCAAAACTTGTCGAAAACACTTGTGTCCCCTCGAAAAATAAAATACTCCCGAGAACTCGGTTTTCAAATGTTAATACCTCGACGTGTCTTTAATCTTAAAAAAAGCCTCGAATTGAACCCTTCTTTTTCCTTCGACGCTTCGCGCGCAAGGTGGTTTCCTTCTCTTTTTTTTTTCGAAAAAAAAATGAAGAGGAGACCTAGGGAACTCTTAGGGATGGTGAAAGGGACCTCTCTTTCCACCACCTCCCTCCTCCTAGATTAGGAAAAGGGAAAAAAACTCGCTCTGCTTTTCGTACAGGACAGACCGCAGAAAGAGGGTCTAGCTACCCTTAAGCATAGGGATGTCCCTTCCCTGACAGGGTTACCTTCACTTTCTTTTTTTCCTCTATTTAAGAATTCCAGCGTGGGTTAGCGAGAGAGAGAGAGAGAGAGAGGAGTTCGGCGCCAAAAACCTTTTCTATATATTTTTTCCTTCCTCCACATGGCTCTCTCCTTTAATTGCTAGTGTCTCTCCAAAGGAGAAAGAGAGAGATGGAGAGAGCCGGAGAAAAAGGCCAGGGATACAGAAATTGGACTCTGCTTCATATCTCGGGGCAAAAGAACCTAATCCTTCCCGTTTCCCTTTTTACCAGATTGCCAATTTACAGTGTGCACTCCCCTGGCTTTCACTTCCCTAAAAAAGGGAAAAAAGTTGACGAAAAAACGTATACATAACGAGTGACCCTCTCCCTGTCTTTACATGTGACATCTGACATTCGCACGATGGTAATATCTACATTACTTTTTGAGGTGAGGAGAGGAAAGAGAGGGATATTACACCTTAAAAGAGTTTTATCATTTTCTTTTAGCGTATATTTTTTGAAATACGACAGAGGATTGCAGTCTTTCGTGCGGGATAGCTTTAAAAGTTTCATGTTGGGCCTCTCTCTCTCTCAAGTGTCGGTTAATGAAGAAAAGGGGGTACATGATTGATTTAGTACACGCCCTTCCCGTCTTAAATGTGATAGTTTCATTTCGCGGATGCTGACCTCGGCAGTAGTACGTTCATTAAGACCTCTCTTTCGCCTTTTAAAAAGATCCTAAAATAGTAAAAGACTTTCATTTTTAAGGAGGCGAATTAAAAAAGTTATTTCTTTTGCTTCATAACTTCTCTATATCTTTTATCGATCGTAAACTCGCGTCTTCAAATTACCACTTTGGAGCGTATTCCTGATTTTCTAAAGCCATTTTCATGCCTCTAAGATTTGGTTTTCTCTATGAACAAGATATAAGCAAATCTGACCAATTGCAAAACTCTAAATCGCATTAAGGAACGGAAGATGGCTTATGATTGCAAATTAAAACATTACAGCCAAGACTTCTTAGGTTGTGTTCATGTCATAACTTCTGTGGCTTTTTTTGCAGACTTTCCACGCGTCGAAGTTGGACCAGAAAACCCTCTCCGAGTTGAGGTCGACAGTACAGCCACCCTTCAGTGCTCTGTGGATGCCAAACCTCCAGCAAATGGAATCCGATGGTCGCGAAATGGGCGCTACGTCTCCTCATCTCCCAACCATACCCTGAGGAGGGTGTCCCTCACCGAGGCAGGAGCCTACACTTGCTCTGCAGACAATGGATTAGGACGTCCAGGTGAGGCAACCCTATCACTGGACGTTCTCCACGGACCAACAGTGACGGTGGAACAGTCGAGGGAAGCGGAGGAGGGAGAAGCAGTGACAGCCAGATGCGAGGTTTCAGCCAATCCTCCACCAGTCTCCGTCGAATGGTTTCGAGAGGGTAGCCCTGAATTCAGGCAGTCAGGATCCACTCTCAGGCTCACCAGGGTCTCCGCCTTGGAAGCTGGTCGTTATGTCTGCAGGGCGATCAATGCCATCGCACCAGGTGCTGCAGGGAGACGAATTGGCAATGCAACTTTGACCCTGAGGGTCAGACACCGCCCTGGGAAGGCTAGAATTACCCCTGACAGGCCAGTAGCTGTGGAAGGCGGTGGAGTTACACTTTCCTGTTCAGCTAATCCTCCTGGTTGGCCGGCACCACAGTTCAGATGGTGGAGGGAAGGTTCGGAAACGGCAGTTGCCACGGGAGCACAGTATACCATCACCACTGCACACCTTACCAATGAGGGTACCTACCACTGCCAACCTTCTAATGATGTAGGACCAGGAAGCATTGCCTCAGTCCTGCTCAGGGTACATCAACCACCGAGGTTCATGTCAAAGCTTCAGCCACACGTAACAAGAAAGTAAGTAAACTACCAATAATTGGTTGATTTTCACATATCCTTTTATTGAAGCTTCTTCTCTGATATTCTTAAAAATTTTTATTATTTATATCTATTTCCATCATATAACATTTTGCCAGTTATTATTTAATTAGTCGTTCGAGTTTAATCAAGCACGATTTTTTAAAATTATACTTCAAAGATGTATTGCTTTATTGCTTCAGAAGCAAACTAATAAAAGGACTTGAAATTAAAAACATTTTAAATGTTGCAATTGCAGTCTTATAAAGAATATTATATCTAACAGAAGGCAAAAGGATATTTCTACAGATATTAGAAATTTTTGCATCTGTTTTGGATGTTTGTGAATTAATTTTTATTAATTTATTTCTTAGGGCTGGAGACACTGACCTAAGCGTTACTTGTGCAGCACAAGGCAAGCCTCGCCCCATGGTTCGCTGGATGAAAGATGGAGAAGAAATTGCTGTGGCAGGATCCCTTCTTGGAGAAGGAATAGAGAGCGAGATGGGAGCTGTGGAGCTTTATAAAACAACTTCTGAGGAAACTGAGGGCAGAGCTGGGATTGTGACGGTGCATAGCACTCTGTATTTCACTGGGCCAGGACGTCCACAGGGCGACAGACTGTTGCCATCTGACAGGGGCCGATATTCTTGTGTGTTTGAAAATGAAGTTAAGAGAGCTGAGTCCATCATGCAACTGAGAATTGAACGTGAGTTTAAACTTTCTTGCCACTTTTGGCTCTTTTTGTCTTCAATACCAGTATTTCGTTAAAACAATTATAACATTACCTTTTACACATATTTACAAAAGTCGTCATTAATATTTAATCCTAAAAACTGATATTATAATTATATGCCACTTGCTCTAATTCTGAACTAAACATACCCCCTCAAAAAATGGATCAAATTTGTTTATTGAAGAGTAACTGAATTACGAAAAACTGATCAAGTAATGCTTATTATGAAATATGTTGAAGTTTTCTTTCCTTCAGTTTGTTAAAGATGAAAAAAATGCCTGACTAATAATGAAAAATCATTCTTACCAAATCGTATTTAATGGTTCATTTCATTTCTCAGATCCTCCCATTGCACTCCATCAGTACAACAAGGTAGCCTATGACATTCGTGAGGCTGCTTATATTGTTTGTGAAGTGCAGGCTTATCCGAAACCAGAATTTCAGTGGAGTTTTGCGGGAGTATCTCTGGATCCCAAACCAGGAGGCCATTACTCTGTAAACACCACCGCACTTCCTGGTGACATTCATCGCAGTGTCCTCCGCCTTGAGGGAGTCTGGGAATCTGATTACGGAGAGTATTCGTGTCGTGCAGCGAATGGGATGGGTGCACTGAAGGCATCTCTTCGACTTCAGCCTAAAGGACCACCAGAGAGGCCTGGAGTTCCTTCTGCAACACCTTTAGGACCTGGAACAGTCTCCTTGCGCTGGACTCCAGGTTTTGATGGAGGAATTCAAAATACTAAGTACTTTGTTGCATACCGAAAGATTGGAGCTGATGATGAGTCACCAGAATGCCAGCCCCAGTTTGGCTACAATGGCAGATCATATAATTCAATCGGAGCTAATGCAGTGCCAAGTAATGATGGAAGAGACCTCATGATTGGCGGTTGGGAAGAATTTGACTGCCAGAGAAACAATCCATGCAATGTAACCTCCTTGCAGCAGCATCATACCTACGTTTTCAAGGTAAAATTCATTACATAAGTTTTTCTCATGAAGAGCTGATATATATATATATACATCATTTAGTAAAACTTCCAAATAAAGCCTATTTCTCCATTTATTATGAAATAAACTCAAAAATTAATTATAAGCATTTTATAAATTTTCTATAAATTAGATGATGTCTATGGAATAGTTCATTGACTAAATTCAATTTTATTAAATTACAGGTTAAAGCGTACAACACCAAGGGTAACAGCAACTATTCTGATGAAGTCACTGCAACAACCAAAGTGGACAGATTACCTGAACCTCAAAGAGTTACTTATGACCCCAAGTCTCGTGTTGTGACAATCAACGTGGCCAGCAGTTGCTTGCAGTTTGTTGGTCTCATTGAAGCAACTGATGAGCGCACTGGGGAATGGCATCATGTTGAGACTGTTGCAATCTCTGGAACTACTCACAGGGAAGTAGCGTTGCCGGACAGGGACAGCGAAGATATTTCTGCAGGTGTTGGGGCTGTAATGGTGCACACCACTCCTCCCACTGGATTAGAACGTCATGTCAGAGTCCGACTGTGTCTTCAGTCCAATCAGGACATCTGTGGAGAATATGTTGAGGCAGAAAGTGAGTTTTGAAGGCTTAATAGGTTAAAAATGAAAACATGTCAAAAGTGTTGAATGAGAAAATTTTATTCCTAGATTTTATTATACTTGTTGATGCAAAGATGGAAAAACTGGAAATTCATTTTCTATGAGGAGTCATTAATAGCATAAAATATATAAATATATATAGAAATTATCGAAAAAATGCTAAATTGGTTGCTTTTCTTGCAGTTGGGCCATCTTATGTTAAAGAAGCAGCAATACTGCCTACCCCAACACTCATTGCAATCATTGTATCCTGTGTTGTGTTTGTGCTCTTTGTTGGCTTGCTGTTGATCTTCTGCCGCTGCAAACGCAACCAAAAGAAGGTCAAGAAGGACTATGAGATGGAGGCATCAACGTAAGTATAAAAGTTTTTATTTACTGCATTTCATTCACTTTCAAATGCTTCATTTATGTACAGTAAAATCTCTACTTAGGAAATCTCTCTATATCACAAACCTCTGTATTTTGTAATATCCTCTTAGTGCCGACCCAACTTAGTGTAACCCCTTCATTTTGTAACCTCTGTATTGTCATAATTCTTCATATGTCCTATTGGCAATATGCTCCTGTGACAAAAAAATGCCTCCATATATCAAAATTATTATTTTATTTTACTCTTAAAGTTATTTAAAAGGGGTTTAAATAAGATATTTGTCTAAACATCATTGCATGAAGCTATGTTTATCATAGAAAGCTGAAAGAGGAATTCTACCATTGAGAGAAAAGAAGTTTACCATCCTTTTCTGTACTAATTCAGATGGCAATGAAAAATTGGAGCACCTTAATTCAAAAACACCTGGGTGATTTAAATTATAAAAATGTTTTCATTAAATAAGTTGATATGATGATTCAGTAAAATTATTTTTCACTTTAGTTAATTTAGTGATTTTTCTAAATTTGACATGAACTTCTTTAGAGTGAACTTACATGCATCAAAATCCCAAATATTTGGTCTTTTCCATTTCAATGTATAAAAGTTTTACTGTAATATTATAGACTTGGAGAGCTTTATTATTGCATGTTATAGTATGGTCTCCGTTTTATATTTTTAGTGTACGCCCAAATATTGTAGCACAACAACCTCCTCCACCTTATTACCCAAGTGGAATGGAAAACAAGGGTCTTGAGCAATCTATGGACCTGGTTGGAGATGATACATCTAAGAACCCAGTCTACAATGGAGGAAGTGGACAGAATGGCTATGGCTACCATGGAAACCCACCTTCTGGCAATAACATCAATGGAGGAGAATGTAAGTTACATTACTTATTAATTAATTACAGTTTGCTAATCAACTCCTGATGAAAGAGAAACAAAACAGTTCATATTATCAAAACTTCATTTTAATGTCTATAAATAATGAGAGGAAAAATAACAAACATTCCTTGTATAGACTTCATGGCTGTAAATGCTAGTTTCCTTGAGTACTGGCCAAACTCTAACTGTGAAGCATTCTTTTGAAACACAGGGGTGAACATGGGATACATGGATAACAGCTACTCCAATTCAAACAATGGGGGCTCAGTTAACTCTCAGGATTCCCTCTGGCAAGTCAAGAATGGAGGTGGAGGAAGCAGCATTGGAGGTGGACCTAACGGAGACATTCAGCACGGACACCACATCCAGTCAGCACAACCAATGATTGCCCAGCAGCAAGGACTGCCCATGCACCACCACCCAGAGCGACCATATGCCTATGACCCCCTCGGACCTCCTCCTAACCATATTGGCAATTATGGAGGCGATGACTACAGTCACTATCCCCCACCTCCACCTTCCTCGGCCACTCCCTCCTCTGGAGCAATGCAGCCAATGTCGCAGGGAGAGGACTACTTAAACCAGCGTAACCGAGATTACATGGGGCAGAATACCGGAGGACCCAATGATGCTTATGCACCGATTCACAAGCAGAAAAAGAGGATGGACCACTTAGGTACATGTAAAACAAATATTTTCTAATTAAATGTTGGAATTTAACTCATATAACATCATATATGTACCTTGAGCCCTAAGAAGGAATCTTTATTCTGGTATGATGGAAAGTAACAGCTACAACATAATTTTGAGTTTGAAGTTTTCATGGATTGTTATTTGCAAATATCAGACACATGGGCGAAAATGATACATGCAGTTAGAAAGCATCTAAACTAAATTAATAAATATTAATGAACTACTAATAGGTAAAACAAAGATATCAATTATAACAGCAGAAGTGAAATTACTTGTATATATGCCAACATCTATTTAATTTTCTTAACCAGTTAATGTGATTACTTATCCAAAGCATTCAGCTGACATGTCAGTAAAATAATGTTCATTACTCCTTTTTTGTCTAGCCTCACAAAATTTAATCAACATTGTCTGAGTAGGTACTATGGGTGTCAATTAAACAGGATTATAGTGTGTTTAATACCGCTGCTGAGAACATTTCAAGTGCCTAGCTAGTGAAAGTTAATTCTGCAAAATCAGACAGTCAGACATTTTAAATAGGATTATGACACTGTCATGTGTAAGTTAAAGGACTCAGGGTCAGCATTAGATGTTTTTGGAGAAGAGAAAAAGTAATGAAATAATAAATGAATGTTACTGATAAATTTTTCTATTTCTCTAACAGATTCCCCATATCATGATGTGAGCGGTCTACCTGATCCTTACTTGGACCAGGACAGTGATGAAAACAAGACCCAGCATGTCTCTCTTTCCTTTGACGAAAGCCTGGAAAGTGGTTACTCCACCCCAAATTCCCGCAACAGAAGGGTCATACGAGAAATAATTGTCTGAGTAATGTTGAACAAGGATCAATTCCTTTGATCAGCTGTTATGGACGAACATGGAGAGTTGACATTTTAGCCCGGCCAGTTGCCCAACATGTTCGCCATGCTGAAAGCTCTTGTCATGTTTCGTCCTTAAAAAATTTTTTGCGCACATAGCTGTGTGCTTGCCAGTGAAAATGAGACCATGTTGCTGCAGGCACATTGTTCTGAGTCAACGCTAACTCCAGAGTAGCGAGTGTCTTTTCTGTGATGAGCCAGGGAAGATGATTGTTAACGGACTATTTCTGAGCTTGCGTTTTAGCAAGCTTGATTTTATCTGACCTAATTTCAAAAGTGCGGTTGACCACATTCCGCTAATTAGCAAAAACGGTTTGGTCACGCACGATCCTCTGAGAGCAAACTAGGGTCTGCATTAAAATGGACCATAGGTATAATACCTGCTTAAAAATGTTCAGAAGGTGTTTAATGCCTAAAGTTATTGTCTTATCTATGGTCTGTAATTTGATGTTTTTCCTGAGCCAGAAATACCTACAGCTAAGGTTAAGTAAGTAATGATCAATAATCTATGATACTGCCACATTATAAATTTCCTAACCAAATGATGTTTTTTGATGTTTATAACGATACTGCAGAAATATTCCAGTTTTCCATTGTCTTTGCCAGCTTTTATCAATCTTTTCCAAATTCCTCAGCCACATACGTAGTCGACCGAAATTATATAGGTGTACTGGCTAGTATGTATTTGTGCTGTGGTTAACTGTGCAAAGGCTTTGTTGTTACTAGTGAGTGTTTACATAGTGTACACAAAAAATGAAGTTTGCCTCACCCAAAGAAAGTGCCATGATGCACTGTGCAATATCAATGTTTATATGTGTCCTGTGACATTTTTAGAACTAAATGTGACTGTTGATAGAAGAAAGAAGTAGAAGAGGGCGACTTTGGTCGACGACTGGGATCCAAAAAGATACTACATTTTAAAAAAAGGAGAAAGCTAACGTTTGAGAGGAGACTGTTTTTATACTTTTATAGATTTATTGAGAATGTGCTCAAAAAGAACGGTACTTGGGTGGCGAAAAAGAAGAGATGTGAGCGATAATGGTTGCGCATCTCGTGCGTTTGTGCTTCTAATAATATTTTTTGTACATAATATATATTGAGTGTGATACGTTCTATGTGGGATTTTACTCGGAATGGTGAACCCTTATTAAAAAATAATTATTATGTGTGGATTTAAATTATGCTTAACGGAAACGTTTTACTGCCAGAGTGCAATTTTTTTGCGATCGGGATGATGAGGTACTCCCACCGTCCAGTCATGATTGTTGACTTTGTTTTTATTTCTTTTTTTTAATCGTAAAGGACACTCAGTTCTTTATTTGTGTTTGAAAGAGGTTTCTTTCGGAAGCAATAGTTTTTCACCATCGTCGATTGATCTCAAATGTTTCAGTTTGGTTGTTTTATTATTAAAAAAAGAAAAACTCATTGTGTCAAGAGGAGAAAAAATAGAAATTAGATTGTACGCACTGAGTTAGTGTCCACTGATAATCTATCGAATATATAGCCTCTCTTCTTATAGGAATATGAATATTAATATATATGTGTACTTAACAGTGCATTCCTAAATCCAGCTGTACACAACCACAATATTTCGTCATTGGTGCTGTAAGAAAGATAAATATTGTATACCGATTTGATTTCATATGTAGATTGCAGCTGGATGTCAAGTTTTCTTCAACAATTATACCAGCCTGTATTCAACACTGCTTTGTTCAGTGTTTCCCAACAAACAATGTAAAGAAATCATGTGTCCTGGAAATACTCCAAGATCACACTTTCAGTGTACATATGTGTTTCTGTTCTTGTAAAGTCTGTGAAAGTGTTGTAGTTCTTGGATTACCATCATGTATATTAAAGACTCCTGTCATCGACATACAATAATGTCTTTTTGTTTAGCATCTGCCCTTACCATAATTTAAGAGGTGAAGAACCTCTTAAGAATTGTTTTAAATCTACTGTATTTCTTCAAACATCCGCATCATGATATGATGGCTTGAAGTTTTTGTTTTTGTGCATAACACAAGGATTCAGAGTGCCAGATTTCACATGGATTAATGATAACTACCTGTAATGAATAGAGTGCAAAATAAATATCAAGAAATATGTAGCCACACACATAAGTTAGATTTACTTATTTTCATAATTTTACTCAGGATTTCATTAAACATCTCCTGCATTTAACTTATTCTAAGTAATAGAAGCATTTTTTCACATTTTACTTTTAGTACAAAATATAAACAACAAGTTTAGATGTGTACCTTTATAATTGATATCAGTGCACCAATGAGATGTGATGGAGAACAAAGGTCTATGCTGTAATGTACCAAAAACTGATCATCAAACAAATATGCACCGTTGCACATTTAATTTACCTCAGAAACTTGATTTGATACGAAAGTACTTTTCCTGCATGATGAAGCCCACCAGCATGACAAGGAACAACAGTCTAAACCAGAACAAATGCACATCATTTTGGACCAGAGAATGCTGATTCTTCTCTCACGCTGGTCATTATTCAACAGAATAGAAAAGTAATGGCAGTCATAATGATAAAGTCTCTATAGCAGCAGCATGCAGCCTATGGCCCATGACAGCATTTTATGCGGTCCACAAAGCTTTGAAGATGTGATCTGGCATATTTATTACAGATAATTAGGTACATTTTAAGTACAATTATTGCCATGTCACATTGCTTGGTGAAGTTTTAACACTAAAAAATGGTAAAAAATAAATTTTAGGTTTTAAAATCACATATGATCTCTTGAGTAAGCTCCAATGTAAATTCTAATCAGGCCTGCCAATGCACTCTTGAGCTGTAATACAGCTTGCCAAAGCACTTATATGTATGAATGTGGCCCGCCACATAAAAAGGTTGAACACCACTTGAAAATGAATTCTAATTGAAATGAATTTTTTTACTGGAAAATATCTGTGAATCTAATTTCTTTAAATAATTCTTTTCACATTATAGTGCCTCTTCAACATCTCCCTGTAGACTTACTGTTGGAGGTCACTTTTTGAAAGGAGTCAATCCAGTCATCTTCAAAAAACCTTTTTCTATTCTTTTCTTCACATATGCTCATCAGGTATATGTTGTATTTGCTGTAGACTTATGATTTTTAACAAATGCAAAAACAAATCTCATCTTTAAGGTCTAATAAGTCAATGCCATATTTTTCATTTGTGTTTCTGTAATTTTCTTTTTCAAGTCATTATTATGCAATAGAAACATTTTTTGTCAATAGCTACATGCTCTCAATTGATCATGCAAAGAGAGCATGGATAACTCAGTATATTGCATTATAACTTAAATTAAGACTAAACCTTCAATCATTAGTCAATTTCTTTAAGATACTTTAAAGAAATTGATTGTAACTTTTGCCTCTTTCTTCATCTTACAAGGTCCAGCCTGCAAAGCTATTCTGACAAAGAGATCTGTGAAATTTAGTACTTAAAATTAAAATATAAATACCACAAAATGTTTCTGATTGTATTTTAATGCTGAAAGTCTTACAATGTTATTCAATTATCAAGAGTTCTTTATTTAGCTCCTAATCTCCTCACAAATAAAACTTTCTTTAAAGTCAAGGTAGCTAAAAAGGTTACTTTGTCAACATATCCTGCACAGAAATTGTTAATATAATTTCCAGCCAATGAAATAATTGAAGAGTATGAGCATTTATCCTTAATTAAACAACTTTTAGATTAATGTGCATTGCAGTGGTTAGGTGCATATTTAAACTGCTGATCACAGAAGTCAGTGTTGGACAGATAAAATTGCATTTCAGAAAGAACTAAAATCGAAATACAAACTTTGACCCCAATAGATGGACAAGAGTTAGTTTAATATGAGGATTAATTTAATGAAGGTTCAATGAAAGAATTCAGTGGTTGATGTTTGACATCTATTATTTTAAATTAATAACACTGGTCTGTTGGCCAGCTACTTTGGAACATGCTGTTGTGAACCTGGCCAACATAAAGAACCTAAGCGATTTTGGCCTACAGTTAGTTTTGAAGTGCTTTGTTGACTTATTTCTAATTTAAACTCATATTTTATAAAAATAGTTTTTGTGCTGATTGTTTTAGAATCTATATGCTCATAAAGGCTGTTTTTCTTAATGTCACTTCACCTACATTGAAAGTTTTAATAATTCAGCAGTCAAAACTCGAATCTATAATGATGGAGGTGATGCATTATAATTGATCCAACTTTTTACAGATTTCACTTAAACAGTAAAGGATCCATTGAATGTGCCTTGCTTTAGAAATTAAATTGAAATACACACTTAGGTATTTACCTCATCATGCTATATACCATTACAGAAGATATCCAAATTATTACACAAAGATTCATAACCAAAGAGCAATTAAATGGCATTAGTCAAACATCGTATGTGTTCATTCTATAATTCTCAAAGGAAAAATCAATAAATATATAATAAATGACAAAAACCTTTCTAATTAGGAATTAAGTAGGCTTTATTTATATTTGTATAAAACTGACATATATGCTACTTACTCATTTGATTCGTTATTTGTTCCGTAAAACATTTTTCTTATATTACTTTGAATAATTTAACAACATCGTCAAATTATTTCACAATTTAACCAATGTAGTCATTCATTGCTCATGCATTATTCTGAAATGATAATACCAAGTATACTTATGATGATAGAGTGCTGAAATCGAATACCATTCGAACAATGTATAGAAATATTTACAATTTACTATTAGTAAATTTTCCTTTCAAGTTAAATTTACAATACCGTCCAGGATACCTTTTTACATAGCTACTTTGTTTATTAAATCAAAATAATGATAGAAATTTACATGTAATTAATTACGGTTAACCTTGGATAAACTTTAACACACAATTCAAAAATTACAATCCCGCGATGTTTGAAGGATATCGTTTTATAAATGTATCGATTCACCGTTATAAGCGAGGTTTTGTACTTAGAATGTTATCGTTCAATTCATATTTTTAAGAAATTATATCAAAAGTAATGCCAGTCATTTACTTGACATTATTTTATATGGGTAAACAATAAATTAACTCTTACAACTAGTTATACTTAAAGGTTCTGAGAATGGGCAATGATGTGTCATCGGTCGATTTTTAACGCGGTAAACAGTTGAACATCGGTCGTTCATTTGACATTCTTGGTTCATTGTGAAGTGTTTACTGTGCCGATTTAGTGAATTACTTCGATGGAACTCAACTGTAAGTGCCAATTTTTGCTTTAATTTTTAGAAATGTGAATCGACAGTAGTAGTGAGATATTTAAGTTGAATACACTGACAGAAAGTAAATCCTACCCACCGCTTCCGTAACCTTATGCACCCCTGCTGCGATTCTCCTCGAGGTTTTGGTGTTTTCAGTAACCCTATTCCTTTGGTATTAAGTCGCTTCAATCTCTTAGTACAATATAGTGTGACCAATACGTATTTAAACGCCTGTTTCAGTTTTTTCCTTTTTATATTTACCGATTCATCATTTAATTAAATCTCGTTATGCTTCAAGCAAGAATAAACTCAAGTCGAGCCACGAGTAACGTTGACAACCACGAAACTGACTGCAGTTGGCAAGTCTAGCGTTGGGCTGAGCAATTTGATGTTTTCCTTCTGAAATTTCGGTTCTCTGTCCTTACCCCATTGCCTAATCTTCTAAAATTTCCACGCCCCCTTCCTCCCCAGAAGATTTTATTTTATATTTTTTAAGGTGTTTTGATTATTAGTAATTTTTTAATATTTTAACCCTTAAATACTGCACTATGGGTGAAAAAACACACCGAGCAGCTGTGTTTACTCAAGAATGTACGGAGTAAACATTGGCCCCCCTTAGATATGCCTTTCCCTAAGTCTTCTCCTACTGTGGTCACTTTGCTTTTAGACCTTGGTCATAGCGTAATTAATTATTATTACAATAAATATTTTGGTACGTAGTATAATCAATTAAAAAAGCAGTTGATCCAATTGTTTGAATTCCACAAATAGAAATCATCATCTGTTAAATGTCATATTTACTATAAGTAGTCATTGAGATACTCCTTGAATAGTTCAGTTTAGACAATAGTAAATCTTTAACTTTCTTTTTGAAGGGCTCATGTTTAGTGATGGTTCTCAAATTGATTGAAAATTTATTGTAGAAATGTAAACCCATCTCCTTCAGGTCATGAGCCACTGCTTGGTAATTTGTCTGGTCTCTGTGTATGTCATTATACCTCCAGGTGATATGGTTGTGAATGCCAGAGTTTTTGCATAGGCTTGTAACTTTGTCCTTAGTTAAGACCAAAGGTTGTTTATATACATGGGACTGGAAGTAAGTTCAGTTTCTTGAAAGTAGGGCATTGTGGGGAATTGAACTTTTCCTCTGCAATGATTCAGATAGCTCTTTTTGGTATTCTGAATATTTTTTTGCACAAGGACTGGAGCCTCAAAAGATGACACTATATATCTTCTATAACTATAACCTAAGTAACAGAGAGAGCTAAGCTTGTTGCTTAATATGTTGATGTGGGTCAGTGGCATAGCCAGAAATTTGGTTTGGGGGTGCAGTATACTATTTTTTTAATAATAAAAATATATAAATTAATACTCACACAAATAATTCATTGAATTTTAAAGAACTATTGATTAATATTGATACTACGGTCGCTTTTTAATTAACATTATTACTCCATTGGTTAACACACTGAAAATTTCATATTATCTGGTGCAGTTTGGGGGGTGCACGTGCACCCTTGCACCCCCTGGCTACGCCACTGATGTGGGTGTCCCAAGACAAGTTGCTGTTAAGATATCTAACAATGAATTTTGTATTATTAACTTGAGCAATTGATTTTTTGTTCAGTTTTAGTAGAAAGCTTTCTGGAGAGTTTTTGGTAGAGAAATATACCTTTTTTGATTTCGTTGCATTTAAAGTTAGGCAGTTATTGTGGCACCAGTTACTTAGGCAGCTGACAATTATGTTGCTATTATAGTGCAATATGTCCCATGAGGTTGCTGAGAGGAGAACATTGGAATTATCAGCATATAGTATGGTTTTTACACCTTCTGTGGAGTTAAGTTGGTGAGGAAAGTAGTTTGTAAATGTTAGAACAAGGTTGGGTCCCAATGTGGAACCCTGTGGAAGATCAATGTTAGTTTTTGTCGAGGAAGTGTAGGTGGTTCCATCAACATTTACTGGGACTCTTTATAGTCAGGCAGATGTTTCAATCCAGTGAGTAGCTTCATCTTTGATGTCTAATATTTTTAGTTTATTTATGAGAATCTGGTGATCCACCTATCGAAGACCTTTGAAAAATAAAAAAATAGCCATAAGGATTTCTTCTTGTCAGTTTAGGACATTAATAAATAATCCATGGCTTTGTATATTGCTGATGTGGTGGATCTAGATTGCCTGAATCCATACTAACATGGTAATAGGAGAAAATGTTTTTCAAGATAGGAAACCAGTCTTGTATAGAAGACTTAACTTAAAAACTTTTGCAAAATGATTTTGGAGTGCAATTAGTCTGTAATTGCTACTGTTAGTTGGATAACCTTTGTTCTTGTAGATGAGCATTACTTTAGATGCTTCTGTGGTAGAGGGAAAGCTTCCTAGCTGTAGAGATTCATTAATTAGAAATGGTAGAGGTATTTTGATGAAGTCAAAAGAGTACAGAATAATAAAATTTGGGATTTCATCTAAACTTACAGAAGTTTATGTATGTGTTAATGTACATATATATATATATATATATATATATATATATATATATATATATATATATATATATATATATAGATTTAACTACAATCTATACAAGATTCCCACACTGCTGAAGTTTTCATGTTAAGTGAATTCAGTTTCATTATTCTAAAGGGATAACAGGTCATTCACTTATTAGGCAGCAAACTAATTTTATCACGGCACCCTAAAAATCAGCTGCAGCGCCCCAGTGTGCCACGGCACCCAGTTTGGGATCAATGAGTTAGACAAATGAAAATTGGGTTGATATTTCATCCTGTAGGTCATCTATGACTAGTGAAGGGCAATCCTTTGTTATAGATATTTGATAAAACATTCTTCTTGAATTGAAGTTTCAATACATGCAGTAAGTAATAAATGTAATATTTGTCGTATTTGACTTACAATGCAATATTTATTCTTATAACTGTCAAAGTCTGGGGCTATGTTCTTATGTCTTAGCCTGGATATACAACTTCTTACAACAGTTCTGACAGCATGCCACATTCAATGTGTGTTATTGGATTAATGTTGCCATAAATATAATTGTATGGTTGAACTTGCTTTTATTGTTCCCAGTACAATGGTAATAAAAGATATGGTTGTGCGAAGATATTAAACTTAAAGTGAATATTAATGGGCTCATACCCTTAGCTTAGTATTAATTAACAGTCATTTGGGATGGTTGCAATGTGACACGGCCGGCATGTACACAGGTGTAATGTGTGCACTGCACACGGGTGGCCAACAAGAGTTTAGGTGCTTCCTCCAACAAATTGAGGAACGGTTCACCCAGTGCTGAATTGGATTCAGTAATGTCTGAGCACATGAGATACATGAAAAATCAGAAGGTAGTTTGCTCAAAATTAGGGCGTATGATTCAAAATAAAATTATAAATCTCATTTCAGAGAAAATTATTGAAGTGATTTTAGACGTAGAAAAGTGAGGAATTTTTCAATAATCCTTGATTCTACCCTGGATGTAAGCCATATGGGAAAAATTACCATAGTAATCCATTTTGTAGAAATTAATACCGAAATCAGAAGAGCTGAAATCCACGAGCACTTCCTTGGATTTTACCCAATTATGGAATCAACTGGAGAGGGATTAACCCTATTTGTTTTAAAAATGTTGGACGATTTAAATTTAAATGTTCAGTATATCAGAGGCCAGGGTTACGACAATGCTGCTAACAGGGCTTGAAAAATGCACTCGTCTGCTCGTCCATGACGAATGAAAATTTTTAGTTGACAGGTAAAAAATTCAATAGAGCAGCTTTAATTCAGTTGGCAATTATTTATACGTTATACCTATTGTTGAATTGAAACATTTGGAAAAATTGCCAAGCTACTTAATTTAGTGAATGTTGCGACCGCTAGGAAGTAGCTAACTGCAGCCACTTCTACAAGCACATCCAGGGGATTTCCCTACGCTGTGCATGCCTTTAAACCTGATAAGGTCATAGACAAGTGGTATTTTAGTGCAAAAACTGTAAGACATGTTCAAGTACATAATTGCCATGCCTCTGGAAGTTATTTGTTGACACCTAAGAAGATATGAATAGTATGTTTCATTGAACTATTGTTTGCTCATGGTCTTGTGTCACTGATAATATGTATGAGTTTTTATATTAATTTTCATGTAGACTGATGTACATACAAATATATTTTGTGTAATGTACTTGGTTGAATATTGATAGTTATATCTGGCAAAAATGAAAATAAAGATATAGGTCAACGAAAGTGTAAATAATTAACATTTCATTTTTGGCACTGAGGGTGTGTTTTTTTGCTCGCCAGCCTTGGAGTCTTTGGGTTGCTGGCGATTTTCAGCTGAGATTGCAGAGAAATTAGACACTCAACAGCTAATTAAAAAATTTTCTGAACTAAAAGCCAGTCGTGTAAAGACTCAAATTTTCCATTTTATATTTGAAATGCATCACAAAAATTTGCTCATTTTCTTTAAAGTTGATATGTCTTGATAATCAAATAAATTTATTTGTGAAGTTGTTTTTATAGTATTAATTTTACAGTGTTTCTAATCAAATGATATATTCTATTTGTTTATTATATTAGCATGACATCTGGTTGTGCGATATTTCTGATTTGATTCTGTTGTTTCAGAAATGTGACTCCAAGAGATAGTTACCAGGACAATCCTAACATGCAGTCTACCACACAGCTGACATTGTGGATCTGATTGAACCTGTTCTCTTTTGTGATACCAAGAAGAAATATGGGTGAGAGTAATCAACTTGTATTACAAAGTAGAATGAATAAGCTTTCCACATTACATGTTATATTTATCAGGTTGATTGTTGTATGAAATATTCTTGTTCACATCTTGCAATGTGTCACGAGACATGTCAATGTGTCTTATTGATTTATTTATTTAAGCAGAGCAATAGTTATTGGAACGTAAAGCATTTTAGCAAATCTTTCTAATATAGATTTTTGCATGTACAGGTAGAAGTTGATGAGGTTTAGAAATAGGAATTTACTGAACAAAAAATATAGAAAATTTTATAATTATGATCAACTGGTACAATAAATAGTATATATCTATAATATATAATTAGAAGGTAGGCAATGTATTGATAATAGCAGTTAGTAATACTTTAAAGACAAAATAAACGGCGCAATATACATTGCACAAACTTTCTCATATATGTTTGGTCTCACTACACTCTTTACCGAGAAATTAACTCTGTGTGCTTGGCAATTCACTGCCAATTAGGTTAATAATGCATAGCAACAGAACCAAAGCAACTCACACCATCAACCTCTCATGTCTAATACCTCTCACTAATAACAGAGAAGTATGGAATTTTAGACTAGAGAATCTCCAGGTTCCCCCTCCCCTCTAACGTGTGGGCTAAGCGTCTTGTACAGAAATAATGCCACTGGACGATATATAGTAAATTTTTTGGGCTTAGTTAGTATTATTTGTGACATCAGGCTGTACATTTGGATGGATTTTAATTGAAATCCTTTGAGCCATTTTTGAGTAAATCGAATTGTTTCAAAATATCCAAGAATAAAATACCCTTAATCATTTATCTCATAAGAATGTCTTTTATGAATGATATTATCCATAAATATGAGATATCATTCAATTTATTTTAACCGTAAGACTGTAGTAAGAGTTTGAATGGATCACAGCGGAGGCGTGATGTCATAAGGTAAGGTAGCTTAGCATTATTGTAACGTCACTGCACGGCATATTGAGTGTTCAAGAGATATATGGCTTAGTAGTATTATTTGTGACATCAGGCTCTACAATTGGTATGATTTTAATCAAATTCTCTTTAGCCATTTTTGAGTAAATCAAATTTTTCAAAAAATTGCCAAGAATAAACTACCCTTTATTTTTGCGCAATATCGTTTTTATGAAAAAAGGGTCTGCAAAAGATGGTATATTGCACAAATATGAGATGTCATTTGATTTTATTTATGCGTTTGGGCCCTAAAATGGCAAACAGGCCGACAGACAGACAGCATGGCAAAAACCACTTTTATGGACTCAGGGACACCTAAAACGTGTATTTCCATCAAAATCTCAAAGTCGAATTTTTTTTCACAATTACAATATTTTCTCAATATGCTACGTATATGAGAAAGTAAAAATGCAACATATTACTTATTTTTGAACAATGATTTGTTTGCCAGTATTCAAGTACATTATAATTTTATGATCATGAATATGCAAGTTTGCAATATAAAATATGAAAGTATTAGAACACAAGTAATATTTTGTGGGACAATATCCATTACAGAAATTATACTTTTATTTCATCCTGCATTTTCTTTTTGTTGCCAAAATTTTATCATAAAATTGGAATTTGTAAGATACTGGATTCAAGGAAAGTAGCTACAGTGATTGTGAATCAATAGTACAGGCATGCCTTGCTTAGTGCAAGAGAGGCATTCCTAGACATCTGTGCACTAACCGAATTTGTGCTAAACAAACGGTTTGTAACATAGCACTTAACCCAGTTGATTTTTACTTTTCAGAAATTTTACTATATTTATCATGCAACTTATAAAATGATAAGCCATTTTTATATACAACTGTATATATAGTGTTTGAAGACCAAATTTTTAGGTCGTTAAGTAGTGGTGCAAATTATACTCGAGTAACACTTCTGTTAAAATAAAAAATTAGTGTGTACCTACCTCGCACTTGATTCTCGCTTTTTGGGTGAATTGAGGGGAAAACCATTCTAATTATCGATAATCCAACTTGTACATATATTAATTAAACGTATCAAACATCTAATTATTTCCTTAGAATTTTATTTCCATTCTCTCCAAATATTCTACATTTTGCTAGCTCATCAGCTGAATTCTGAAATCTCCCGCATAACCACCAGGTAGACTTCTCGCAAAACATGTGTCGAATACAAAAAATCTAGTATATACGCAAATTGAAATAATTTTATTTAGTTAATGGATATATCATATATAATTAATAATGTAAGTAATTTAAACCCATAGAATACATCTTCCTCATCATCTTCAGCACCAAATAACTATGCAAGAAAGGTGACCGCAATATGCAATGAAATTGAAGATTTCTTATTAAATACTGTCATTAAATTTCTCTAACAATTTAATATTCTGTAAAATAAGTGTTAGGTATAGTTTCATAAATTAAAAATAAATTGACATGTTTAAACTTCATGTGACATTTGATCTTAAGCCTGAAATGTTTTGCCTTGTAAACAAATTTCCACAACTCGGATTAAAAAATTTATTTCTGGATATTTTTACATAAAGTCTGATTTGCGTAAGATGAGTCTTGCATAACCCGTGGGGGGTCTGTATTTATTTATGTAGTTATGGTACTGTAGTTAATACCTAACATGACAATACAATTCTAAAATTTTGTTCTTATACCTCTCAAAATCTAGTGCACATTATATAAAGGGTATATGAAAAAGTCAAGATTTTTGGCAAAAAGTATGGGTGTGCGATACACGAGTATATGCGGTAATTTAAAGTCAATATAACCACGTATATTTTTAAATAAATATTTATTATTAACATATTGGTGTACAACAGCTTGAATAAAAGTAATTCTTTATGATGGAAAATCACAATTTTCTAACAAAATTTGCTAAGAGATTTTTTTCATCTAACCTAATCCCAAGCAAAAATCCATCCAAAGTGAACTCAACCCTGCACATCTCAACGGTAACGTTAACAAGTTTAAAACTTCCAATGTTAGCTTCACTGCAAAATTGCAGCAAACCAATGTAAAAAACATAGTAAAATTGAACAAGAAAAATAGAAATAATGCTAATAAATGTATAAATAACCACAAATTTGTCTTTAATTAGAGTGGAATGACTATCACCGAACAGAGAGTGAAGTACGAATGAATGTGAGAAAAATGTTGGGATGGTACTAAAAGACTGTAGCATTTAGGAGCTTTATTATATAAATTTTCAAAAATTAAAATTGTTGTCCCGAGATGCCAACCACACTATATCAAAAATGCGCTAAAAATACACGTTAAATGAGGCATACCTATACTGAACTGTATCATGCCACTGAAATTGTTTAGTTCTCCACTCACCCTAGTTAGCATTGTGATAACATAGTAGCTCATATACATTCATGACATATATATGCATATGCCGTGTACTCCTGAGATACTAACTAATGATGGAAGCATGCATATTTGAAGAAACTGATTAATTAAAAACATTATCAAAATTTGTATTAAAGATAAATAGGTAATCTTAAATCATACTTGAAATTAATTTAGTAACGTTTTGAGAAATTATGATTTAATTTCAGTTGCAAGTCAATTTTGTTAAATTGACCTTGAATTTGATTGGTAAAAATATTACAGATTCCCATTCAATGCTAATGCTGCTGAAATTAATTATGGAGCCTCTTATATAGCGTTCTGGTAAACTGTAAATAGTGATTGACAGAACTGCTCGGTTTATGTTTGCTAATAGTTCATGAAGTTTAGACAAATGTTACTCAAATGATTGACAAAATTGTGAGTCAGCAAATCTTATATTATTTCAATTAAATTTTACTGAGAGACAAAAAGTACTGCTTGCTTGAATTTTTCCTCTATTATATCATGTTTTAACTTCATACTCCCCAAACTTCCTCCCCAATAACATTTTCTGAGACTGCTTATTTGTCTCTACTCTCCAAATTGAAGTTTTCTATTAAATATGTATCATATATTAACAAATTTGGTAGATCATGCACAAATTATTTGCCAAAATAATTTGTCTTCTCTGGGAGTTGATGCATTGCTTTTAAATAAGTATAGGGTAAATGTCTTTCATGAAAGTCGTGAAAATTCCAGCTTCCTAGTATTAAGTGAAAGAATAATCAAGAGTACACTGTACATGCTTATAAATTTCAGTAAATCATGCAACGCACTTTATGGCTTGAAACCAACACATCATCTATATCAGTGTTTCTCAACCTTTTTTTGCTCGTGGCCCACTTCAGATTTTCATTTACCTCTGTGGCCCCCACCCCTCATAGTCACCGTTAGTTGGTAAAAAAGATACTTGATCAACCCCACTGTTTATTTATAAAAAATAATCCCTGTTTATAATATACATATTGTTTATTTATAATATACATATGAAATTTGCTCCTAACAAAAAATATTTCCATAATATTATTGTCACTTTATTTAGTGAGATCCTTGCGGCTGATGAAAACTAGCAAGCTTTTGAATTTCTGGTTACAGCGATGTTAGAGATAATCGAAGATCACCTCCCTTTACAATGTTAAAAAAGGGAAATGGAGACTACGGTGTACAGATTGGAATTAAAATTTAAAACTCCTTAACCGTAAATTTACCCAGAGGGCACTCACACGTCAATAAGAAATAAGGAAAATTAAAATTATACTTACAAGTTTGCAGGACGATGATGGCCTACAGGGACCTGTTGTCAAAAACTAGCCTAAAAAAAGAAAAAGAAAACACACACGCACAAGCACTCTGGAAATCTCTAGATACGTATTTCGGGAGCTATGCTCCCATCTTCAGTAGCTGAAGTCGTATGAATTGTTTGTGTTTGGTCTTGTGTATTTATGTGTTCCGGGTAAAAGTGAAAGGAGGGCAGAGGGGTGGGGGAATTCTTAACGGTTAGCGAGTAGAGGGGTGAGTAAGGGATAGGTCCGCGGTCGTTATTCATAACCGTCTCTTTGAATTTGTTAATGAAAATACTCTCGTAAGCGTCTAGTTTCCAGTCGGTTTGTGTTGATTTTAAGAGAGACATGTTTTCGATTTTAATTGGGTGATTGTTTTCCTGTATGTGTATTGCGACGCTAGACCTGTTAAATCTATTGTGTTTGAAGTGTGCAAGGTGTTCTTTGAACCTGGTTTCTAGCTTCCGTTTAGTTTGCCCTATGTAGACTTTCTCGCAGTCTGTGCAAGCGATTTTGTATATGCCGGATCTTTGTAGAGTCGGGATCGTGTCTTTTGGATTGTGTAGTAAGTTGGAGAGTTTGTTTTCATTCACAGGTACTGCTTTAAGGTTCTGTTTTGAGAAGATGTTTGATAAACCGTTTGTGATGCCTGGGACGAAGGGGATTTTTACGTATTTTGGTTTTTTGGGGGGCGTGCTTGTGAGAGTAATCTGTTTTTTCAAAGAAAGACTGCGCTTGTGTTTGTGTAAAATATTCTCTATCATCTGAGGGTCGTAACCATTGATTTTAGCGCATTTTTTGATATATTTTAATTCTGTGAGGAAATCAACTTTAGAAAGAGGAACCTGTAAGAGTCTATGTACCATTGAGTGGAATGGTGCTAATTTATGTGAAATATGGTGGTTGGAATCAGAGGGAATGTACGTGTCTGTGTGTGTGGGTTTGCGGTAAATCCCGAACTTGATTTGGTTGTTTTCTCTTTTTACGAGAAGGTCAAGAAATGGCAATGTATTTTGTTTTTCAACTTCATGTGTAAATTTAATGGAAGGATATTGATCGTTTAGTTGCTGTAGAAAATCAGTTATGTTATTATTGGAGGTATCGAAAATCGCGAAAATATCGTCAACGTATCTTAGCCATAAGCGTGGGAAGTATTTGAAAGTGTTTTTGCATAGTTTCTCGAAGTTAACCATGAATAGGTTGGCTAAGAAAGGTGAAAGGGAGTTTCCCATTGTTGTACCGTAATTTTGTTGGTAGAACTTGTTGTTAACTTGAAAGAAATTTTGGTTCATGCATAAGCGTGTTAGTCGTACTAATTCATCTACAGAAGAAACAATATTGGCAAGATTAGCAGCCAAAACAGCTACTCACCAAATACATAAATTCCAGTATGGCATCGTCTGATTACAGTATTCCTCTAATAATCAATGTTCGACTGTTTAAATTTGTTTAAATTAAATGCCTGAATTTTCTGAGAATGGCTTCACGAGCAGATGTCTTCGTTTTATGCAAATCCCCACTAATTCTAAATATAAAAGCGATAATTTTTAATACTAATAATTTTATTCAAATATATTTATTTTAAATCACAACTTACAGTTAGTAAAAATAACTAAGAGAAACTGAAAGTACGGTAAGCAATATTTAATTAAAATCGTAATAAGAATTAACAAATGCGTGATAATATTTCCTTGGTTAGCCATTGAAAACAAATTTGAAAATGGTTCGGAAAGTGTAAAATGAACACTTGAGTTAACTTATTATTTATAATAACTAAATTCATTGCGCTACTTACTTTATTTCAAACAAACAATTGCTTTGGTATGCTATGGTGAATTTCCGGAACTGATGTTTTTGTTTTCTGTAAAGTCCCATTAATTTTAACAAAAATAAAATTGTTGGTTATCGGAATGTATCAGCAGTTAATGACTGATATATAGAATATATATAAATATATCAAGTGCATTCCACTCTGTTTCTTCAATCTTTCGGCATTCACTCTCCCTGTTTACAATGTTGATGAACGTGTTCTGTCTTATATTAGGAAAGCATATTTCAAATTAATAGCTGTCATATTCAGGTGAAATCCACTGATTGAAAGCTTAAGAATAACATTTTGTAGCTATGGCATGGAGGGGAGGAAAGAAAGAGGTAGGGGAGAGTTTTCTCAATCACGTAATTGTGGGCTAACGGTTGGAGTACAATGTAGTTATTTCCTAACTATAATGAAGATAAGAAAGTATTTATGTATATTGTAATACATTCGTCCATTTTCATGGCATTTCAATACCAGTTGTTATGTCAGTCTAAACATGCACATTTGAATCAGAATACAATGAATAATACACATTATTAATATTGTCATTAGTACGCGTTATTAGCATTGACTTAAGACAACTTTCACACAGAGTCGAACTTTTCGTGGCCCACAAAGAAGTTTTGGTGGCCCCCCAATTTAGGTATTTTACTCATGGCCCCTCAGAAATAGGCTGTGGCCCCCGTTGAGAACCACTGATCTATATAACTCACATAACCAAAAGAGTTGACTAGAGAAAAAAAAATGGATTTTATAAGTCTTAGTTTAAAAAGTAAAGGAAATGCCGATTTCCCAGCCAAGAAACTTGCCATATAAACTTTTGAGGAGTGAACTATTGTTTTTATTTCCTCAATAGGTGTTGGATTAATCACATACTTGCAATATATCACAATTATATGAGCAAACAAATTGCATACATTTTTTATCAAAGCTGGTTATACTACAGAAAAAAATTTTAAGTGAAACATATTTGAAAATATATTATCATACGAAATATTATCTTCAAGTCTCGTAATCATTTTCTATGAAATAATTAATTATTTGTTAAATTTTGAACAAATTACTTGAACTATTATATGATGCTATACTCAAAGGGTTGTGTGTGAATGCAGAGAAGGTATTCCAAAGGATAGAGAGCATAAGTTGAGAATCTGATTGAAGTTGTTCAGAGCAGCAATTAAAATGGTATTGTGAAGTTCTTTGATCGTATGTATATATATATATTGTGAAAAGCTCATTCAATTCTACTTGCTAGCATCAATAACTCAATAGTAGTCGTTCTGATTCCAATTTCAAAGATGCTTTTCTATTGTTAAGGTGGTCTCTGACTTGTTAATGCCTCCTGGTTAAGCGAGTTGGTTAGGATGAATTAACCATTTTATGGCCAATAAACTATATTTTTCAACTAAATTATTTCCATAAGTTTATCAGGCAATTATAATTCCCACATTTTGTATGCTGCCATTTATTCCAGACATTTATTATCCAGTCAAGTGTTACTCAACTTCTTAATTGTGCCGAATGATAATTTTGGTAAATTCTTGGACATATTTTATGCTTTTCTGATAAGGGATCCTTCAAAGTTACTATAAATTACTTATATCCAAATATTTTATAAAATACTGTACTTTCTAATCTATTTATAATTTTATCAATTGCAATTCCCCAAATATCAATTTTTAAAAATATTTTGTAATTGCTAGTATATCTTTAACAAAGGTGAAAAACAAAAAAAATCAAAATTCATAATTTTTGATCAACTTTAAAATATAATTTAATTGACTTGACCTAAAATTAATAATTTGGCCATGAAAGGGTTAAGCCATCAGAGGGGCAAGATACTGTGTGGATAGTGAGATAATGCCAGCAGTGTTGAATTTGGCAGTCTTATTACTGCTTCCATAGTATATAATTCCAAATCATTAATTTTTCTCCATTTCCTTTATTTACCTGGATATAAGATTGGAACTTAGTAGCAAGTACTAGTGAAGTTTCTTTGAATATGCAAAATTTACCAGTAAATGGTGCAGTTGTCATGTATTTGCTTTGATAACATCAGTTGTATATTTCAGCATAACTTTAAATCTGAATTTTACGCGAGAGCCAAAGATATATTTGATGATGTATACAATTACATCCTTGATCACTGTTATTGGTCTACAATTTTTTAATCCATGTGGGATTATTCTGCATGACATCAATTTTTTAGTTCAATCCTTGCTGCTATAAAAATTAAATTGGTCCCAGAAGTAATTTTCAATTTTGAGTTTATATTATGCAATTGTGACAATTTCTAAAACAGGAAAAAATCTTATTCAGGTACATACAGTGTAATGCTATGAATTTACTATATGAAGCAGATTTTTTTGGCAAATCAAAGCTTGTAGTTTATTATTAGCAGAAATGGATATGCCAGAAATTTTCAAAATTGCATTAACATTTTCAGGTTTTAAAAAAAATGCTATTCTGACATGTAAGAAACTAATTTTTAAGCATTGCTTCGTGATTCAATACTGCTGGCATTATTTTTTTAAATTCATGGAGTACACATTGCTCTTAAGTAGAATCAATTGTACACAATCCATTTACTCCTAACCAGCAGGAGGCATTATAAGCATGAGGGGGTCTACTGATATGGTGAAATGTTTGTTTTGAGTCCAGAAAAAGAAGCAAGTGTGAAGTGTGTCAGCAGTGAAATGAATAGCAGTGGCATCTGGAAAATGAAGAGTTTGAGAGCCCAGATGGATGATTTCTGCAGCTGGAGCAGATCTGGAGGGTGAAAAAGGGAGGAATTTTAGTTGAAAAATGCTAAAAAATCATCCTAAGTCCAACATACCTAAAATAGTGGCCGGGAAAAGTACATTGAACTTAAGTCTCAGAAAAGTGAAAAACAGTGATCATTTGTATTTCCTTTATTGCATTGCTATGAATTTGTACAGTTGTGATACAAGACAAATAACAATAAATTTCTCCAATTACAAGAACAAAGCATTTTTTCCATCTGTCTACTTCTCTGTACTTAGAAAAATTTCTGTAGTTTCGTAGAATGCTTTTGCATAATAATTACAATGGCAACATTTTCTCTAACTGGCTTTTCTTCTTCCTCCAAATAAATGGAGGGAACAAACCCTCACCCTTTACGGTGGGTATGAGAGTAAAGAGAAGTTTGTGTGCAGGGCTAAAAAAAGATGAGATTAAGAAGAGTTTACACCCAGGTGCTGCTAATTCTGGTTTGGACATAAAACAAAAAAATGGCAGTTATTGGAATGGGAAGAACTTACATTTAGATTAAAAATTTTCAGAATTCACAATTGCTCCGAATCATAGTAAACTCATTACTCACACTTGGCCAACAAATGGAAAATATTTGCAATGAATTTAATGTCTAGTAAATTGGGTGGATGGAATTTAAAAATGACTAGTACCTTTCAATACATGAATTGAAAATCATTACAAGAAAGATCATAATTAAAATTTTACCCATTATGAATTCAGAATTCGATTGTCAGGTTGATAAACTAGTTGAAATTTTATTCACTTTAATATCTAAGATCTCCTTTTGGTAACTTGACATATCCCAAAGTTAGTTTCAAATAAATGAAGTAAAATTCAAGTATATTGCCTTTTACTTTCCTTGCTTTTTTAGCAGCTATTAAATAAAGTTAGGAATCAATAATAGTAAAATATAGAATAATGAAAATTCTTATCCAAAATATTATTCATCAACTTTCTTTTGAGGATTGCATTAAGTAGGGTAAAATTGAAATGCTTTCCACCATCCAATTTGCTTAACACTTCACAATAAAAAGCACAAATTTGTAAACATAAATACAGTGCCACCTCAAAAGACAATTTAATACAAAAAATTGGCAAGTAAATAACCAAGCAGTTTTCAGGTCTTTAAATTCCAAGTTTATTTTTGGAGAAACTCTTCTGTAACCTTAAGAAACTTCTTACAATATTAGATTCCTATTAATGGTAGTCGAATTCATGTCCAATAAAAAGTTAAATTTCTAGAACCCTAATTTAAGTTTTATACACAAAAAGAAATGCATTTTATAAAATTGGATTAACCAGAAAGTTGCTGAAGTTTCAACTGAAAGCTAATTCCTTATTTCAAGAAATAAAATACTTGTACATCCAATACAACCGAGTCAACAATGCCCAGGTACGAAACATGCTTTTGAGGTTGCACAGTAATTCAATTTCTTTAACAATGTGTAATGAATTAAATGAAGATGGCACCTTAAGAAGAATGAATTAAATGATTAAGAGCAATCATAAATTATGAAAGGTTCTTTAATCCAGATGTAATACTTCTTAGTAAATACTCCCATCCCACCTACTGCCATTGTGAACAAAGCAGAATTAACAAAGTATAAACCTCCCCATCCCATATCCTCCAACCAAAACTCCTCTACACTCTCATACCCTGATGCCTAAATTCCAGGTACAGTGTAGCAGAACTCTTCACATGGCTCCATACTGCCTAACATCCACCTGCTCTGTTCAACCTGGCCCATTTTGTCTCAGCATCAAGTGGCAGTACCTTAAAGAAAGGAAAAATAAAAATGGTCATTCAAAAAAGAAAGTATACCATATCTGCTCGAATACAAGCAGATGTTTTTTGTCAAAAGATATCATGAAAAAATCACCCCTCAGCTTAAATGTGAGTTCGAGAAAAAATTTGGGCGTAGTGACATGTCTTGAAGTCACCCATAGATGACAGTATCTCTTATTGCTTCACGTTCAAATGACAGTGTGTACTATATTTTTCATAAGTAAATATTTAACCTACGATGAATATTAATGCATAAATAATAAAGCTATAGCACGTTCCACACTTAGTTGACAGTATACTCTTATGGGCCATTGCTATCTCTCTTTTCCATTGCTTTTCCATAAAGCTCTGTCATTCTCTAATCCCGCTCGGTTGCCAAATTAGTTGATTATGGTGATACTGTAGTTTAAGTACAATGATGATGCTCAATCATAGTAAATTTTACACAACCTATGTATATCTTAATTTTCTAAAAATTTGAGCAAGTTAATAAAAGTAAGAGAAACTAAAAATGTGAACATGGTAAGTTTTTTATCTATCTTTAAACACGTCATATCTCAGCTTCTACTGATCCAATAAGGTCAATTTTTTGTCATGCCTCTTGAAGGATTATTTATAATTCCTATATAAATGATAAATATATAATATTAATCAAGCATCTTTAAAAAATTTAATAACATTGTTCTTTCTCCAAAATCATTTCTTGGGACATGAAAAAGTCTGACTGCAGGAAACTTTTTCCCTAACAACAATGAGCAAACGAAATGGACAAAAATGTTGAAATTTATTTTTGGAAGACTCCAATCCAAAAACATTTGTAGTTTTCATGATATGGATATATAAACAAAAGTACGGTACAGCACAGAGAAACAGATTGGTGGCTGAGATGCACCAGATCGAGATGATGATATCACGTTGTAACTCCCACAATTTTTTAAAGGCTTCCTAAAACCAATCAACATATTTCGTGGTACCCACCACCAAAAGGAAATAAAAATTGAGGTGAGAATGAATAAATTTCTCTGCTTTCTAATCTAACTAATGAAAGGTGAATTTTAGTCATTTTAATAATTTCATTAGAAAATAACGCCAAATTTATATAAAAAGTTTGTTTTTATACAACTTCTGTCTTGCATTGGCATTTATAATAATAAGTATTACACAGATGAACGTATAAATGTAAAATGGTAATATAAAGCTTATTTACAACACAAGGTATATTTTGGCTAACGAAGTAATTTAAAATCAATGAATAAATAAGTAGTATTCGTATCTGTAACAAAATCAAAAGATCTTTCTAAAAAAGATTACGTAAGACCTTGTTCAGGGTTCATAAAATTATATTTTATTGTTTTAGCATTTTATTGTGGGAAAACCCTTGCTTAATGAATTTTCGCAAAATGTCATGTTTTAAAGACCACGGGTATGGCTATAACCAAGGGCTAATTATGTAAATTTCGTATATACAGGCAGCTAAAAATACAATGCTTTACAATATGATTATGCAAGGAAATCTCGAAGAAAGTCCTGGGTTCAACTCCAAGGTAGACATTTCCATTTCCCATAAGATAACACGTAAAAGTCAACTTTTTGACTTGCAGGGTTTTATTCTTTTTCAGATCTAAATTAGAAAGAATTGATCAATGATCTTCAGATCTAAACCATTTTAAAGAAAAAAACTATAAAGTTTCTTATTCTGTTCACCTTTTCTTGCCTAGTTCGAAATTTCTCACATGAAACATTTAATTCACATATTTCGGGTAAATCTTGCCATTTTCACGGGATGTTGCCTTGCCAACCAATTACATTGTTAAACCTCGAAATCCTGTTGTTATTTCAATCCTTATGGGTGAAAGTGCTTTTAGTACGAGAGAAATTATTTTTATAGTAACCAATGTAAACAACATTCGTTGCATTATTTACGAGAAGGAGTACATTGGCATATTAAAATAAGGTACATACTTAGAATCATTCTAAGAGTTCAAGACTTGAAACAACAAACGCCTAAAAGAACAAAGTTTGTTTTTCTGCCATCCAAAGAAAGTATTATAATAATATATATAATAATAATAAAGAATAAATTCAATAAGAGAGCTCAGCTTATGTTATTAGAATCGACAATAAGTGATTTCCCGCTAAAGAAGGCTACTTCACAGTTAAATTAGCATGCAGTGCACAACAGGCGAATAAGAAATGAAAAAGAACAAGATGATCCAAACAGAACTTATAATGCCTACTTTCCATTTAATCATTTATTTAATACTTATATTGGCTTTAACAGCTTTAAAGTCATTGCGGATATGTAGCCGTGTGTTCCCAAATTTCATAATTTAGCGTTATAAAATACTACAAATACATTCGAACGGAATATTAAATTGATCACATGTATATGTGAGGCAATAATAATGCGTGTACATATTAGAATATACCAAGTCTGAGTCCAAGAATAATTGTTGCTATGGCAACACTTTTAACGAGTGATAAAACTGCAAAATTGCCAGTATTTATGCAAAATTCTAAGAAATACAATCGATAAGCAAAATTCTACGATAAAAATTGCAATCTTCATTTCTTTCCTCAGAGAATAGTAGAAAACTCGCTCCGATATTCCAATTCTAGGATATTATAATGTGCATGAGAAAATTACCCTGCACAATGGATTTCAGATTTCCCATGTAAATCAAATGGGGTGGATAGTTCCTGGAATCAAATCCGGGACTTCAATCTTTGCAACAAAAACTATCCTCGGGAGCTCAGCTCATGTAGCAAGAGATTTCCACCAAGTTTCATGAAAATATATTCTGGAAAGTAGGCTAAAAAGTGAGGTCTGTAATTGAGTTCAAACTTTTTTCCAAAACTGAGGCTTCAGAAATAGGGGGGGGGACTATATCCAGGGAAGGACTATATTCGGACTAACATGGTAATCATGTCATATCTACATCTTTTCTCTTCACCCAGTACATTCTTGAAAAATAGCCAAAATTATTTTTATATTCCCGACTCAGACTTTTTCCTAGCATCCTACTTTTTATGTTCTTATAACATACTGTTGTCCCAAAATTTAACCCACTAATCTCGCATGTCTACCTTATTATTCAACTCCTCCCTAAACTTAATGTATGCAAGTCTTCATTTATCCCCTCCACATCTCAAAAGTCACTTATCTTCTTTTTTCATATCCTATGTCATATGGCATTTGATCTAAGTGCTGCTTGCAAAAAACATCAAGCATTCCCCAAAAAATGCCAAAAGTTTATTTTCTCATAAGTATAAATTTAATACTCAACTGTTCAAGTTATAATCCCTCTCAACTCATAAAGTATCTCCTTTACTGTAACTATTCATTCTGATCTCTTTGGCACTGGTGCCATCTTGATTTTAAATGCCATCTAATTAAGCGAAATGTTCAAACATTACTTGTACCTTAATACAACTATAATCTCGGCAAGATTTTTCATTTGAATACAGGTGCTATCTCATAATTTTAAAGTACACCACTTTCTTGCATAATTCTCCTAATGCATTCCTGAAATCTGTTATATGAATCAGCACAATAATTTTCCCTAATGTTATAATGAGTGGTTGGATTTTTCATTAATGCATATCACACCATCAATTACTAAATACATACAGCAACCAAACTAAACATTCTTCCGCTAACAAAACGCAGCATGCTGATTGGCTGAAAAAGTCAGCTGAATGCCTGAACAAAGCACACACAAAATATATTGCATAAACAACAAATTGTTGCAAAAAACTATCACTATTATTACGTAACAACTCATTCCAAATATTGCAAAAATTGAAGCATTCAACAAATTTTCACTAAAAAATTTCTGAAATTGCTTTCTCAAAGTACTTCCACAAGCTTCATCAATTTTAACAGAAACTGCCTTTTCCAAGCAAAATATTTTAATGCATTATTCCCAGGGATGTAGTTGAATCAGGGCATCGCTCCAGTAGTTTTTTAGGCACACCCTGCCTCTTTTCAGTGGTGACCATATATAATGATCCAGCTAATGCCCCTGCTAGCATCGAAAATATGGGGAAATGCAAGCATAGTCTTGGTTAAATAAACATATCCAAAAATATTGGTCAGTGCTAAATCTTTCACCATTCCCATTTGCCAATGTTGGATTTACAGCCCCACTTGTGACTCCCTATGGGGCTGCCCTGACCCAAGCAGCAAAGGGTGTTCCTACCCGGGAGGCGACCCATGAGGCAGCAACTCATGCAGAGTGTCAACAAGAAACCTGATACTGAGCCTTTCCATCACGTTCTAATCCAATTATCAGTGTCGGATTAAGGTATAGGTGAAGTAGGCCATGGCCTAGGACCCCCGCTTCATAACACCAAAAAATTATCATGAAACGACAAAGACAATATGAAAAAGGTACCGAAGAAAGCAAATGGGCAAAGCAAAGAGCTGTGATTCATAAACAGAAACATTACGCAATAATGGAAATGAGTCTTCTTCCACTGTTAGTAGCAATTTAAAAACTGGAAAGTACGAGGCATTGTTTTCAAGGAAAAATTGGAAAGTGTTCCTAGTACAGGGGATTTTGACAAAAATATCATTGATAAAATTGATGTTGTTGCAAGTGTTGCTTAACCAATGATTTGGTCTGAACAATAAAAGTTAGAATGAAGAGAAAGACGTGAGTCATTAATCGCTAAAAATGGATACCTAGGATGTAGTGAATGCTCATCAGTGAACACATTAAGCCCCCAAAATTCAAGGCTTACATTTAAATGTAGAGTGTGTTAAGTGTACAGTGAATTTTAATGGATTTGACAAAAATAAACAACCAAAATCCTTACGTACCAAAATCTCCACCGATCATCGAAAGTTCATCAGATTGCAAATTTAAAACTAGCTAAAGACAGAAAAAAACTTTGGAAAAGATCATTTTAAAACAGCATGAAGCACATTTGAATACACCCAAAAATGACAGACCTTTTTCAGACTATGAAGATTTGATTCAGTTACAAATAAAGAATGAGCTCTATGTAAAAATAACTCTTCAGTCCCGTTACAGTGTTACTGAAATAGTAAGGCATATTGCAGCAGAATTTAAAAAGAAGCACACATCGAAATTAGTTGCTGAAGAAAAATATCAGTCATAATTGATGATTCAATAATACTAGGCAAAATGCTGATTCTAATTGTGTAATTAAAGTTGTCCTTGATGAGAATGAATTGTTGATATTTCTCGATTTAATTTTTTTGAACAACCAATGTGCAGACAATTACAAACACTCTTGAAATGTCTTGGCTCATATGATATGACTGAAGCATATTTACAGAAGAATCTTGTGTGCTTTGCATCTGATGGTGCAAGAAATCAGGTGTTGGTAAGCTACTACAAGATAAACTGTAACAAATGGGGATAGTAATCTGATATTGTTTGAACCACCAGTTAGAATTAGCTGTTCATGATAGTATTGAGGACATGAACGCAATCATTTTAAAAGTTTCGTTGATACAATGCCCTTTAAAATCAATCTCCAAAAAATTCGAAGGAATTGAACACAATAACTTCCTGCTTAAGTCTCCAGATAACAAAAATTGGCTGAGTCTTGGATGTTCGATGGATTTTAAGCAGCTTTCGAACTGTTAAACCAGTTTGGACTGGATATCCCGTATTATTTTGTCATTTTAAAGCTGCTTTTAATGATACTGGAAGAACAAGTAATGAACGAAAGAGGTTCACGGTTCTGTTCCAGCGCATGGAGTCTGTTGAATTCCTGAAGGACATAAGCCTAATGTCTGATGTTCTGGAAGAATTGGCAAATCTATCATTGCAACTGCAAGAGCAGTTCTGCACAATAAACAGAGCTGATAAGCTGATATGGCAAACGATTCGGACAAACCTGGGAAGAAGGAAAGAGAAAGTAGTTGCATCTGAAAATGAGTTACCAAGGAATCATCTTAACACAACAAATGAATCGTCAGTATACATTGATTGCAGTTTATAACAAGCATTGTAGTTAACCTGGAATCGCGTTGCTTTGTTACAACTGCATCACATCGAAAGTCAGGAGATTACGGCATTGAAGTACAAAAATACAAAGAGATGAAAAAAGATTCTGAGGTTCTGAATCCAGAAACATGGCCAGAAAATATAGATTGTGAAACAGAAAAGGACGTTCAATATGGAGAGGAAAGAATTAAAAATATTTGCTTGCGCTTCCACCTCGAGAACAACCGTTCAATATTGAACGGTTTTCAGAATTTTTTTCAATATAGGCGGGCAAAATATTCCACAACATCACGCTCTACTGACAAATGTAATGAAAATGATACCATGTAGTCGCAGCGAATGCAAAAGAGGGTTTAGTGCGATGTATCTCATCATATCCAAACTTCGATCGAAACTTTTACTGACAAACTTATCATCGCTTATGTTCATTAAAATAAATGGACCTCCACTTGTATCATGGAATGCAGTTCCATACGTAAAATCATGGTTGGTGCATCATCGTTCTGCTGAAGACAAGGAGTCGCAACACGCAAAAAATGATGACACTTCTAATATAGAAAAAAAAAGAACTTGGAAATTATTTTAAGATTTTTCAATACAATTATTTAAGATAATAAAGCTATCATTTTTTTTATTATTCAATGGTGTATATTTTACTTGTAATCATTTTCCAAACATGCATCATACTCAAAGGTGTTTTTATTGGCTGAATAGCAAGCCTATCAGTGCCTATCAGAGTTCGGTAAATATTAGTGGTTATTGTCCATTAAAGTAATCGAACCTTCGCTCAAGTTAAAGAGCAAGATTCAAGGAAAGATGTGCTTTTTAAATTAAAAGAGCAACTAAGTTAAGAAGACATGTGAACATAAGCTCAGTGTATTTATAATAATTTCATTGTTAAAAAACATTTTTTTTAAATCAACAAGTAAAACTAAAAAAAAATTTTGCAATCTTTGATATTTAATATTGTTTATAGATAATTACTTATATAATAGATTGTTACAATGAGTTATTTAAGATTACGTGATTATAAAGTAGTAATATATAACAATGCCTTAGTTCTTTTGCATCAATTTGACGGGTCAAACTAGTATACTAAAAATTTAAGTGCCCTGGTACTTTTCTTCTTAGGACTACACCCCTGATACCGATATGAACATGTATAATTGTAAAATGCAATTTTTTAAGGCAATGTAAATGCTAATTTCATTGGAAATAGACTTGGATTAAAAATTATCCTTGCGAGGTCGCTATTTGACCTTGTGAGAAAATGAGATAATGAAATTATCTTAACTGAATGTGGAACATTATTCAACAAAGCGAAATTATTAATTGGAGTAATATTTCAAATGTCAACACCTAAACCATTTCATACTCTATTCTTTGATCTCCAGTAATGTATTCTAGCCTGTGCATGCATGCCCGGCACACTTCAGCATAAAATCTACGAAATTTACTTTGTCAAAAATTTGTGGAAAATTTTGGAGTCAGCTTATATTCGATGGAGGCAGGTTTTTACGAGTATGACATTGAAAATATTAGTTCTTTGCATACGAGGTTGCTGCTTTTTGACCAAAATATTTAATGCTATTATCTTTGTATTTTTAATGTAATTTAACCCTTTTAGTGCCAGCCGGACGATGCATGTGCGAAAAATGCCACCGGCCGATCTGTTGGCCGCGCTTGTTTACGCTGACATTGTAGTTTCTTTGTGGTCAATATAACTTTGGTAACCGCTGAATTGACATCTGATAAGCTTTCCCTGCAACATTGCATTAAGTCTCATATGGAAAGATTGTCTTTCAATTTTATTTCGACTGCAAGGTCTTCGGCTATTTTTTCGTCAGTAGCTTGCCTGGTGTTTTAGAGAGCGCATCGCAGTAGTGTTAGATTTCATTCATTATTGCAGACTTATCTGCAGTTGTTGGACATAAAAAGCGAGTGGATTCATCTACTGCTATCTCAGGTACTGCATAAAAAATTTTTTCGTAGACTATTACGTAAAAAAAAGTTATCGTAACTTTATATCAATCTTGAAATATTTATAATTTATCATCCAAAATTCTGTAGAATACTAATTATTCTGTATATATTGTTTATTCATTTATTCTGTATTAATATAATTAATATTTGTGACCATCTGTGTAATTACTGAAACAAAAATATGAATAAATAGCGTGTATGTGATTTTTCATAGAGACTGATGAAAAAGTGCTGAAATTGCAGTTATGCAAAATAATATTTTTCTGTAATTTCATTTTTAATCATTTTTGCGAGATTTTGCAATGTTTTACCTGGATGTTTTGCCTTTATGAAAATAAGTTAAATATACTAGCGAAATTAATAAAATACTCTACTTTATTCAATAAAATTGACTTTTCATTTTTTTATTAAAAGAATTAAAAACAATTTTTAAAAAATCTCAAGATGAACTCTAACATTCCCTTAATATAATTAATATTTGTAATCTGTGCAATTACTGAAAGAATCAGGCAAGAATATGAATAAATGGCATGTATGTGATTTTTCTTAGAGATTGATGCAAAATTGCTGAAATAGCCATGGCACTTGTGGACATACCCACCAAAATCGGCATGGCACTCAAAGGGTTAAGGACGTTTTTTGTTAGGTTTTAATTGTTTATTACGAAATTTTAATATGAATCTATGAATTGCTATCATCTTCTAACGTAAGATTTTCTGCCACGTATTTTGAACGCGATTACTAAAAATATTATAACTTGATTACGATAGGTTTTGATTTTCTGTAATACATTTCTAACATAATTAGTAAAAGAAATGGAACCACTTTTTAATGCTAGTGTTTTTTAGCGGCTTGAAAATGTTTGTTGCAGAATCCAGGAAAACATCTGTGCATGATACACTCAACATTCATTTCATTAGTTCAATTTAAATTAAACCATTTCCTTATAATGAACAAAAGAAGCTCGAAAATCACATGCGAAATTTTGTGGAGGTTAACTGTACAAGTGTTGAAAGTAGTGTAATCGCTTTGTTATGCTGGGCCTTTATTTGCTATTACGCATTTTGAAAGTAATTAAAAGTATTTTTTTACTTTATAATGCTAGGTTTTTCATTTGTGGTTTTCTTTTATTTTCTGTTAAACTGCATTATTTATGATAAAAAAGTGAATTTTTTAGGTTGGCTGGAAACCACTCGAGTAATAACATGGCATCTTATGGGAAAATAGGACTTGCACTTCACGAATTTGCATTTTGTGTCAGTTTTACAGAACCAATTATTCGCGAAGTTCAAAAAGGTGGTGTAGTCATTTAAGATAAAGCTTTTATTTTTTATTATACAAAAATCCTGATGCATATTTTCCTTTTAATAATTTTCCAAACCTGTTTCATGCTCAAAGGTGTTTTCATTGGTTGACTAGCAAGCCTATGAGAGTTTGTGACATCATTGTTGATATTAGTGGTTATTTTCCTGTAAATTCAAGGAAATTTTGCTCAAGTTAAAGAGCAATTTTCAAGGAGAAATGCACTTTTTTAATTATAAAAGAAACTGTTTAGAATACAAATGAACATAAGCTCAATTTATTGCATTAAGCTCAGTGATATTTCCTCCTTAACAATCAACACCATTAAAAATTTTCCTTTCAATTTTAGTTATTTAATATTGTTTATATATATATATATAATTTAAAAATTGATTGTTATAAACCAGTTATTCAAGATTTGGGGATACTCAAGTGGTGATGTATAACAACACCTTAGTTTTTTTGCGTCATTTTGGCGGGTCAACTACTATAAATATAAAATCTTCTGATCTGATTATTCCAATAGAAGAAAAGAATTGAACTATTTCATCATTTATGAATTCGGATGTCACTGTCACAATTCTCATAAAATATTGATGAATTTCATGCTTATGTAATACATACAGCCCCTATTTTAAAACTCGAGAATAAATTTTAACCTGTTTAATGCCCACACCACTGCTTATGTTTTGCACATTTCAAAACATTTAACTTGAAAGTTGCCGAATAACTGTTGTACTTGCCAATACTTGAAGGTTTGTATCCAACAGTGAAATTTTTAAAAATCATCTGTACAATATCAGTCTTAAATTGAGGAGAGATTTAAACTTAAAATCAACAACCAGAAAGAAGTATGGCAGAATGCCAAGATATTATACAATACTGAAAACAAGAAGTCCAAACCAGGACTAATGCAGGCCGGTTTCCCAAAGATGACATCCTGAAATGATTACTTATATTGACAGGAAATGTTTCAGTATGTGTTAGATATTCCAAGGCATTCTCATACCATAAATACTACTTGTAATTCATAGTTTATCAATGATAGAGAAATATTGGAAAACAAATTAATAGAGCATTATCAGGTTTAAAACACTAAAAGAAATGTCAAAATCTCTTTTTGACATACTTTGCATGTTAAAAAAACGAATTTAGTAAATGTTACTGTTTATCAACTCCATTACTGAAGGGTAGTCGAGCAGAAAAGAGAATACCGTAAATACCCGCCTATTATGCGCACTTTTTTTTCGAAATATTTGAGTTAAAAATTAGGATGTGTTATACGAGGGTACATAATCTTCCTATTTTCATTTGACCCCATATTTCCACAATTTTGGCACTAATTACTGCCCAGGTATCCTCATAATTTTATTGGTGATTTTTACGAAAAGATAGATAATATTAAAAATTTATTAATGAATTCTACAAACATTAATTAATTAGATATGAAAAGAATGAATTCAGTATTTATTCATTTTAAAAGCCAAGAAATACTTCGTCACTGGACAATTTTTCTTCGATGTTGTTATCGGAATCGGCATCTTACGCATAACATCACCCTACACCGGCGCCTGGCCTGGTGGTGAGGTACTACTTACAATTAGAAACAATGGAAGCTGATGATACCTTTGAGTACGCTGGGAGTTGACGCTTCTTGTAGAACTAAATAAAGTTATCGTTCCCTACCTTTCTCTCAGCATTCATACGTGATTTATTCTTGATTCTTAGAGTCTGTAGTTAATTATGGTTATTTGCTATCATGTTTACGTGCTCTCGAGTGTTCTAATAAGGGTAAAACTGAAGGTTGGGCGAACCCGTCCACCTCAGGTGTGACAAAAACGTGTAAAAAAATAGGATTATCATAATTCCTTCATTTTATTAGCTCAAAGAATGTCATATGCCATACTATGAAATTAATATAATTCGATTTATTGTGTATATCCTAATATAACCTTGTAAGTAAACATGGAGTATTTAATGATTGAGTTAGCTGACGTTCTTTTGGAACGTTATTCGAAAATTTCATTTCGACTTTCATTATGTTACCAATACATAATACCAATGATTCGATCATTGCCTTAGAACACGTTACACCATTTACTTTATTCTGGAATGGTAACGCTAAAAAAAATCTGTGCGCACTATATGCGGGTATATAGAAAAATAATAGATTACGAGGCTGAAAACCCCCCTGTGCATTATACGAGGGTGCGCACTATAGGCGGGTATTTACGGTCACCCATTTGTTCACTCGTCTATGCTCAAGCCAAGTTTGGTAATAATGGTGTTCATGGCAAAATTCCAGTAAAATGCAATTTAAAGTGCAAAAGCGCATGTTTTAGTAGAAATTCAAAAAAATACAATAAATTATCAAAATTCTGTGATAAGAATTAGAATCTACATTCTTTTCCCCTTAGAACAGTACAAACTTCGCTCCAATATCACAATTTTAAGATATTTTAATGCATTCAAGAAAAAATCTCTGCACGATGGATTAGAGACTTCCTATGTAAAACAAATAGGGGGAAAAAACATTCCAGGAATCGAACCCAAGACTTCAATCTTCACCAAATAAAATATAGCCCGGAGGTGGGCCCTGGCAGCATGAGCCTCATACCAAGTATCATGAAATTGATGCAAAAGTTATTAGTAGGGGACACACAGACGGGACCATTTCATAATGCTGTTTCCTTTGGAAACCAGCCTAAAAATGAACTTGTGTTGGGACCCATCACCAGAAATATTATATGCTCACCCTGCAACGTTGGAACCTGTCTCAAAATGTTTCTATAATTGCACCACAAAATGTCATTCAAGGCTATTAGATAGCACCAAAGGAGCAACTTGGATAAATATTTCATGTTACATTGTCATTTGTTTCTATAAAACTCATATTTACAGAGAATATTTAGTTGAACTACTGTATTTCCTCGATTTTAAGAGGGGTATGTCTCACATTTGATGGCGTCTGTGGTATTATTTTTTCAAAAAGCTATTACTAAATTTTAGAATCAAGGAAATACGATAGATTGCCTTGAAGTCAACAGGCAGAAAAATAAAAGTTCCAGGCTCCCAATATTTCACATGCATAAATAGCCAGGTACTGAATTATTGATAACACATTTTTTAACAATATTTACCAAATATTTTAAATTTTCAGAGGTTAAATGGTAAATTACTTTTACTTTCTTGATAGAAGCCCGAGTTAAAGAATTGAGATTTCTACCACTTTACAATGCAAGCTGCTTTCTGATCCAAAAACATTTTGGCACATTCAACATTCATCATTGGTAAAACTGATTCAGAAAGTATACATGTACTATGAGATGGTTGCAAGAGTTACTGTGAAAAAAATATGCAGCAATTATTTTCTAAATCTGATAGGTTTTTGGGACAAGTGCAGATAATATACAGGCAAAGACTGCATTTTGAGGTAATGTTGTACATGTTCATTATTATAATATATTGTATGAATTACACCAAGTAAAATTTCTGCTTGTAAAAATGGGCAACTATTGATAAAGCACTACTTTGAAAACTTATGTTAAAAGAAATTAAATTCCAAAAACTAATGCATGGGGCTGTGAATAACTTGATCCTAAGCAGGGTTGTCTTAAGACATTTGGAGGCCATTGGCCAGCTTTTTTTAGCCTCCCCCCCATTTGCAAAGCACGTCTTATTTATCAAATGTTTGCATTGATTGTAAAACATTGTGGTGGTTAATATCTGTCTATTTAATAGAGAATAACAATACACAGTATTACGCTATTTAGGGGGTAGGTGGCTTGAGGGTATAAAGAAATAATGGAAAAATTAAAATACTAAATGAAGAAAAAGTATACACCCAGTTCTCATTTTATGCGCTCTCCATTTACATTTTCTTGGAGATACGCATTTGAAGAAAATATCCCACCTCTCATAGATTTGGAAAAAATTCGAAAATTATCATCTGCCAGGCAAATAGCAAAATCTACCCAACAGGCCAGGAAAACAGGCCGTTTTCTCTAACTCAGTTGGTGTAGTACTATATACCCATTTTCTATAATGGACACTCTCCCCATGCATCCTTTCATACATCCATACATTCATTCACCTATGCATCCAGACAACTATGCACTATCTCTACATGCATGTTTTTTGCATGACTTCGTAATTTGATGTTTGCATATGTGCTATCTGCAGTGTTTTCACCATAAATAAAATAATCTTGATATTTCATTATTCCATAGGATGACTCTTTAGATACTCCAGCATTCCCATGGATGATTCGCAATGTACTAAATACAATGTGATGCAACGTGGCGCCATGTGGTACCGAGAGTAAAAATCTCTTATGACAGCATGTGACCTCAAGTGGAAGCAACGTGAATAACATAAGATAGTCTTCCCCCAGCTGTTGAAGTAGAAACCATATCACAACTTGCCTTGTGACCAAATTTATTGGTAAGAATTTTATTTGGTTAGTCTGCAGTCACTTCAATGACTATACATATTGTTATTTTAATTTGTTTTCAGAAAAATGTTTTCATTAAATCATTTAATTACTTTAATTAATTTAATTTTTTTATGTTAATATTTTATTTTCAAATTAAAAGTATTGTACTATACAAGATAAACAATAGCATTTTACAATATTTTTATCCTTATTCCAGAGTTCATCATGGCTGAGAAACCTAGAAAAGCAATTAATATGGATGAGAAAATGAAGATAATTACCATGTATGAAGAAGGTAAGAAGACATGAGATTTCCAATACAACAGACTTTAGTGAAAGTACTTTGCAAACCATTAAAAAGAACATGGAGAAAATAAAGAATGCCTGCAAAGCAGGAACAAAGTTCGAAACTTCCTTTGTATGCTATAACCGTCCACCCATCATGCAAGCCATGGAGTTGATGTTATGCATTGATTGAAAACCAAGTAGAAAGGGGATCAGGTGCTACTTACAATGCATGCACAGCCAAAGCCAAAAGCCTTTATGACAATCTTTCCAAGCAGTATCCGGTGGAAGAGTTGCCAAAGGGAGGATTTACTGCCAGTAGTGGATGATTTTCGAAGTTTCAAAACCGCCAAAATCTACACAACAGGAAATTCACTGGTGAATCAAGAAGTGCCAGACACAAAGCAATACAACAGTTTCTTGACGACCTTGTAAAAATTACAGAAGAAAGATATTCTGCAAAACAAATTTTCAACGTGGACAAAGCTGGAGTATACTGGAAAAAAATGCCCAGTAGAACATACATCTCAAAGAACGAAGCTTCAGTTAAAGGATTCAAACATTCAAAAGTCAAAATCAGTAATGTTTGGAAGCAACTGTGAAGGAGACTACAAGTTAAAGCCAGTGCTTAGATATCACGCTGAAACACCAAGGGCATTTAAGGGACTCCTCAAGGCTAAGCTCCCAGTACACTGGAGGTCCAATAAAACTGCATGGATGACAGCTTCGATTTTCGTGGAATGGTTCTCCAGGCAACTCCCCACTGAACTTGAGAAGTATTGTAGGAAAGAAAATTTGGTATTCAAAATCCTCCTCATATTGGACAATGCCCCTGGACATCCCATGACAGTCTGTGATCTGAATGAAAATATAAGTTGTATTTTTGCCACCAAGGACAACCGCTTTACTCCAGCCGATGGACCAGGGAGTCGTCTATTCATTTAAGGCATATTACCTTAGAAGAACATTTGCCAAACTTATTCAAGCAACAGATGGGGAATACAAGCCAACAGTGACTGAACTCTGGAAGTCATTTAACATCAAGCAAGTATGGACATAATCGTAGAAGCTTGGAATGATGTCAACCGAAGTTACTTAAGTAGTTGGTGGAAAAAATTGCTTCCCAAATTTGTACAAGACTTCCAAGGCTTTACTGTAACCAATTATCACTTAAATGTTGTTAAAACATGTGTTCACCTAGCAAAGGAGGCAGGATTTGAAGAAGTGAATGCAGATGTTGAAAACCTGATCAAAGAACACGAGGAGGAGATGAGCAATGAGGAATTAATGCAGCTTCACAAAGAGCTGAAGCTTATTGAGAACCCTCCAGGTGAAGGTGACAAAAGCGAAAAGTAAGAAAAGAACTCAGCAACTCAGTTCTTCAAGGATCCATTAATATGATTTGAGAATGCCCTCCAAAACTTGGTAGATGGAGACCCAAGTGCAGAAAGAAGTGGAAAAGTAGCATGAGATGTGAAAAAGTCTTTGCAGCCCTATTATCTACTAATGCATGAAAAGAGGAAGGCAGCCAAACAATTATCCATCATGTCTTTCTTGATGAAAAAACCAAGCAGAGAAAGCTTGGAAACTTCAAGTCCATCAACGCCTATTTCATCTCCAACTCAGTCTACATCCTTTGCTTCCATATTTGCCTCAAAATCATTGATGGAAGAAAGTGTCAGTGTTCCATCTTCTGATGAGGATGATGCACTGTGCCATTAAATGGCTCACAATGGTTGCAATTGTAATATGTACTTTAATCTTTTACATTATTGTACTGTATTTGCTATTCTTTTTACTACAGAAAAATGTTCTTTCCAGTCAGGATGTTCTTAATTTATAATATTATTCGAGTCCTAAGTCAGGCTCTTTAATTTTGTTTGAGATGTTTTAAGGTCAAATGTAACTACACAATCTTTTTAATAAACGTTTTCAAATATTTTTCAATTACAATACTTTAATAATTTTGATTATTAAAGTTCTGTACAGCTAGTCTAAGTACTAAATACAAGTCACTATAAATTCACTAGCAAATTCCCATTGAAATTCAATGGGAAATCCTGAAGAACGCACACAAAAATGATGTTTGTATTATCATCTTTACTTCCCTTCATATTTTCTCCTTTCCTTCATCTCTCCCCCATTCCTATCTAGCAAATATAATTATTACTATTATTATTAATCCTACAACACATTCCTGGTGCAGATTAAGTGTTTTATAAGCCAGCCCAAATATTCTTTATCTTACTCTATAACATTGATAACTTTCTATACAATTTTCGCATTCAATGTCAAATGATTTTATATTCAAATACGATACAGTACATGCTATAATGCACTAGATATGATGAAAAGAATCATTTATTGCCTTAATATGTTATATAATGCATCTTCTCCATGTTTCAACTTTTCATGGCCTAGATGAGTGCAGAACTTTTCTGGAACACCCTACATTGAAATACATGTTAAATAATTCTCCTTTTGCGAATTTTAAATTTATGCGGCCATTTCCAGGAACGACCTATCGTGTAACTATGAGAACTGGGTGTACTTAAAGTAACTTCACAATTTCCTATGATATATTTATAAAAAAATCAATGTAAAAAAACCAAATAATCTATTTTTTCTGTTTCTTTCCTTGTGTCTAATAGTTCATAAGTATTTCTGACTTTTGAGTCTATTTTATTTCTCCTCTCCAAATTTTGAGGCGCCCCTCTAAAGTGAGGCCCTGGGCCAAGGCTCATGTGGTTTCCCCCTTAAGATGGCTAAGACCCTTACAATTCATTAAAATGCAGCTATAATGCACACCAGAAACTTCTGAGATAACAGGAAATAAGGGTATCTGATAAATACCATATGTAACAGGAAGTTCAATCAAACAAACACTGATATTACTCACCGTCAATATTTCTTGGTATATCACATCAAATAGGTTGACCCATCAGATCCAAGATGTCACCTGTGTGGCCGATTTCAAGTTGAGAATCACCAAGTAAAGTCACATGCATCTGAAACAGCGAGAGAATCAAATCAGAATACTTGCACCGCATTATTACATGCTGAATAATATTCACGATTCCTTTAGTACGTTATGTAATGTCTCCACTTTCCCCATACGAAATCATTCCACTGATAATCGAAACAAACTCTATAACCTGCCAGTCAGGTTATTCTTCAATACAAAGATTTGTAAAGAAATAGAGAAATTCTTTCCCATACCTAAGTTATTTAGGTAGGACTAATACCTACTTAATTCAGAACCATTTCACTATATAAAATCAACTAAAAAGTAAATAAAATCATTGCTTTTGATTAGTTTTTTCCATAGACAATTATATGCTATAATTTATTAAATACCTCTAGCTCAGGGAAACGTCTGCACGATTAAAATATCAGAGAAAATCTGATTCAACACAAGAATTCGAAGTTGAATCGAGTTAGACAACCATCCTAGGAGCTAGAATGAAATTATAGGATAACCACGACGGACAATTATACTATCAATTCGTCCGAAATACCTGTTCGCACTAGAAAGAGGCACCGATAAAAATCTGTCCATACTAAAGCAATGCGTTCAAATTCCAACTTTTATCTCTGAACATGCAGATCCATTCGACTACTCCATAATCATATTCGTCTCAACTTTCGTGGGTGTAATGATACACTACACGTAGTCCATTGAATCGAATTTAAACATTGAAATAAGATTGTAACTATCCCAAAAAGCCGTGCATCTTAATATATGCTAAGCTACGGTTATGACCCTTTAAAACTCGTGCAACGCTCAACATGTTTGCGGGTTAGTCTCAATTTTTAAAAAGAATTCATCTAAAAAGAGTTAAAACTTGAGAAACAAAATTGTACAAACGTCTAAGATGTTCTTGTGGCACCATTAATACTACGGTATATAACCGATACAGAGTATCGTATAATAATAATAAAATAGTTTTCGATAGTAACGTAAAAAATAAAACCCATACATAAATCCCATATTGCTTATCGCTCACAGTAATAAAATTCTGAAGAAACGGATTACAGAAATTCGAGGTTAATTCCAAATAAGAATGCTGTAAGATTTCCATACCTTCCAAGAACCAGTTCCTTCCGCTGCGAAATGCCTTCAAAACCCTACGATACCACGAAATAATTGATAACGCCAAACAGTCGCGACACCCAACGATAGAAAACGAGAAACGTCTAAACGTGACGTCACATTACCCCTCCCACAGATGTTACCCCCTCCAGCCCCTGAAACAGACGAACGATAATAACTCGCATACCAGACATACGTACTTTCGGCATTCTTTTGTCCTTTTTCAATTCTACCAAATTGCCCAAATAAAACTTCAGAAGTGCCTTTATATAATATAATGTAACATCATAATAAGTGAAAAATTGGGAATAATTTTGAAACGAAAAAAAAAAATCTGCTATAATCGGGAATCGAACCCAGGACTTCCACTTCCAGTTAAAAATAGTTTTTGCAATGATAACAGGATCTCTGAAACACTTAAGTGTACAATGCAAGATTATATTTCTTTAATTTTCTTTCAAGGGATATGTTAATATGAAAATGAATTTACGATTTATATTTCAGCCGTTAACAATAAAAGAACTTTTTACCCTATTATTTTGTTAAACTGACAGGAATGCATTATAAATGGTTGACAAAAAATTGAGAAAAATCAATAATCAACTATATACATGCTTGCGTATTTCCATGACTGCAATTTGTCTGTATTTCTGAGCAGGACTGGATTATGGCCTAGGCGCTAGAGGCACCGTGCCTAGAGCCTACGAAAAAAGGGGTCTACAAAAAGTTCATACAAAAAATGTTAAAATATTTTTCATTGAAATTCACACCATGTGTTAGTTATTTGGCATAAACAAGTTGGTACAGCACTCATGCTGAAGCTGGCAGCTGACATGCGAAATAAAAATTGTGTAGTAGTCAGCGGCATAACTAGGTTCTCCTTCGCCTGGGGCGTCACAGAGATGCACCCTCCCTCCCTTTGCTCACTGTACAATTTTCCAGACAAGCTTAATGTAGGAATGTGGTGGAAACCCAAGCATACTATATTAGCATTTTAATTTGGCATATATTATAATACTGTTATTGTTCATACACATTCTAATTTTTGGTCCAAGAGTTTGCACCCATTCAGCCCTGTGCCTGGGAGCAACTATCCCCCTCTACTTCCTCCTCGTTACACCACTGGTAGTAGTACTTCTGCGCATGTTACTATGCCAGCCGCCAAGATAGACCACACAAAGCTCAATGAAATAGAAGTGAAACCTAATTTCTAGAATAAGATTTCTTGAAAAATCATTAACTAAAGCCAAGAGCAAAAATTTGGTGATAAAAAAATAAAGAATGTTCGAAACATATCATGCCACATTTTTTCTCCATCGGTTGCTACAAAGATTTTTTGTGAAAATTAATAGAAACGTTTTTCTCTCCCTAACTCTTATATGATGTTAGGTATGAGTAAAAAATTTATTCAGACAAGATTTTCCGCAAAATTTTAGAAATTTATTTAAAATTGAAATAATTGTCATGAAAATTCCTGTCAAATGACAGACTGCAATCATATGAAGGTCTTTGCAACCTGATTCTATATTCAAATATATCTTTTAATCTAATAATCATACTAAAAAAATGCAGTTTAACTTGTTTTCTTACAAGTTTTTGGTAATGCAGAACAGACACCATCTTAATGAGAAAAATACCTTGATTTTTAAATTTTACTATTAACTATTTTTCTCTGCTTGTCTTTGCTTTCATACCACCACCTTTTATTCATATTTACTTTGGGCTGCGATTACATTCCCTGTCCCTACATTATCCTGTCATGTTATTTCATTAATTAGTCACTTGAATGTTTTCTTTATAAATATTTTATACTATTATTCCATGAGAAATTGGAAACAGCAGAAATAAATCTGCTATGAACAGGAATTGAACACAAGTCTTTCACTTGCCAGACAGATATTCTACCACTGTACTATAGTAGCAGAGTAATTTTCCTGTTTCAGAATGCAAATGTTTTCTTAGAGCAGGGGTGGGCAACCTTATTTTACCGTGTAGCCACAGGTGTGGCGAATGAGGAGTGAAATTCGGCACAACATCCAAAAACTGAGGAATCAGGTTGCTCGATCAAAAATTTAAAAAATGATACCGTTTGAACAAGTTTATTTAAACATGTACACATTGACTATTCAGTTACAAATACTTCATATGAAATATATAAAAATTGTTTAATATGAAAATATAAGAAATATTAATGCGAAATTTGACAATCAAATTCTCTGACAAGTTGCAGAAATATTGGCTGTATATCTAAGCTTAATGCACATCTGAGCTCCGCCTCCAAATTGACATCAACAATTTGAGATCTGAATTTTGACTTGATAAATCCCATCATAGAGAACGTTGATTCACACACCCAAGTCGACCCAAACATGGACAATAATTTTGAAATGCCCAATTTCAAAGTTGGCAGATCCTTCTCAGTCAGGATAAATTTCCACATCTCTGTAACTGATGAATTCTGCCGAATTTACAAGTGTTCCAGACTGTGAAGGCAAAGCAAATCGTTTTCAAACCCACTCTTATCTAAAGACAGAAGGGTGGCAATTTCCTTGCTTGAATTAGCAATATCAAAATGAAATGGATTGCCCATGAATTTAAATGCCTGTTTGAAGTCAATGAAATCAGAAAAGCGAGATTCAAATTTTCGAGTCAGATTTTTAATCCAGTTTACATATAATTCCCGCTTCACGTCTAGTAGACTACTCTCTTCATTTTTTTCTACAAATCTAGCCAGATTTGCAAAATGAGTCAAATCATCCCTCTGAGTTTGTAATAGAAGAAGTTTCAGTTTTAATTTGAATTCTTCAATATGCTGCGCTTGCTCACATATTACTTTTCCTTTTCCCTGAAACTTTACGTTTAATTCATTTAGGTGAGCTATGATATTGCACAGAAAATGTAAATCACACTGCCATAAAGGGTCCTTAATGTCAGAAAAATTTTCGATCTGACGTTTCTCAACAAGAAAATCTCGAATTTGAGGAAGAAAATAAAGAAATCTTTCCAGTAATTTTCCTCTGCTCAACCATCTCACATTCGCAAAGTCCGTAAGATCCTCGAAATCATAGTCCCTGCATTCTTTCAAAGCCTCAACAAACTGTCAGTGGATGAGAGAACTTCCACTTCGGATGTAATTCACTATTTTCACTACCATATCCATCATATTTTTTAACGTGTCGGTTCCAGGCATCTGAGCACACAAATTCTCCTGATGCAGAATGCAATGGAATGAGGGCAACAGCATTTTCATGTCATTCTCATTCAAGTACACCTTTAACAGAGAAACAAATCCCGATTTACTTCCAATCATTGCGGGTGCACCATCCGTTGTAACAGAAGCTAGTTTTTTCAGATCGAGGTCACATCTTTTTGAAGCTTCAAAATATTTTTTTAGTACATCAGTTCCACACGTTTGACCTCGCTTTCCAGAAAGTACAAGAAATTCTTCACGAATTGTAAGATCGGGGAGCACATACCGAACCCAAAAGGTTAACTGCGCCGTATCAGTAAGATCGGTTGACTCATCCAGCACAAGGGAAAAACACAAACAATCTTTCAATTGATTAAACAGCTGCTTTTCTATGTTTTTAGATATTTCCAGCACTCTGCGAACAATCGTCCTTGACTTAGTTGCAAATTCTTCACTTTTAGCAGGATATCATCAAACACTTAAGCAGATACTATGTCCGCTACAATTAGGAGTTTCTATACGAATTTTAAATCAACTGTTGCTATGCTTTTGTGTATCTGTGATCAGAATGAGTCTAATTTAAAAGTCTTATTCCTAATAAAGAATAACAGTCCACCATTGCACTACTCTGTTAAATTCTTTAAAACAGTTTTTAAAGATAACTGTTTTCAACCTTTAGTAAAAACACATTCAAATCTGTGAACATTGTGGCAAATCATTTAAAATTGTTTAGGTCACAGTCCATTTAGCAAAATGGTTAAGGTAAGAAATGACTTTAGATGATAGCTCAATTCATTGCTCGGTTCAATCAAATTGATCATTTAAAAATTCATTATTCGTTCTTTTATATATTTACTAATAAAAATCCATGTTCAGTTTCATTTGTTAAGTAAAGCAATTAGAAATAATATTCCAAATATATAGAAACCACAAAAATGGAAAAACCAGCACCACTTGTATATGACATTATCAACATTCTTTTGTGTAGTTAAAGTAGAATGTAAAGGCAAATAACAAAAATGTAGCAGAAAAAAAATTGACTCACCTATTACAAAAGTCTTCACTTAATTTTTCTGACACTACCATGATCCATAACATATAGGTGAACACAAATCTCCCTTGCCCCTTGCTACATGTCTGACTAGAGAGAGCACAAGAGAATCCAACTTGTGTCGTAGTGGAACTGAAAGGGAATGTGCTCCGGGAAAGTGGGGCAAGATATCATATGCCATGACCAAGTTTGCTACCTCACAGTCATGAAATGGCCAAAACCATACACTGAGCTTAGACTTCTTAGGTAAACTTTCCCACACATTATGAGTACAATTAAGATTGCCTGGCCCCCTGTTTGTGTGGTTTGAGGAGACCGCACAGAGTCAGCATTCTGTCCTTCGGAAGGGACGTTAAGCCAATGAACCCCTTGGTGCTCTTCGTTAAGAGTAGGCTAATGCTGGCACCAGCATTCCCTCCTCCCTTGTGAATGTGTTTGGTGTGGAAGAAGTTATGGCTATAATAATCCAAGAGGTTAATTAGCCAAAAATATACACACACACAGGTACAATTGGCTGCTTTGTCTTTTAAAAGGATCAGATAGATCCATATGGATCTCAAGGAAGGATGTTTACATCAATTAGGACAAGCGGTCTGTTGGATGGATGCAAGGAATAAGTTTCATGAAGATCTTATAAGCAACACCAAGACTGGGATTAGCTAAGTGTAGAATCAGAGTTAAACAATGCGGTGAGACTGCTTCATCCAGCACTTAAATTTAACCATATCAAAATTGTGGGACTGGCATGTATAGCACCCACATGAAAGAACAGCCTACAGTGCCAATTCTCTCTTGCCAGTTGCACATCCCTAAAACCGACCTTTGGTGAGGCTCTCTTTTTGACGAGGCCATCAGATAGCGTTGCCACCTTTTTTGACCCAATTCCCGAACATTTTAATAACATTTCTAAAAAATTACGAACATAACTGAACATATCATGAACAAAACCAAACAGTCTAAATTACATTTCCTAACTGGATTAATTATACTATTTAGAAGTTTCTACACATATCTTTCTGAGACTATTCAATAAAATTATTGAAATAGTAATAATTTTTAAAGGAGACAAGAAAACACTTTTGCAGTCTGGACAATCTTTCACCTGATGCAAATAAAATGCACCTTCAATTTTGTCTGAGGAGGTTGACTCACCTCTATATTTGCAATTTATTAGTATGTTTATTAAATGTAATTGGCAGACGTTTTATCGTAGCATTTTCGACTTTGAAAGTGTTAGACACAACAAAATAGCTGTTACTGAATTCAAAATTTTGACCATATGCTCCAGGAGAGCTGATATGGTGGAGAAAACGGATTAAAAACTGATTTAGATTTCATTTTTGTGCTTTACACATTTCATTGATATGTCATCATTGCTGTAAATATCTATTATAACAATATTTGTATGAGGAAACTTACAAAACATGCCGTGTATAGATTTTTCCTTGTGTATTTTCTCTGATTTATGTAGATTTAAGTCAGTCCCTTCAAAAACATACATTATTTCGTATCTACCGGATACTGGAGCATTTCCTTATCATAGATGATTTTTCTCAATTCTTCTCACTAATGAATTCACTTATCCTCCTTCCACACAAGCAATCTATGGGTGTAGTACATACGATAGATACCGAGCACCTAAATATTTTCCAAATTATCTAACTGTTCGGTGTTCGGTAAAGCATTGGTACAGAACACCAAACAGTTTGTCTGATTACCAAACAGTTGGGGTGAAAACCGAACAGGTGGCAACCCTACTAACAGCTAGCACCTCATGCGCATGTGCACCCCTGACACAAATGCCGGGATTACTGAAATCCATTCAAATGGCCACTTTGAGGGTTGGACCATGATAAGAAAATTTCAGCTTGAGGGGTTAACATTTATCAAAATCCTAAATAATTATTTCTGCTTTCCAATTTTTGATATATGCATGACCTTCCTCAACCCATAAAATTTTCTTGTGCTTGAGTTTTTTTCTAAGTCATCAATACATAAACAATGCAAAATGTGCATGAACAATTTAAAACCTCATCAAAGTGCATATAGATTGAAAATAAATCGTTTAACACAATGTAAACTACTTAATACACAAATTCATACATAATAAAGATAATGGTACTAAAAGTATCACTCCTCACTCTGGAATTAGGCTATTCAATATCAATTAGAATAGTTATATCTCATTCGATGATATAAAAACTACAGTATCAGTTGATATATTTATGAACTAAAAATTCATATCATCTAATAACATCTACTTTCTTACACAAACAAAATTTTAATTGACTTGAGGTAGCAAATACAAAAGTCTTTCATTTCTCATAAAAGTGGTGTAACACTCTGGGACACAGTGGCGTAACCAGGAGGGAGTTTTGGGGGTTATAACTCCCCCCTTCATGAGCAATGTATAATTAGAATATCCTTTGAAAAAGGTATTGATGCCCCAAGATAATTGCGAATGTCGGAAGAAGTAAATAAAATTCATTGGTGTTTTACTCATCCTACAAGCAAACTTTCTTTAAAAAATGAGTTATGCGATCAGGGCTTCCAAAACTGAAGCAGTCTCATGAGAAAGGGGCTCATGTGCATGGCACTCCAGTGGATGGAGAAGTTGGATGGCTGAAGAAGTGTCTCTCTTGGGCTCAGGCTAAGAGGTCGATTCTATTCGGGCTTTTTTTCGGGCCTTAAATGTGACCCATGTTATTTTTTGCTGAATGTAAACACCTAGCTCTGCTTATTGTTTCTCTCTACTTAACTCTTCATCTCTTCTCCATAAAGGCTTAGGAGAGAAAGAAAGGCAATGTGGCTCGGAGGAAAAGGCACTTAGTGGGAACAAATGCTTGACACTTCAGTGTCTTCTTACAAACAAAATTTGGTGCTGTGAGGATGAGCCGAGATAGACGAAGAATTTATTAAAGCCACTCCATAAACACAGGACATGGCTCAACCTAAGCGAAAGATGTGAGTTCATTAAGCATCTTCTGCCCAGCTAGTAAAACAAAGCGCGCATATTTGTATTTTTGGCCAATCAACCTCTTGGATTGTTATAGAAAATAGAAGCGCAAAAACTAAACATCAATTAAAGAGAACTTGGAAGAAAACTGTAGGTCTCACATGTTCTGATGCTGCCTGTACTCTCACTCCATATAATTTCCAGTCACATTTCGTCAGTCATTCATTGCTAGTGGTCGAAGAAGGTTGTACTCATTCTTGTACTTCGGACTCAACATCAACATTCATTGCCTTTAAGGTTTGTACTTTTACATATATATAACATATTCCCACAAATGTACCACTGTGTGAAATTTAGTGAGATTGCTAAATTTTAGAATGGCATTTCATAAAAAAATTTCTGAAAAGTTTTATTCTAAGTTAAAGCAGCAGATGACAATGTTTACTGAATTCTGCAATCATGCTTTACAAGTTACTGACTTTGTTTTATTTCAATATTGACATTTCGTGCCATGCATCATTTGTCTAAGCATTTTTCCTAAATTAAATCGTTAAACATAGAATCATTATTTTTTGTTCTACTTCATGAAAAAATAGTGTGTTATATTCAATACAATGTTACAACAATTGATGTAACACAGAAGTGGAGAGACAACGCTTATTTGTGTCATGCAGCAGGTTAATAGGATGATCTTAAAAAAATTTGACAGTTTATTCTTACCTTTCCCTTTCAATTGTTACTAATCCTTCATAAACAATTTCTTGTATGTTTTCACTTTGTCCATACGTGTACAAGATACCTCAAGAAATTCCAGAGGGAGTAGTAATATTTTCAGGATTAAGTTTCTCAAACCTTGTGTTCGGAATGGTAAAATTTTGGTCGACCCAAAATGATTTTCTCAATTTGTGTAACACAGGAATGACTGACACATAGGAACTTTTATAAACTAAGATTAAAATATTTAAAAAATACAAAATCAAGACACTGACCTAAGGTTGCACGAATGATTGGATTTTCATTTTATCGTTGCCAAAATAAAAACAAGATATGGCACTACTACCACTGGTGCTGTTGATGGAGGGAAAGCGATGGGAAATGGAACTAGTACAGCATACGTACATATTACGGAAATTTGAAGATGATGAATTATAGCACATAACTTTAGGGGATTCCCTGTCCTCCTTAGCCCTCCGAGTTAGGTAAGTTTGGTTGGTTGGTGTTGGTTTTCTTTCCACGTTCACTGTGTTCCTCCTATTGGGGTTCGTTTCCTAACTAATTTTCATTACTTCAGCTTCAAATCTCCTCTAAAGTATCATGAATTGCCAGTCAACAATGAGTAATATAACTGAAGATGAATGCAACCCAAACCAAGGATGGGGACCAAAGTGACAGTGGGAAGGAAACCAACACATTCATTTGCAGTGTCACATTCTTCAGTCATCTAAATCATTATGATGATCCATGAACCTTTTGCAAGAAAGCATTCAGAATATTTAGAAGTTCTAATTAAATTATTTCTAAAAGTATACATGAAAACATTAATGAACAGAGAAATTGATTAAAAAAATTATAAACCTTACTTTACTGGCTTGTGTCCAGCAGATGATCAAGATAACTTCAGCAGACAGAAGAAGGTCAAGTAAACCAAGCATTTTACCTACCATTGATTCTAACAAGAACCTGTGAAACAAGAATGAACACCTGGATCAATGGTTCCTAAACTTGTGGTAGACATGACACCCTTTCAATGATAAAGAGACTTTTATGGCACATCCATCTTGAAACAAGGTTATACAGTTATACATATCATTCAACACATTTTCCCAATGACCTATAAATGTTTCCAAATCATTGATTAGCTTAGTTTTTCACAGCATACCTACAAATCAACTGAAGTGACCCAGCATACCATGTCATCCAGTTTGGAAAACACTAATTTAGGGTTTATAAAGTTTGAACAGCTAAAATTTGGTTTAATAATATATCAAAAATAATCTTATCTTTTGGGTGAACAATAAAAGAAAAACAGAATAATTAATCATCAACAAACTCCTTTTTTGCAAGCTCTTTCTATTTCATTCCTATTTACTTAACCTGGGAAGGGTACACTGTGGCACTGAATACCCCACGGATTTATATTTTGCATGTGAGAGATGGTTATGCATATTAATTTGTCACTTTTAGAGTTCCTTTAGGGTCACTTAAAAATGTTGATAATTTTTTTGTTTGTCATCACTCATTTTTGTGCTTTCTATAGCACCTTTGGGGTACTGAATAGCCCAGTGTACTGGAATCATGTTTTTTTCAAACCTGTTTCAGTGAACTTTATTATTCATTGTAATTTCCAAACCCAACGCAAACTATAACTCCACCAATCAGATTAGTACAAAATGCAACATGAGACATGTTTTTATACATTGCATCAATCTCAAAACTTTTGCCACAGATGCTGATATAGCTGTTTACCTCTCGGAGTGGATAAACTAGAAGGTGGCCTCTTGCTATCTTTTATGGGTTGTTAAATGCTGCAGCTATCACTGCATTTGTTATTTTGTCACACAATAATGGCATGAAAGGCAAATCTAAGCTGTCTTGGCATTCTTTCTTGATGAACTTGGGAGAAGCTATGATCAGGCCCCAGCTCCAAGAACACCTCCAAATTACAACTTTGATAACTTCCCTCCATAAGTCCATAGCTTCACAACTTCAATTGCCAGAGGCTTCGAGTACTGCAATCAATTTGGAGTCAAGGAGTGGAAGATGCCAGCTATGTGAGTGCAGCAAGGACTGCAAAACTACAGCACACTGCAAGAGCTGTCAAGACTTTACCTGCCAGAATAATTCAGATATAATTTGCAACTAATGTTTTAAATAATTTCATAAAGTTTCTTTTCCTTTTCTTGTTTATAAATTAAAAAATAAACATTTGTTTGCTCACGTTTAATGGCTAAGTATATAGTTTTTCATGGAGTACTCAGTGCCCCAGCATACCCGAATAAGGTGCCAAAACTTAGTGTACCTTACCAGGGTTAAATTGATTTTCATTTTGTCCATTATTCTTTTTATAAATTCTCATCAGTGGCGGCTCGTAGCTAAAATTAGTGGGGGTGCTGCTCCAGAAAATTTTTAGCCTTTGTTTTAAAATTGTGTAAAAGGAAAAAAACATGTATAAAAAGAAAATTTATTCAGGAACTTGATAATATCTTAACAAAAAAAACCAAACATTTTTTACTTACTTTAACTTAAATTGTTACAGTTCAAGCTTGATCTATTCATTTAAAAATGAAATCCATTCTTCTTGTTTTAATTTGCGCAAAAAGTTCAATAATTTTCTCCTTGATCTCTGGATGACAATTGAGGAAATTTTTCTCCATTGAAAGTACTGCAAGCGCATTTAGTCTTTCCGAATTCATAGTGCTTCTTAAAAAAGTTTTTATTCTTTTCAATGTTGAAAAGCAGCGCTCTGCCTCTGATGTAGTCATGGGAATTGTCAAGAGGATTTTTATCAGTTTCGTAATTTCACTAAAAACAGCATCTAGATTATTTTCCAAGATAAATTTCAGCAGCTCAAGATAGCTGTTGAAGTTCACTTACAGTCACAGAACTTATTTCTTGGGGATGCAAGGACATGGTTAAAGTTTTCTGTTAAATAAAAGAACCGAAAAAAAATGAATCAAATAGAATAGCTGGAAGCAGAATAATAATCTAATTCTACACTCTTCTACACTTTATCACATTCAAGAATATGGTATATGGTTTTTAAGCACAACACACGCTGAGTAAAAAAAACTTCCTTCCACCATCACGCCAGAGCCCGGCACTGTGAGAGCAACAGTGCTCTCTCTACCTGGTAGTCCCGCCTTCCTCCCCACCCCCCCTCCTATGTGCGCATGCGCACAACAGTCAAACACCACGTCGCTGGCACTGTGAAGCGCACAGTTCCATACAAAGATTTTTGTATCTTTTTCATAAACTGGGGGATGGCTACTGAAGTACTAACATTAAGCTTAAGGAATATATATTGTACTACAAAAATAAAGAAAGAATTAAAGAAAAAAGGACTCATTATATTAAATGTTATCGATAATATCAAGTGGAAATAGGGGGTGCTGCAGTTCCGCAGTGCCTATACATGAGCCGCCACTGATTCTCATTATTCATTTTCCTCCATTTTACCACATAAAGCAGCACCTTCATTTTACAGTTTTGTGACTTTAAAATAGTATCCTTTAATCCTCTGCTTATAATTAAACAAATCCTTGTTTTAGGTTTTTTCATTGCATTTTTATTTTACATGAATCATATGCTCACACTCACCAGCCAATAACCCCAAGTTGTATATAAAGAATACCTTGATTTTAAGATAATTATAGTAATTTGATTTTTATCCACCTATCATACTTACAAAGATGAAAGTGAAACAAAGCAACTCACACATATACAGATAGATCGAAAAACTTCACAGCATTCACTGTATTTTGAGGTAGGTACAAGTTTTGGATATTTCAATTGTTCCTTATGAAATACTCACAATGAGTGGGTAATATTATCAAAAACAAAATTGATCATTAATTAATACTAAAGAAATTAATCCCTATATCACCTAGATATTTAACTCTATCATGATACATTATAGCATTTAATCTTTTGATTTTCTCTTCAATTTAATCTTCTTTCCTTTGTGGACTCACTTCTGATTTTCTGGAAACTTAAATGTCCTATGCAGAGGAGACTAGTGGTGGGGGGGGGGGGGCAACTAATATTGTTTTTGAAGTTAATAGATATAAGAAGTGTTTATCAAAATAATATTTAATTTTTAATAATTAAATAATAATTTTATCATGAACAGTTATTTTGCTATTTATTGTTCAAGAGAGGGTCCACCATTAAATCTTTCTTCTAAAATAAAACAATATTTGTTGTAAAATTTTAAAAAATGTTCTACTGTGAATCATCTGATGAAAGTAATTATTTCGAAAATGTAAAAAGTTACATTTTTAATAACTAATAGATTTTTTTATTGGCCAGCAAACTGTATAAGCTGTTTAACATTCTTTCATTAGTATCACTGCATCTCAATTTTCTTTAACAGTTTTATAATAAACTTATTACTGAATCAATTCTTTTTCATGCAAATTTCACTTCGACCTCTTAGAAGATAATAAACAAGTTATTATTATTATCATATGTTTACCATAATCTGATAAATAATCTTAACATAAAGAGATTTTTACACGAGTTTAATTGGAAAAGCACATGCTCATAGAAAATTACAGACTAATTTCTCCCAATTTTAATAGTTCATAACTTTACAAATTATCTTGGTCAAGTTTTGAAAATAAATTGTAATTAAAAGAAAAAGTTTAGATGGGCCTATTTCCTGCATTCCTACAATTACCTCGACCAAAAACTGAGACAAGCCAATAATTTTTCTTCTCGGGCTCGTAAGATTTTCTTATAATACGTCGGGACTTTTTAAGGTCCTTCACCCTTTCTCAAACTTCACAGGGAGGAGCACAAGGATGGTTACGCAGTGGAATGGGAAACCTGTTATTTTTTCTCTTTCTATCTCCTCCATCCGCCGGAGACCGGTCACTCTTCTTCACAGAAACTTTCTGATACTTCGCCATTGCTTAACCGTACTTGAGAGATTTACTGGCTTGCCGGCTTCTACAAAAGACAAATGTTATTACTGGTGATTACGCCGTGGTAAATGAACTAGCTAGTCAATTCAGTAACTAATAAATTAGGTCACTAGAGGTCTCTCGAAATCGTAAAAAATAGTCTTGTTTACGCGCTTTGAGTGGGTAAATGAGTCACGGTGTGTTGATGCTTTGTCCCGCGATTATATTTAAAGGAATTACTGCAGTAAACGTGGGATTCGTGTGATCGAAGATGGATGCATTTAAAGCGAAAAATATGGTATATTACCATTTAACGCTCTTTTTCCCGAAGGTACGATTTTTCATATTTTACTCTACAATTTCATATGAGAAGTCTGGTGAATTGTATTTTGGTCCATAAAATGTTTTTTCGAAGTCATAGGTTTTTAAGCAAATATAAGCATATATGTAATAGTTTTACATTATAAATGTATGATCATTATAAGACTGGGTCACATTTTTGCAGAAAGACACTGTGAAAACGAGTAAACGACCTTAATTCGCTTAAAATCTAATTCAACAAGAGCGAGTTTAATGATTTTTAATCAAACAAAATTAGAAATGTTTACTATTTTTATAGGCTCGCCGACATTCGCCATTACCGGCATCTTCGTTGCGTTTATATTTTAATTCATCTGTTGTAATTGAATCATAATTATCTCGGAAATGTTGTCATTATAGCATATGATTGACAGCCATGTTTCAGTAATATATTGCAGATTGGAAATTGATATAAAATGATGCATTTGCATTTGCTAAAATTTGTACACGCATACATATTTGCAATTGAGGGTTAACAACAAGTGTGGGAAGAATTGCAGTTCAAATTATAAAAGGCACTTTTATTCTTCCAATAGTTGAAATTAAAAAAAGATTTTAGCTAAAATTAAAAGAAATAGCATATTTTAAGATAATAACGTCATCATAAGATTAAATCTTTGGTTAACATCAATGACCTCATAAAATAACCTATAAATTCCCTTCAAAAGCATTAAATCAATGCTAACGGGATTATAATAGTCGTCTGATCTGTTTGTTTGTGTTTTTGTCAAGAACGCTCACATTTCTGGGAAGCATTTGGCGGGAAATTTAGTAGAATAACTTGAGAACGGTCATTACGATTTGCACTATTTTTAGGCTGGTTTCCAAAGGAAACATAGCCTTATGAAATGATACTGTATGTGTGTGTCTCCTACTAACAACTTTTGCATCAATGGACCGATTTTCATGAAACTCGTGCTGCCAAGACCCACCTCCGGGCTATATTTTATTTGGCGAAGATTGAAGTCTCGGGTTCGATTCCTCTGAATTCCTTTTAACTATAAAAGTGTCCCTCAGCATAATTAAAATTGCTACATGGATCCTTTGCTTGTGAGATTTACGTTTAATGTGCTTTTTAACTGCTCCAATTCCAAGATTCGCGATATAAATATAAAATTGCACCAAGTACAACTTGCTTAAGTTGCATTTTATTCTGCGGACTTAAATCAAATTGCTTTTTCCATAATTTATTAAAATAACATAAACGTTTCTTTGGTTTAGGTGAAGTCGTAGAACTCATATTGGTAAGGGTTAAATTCCCTAAAAGTGAAAAATTTGTCCAAATATTTGACAAGAAGGAATTTACTTAAATTTTGGATCATTCCATGGCAAATATATTTACTCAAACAAGATGATCCAAACAGAACTTATGATGCCTACTTTCCATTTAATCATTTATTTAATACTTATATTGGCTTTAATAGCTTTAAAGTCATCGCGGTTATTTAGCCCTTTGTATTCCCAAATTTTATAATTTAGCGTTATAAAATAGTACAAATACATCCGAACGAAATATTAAATTGATTACTCGTATTTGTGTGACAGAAATAACGCTTGTACGTATTAGAATATACCGAATCTGAGTCCAACAATAGTTGTGGCTATGGCAACACTCTCGTAATGAGTGATAAAAACTGAAAAATCGCCATTATTTACGCGAAATTCTATGAAATACAATCGATAATCAAAATTCTACGATAAAAATTTGAATCTCCATTCCTTTCCTCAGAGAATAGTATAACATTCTCTCCGATATTACAATTCTAAGATATTTTAATGTGAAAGAGAAAATTACCCTGCACGAAGGATTTCAGATTTCCCATGTAAATCAAATGGGAAGGATAGTTTCTGGAATCGAACCCGGGACTTCAATCTTCGCAACAAAAAGTATCCTCGGGAACTCGACTCATGTAGCAGGAGATTTCCACCAAGTTTCATGAAAATGAGTTATTACATATGCATTCTATTTATTATTTATCCCATTAAATTAAAAAATCATCTTGCACTTAAGTTTAAGTAAGTACTATAAGGTAAATGGTATCTATACGTGCGGCGCACTCCGACAGCTTTAATTAATACGACTGCCGAGTTCACGCAGGGAACATTTAGCTATACAAATCCCGAAGCAGTTATTTATGATTTAGTTCAGAGGTCACTAAACTTTTTAATGAAAGGGCCACATGAAGCTTCATGGACCACTGTTCGGGCGACATACAACCTTTCAAATGGCTGATCGGTCCATGTGAAATTTTCAAAGAGCAAGTTTGGAGAATTTTTCGATTCTGTAATATGCCATTTTCCTGTATTATATAGTACATTGCACCATATATGTACGCGGAAAATATCGTGTAGATATCATAGATGATATCCAATGAAAACTCCTGCTGGTAAATACACAAACATTGAAGAAATATGGGGTAAGGTGGGCCGGATGAAATCACTGCGCGGGCCGTAGATTGGAGACCCCTATTTTAGATCGTAACTATTTATTTTTCGAATTACGTTTATCTTAAACTTTATATTTAACTGTTATCACGCCTTAATATTTTCTGTAAATGTTGCCAGGTACGGACATAATCACGGCTGAAACTGATACACTACGTGGCCCTTCCTAAATGCCTTGGCGAACCAAAATACTTTTTTCCTGAAAAATCTTCTAAAAAACCGGGGTGCTTCTTATACCTCGGTGCGTATTATATGCCGAGAAATACGGTAATTCGTCTAACAGTAACAAGCATGTGTAAAGGCGGATTTACAGGCTCATATTTTACCTCAGTTTTAATTAAGGTAAAAATTGAGACTGCACATTTAAAACTGAGTGTGTGGAATAGAAAACCAAAACTGAGTTCCAGTCCACACTCAGATTTAAATGTGCAGTCCAGGCTTGTACAGTTAAAATTGAGATAAAAACTGATTATGTAAACCCCTTTTAAGACTTTTTCGTAAATTGCTGATTTTAAACGAAACATGATTTGATGGAATCTTGTGCAATCTTATTTTGTGTACACCATTACTTTGTTTTGATTTACGATGGTGTATGGCAGTGGCTGTTTTCTAATATATGGCTGCCAAATATCTATTTGATTAAATAATAAATTCATTGGAAAGGACAAACTACGTCCTTGCCAGTTTCTGGGAAGGACATAGGACAAATCATTTGAAAGGACTGTCCTTCCCTAATACTGTCATTTTTTAAAAACGGCTAAATTCACTAAATGACAAGAGGGATATTAAATTAAATTATGATTTACTTTCAAATTAGATTTTACTTTCTATCTTCTGATTTTGTCTTTTCTTACAGGTCCGAGATCCATACCCAAAACGACTCTTCCAAACTTTCCTGTATTTCACTTCCTCCTTTGTTTGCAGGTGATTACCAATCTTAACATCCATTACCTCCGTTCATTTATCTTCCTTTTCCCTTTTACCTTTAATCTTCCCTTTGGTTAGATCTATTAAGAAACATTCTCTTCTTAATTTATGCCCTATCTAGTCATCTTTCCTTTGATTTATATATTTCATCAGTTTTCTTTCTATGTTTATTCTTTGTATTGCCTATTCATTTCTTATTTATATCTCCATTTTAATTCTCTACATCTTTCTCCAATCTAAATTTCAAAGCTTTTCAAATAGTTTACATCTTTCTACCCTTAGAGTCCATGTTTCTGCTCCACAGAGTGTTATACTCCAAATGTACCAAAAGCACTCTTCTTCAGTTAAAAGTAGCTTTTGCCACACTCATTCTAGCTGTTATTTCTTTTGCACTCTTTTATTTTTACAGGTCACCCTGGAATTCACCAAATTGGTGAGTGGCAAGGGATACAACACACCAAAGCCTAGATAACAATTTTATTTTGCAGGTTGACCATCCTGCTAATAGCGAAATCTAAGTTTCTAAAACAGTCATCAGGTACGTGAATTTTTACGAAGTCTTTCAATAAATATGTTTTTACAATTTTATTTCTTTGAACATTTTCAGTAGTAATGAATGGTGAGAAAATCTAAATAGAAATTAATTTTATACATTTATAACCTGTAGTTCATTAACATATACTCCTAAATGCCGTTTTCTCAACACTAGATATTAAAATGTGATGTTACCACCACATGACTTTCTCCATAGCTGTAATATTTCTCAAAATTCCAAATGCGTTAAATGATAATAAATATTTTAAGGAACTGTAAGAAAAATTCAAAGACCTTTCAAAGGAAAGACGTGAACTTATACTGTAGTCATCTGATATTGGAAATAGCCACGAATCCCCAACAACCTATGTTAATAAAAGGCAATGTGTGTGTGTGTGGACAGCATATCTCGATAGCCAAGAAACTTGGAGACTTAAAACATGGTACACTTATTAATGAAACAATGAGGATATACAGCTAGGGGCCAGAATTTTTATTTTTGCGAGAAGGGGGAAGTGGAGGGAGGTGCTTTTTCCCATAAGATAACACGTAAAAATCGATTTTTCGACTTACAGGCTTTTACTCTTTTGAAAATTAAAATTAGAAATAATTTGCCTACGATCTTCGGACCTGGAACGTCTTTAAGAAAAATAAATAACTTTTGTTATTCTTATAGTCACATTTTGCATACGTTAGAAAATCGCTCAAGTTCTATGTTTAAATCATATTTATTGGAAAAATTTAAGCTTTTTAACGATATGTTGCCTTGCCGACCGTGTCATAGTTAAACCTCGAGATACTAGTGTCGCCTTAATCCTTATACTGTATGCGTAAGGAATGCCTGCTTTGAATAGGTACATTAATATGAGAAAGAGTAGGAGATAGAGAGGAAGAAAGAAAGGAGAGAGACAGAAAGGAATTGAGAGGCAGTGAGAGACAAAATTAGATATTCCATGAATTAAAAAGTAATTTTAGGCATATAATAATTATATAGCGTAATGTATTTCTATATCATACAATTTCTATTGCCCCAAAACCTTTTTTACTCTCTGGAACATTCAATTGTGATTTTTATTTATTACTTACTTTTTAGCGTATTTAAAAGTTGGTTTCATTCATTTTATTTCAATTTTAATACTTAATTCACGCATACCCGTCATATTTGACGAAAAATTACGCTAGTTAAGAATAACAATAAGTCCAAACCAGGACTAATACAGGCTCGTTTCCCAACGTTGACGTCCTATTTTGACAGGAAATGTTTCAGTATGTGATAGTCATTCGAAGAAATTCTCATACCATAAATACTACTTGTAATTCATAGTTTATCAATGATAGAGAAAAATCGGAAAACAAATTAATAAAGCATTATCAGGTCTAAAATACTAAAAGAAATGTCAAAATCTCTTTCTGACATATTTTCCATGTATTTTTTAAATAAACGAATTTAATAAATGTTACTGTTTATACGCAAATATGTCTGGGTCAACTGTCCATTGCTGAAGAGTAGTCGAGCGGAAAAGAAAATAACACATTTGATCACTCGTCTATGCTCAAGCCGAGTTCGGTAATAATCGTCTCCATGGCAACAATCCGATAAAATGCTATTAAAACGCAAAAACGGTATGTTTTAGTAGAAATTCAAGAATATACGATCAATTATCAAAATTCTGAGATAAGAATTAGAATCCACATCCCTTTCCACTTAGAACCTCGCTTCGATATCACAATTTTAAGATATTTAAAAGTATTAAAGAAAACATCTCTGCACGATGGATTTGAGACTTCCTATGTATAATAAATAGAGAAAAAACGTTCCTGGAATCGAACCCGAGAGTTCAATCTTTGCCAAATAAAATATATCCCGGAGGTGTGTTCTGGCAGCACGAGCCTCATACCAAGTTTCATGAAAATCGGTCCATTGATGCAAAAGTTGTTATTAGGGGACACACACATACACACAAGCAGGACCATTTCATAAGGCTATGTTTCCTTTGGAAACCATCCTAAAAACTACCATAATTTTTACTCAAATCATTTATGTTATAACTTGTTTCAATGAAAATGAAGAAAAGGTTTGAATCCAGGGCAGAAAAAAGGAAGAAACAGAAAGTCAGAGAAAAATATAGAAAAGCAAAGAAACTCTATTACTGCTTTTTGATTGTGTCCTTCTGATTCAAATGCACACACACAGACACGACCATTTCATTTCCTTTGGAAACCAGCCTAAAATCACGTGACCATAATGACAGATTTGGACCGGATCGACTCAGCAATTGCAAAATAAAACTTTTCTGGATTATGAATTTGGAAGGAATTGGCCGAACCTATTTCAACGAAATTTTGTATGAAGGAGGTGTGCAACATAAAAAAAACAAAATCAAATGTTTAGTATAGATATAGAACGCAGAGCTGCCACAATACAAGGCATAATACATTTTTACACGTATTTATGTTGAATTGTCGGCATCAATTTTAACTAAATTTAATATTTATAATATACACACATTACACATATATACAAAACCATTATAGCATATTTGAACCGGATTAGCCAAACACGGGTGCCACAATTACAAATTAAATTCTTTCAGTAACTATGGATTTGAAAGGAATTGATTGAACGGATTTAAACTAATTTTGTATATGAGATTTCTACAACATACCATAATGACATCAAGATGTTTAAAGCGGAGATAATGAGTAGGTTACCACAATAAAAGGTTAAATAATATTTCAACACGTATTTCTGGAGAACTGACCGCATGGATTTTAGTCAAATATGATATATATAATCTTCATATAAATAAATAACCAAAATACTATATTTCAACTGGGTCGACTACACAAGATTATATCATGATTATAATTTTTCTGTAAATATGAATGTGGAAGGCATACGATTATGTGTGTTACGTGTAATGTATTTTTTAATGATAATGACTTGTCCTATATTTGTATGAACAAATCTCCAGGATGAATAAAAATTATTATTATCATTAGAGCACCAACAAAATTCCTGTCACACACGCAGACATCATCGAGAAAATGGTCAAAACGTGTTCAGGGAGCCTCAAACGTGTATTTCCGCTGAAATCTCGAAGTCGATTTTTTTATGAAAACACTTGCCCCTATGGAGAAAGTAACAAAAATAGCTTTTATCACCTCAGCTCGAATGAGATAACAATGCGTAATGAAGCCAAGGTCAACTAAAATTTCCGATTTTTTAAAAGTTGCTTTTTTTGCTTTCAAAAACAAATAGCCGTTGATAGACGTAGTTGAATTTTTGTGACATCTTCATTAAATTTGATCTTTGAACTCTACGTCTTTTTGCTATCTCAATTAAAATGCAACCATTTTTAAGTATAATGTTTTTATAAATTATGAAGTTTTAATGGAGAAAATCGGTAAAAACGAAAAAGAGACCAAGGGTAAAGTGTCACTTCCGATTTTATCCTAAAACTAACAACTCTTGTCCTTTCAATAAAAATGTCAAATATAAAATTTCGTGTTGATCTGATAAATATTTTTTGAGTTTGAGTGTTCAGGGGACCTCAAAACGTATATCTCCGTTGAAATCTCGAAATCGAATTTTTTCATGAAACAATAGTTTCTCCTATACTAATACTACTACTACTATACTCCGTAAATGGAATACGCGAAGGTTTCAAAGGCAATCTTTATGGGAAATACGTATGAAACGGTATGGAAAGGTTGGGAAATTCTCGAATTTTTATCTCCGAAACTATAACTCGTTATCACCTATGTGGTCTCGCTGACGTTTTTTGGTAAATAAAGTCATCTACCCGAATAAATCTTTTATTCTATACCTCACAGATCATATACGAGCTTGAGAAAAAAAGAAATTTTAATTGTTGTTTGCCGATAGAATCATCTTAGTGATCGATGTAAACAAAATATGTGATTTAAAGATTGGGATATTCTCGATTTTTTATCTCCGAAACTAGTCCCGTAGACTTCTTTGTGGTAAATGATGTCCTCTATTCAAATTAAATTTTAATCTATATCTCGCGGATCATTTAAGAGCATGGGAGAGAAATATATGGGATTCAATTGTTGTTTGCGGATACAATCGTCGTATCGACCTATGTAAACAAAATATGCCATGTTTTTCTCGAGATTTTCTCGACTTTTTATCTCTGAGACTATAACTCGTAATTATGTGATATCGCGGACTTTATTGAGGCAAATGTTGTCCTCTATCCGAATAAAGTTTTTATTCTATACCTTACAGATCATAGGGCTAAGGAGAGAAATACATGGTATTTATTTGTTGCTTGACGGATGCCTTTAACGAGATGCGAGTATAAGTTTATTAAGGTATTTATGTAAAGTGGAAGTTCTAATAAACGGATGCAGTTCAAAATCGAAATTGGACGACAAATTTTAATTACAATCACTCGTACTTAATTTAATTAAAATCCGTCCAACGGTTTAGGAGATGAAAGTTACGACGGACGGACGAGACGTGCCAATAAGGCGTTCTGATACTATCGCTTACCTGCGAAAAATAGGCCTAAAAATTTGTAAAAACCAGATGCACAATTCTGATGCAAACAGACGTCATCAGTGGTTATTCACAGTTGGGGAAGTTAGCATACGAGGTCGCATATCTTATCAGGAATCCTACATATTTCGGAACGCAGGTTAATGAGGAAAAGATACGCGAGATCTATAGTATAACGGAGCGATACAAAGGACCGTCCTTCCCCAGGGATTACAATAGGAAAACGAGAAATGGGAATTGCTGGGGATAATTTGTTTGTTTGTTTGCATGGAATTTCTGACTAATCAACCTCTTGGATTATTATAGCCATTACTCCTTCCACACCGAACACATACACGAGGGGGGAGGGAAACCCGGTGAGCACCAAGGGGGCCAACTGCTTAGCGTCCCTTTCGGAGGACGGAGCGCTGACTTGCGTGGTCTCCTCAAATCACACAAGTAGGGGACGGGACGATCATAGGTTGAAAAATCCGACCTTCGCCGGATTCTAACCTGGTACCGCCGCGTTGAAGGCCAGCGCTCTAACTACTCCGCCACCGCCACCCGGTGCTTGGGATAAATTTGGTGCATTGCACCCCCTGCCATTCACCATTAAGGTGGCTTCGAGGATATGGTGTGGATGTAGTAGATTCTAAAAATGAGAGTCGATCTGGTTTCAGCCGTTAGACGAGCTCGGTAATTCTCGCTTGAATGCCCTCCACGTTTTCTTATCTAAAACAGGGATGAAATAACGATACCATAAAATATTCCAAATTATTTAAAACTTAGAAAAAATTCTCATCGTTTCAACCCAGTTGATTTAACTTCGTGCCAACTTACAGGCCTGTGTCGCAAGTAGAAGAACCTTAGAATTTTGATAGATCAGACCGTGAGTGATTGCGTAATTATTTCTGTTATTTTTGTGTGATGTACAGTAAAGATATTGGGAATTTTAATCCATGGTTTTCCACCGTATTTCAAAATAAATTATTAATATTCTTTAAATAAATAATATGATAATCAGTGTAATGTAAGAATAAGAAATGGCCGTTGCTTTGATGATTTAACAAAGCGATAAGAGCTTATGAAGCTTCGTTTACACAGAATTGCGATAAAAAATTCGAAAAATTAAAGTTAACTCCATAAGAAGTTGTGAGACATGTTTTATCTTGGTGATTTCAATTTATTACCAAATCTGGGACAGCTTCTATGACAACAAGCATATAAGTAGCTCAACTCTCTTGTCACTTTCTACAAAATTTGCTAATTGTTCACGGATTTTAGAGACAAATACAAATTAATCTGGTCCTACTCTACCCGTAAAAAAAACAAATTTTTGTTAACAAATGGTTTAGAAAGACATGCGGATAGAATGAATGATGTTGTAATTTATAAATAAAATTAAGAAGAGGCCCACTGACATTAGGCGGGAAAGTTTTTTAAATTAAATTTTGTGAACAGATGCGAAGTGAAGCTATTATCAAAGTCAATGGTATGGAATTATACGAAACCGGCAACAATGCAAATCACTAAGAATACGTCAAAGTTTGGCGTTAAAAACTGATCTGTTGATCGATTAGACGCGTTTAGACGTTCGTTGTTTCCAGTCTCGAACTCCTACGATGATTCTAAGTAATTTTAATATGCAAATGATTAACGTTTTACATTAAAATGTATTCCTTTTCGTAAATAACAAACTATTTACATTGGTTGCTATGAAAATCATTTTCCTCTCCTTCCGTCTCTTTCGTATTAAAAGCACTCAATGCACGCTTTCGCCCATGAGGATTGAAATAACAATAGGATTTCGAGGTTTAACAATGCAATTGGTTGGCAAGGCAACATCCCGTTAAAATGGCAATATTTCTCCAAAATATGTGAATTAAACGTTTAACATGGGAGACCACATGGGCATTGTCTCAGGGCTTCAATATTTGGAGAGGAGAAGAAACAGAGGCTCAAAAGTCAGAAATACTTATGAGCTATAAACATGAGGAAAGAATAAAAAAAAGCCTATTTGGTTTTGTACACTGAATTTTTTATAAATATATAATGTGAAATCGTGAGTTTACTTCATACTTTATGTTTATTTAATATTTTAATTTTCCAGTATTTCTTTATACCCCCCAGCCACCCATCCTCTAAATAGCGTAATAATGCATAATTTTTCCTTTAAAATGGTTCAGATCCAAAGATCGTAGGTTATTTCTTTCTAATTTAGATCTTAAAAAGAAGAAAAGCCTGCACGTCAAAAAGTCCATTTTTGTGTTATCTTATGGGGAATGCAAATCATCCTCTAGAGTCGAACCCTGGAAAAGTTTCTTAAATTTTCTTTGGTACTTCATTTTTATTTCTGAATAAATTATTTCTGCCAAATTTAAAGTTTATATCTGCATATTTGATCGAGTTATTTGCGTGACACATAGCGTCTTAAAACATCACGACGTCACCAAAAAGTACATATATATGAACTACAGTAGTAGATAAAGTGTCTTTTTGGTTCAAAGTTCTGAAATGCCATGCGGCCTATGACAATCCCGAGAAAAAATGAGGAGTCTATACAAAATTTGGTTGACCTGAATGAAGAAACGTCTGAGATATCGAGTGTTATGGACAAAGTGACCAAGAGAATAAGGGTTTTGTAGTAGCAATATATTCGTATCTTTGGTAATTATATGTGTATATATCAGATTTATAAATGATCGATAAATTCTGATATTCTTTAAAAATATTTGTCTGAAAAATTCGGTTTATAAGTATGTATTTCTCTTATTTTCCCGAATGCGACGCGACAAACTGATTAAAATTTTACATTATGTAGATATGATGAATGGTATTTGGCGGATTGCGGAGTGACCATGCAAATGTATACCGTTTATATATTCCTCATAAAAGTTTCCTTGAAGTACCTGTTAATTTTCAGTAATTTTATCCTACAAAGCAATCGAAAGATTTGGTGGACAGGAGAACCGTATCACCCATAAGCTTACGTTTTCTATGCAACGGAAAAGTTTTGTTCTAGTGAATAACCTCCAAGGATCCTCGTGTTTCCTTGAAAACAGTGGCCCAAATGGCAATATCATAAAGTTCTAAACATATGTCATAGCTTTTCGTTCGGTGTGTGTTGGAAGTTGAGTCAGCCTTTTGGACTATCTTTTTCGTTCGGTGATTAAGGTAGCGGCAGGACAGTTAGTTACTCATAAACCCCTTCTCCTCCTCCCCTGCAGTGTTTATGGTCAGCATTACTAATACCGGAAAAGAGGACTCCAAAACATCACGTGGCTGAAGGTCATAATAGATAGCTGTCCCGTCGCCGTGAGTGGCGCAAATTACATCGATATCTCGAAGTAAAATAGTAAGGCGAGCTGTCGATAGTGCAGCAAAACTGACTGACGAGGAGGAGTTTGTTGTCTGTTGTGTGGCAGCTGAATGTCGATGGATTTTTCTGTTTGACTCTGGTGTAGCTTTGAGTATTTTGTGTGCGCCTTCTGAATACGCTCGTCCTCTGTGCTGTCTTAATCTACATTCACTTGGAGCGAGAAATGCAGACAGCCGTTCAACATGCCGTGTGAGTATCATTCATTTTTTCATACATAGTGCTAGGAAACATGAGAAATATGTCTGTGAAAGAAGAGAATTTCATGACAGGTTTGAAAAAGTTTATCTCTTTAGATTCGCGAGACCCGTGTTTTAATACGAGCGGCGGTTTAATTTCGTAAGGAAAATTTGGAGATTATAGCAGTCGGGGCAAAAAGCTGTCGTACGTAAATAATGTGATATCATGCTCCCAAATGCAAGACTTGGTGGTTGATAGTGTGTTTTTAGTTTGAGAAAGTGTAGCCTTTACGCAAAGGACTCAAAAAGTCACTAGTGGTTCTGCAATATGACGTTTCGTGTGTTTTTACAGTGTATTTACGTTGCTCATGTTATTGAGAGCTAGTCGTAGTGTCTTGCAGAATTAAAATAAAAGAATGTTTCTTGCGGGATAGCTTATAGATTTATGGCACTATCGCCTAGGTCTTTCTTTAACGTTTGTAACCTTTTGATAGATATTCATTCAACCTGTCTGACGCTAAAATAAACAGCGCGGTTAAAGCAAGTTTTGTTTGGAGATCAGCTGTTGAGTCGGCGAATGAGAAACATATGTCATCTTTTATTTATTGTGTTTACATTCGAAAAATCTTTTTTCTTAATGCTACAAATATGTTAAATAATATTTCCTTCAACTTAGATAATAAAGTACGCAAAAATGCATGTTTTGAAAGTGAAGTTATTTTGTTGGCGTTGATAAATTAAGTAGCAGTTATGTAATAAATCAAATTTGTTTTTTTTACCTTTTAAGTTGCGATTGTTATCAGTATCTCAAGAGATAGCTAATATTCTTTTTTCGTATCATGGGGAAAATCCTGGTTTATTTATTTTCAGAAAGCATACCTTGTTTACTTAAGCATACTTTCATGTTGGTGTGCATCGGCAGCTGGCTGCAGTATTTTAATGTTATTCCAAATCAATATTTATAGGAGAAAGTGATTATTTTTGAAAAATCTTACTGTTGTGGACTAACGAAAACAAGTAATTTAGCAAATATTAGTTGTTTAAAATTTCGAGACGGACTGTTTTTAAAAAATATTTTCACGTCATTTTTAGCTAATTTCCTTGTCATGCATAACAGTTAGGAGATTTAAGAGTGCATCCAAATAAAACTTTCTAATTGCTTGTAAAGAACACGTAGTGATAGTGAGGGGAAATTCCAGAGATATTATAATTTTTACGTGTATGAATGTCCTCAAAAATCTCGTTATTAACTTGAGAGTTAACACGCCGACTAAATCATTTTTTGGACGATTTGTAATTTCGTGTTATTAGAAGATTGAAAAATCTGCGATTTTTCTCGGTACTAAACACATTTAAGCGCAATTTCGGCATGGGTAAAAGGGCGCATGAGGAACCAGAGTTCGAAGCTAAATTATAACCATTCTTAAAATGCAAATAGGGCGAGGGCAGACGGCCTATATCGATTTTCATATAAATAAAATAAACAAGATTAATAGTTAATTTTCCGTAAATCTTTATATTTTGGACTAAATATAGGAAGTGTTTATATATGCGAGGTTTGACCCAAAAGTTCCCGGACTGATGAAATATAAAATCACAGGTATGAAATGGAAAGATTTTTAAAGTAATCACAATGAAAATAGTCTCCTTGCCGAGCGGTATACTTCTCCCAACGGTGTTGCCAAGCCTGAAATCATTTTTAGAAATAATGCTTTGTAATGTTCACAGTCACCGGCATATTTTGGTTGTTCTGTTCCACTGTGTCCAAGTGTTCTCCTTTCAACTAAATTTTGATCTTGCGAAACAAGAAATCTCATGGGGTGAAGTCGGATGAATACGGCGAATGATTTAGCAGTTATTTTAAATTGGCAGAAAATTACCTTAATTAGAGAGCAATGTGCGACGGTGCGTTCTGACGAACCCAGAAATCCGGCCCAAAATTTTGCCTCTTCCTTCAAATTGCGTCTCTATCAAGATGTTGGTGGATGTATAAGTTGGATGCTGGGTTTGCTCTTCGACACCCTAGGAGAAATTCTGAGTGAACAACATCTTCAACAAAAAAATCTGATGTGGCCACTACATGACTTTCTCCATACCTGTAGTATTTCTAAAAATTCCAAATAGGTTAAATAATAAAAAATATTTTAAGGAAATGTGAGAAAATTTAAAGACTTCACAAAGAGCAGAAATAACCTCAAATCGTAGCCTTTTGATGAAGGACGAAGCTCTAACAATCAAGCATAAAAAGGAGTGTTAATAAGACGTAAGCAAGCGTCAAGCGTTTACAGTAGTCGCCTTTAGGTGGTGGTGGTAACTAAAAAATATAGTTTTAAAACTACATCATAAATAATGCATTATATGGGAAAATGTTTCAAACAAAGGTTATAGAAAATTAAATGTCCTGCAAATTTTATTCCAGTACTTTTTACATTCATCAAATATTACAGCAAATATTTCAAAAAATCTGTGACAAGAGTAAACACCCACTTTTGATTGACCGATTTTTACGAAAAACTAATCAACTCTTGCCATTTTAATAAAAATATAAAATTTCGCGTTAACCTGATTTTTTAGTTAGAGCACCCACAGTCATCATCGAGTAAATTGTCAAAACGTGTTCAGGGGACCTCAAAACGTGTATTTCCGTTGAAATTTAGAAATATTTTTTTCATGAAAACAATACTTTCCCCTATACTACGTATGGAGAAAGTAACAAGAGTAGAAAGATGCACACCTCGTGCGTGCATACATGCGAGGCAGAGGCGTTTTTTATGATATATGCGATCATGTCAAAAAATATAAATATTAATTGGTTAGTATAATGTCTAACAGTAAGAACTGAAGTGCCAGTAGCGATGCCATGGAAATATCGAATTTTTGATTAACCGACTAATTTACTAATCGACTGTAATTAATAAAACAATCGGCGTTTATTTAAGACTTACCTAACTCGAATAGTAGTAATGTAATCTTTATGATCACGGTCATTCCTTCGTCGTAAATTACCTATTTTTTTCACTTACAGAAGCTGTGTATACGTAAAGAAAATAGACATATTTACGTTCATTTCTTTGTCGTAGATAATTCTAATTTCCCTTCATTTATCAAATGTTGCTTGCGCACGTAAGAAAATTAAACTAATTAGGTATTCACAGCAGGTACTGTTTACATCGGCCTCGGCCTCGGTGGTGGCAGGGTAACGTCCTCGCCTACCAATCCAAAGGTCGCGGGTTCGAATCCCGCCTAGGTGGGTTTTTCTTCACCTAGGGCATGGATGTTTGTGATAGTCCTTGTTATTATGTTAATGAGCCCCTTGTAAAAGGCGGATTACGGCTGTTTAGGGGCCGCATGGAAATAAATAAATAAAAAATCAGTTGTCACAAAGATTGTTTTCGTTGGCAACAATAAAAAAACGAATTTTTTTAAAAATTGTAAGTCCAAAGTAAATTACGACTTTAAAGTTTGATTTTCTTGAAATCGGCTACTCCTTCGATAAAAATGTACTGAACAAAACATGCTACTTCACCAGTACTACAAAGCTGTTTGAAGACTTTTGTTATAAGTGATATTTTAGGAGATATAAAGAAAAGTTCATTTTTTGTCACCAATAAAGTGGCACTCCCGATTAGGTCATGTAAATTATTTATATCATTTTCTTAGTTTCTTTGCCACTATATCCTAAATACCAAATTCCATCAACATCCGCCCAGTAGTTTCTGAGATGAAACATTTGGACGGACAGGACCTGACCATGAGACGTTCTATTTTTACTTATTGTAAAAAACGCCTAAAAAAGGTATCAATGTTGTCTTCACCTTCGATTTTGACAATGCCGTCTTTTTGATCTTAATAATTCATCAGTTTTCCATTGAACTCTTATAAATTTGGCCTATGAATTGTACTAAAACCATGCTTTATTCTCATGGGTGATCCGTTTCAGGATGCTTTCGTCTTTGTGATTATTTAGTTGAAATCAAAACAAATTTCCGCCCATCGAAATTTTCATTTTGTGGGTCCACACTTTTGGAACAATTTTTATGAAGACTGCAAAAATCGAAAAAAAATCTGATGTGGCCACCGCATGACTTTCTCCATACCTGTAATATTTCTAAAATTCCAAAAAGGCTAAATGATAATAAATATTTTAAGGAACTGTGAGAAAATTTTAAAAACTAGAAAGAACAGACATCAACTCAAACCGAAGCCTTTTGATATTGGATTAAGAAAATAAAAAGGAGCGTTAATTAGAGTGTTGACAATAGTCGCCGGTGGCGTGGTGGTGGCAGCTAAAAAATTAATTTTTAAAATATCTTAAATAATTATATGAGAAAATATTTCGAACAAACGTTGTAGAAAATTACATTTCCTAGAAATTTTATTCCGATTCACTTGGCTTATTTTTTACTTTGGATGATATAATTTTGAGTTATAGGCCTTTAAGACCAGTTCTTACATTTTTCTAAAATCCCTCACATTTAAGTATCTTATTCCTTTTTTTCAGTATTTAAGATAGGTAAAGGATGTTAATTTGAACAAATTTAAATAAAACATTTGAAAGTGTTGTGTTGTAGCTTAGAAATTCTTCAGCTAACTATACTTATACAGTGGTTTTATATGGATGGTTGATGTGATGTTAGGAAAAGAAGAATTTATTATTTTTGTCATTTAAGTTAGGTGACTAAAATATGAAATATTCAAGTTTCACTCCTGCTGGTATCTAAAGCTGAATTACTCTGAACTGGCAGTATATTTTTGTTGATTTTAAGCAATATGAATGGATGTCAGTATTTTCATTAATGAAACAAAAAATACTATCAAACTTCTTACTACTTATATACCAAGCATTCTTACGTTTGTCACAGAGTTCTGTACTTCTGTCTGCCATTATCACAACTGTAAAAATATTGAAGGTTAAATATAGAGACCTCCACATCACTCAACAGCTGGTAGACACTTTTGCAACTTTTTACGCCCATGCAAATAGAAAGGTTATCATAATTATATTATAGAGTTTATTCATATATAAGTATTAACTATATAATTGTGTAGTATATAATTCTTTCCAGCATTTTATAGAGAATATTAGCATTTTATTAAATATAACTATTATAAAATTTGAGTATTAAATTAATACTTATTCATTGGAAAATAAACTTTTGGCATGTTCTGAGGAAAAGTTTGGCGTTTTTATCAGGTGGCGCCTATGGCAAATACCACCTTCTTCATACCCTAGATACGCCACTGGCACTAAGTTATCCATATAAACGCTTGAATGTTTCGATTTAGGTAAGAATAGTACAAATTCAACATTATTGTCTCGCTTCTTGCACGCTGGCGGCGTCCTAATACATTAGTCTTCTAGCGTTAGCCTTGACTAATCTGTTTCATTATATTCTCTTGTGGCGGAAGTTGTTAGTAAAAAAATCTGATGTGGCCACTACATGACTTTCTCCATACCTGTAATATTTCTAAAAATTCCAAATAGGTTGCATAATAATATATATTTTAAGAAACTGCGAGAAAATTTTAGACTTTACAAAGAACAGAAATAAACTCAAACCATAGCATTCTGATATTGGATATAGCCACAAAGCTCCAACAATTAAGAAAAGAAAAAGGAGCGTTACTAAGACGTAACTAAGCGTCAATTGTTAACAATAGTCGTCGGTAGGTGGCACGGTGGTGACAGCTAAAAATATAACATATCTCTTAAACAATGCATTATATGGGAGAATATTTCAAACAAAGATTCTAGAGAATTAACTTTCCTACAACTTTTATTCCAATACATTTTTAAATTTACCAAATACTGAAGCAAATATTTCAAAATACAGGAGTAAAGACCCACTTCCTGTTGACCGATTTTTACCTAAAACTAATGTTCTTGTGACTTTCATAAAAATGTTAAATATAAAATTTCGCTTTGACCTGATTAATAATGTTTGAGTTAGAACACTCACAAAAAAGCTGTCACATACACACACACACAGGCATCATCGAGAAATTGGTCAAAACGTGTTCAGGGGACCTCAAAACGTGTCGTTGAAATCTCAAAGTCGATTTTATTCATGAAAACGATACTTTCCCCTATACTACGTATGGAAAAAGTAAAAAGCGTCCCGACCCTCATAAATGAGTTGATTAAGAGATGATTGGAGGAAAGAGGTCAAAAGACATGGCTTTTGGCGGGGTTTATCGCGCGCGAATCCGGTGACGCCATATTTAATCGCGCCTCCGTTTTAAATTGTCCCTGTCACGAGCATGAGATCACTCTTTTGAAGATGTTCACAATTTCTTCTGAAGTGAGGAGAATCGTTAATATTTTATGAGCACCAACCGAAAATCTTTCAGGCAGGGCCTAGACAAAGGTTAGGCGAGCGAGGCATCAAGGGCGCAGGACGCTAAGAGGCGCCACGATTGGCAATTTGGACTTTTAAGTGTAACGTTTTATATTATAAAACTAGCGTAATTGTCCGTCAAATATGACGGGTGTATGCAGATTATGTATTGAAATTAAGTCACTTCCCATTCTTCCTCCCTTTCTGTCTTCCTCCCATTCTCTTCCCTTCCTCTCCCTCTATTCTCTCTCTCCCTCGTATTTTTCCTTTCTCGTCCTTCTATCCATTCTCCATCCCTCTCTCCCTCTTATTCTTCATCCTCACTTCTTCCCATTCTCCCTCTACCTCCCTCCATTTCTCCTTCTCATTGTCCCCTCAAAAATGTAGGCATCTCTCTCGGAGTGATAAATGTAGATACAAATCTTACATAAAAAATCTGATGTGGCCACCACATGACTTTCTCCATATCTGTAATATTTCTAAAAATTCCAAATAGGTTACATAATAATAAATATTTTAAGAAACTGCGAGATAATTTTAGACTTTACAAAGAACAGAAATAAACTCAAACCATAGCATTCTGATATTGGATACTAGTAGTTGGTGCTTGCATACTGCAAGCATTTCATCTCACCTTGAAAAAACATTCATTTTTCAGACAGGCATTTTATCATTACAAATATTCTTTTAATTCTAAAGATTTCAACGTCGCAGCGATTTTTGTTTTTCCCACATGTAAAAATAATAGATTAAAAAAATCCCCAAATGTTGCAATTTTAAAAATTTTATACTTTCTCCATTATGGGGTACTAATGCTACATATTTTAGCCAAATTTTAAAGTTGTAGCATTTCTATAAGTATAATAATATTTTTCTAATTGTTTAAATTTAAATAGTTTTTAACGGCCGCCACATTTCATATATGGTAGAATTGAAATGCTTACTTGTGAAAATTTACTACTCTGTAAATAATTTTAAAATTTCAGATTCCTAGCTCATCCCGTAGTACCTAAACAGTTATCCAATTGTTTAAACTTTAAGAATTTTTAACTTCCAAACAAACTAAAATTCAAAATTTGTATAATCCCTATTTCGTTTTTTTAAGAATTCTATTTACAAAAAAAATTTCAACTCCGTAGCACATGCGAAAATACATAATCCTTGAAAATTTGTTTAAACAATTGCGAATTTTTAGCAGGCGCATTGTTGCACTTTTTCAAGATTTTCGTTTTTTCTAGTCGGTTTTGTACAAAATACTACCTAAGAAAAAAATTTCGAATATCCAGCTCATCTGGAAGTGCGTAAACATTAGTATCCTCCTATATGTTATATATCTATTATATATCGACGACTCTTACAGAGGAGGATATAACATACTAGTAGTTGGTGCTTGCATACTGCAAGCATTTCATCTCACATTAAAAGAACATTCATTTTTCAGACAGAAATTTCAACATTACAAATAGTCTTTTAATTCTAAAGATTTCATTTCTGCAGCGATTTTCGTTTTTCCCACATGTAAGAATAATAGTTTAAAAATATCTCCAAATGTCGCAATTTTAAAAATTTTACATTTTCTTCATTATGGGATACTAATGCTACACATTTTAGCCTAATTTTAAAGTTGTAGCATTTCTAGAAGTGAAATAATATTTTTCTAATTGTTTAAATTTAAATAATTTTTAACGGCCACCGAAATTCATATATAGTAAAATTGAAATGTTTATTTGTGTAAATTCACTACTCTGCAAATAATTTGAAAATTTCAGCTTCCTAGCTCATTCCGTAGTACCTAAACAGTTATCCATTTTTTTAAACTTTAAGAATTTTTAACTTCCAAACAAATTAAAATATCAAAATTTGTATAATCCTTATTCCGTTTTTTTAAGAATTCTACTTATTAAAAAAATTTCAACTCCATAGCACATGCGAAAATACATAAACCTTGAAAATTTGTTTAAACAATTGCGAATTTTTAGCGGCCGCATTGTTGCACTTTTTCAAGATTTTCGTTTTTTCTAGTCTGTTTTCCACAAAATTCTACCTATGAAAAAAATTTCGAATCTCCAGCACATCTGTAAGTGCCTAAACATCAGTATCCTCCTGTTATATATCTATCTATTATATATCGACGACTCTTACAGAGGAGGATATAACATATAGGAGGATACTAATGTTTAGGCACTTCCAGATGAGCTGGAGATTCGAAATTTTTTTCAAAGGTAGGATTTTGTGCAAAACCGACTAGACAAAACGAAAATCTTCAAAAAGTGCAACAATGCGGCTGCTAAAAATTCTCAATTGTTTAAACAAATTTTCGAGGATTATGTATTTCCGCATGTGCTGCGGAGTTGAATTTTTTTATAAGTAGAATTCTTAAAAAAACGAAATAGGGATTATACAAATTTTGATATTTAAGTTTGTTTGGCAGTTAAAAATTCTTAAAATTTAAACAATTGGATAACTGTTTAGGTACTAAGCGATGAGCTAGGAAGCTGAAATTTTCAAATTATTTACAGAGTATTAAATTTACACAAATAAACATGTCAATTTAACCATATAATAATTGCGGCGGCCGTTAAAAATTATTTAAATTTAAACAATTAGAAAAATATTATTTTACTTCTATAAGTGCTACAACTTTAAAATTTGGCTAAAATGTGTAGCATCAGTACTCCATAATGAAGAAAGTGTAAAATTTTTAAAATTGCAACATTTGGGGATTGTTTTAAACTATTATAAAAACTATTGTAAAAACATGTGGGAAAAACGAAAATCGCTGCGGAGGTGAAATATTTAGAATTAAAAATATATGTGTAATGATGAAAGATTGATGATTGTTTTTTTATGTTGAGATGAAATGCTTGCAGTATGCAAGCACCAACTACTAGTATGTTATATCCTCCTCTGTAAGAGTCGTCGATCTATAATGATAGCCACAAAACTCCAACAATTAAGAAAAGAAAAAGGAGCGTTACTAAGACGTAACTAAGCGTCAATTGTTAACAATAGTAGTCGGTAGGTGGCGCGGTGGTGGCAGCTAAAAATATAACATATCTCTTAAACAATGCATTATATGGGAAAATATTTTAAACAAAGATTCTAGAGAATTAAATTTCCTACAACTTTTATTCCGATACATTTTTACATTTACCAAATATAAAAGCAAATATTTAAAAATAACGGATAAGGGACAAGTGTAAAGACCCACTTCCAGTTGACCGATTTTTGCCAAAAACTAATCAGTTCTTGTGACTTTTATAAAATTGTTAAATGTAAAATTTTGCGTTGACCTGATAAATAGTTTTTGAGTTAAAGCACCCACAAAAAACTATCACATACACGCACACAGACATCATCGAGAAAATGGTCAAAACGTGTTCAGGAGACCTCAAAACGTGTATTTCCGTTGAAATCTAGAAACCTATTTTTTTCATGAAAACAATACTTTCCCCTATAGTACCACCTATATGGAGAAAGTAAAAAGAATATTAATTTCTTAAACATTACGCTAGACAACTTTAGCTGGCCAAAATTATTTTAAATACAATACTACAATGTGAATTATACATTTTTTAATTTTCAGTTTACATAAAATATTTTTTCATTAAATTAAAATTTATAAACTTTATTCGGAGGAAATGCAATATATTTCCCCTCAAAAACGAGCATTTATTTCTTAAATTACCATGTCAACCCTAAATAAAAATTTCTGATTAGCTCATTATATAAATTTCTGCCAAATTTCAATTTTCTATCTACTTTCTTGATCGAGTTATTCTAGTTTTTATAACATTACACTCAGACCAACGTACGGACAATATAACCTTTTATAATTATTATTTTTGTGATACTTTCAAATCTCTCTTTCTTTCTCTATTTCTCAAACAGTCCTCAAGTCCTCCATTAACTTAACTCCCGTAACCTGTCGTCCAATGCTTTCCTCCAGAAATTTTTCACATGCTCGGTTTGTTTATTAAAACGTCCAGCACCTTCCTCAGATTTTCATACCCTTGCTATTTCATTCATATTGAATTTAACTCATTATTACGATTTTTAATCTTTTTTAATATTATTTCAGCTTTTTAGGTATTCGTTCTCGTAAATAACGCAACGAATGTATTGCCTGCTATGAAAATCATTTCCCTCTCCTTCCGTCTTTCTCTTCTTCTCGTATTAAAGGTCTTCAAAGCACGCTTAAACCCATAAGGATTGGAATAACAATAAGATTCCGAGGTTTAACAATGCAATTGGTAGGCAAGGCAACATCCCGATAAAATGGCCAGATTTCTCCAAAATATGAGAATTTAACGTTTAACGAGGAATTTCGAACTGTAGGCGAAAATAGATGAACAGAATAAAAAACCTTATAATTTTTCTTTAAAATGGTCTAGATCTAAAGGTCGTGAGTCTATTTATTCTAATTTTAATCTCAAAAAGAAGAAAAGCCTGCACGCCAAAAAGCCGATTTTTACGTGTTATCTTATGGGGAATGCAAATCATCCCCTTGAGTCGAACCCTGGACGTTTTTCGTAAAATTTCCTTCGTCACAGCATTTTTATGCGTTCTTTGCACGAAGTGAACGCATATAGGGGAGGTCGTTTCCGTCCGTCCGCATTGTAAAACTCGGTAACCGCTGGACGTATTTTGATGAAACTTTGTATTAAGGAGTTTTGCTAAAATTGGTATACCGATTCCAATTTTGGTAAAAATCGAACAAAAATAACGACCACTTTACATGAAGACCTACAATGTTCCTTTGTTTCAACTCGGGAACATCTGGACGAATTTTGATGAAATTTGGTATTGGGAAGTTTTATTAAAATTTGTCGACCAATTTCAATTTTGGTTAAAATCGGACAACAATTACGACCACTTTACATGGAGACCGAGATGTAGTTTACAATGTTCGTGTTTCAACTCGGGAACCGCTGGAAGAATTTTGATGAAATTTTGTATTGTGGAGTTTTAGTAAAATTTGTCGACCAATTCCAATCTTGGTTAAAATCGGACTACAATTACGACCACTTTACATGAAGACATATATGTAGTTTACAATGTTCTTCTGTTTCAACTCGGGAACTGCTGGATGTATTCTGAGGAAATTTTGTATTGGGAAGTTTCACTAAAATCGGTAGACCGATTCCAATTATGGTTAAAATCGGACAACAATTACGACCACTTTACATGAAGACCTACATGTAATTTACAAAGTTCCTTTGTTTCAACTCGGAAACTGCTTTGTGTATTTTGATGAAATTTGGTATTGTGGAGTTTTATTAAAATTCGCCGACCGATTCCAATTTTGGTTAAAATCGACTACTTTACATAAAGGCCTACATGTATTTTACAACGTAACTCGCTAGCTTCTCGTTAAATACTCATCTGAGCGGAAAATATTGAGAACATTGTGAAATGTCAAAGAACGCATTTGGAAACTCTGTGTACCCCGACATGGAGTACACCTTTCCAATCTTGTCATATCCGAGTAGATTATCTCTGCCTAATTTCATGTTTATATGTATATGCATATTTGATTGAGTTATTCGCGTTTTAAAGCGTGACATGGAACGGACCAGCATAGCTTTTTTTAGCGTTCTTTGCACGAAATGAACGCCTATAGGGGAGGTCGTTTCCGTCCGTCTGTCCGTCTGCATGTTAAAACTCGGGAACCGCTGTACTTATTTTAATGTAATTTGGTTTTAGGGAGTTTTACTAATATTGGTTGACCGATTCCAATTTTGGTTAAAATCCGACAACAATTACGACTCCTTTACACGAAGACCTACAATGCTCTTTTGTTTCAACTCAAGAACCACTCGATGTATTTTGATGAAATTTGGTATTGGGGAATTTTGTTAACATTAGTCGACCGATTCCAATTTTGGTTAAAATCGGACAAAAATTACGACCACTTTACATGATCTACATGTAGTTAACAATGTTCTTTTGTTTCAAGTCGGAAACCGCTGGACGTATTTTGATGAGTTTTGGTATTGCGGAGTTTTATTAAAATTGATCGACCGATTCCAATTTTGGTTAAAATCGGACAAAAATTATGACCACTTTACATAAAGACGTAGTTTACGATGTTCCTTTGTTTCAAGTCGGGAGCCGCTGGACGTATTTTGATGAAATTTGGTATTAGGCAGTTTTGCTGAAATTGGTAAACCGATTCCAATTTTGGTTAAAATCGGACAACAATTACGACCACTGAAGACCTACATGTAGTTTACAATGTTTTTCTGTTTCAACTCGGGAACCGCAGGAGTCTCTTTTTAAACTTGCAGAGTATTACTAAAATAGTCAAAAGAAAAATAAATAACATAGAAAAAATATATTTTGAAATAATCCTGCAACACAGTTTGTTTACTTATCTTTGATTTTCGTCATATAATTCTTTTTTAAAACTTTTTTCAAAGTCACACAACATATCAAACTTTTTTTTTAATTTTCCAATTTGCGAGATAAATTTTTTAGGGTGAATACTGTTCTCAAACCTTCATGCATAGGAATTGAAATATCTTCGAAACCTTCATTTCCTTCATCATTTTCTTGACATTCAATATAATTACTTTCAGGTTTTTCTCCATGTTGCGCAATTTTTTTAACCAGTTTTCACAATCATCGTCACATGTTTCTATGTTCTCGGCGAAGTTGATATTAATTTGGAAGCTTGCTTGTCCAAGATGAAATATTTTGTCACTATTTCTTCTGATCCATAATATTCAATTCCACATTTCTCATAACATTTTTATTAGCTTTTTATGAAACTTTATCCCATGCTTCGGTTTTACTATATTCTACATCATCCGAAAGTTCAATTTTTTTAACTAGTTCTACAACATTTTGGGCTGCGTCCATTTTTGCTACTAACGTAGTTAAAATAAAATTTAAATGTTTGAATAATCCCTTGGTCTAACGGCTGTAGTAAAATGGATGAGCTGGTAGGCAAAAGTGATAAATTTACGTTCGACAATTTCAAGTCTTTTGGATGACATGGAGCACTATCTAACAGAAGTAGAACTTTCGTATATTCGTTTTTTTTCTTATTTCCATCAAAAATTTCCAGCCACTCAGTGAAAATCTTTGTTGTCATACACGCTTTTTTATTGTCATACCAATCGACACGCATTGATGCTATGTTCATGTTATTAAAACACCGTGGTCTCATAGCTGTGTTTATTATCACAGGTTTTTCTTTTTGACCAAAGCATTTGTACACAGGAGTATCGTCTTTGTTTAACTTTCTTAAAACCAAAACCCTGAACCTTTGGAGTGGCGGAGTGATTAGAGCGTTGGCCTTCCACGCAGTGGTCCCAGGTTCGAATCCGGCGGAGGTCGGACTTTTCAACCTGGGATCTTCCCATCCCCAACTTTTGTGATTTGAGACCGCGCAAGTAAGCGTTTCGCCCTTCGGAAGGGATGTTAAGCAGTTGGCCCCCTTGGTGCTCTTCGTAAAGAGTAGACTAATGCCAGCACCGGGTTTTGCTCCTCCCTTGTGTGTGTGTGTGTGTGTGTATGGTGTGGAAGGAGTAAGGGTTAGAATAATCCAAGAGGTTGATTAGCCAGATATTTTATACAGACAAACACCGTGAACCTTTTCCAATTAATGATTTATTCGGAAAAGCACGATAAATAAATCCAGTTTCATTGGTATTCTAAATGTCTCTTGATTCACATTATTCAATTAAATGTGGAAAACGTGAAATCCACTCCACCATATCAGTATCATCTACCGTTGCACTTTTGCCAGTTATTGATTTCAAATCGTTGTTTTTGCGACTGAAAAAATTTTCAAGCCACCTATAGCTGGCAATAAATGTTTCGATATTTAAAAGTTTCGTTTTCTCCTGTAATATAAGACCACTAATAAATAATCTTGCACGAGCACCATCGAGCCAAGAACGGATTAACTCGTTGATTTCCTTATAAGTTTAATGAGATTTACGTTGAACACTTTTGTTTGCGTTACTGAACCACTTTTATTTTAAAATGTCTTTGTCTTTTAGTAACTTTTCACTTGTGCTAGTCTTTTTTGAGACAAACCTTTTTCAGAATCATCTTTAACTTTCATTTGCGCTGCTAAATTCAAAATTTTCATTTTGCTACTATTTTCTTCCATTGCATCTGTACACTTCCAAGGACTTTTATATGCTGAAAAATAATACGAAAAATGTAGGAAAAAGCAATTTTACCAAATGAAGGCTTTAACGGCCCGGGTCGAGTCAGAAAATGTTCGCCTCAAAAAAGATAATTTCATTAGAAAAGATACATATATTCTGAAATAGTTTCACGTGATTTTGGCCACCTCATGTGGTCGGGGCATAAGATGGTCGTCTTAAAGAAGATTATTTACATAGAAAATACACACATCTTTTGAAATCGTTCCACTAACTTGTGGTCGTATATGGAGGTGGTCGGGTCAGAGGGCGATCGGATAACTTATCCAGAAAACATATCTTTTGAAACCGTTACCCGAAATTGTGATCACTTCAGTAGGTGATCGATTCTGAAGGTTTTACTGTATTTTATTTTATTTCTACATTGTAAATAAATTATTATTTTGAGACGCAAAATTGTGCACTGTATACTTTCATTATGGGGGGGGGGCGTAATTCTCTAACCTTGCCTAGGGCGCAAATATACGTATCTTGTCCCGGCTCTGCTTTCAGGCACTACTTAAGAAGGACTCTGCGACCGAATGAACGAAAAGAGCCACTATTTTCCAGTTTTACAGATGCTTAACATAAGAAGGGCTGCAGTGTAGGTGAATAACACAGGACTTGTTAAAAACTATAGTTTTTATATAACAGAAATATTTTATAAATAAACGTGCACTTTCGAACATTTAGATTGCGGCCCATTATGCCATTCCAGGTCCTTCTTCTGATGGAATGAGTTGGTTTAGGAAGCCGTACAAAAATCCTCAAGGAGCTGCATGCTGCCGACCCCTCGAAGCCCCTTGGAGCGCTCGCAACGTTTATCTTACAGTATTCACTAAAAATCGCAATATTGTTTAACGCTTGAACTGCACGGCGAGGTATAACGAAATAGCAAAGTTTCAACGAAAACAAGTATGAATCATAAGAATAAATATCTTGATTTATGCTGCACAGATGCCGTTTGCGACCTGAACTGAGCGGACATCGGGAGGCAATAAGAGTCTTATCTCACTAGAACTGCGCATATCAGTCGTTTGCGAGTATTTCCGCTATGGGAAGTATCCAAATTTCGCAAAATAAAACGAAATGGTTAAAATCAGTTACTTCATGTCTAATTAATTCTTTCGTCTTCACGTGAATAAAAAGGTTAAACATTGTTATATTGTCAATTTAAGGAATAACATGTATATTTCCATAACAGCATAACTCTAGAAAGTGCAATAAACTCTCGAATAACTTTTATCATTTTTTTACTATGCTCAAATTGATCCAACCAAAGGCTATACTGTCCTGTAACCCAGTTGTGGTCCCAAGGAAGTGGTCAAATAAATTACCCTTGAGTAAAAACCTCACGTAAATGAATTTCGAAAGGACAGCTTTGAAGTAAAAAGGAGAGTGAGGTACAAAGTGAAGAGAATGGAGACCACGATGTGGAGAGGGGAGGATGGAAAGGAGGGAAGGGAAGGGGACGGCGGTGAATTATTAACACAAGAGACAAAGGTGAGCAGGGGACATGGCATTCTATAAAGTCAGTCTGGGAAGTTTTATTTTAGGTTAATAAGGTTAAAATTATAAAAAAGTGAAGGGGAAAGAAGAGCGGATATGATTAAAAAAATCTGGAATCAAGATTTTCTCCATAGTTCAAGTAGATTTTTGATATACTAGAGTCTCTGCCTTTGGGCCTTTTACGGGACTCGACTCTTTATAATGGATTGCTTCGCTTGCCTGTATACCCAAAAGGGTTTTCATTATATCTTCTTAAATGAGAAAACGATAACATTTCAAATCGTTAAAATCAGGATCGGCTGGATTGGTCATAAAAACATATTAAATCGTAGAATTAGACACTTTTATGAAGTTCGATAGTTTTTAATGATATTCTGGTGGTAATTTGAGTGCTAGGAGGATACAGATTTACAAGTTTTGTAAGGATTTTAAAGGCAGTCTTGATCCAGTATGGGAGGAAGTAAAAGGCTCTTTTTATGAACATTTTATGAATTAATTTTTGAGATTTTTATTTCTAAAATAATAGATTCCGCGAATAAAATCTGGAATACGTGCTCCCATATCTCTTTAGCACCATCCAAAGTTTTATTAATTGTACACTAGATTTGACCTGCTCAACCTGTTCATTTCATGTTGTTCGGTAATTTTCCTCGGAATATCCTTTATTTCAGCAATTTTGTTAATTTTCTGTAGCTTTTTTAGATTTTTATTTTCGTAAACATCCATTTTCTCAATTTGCGGAAAATGCTTAATTAAGGACTTCGAAGCGTCTTTTTTCTCTTTGGTTCCTGATGTGTTTTTCAACTTTCCTCCATTTAAATTAGGTAAACGAATGTAAAACGCTATGGCAACGGTAAAAAATTTAATTCCATATTTTTGAAGGATTCTGGAAGTGCTATAGAAAATAAGGAGAGTAGGTGTGGGCTGTCATGAAATTGTATCCAGTCTCTTTGAAAAAAATATCTTGGCTGTCATGAAATTGTATTCAGTTTATTTGATTAAATTATTTTGGATGCCGCCCAATTTTCCCAAGTACTCAATTCAGCGCTCTGTTAAGGGGGGAGAGGGGGGGGGGGCAACTGGGGTACTTTGCCCATATCTTTGAAAGTGCAAAATAATCAAATGTGTTAACAAAAAATGTTTTTTACTATTCATTTTTAAAAAATTAACTGAAAAACTTCTTTCTTACTTTCCCCTCGGCAAATGTGGCAATTAATTTTGATGTATCTGATTTTAAAACTACATCTTGCTCAATTGAAATTGTCGCTAGTCTGTTTAATCGTCCTTGAGCGGTTGTTGATCTGAAATAAGTTTTGATCAGTTTAAATTAGAAAAAACTTCTTTCACCACTAGCAGTTGTCACGGGAATTGTCAAATACACACGTAATGTAACCCATGTGTTTGGCAACATGTCCTGAAAATTGTTTTTATGAATCAGGTTCAAAGCTTGTAGTGGAAGCAATTTGGCTTCATTTTTTGAAAGATCAGAAAACATTTTCAGTTCAGCATAGAGTCCTTTGCCGTCGATACTATTTCTGACCTAAATGTAGCGAATCATAACGTACCTGAATAAAAATATAAGAATCTTGCCTTTTATGTAAAAATTCGTCGCCAAAGAAAGTTTTTTTATTCTAAAGCACTTGAGAAAAAACAATGCACGGCAAACAAGAAATGACAGCTGAATTTAAAGCGTCAGATCTGAGTCGATAAGAGATTTACCTTTAAAAGTTTATGCTTACACAGCGTTTGAGTCATTGATAAAGAGAACTGTATCAAAATATTTTACCATCTATCCATAGATGCCCCTACAATTATTTTTTTGTTTCGCACCCTCTGAATACGGAGATTTGCGAGCGCGGTCCTCAACGTGTTAATTTAAATAATTTTTAATTACGCTTTTCTTTTTAAAATTTAAACAATACAATGTTTTTCAATAAAATAAACTAGCTTTATAAAGGCGCTTAAAATTATTTTGTCCCGGGTGCCACAAAGGCGCCCACCGGCTCTGACTCAATTACAATAATCCCATTCAGCGTAAATGTTCCAATTTGTTACATTAGATCTCAGTTTTTTTAAAAGAAGGCTATTTTTTTAAGGAAAAATTTTCGCTCAGATTTTCTACCTCGGTGAAAACTTTCCTATTTGCTACTTTCTGATTTACAAATTTCGTGGCGTTAAAAAGCTCATACTTGAAGGAAGTTAATTCAAGGATGTTTGAGGAAGTCATAAGCTTACAGTTTAGAGGAAAAATTATCATATTATTTCTATGAAGCTTTTCATGCTTTGTACCCCTTGTTTTATTCGCGCAAATGGTACAATTGAAAATTTTTGCGATTAAAGTAAATGTAGGTTATAAGGACTGAATAATTCCAAGTAGTTTTATCTTTAGCAATTTAAAAAAGCTTTTATCTTTGTGTACGCTAAAATAACGCAAGATCAATTTTTGAAGTACATCAAACTCATCCCTGTTACATCAGATTTCCAGAGCTGTGCTGCAGTATAGTTACCCGTACCCAACAACTCATCTTTATAGCATCAATTTTGATGAGCGTTTAAAGCTGCCGCATTGAGGGAAACGTGTACGTGCGGGCAGGTGTGCATTTGGAACCTCCCCTCCCCATCTCCCAGAATCCCTTTCCCTCCCAATCTTCCGCCTCAACCTTGACATTGTGATGGACCGTTCAATTTTAATTGGGGCTAAGTTCACCCTCACGGTCCATTCATAGGTCGTTTTCTTCCGCATCCAAATATAACATTTCTCCTCCCCTTCGTGCCTTTTTAGGCGATAAAAATCCTTACGTTGTTCCCGTGCGTGTCCTTACTTCCTCCCTCTCCGCAAGGGCCCCAAATGTGTTGTACCCTTGTCCGTCTGCCTTTTTCAAATATCGATCCATCTTTCCCTCACTCCCGCAGACGAAACCAAGGGCGCATGCTCCGCCGTCATTCGCCGTAAGACCGTCGAGTATGGACCAAAGTCGGGCGCCACTTCCCTCGCCCACAATGCACCTCGGCTGTTCTCAGAGCGTCGCGACGTCCGGGGGCGCGGCGGAGGTCACCTCGACCGGACACTGCGAGAGATACGATACAACGTGGTCGAAGACGAGGAGGGTTGTTTGTGGTTGGCGAGGGAACAGTCGGGGCAGCTCCTAGTGGTCATCGCGGCACCGATTTCGCCGGACTTGGAAGACGACGTATTCTTTCCCGAGGTATCGCACCCGCCCCCGAAGTTAGCAGAAGGAGGAGGCGGTGTCCCCGTCAAGAAGGGGTGCGGTAGGTGGAAGAGCCCGTGGAGTTCGAGGGTGAAACGGGGGGAAGCGTCTTCCTGGCCGAGGGTGGTGAGTTCTCCCGTGCTCGGTCGAGTCCTCGCTTTGAGGGGCGCGGCCCGGCGTGCAGACAGGGCGAGCGCCCCGGGGGTCGCGCGGTCGCCCTCCCGTCATTTCCGGATAACGAGGGTCAAAGGTCATCAGAGGGGGCTAAACACCCTCGACTCGCCGAGGTTCGGTCATCCGGCGGAGGGGAACAAACGATGCGATTGGGCGATAGCCAAATATTTGAGAGTCAAAGTCGAGGGGTGTGATGATCAGAGAGGGAGAGGAGAAGCGGGAGGAGGAGGCCCTTCCCCAAAGATCGTGTGCGAAGTATGGACAACTCCTCAAGATCCGGCGCTGACAAACGGCGTGTTGCAATCGGGTCCCTTCGCGGCTTTACCCTCCGCGACACCCCTTCGGAATGCGTTCCTCGGAGTCAAAGCCCCTCCCCAGTGTTTTTCCGAAAACTCCAACTCTCCCGCGTGGCTATCGATTACGAATGGCCTGAGAGGTGGTGCATCCTCCAATAATTATGTCACCGTGTCCTCGGGAGGTGCGTCTTCCTCGGCAAGGTCCAGCGTCGCCTTATCCCCGACTGTAGAGGGGTCGCTCCCGCCAACCAAGGAGAAGAAAGGCGGTTCTTCGGGGAGCGCCCAAACCTCCCCGTTCGGTAGGTTGTTTCCACCCTGCAGGAAAGTCCATCCTTCCGAAGCCGAGGAGGAAGGACGCATCCCGGTAAGAAGGGAAGAGCTTCCGTCAGCCATGGGAAACCTGCAGGGATCGGAGGGGAAGAAGGGCGGAGGGAAGGGTGGGTCGGGAACGGATGGCAAGGGTACCAAGGAGAGTCCTCGGGGTAGGACGGGCAAGCTCCTCTTGGGGCGAAAGTCGCCCGCGAAAGAACAGCAGAAGTCCAAAGCGGCGGCGGCGGCGGCCGCCAAGGGAGATGCCGAGTCCTCTCCAGCGATCGCCTCCAAGCCCGCCCCGATCGTGACTGACTCCTGGCGGCAGGTGAAGCGCCTCGAGGCCGCCTCCTCCCGCCATCCTCCCCCATCCCTCCTCCTCCACTCCCCCGCCTCCGCCGCTCCCCCTTCTGCCCTCTCTCCCGCCAGCAGGGAATCCAGCTCCGAGTCGGTGTTCACGGATCCCCTCTTGACTTTCCCGCGGAGTGGCGCTGGCAGCGGGGACAGCATCGTTGTGGTGGGGGGGACGGCGGCTTGCGGGGCGACCAACAACGCCGGAGGAGGCGGGAGCATAACCAGCAGTTACTACTCGGACGCGGGCACGTTGTCGAAGGAACCGACGGAAGAAGCGGGCCTGGACAGAGCGAATGGGACGGAGACATTGGGAAGGGTCGATGGAGAGATGGTCCGTTGCGGGGAGCCTCTACCCTCGGAGGGCCCGTGCGTTCAGGGCCCTGACGCGGTGAGGGACCTCGAAGACATTCGATACGCCATGGTGCCGGACGGTGTCGGCGTAGGGGGCGCTCTGAGGGCGTCTTCGCCGGAACCCGCGGCCAACATGTCCGTTTCCGCGGACTCCGCCACCCTTTCCCGGCTTCTGGGGTCCCAGCAACACCAGAGGGCCGACCAGGATCCTCAGAGGAAGACACACAGCTTGGACGCCCTGGACGAAGAGGACGATGGTGTGCAGAAGAGCAAGTCCAGAAGTGCCGACGCACTGGAGGAGACGAACGCTAACGGTGGGGGTAAAGGTGTCGGTGTCGGGGTCGTCGGGGTGTCGAGGACGCTTTCCAGCGGTGGTGCCTCTTTTACCCTCAGCAGGCACCGGAAGGTCGAACTTCCTCCGGCGAGGCTTCCGGAGGGCGTGACGAAGGATATGCTGACGATGAGCGAGCTGTCTCTCCTGTCAGGTGAGTGATTTTGTTTTGTTTATGAGGTGCACGCCTCTCTCATTGTCTTTCTTTCCGTTTCCCGGTGCGGTGTGACGTCTGTTCAAGAGGCGTCGGTTGTTTGCCTCTTATTTAATTAGTCCCGTAAATGACGTGAGGATTTTGAACTTCGAACGTTTAACGCGAAGATTTTTGGCAAATGATTTTGTATCGTTGGTAGCTCAATAACTTTGGCTCAGATTATTAAAAGTAAAGCACTCCTTTAGCCAAACAATTAGAGGGTTAAAACACCCAATGCATTTCGCCCACAAGGTGGGTATCTTCAGGGGCAAAACCTGTCTCAACAGTGACTGGGAGACTTTGAAAGAATATTTTTAAATAGACAGGATTAAATGAATAAGAATAATAGTTAAGTATAAGAATTATATCCTCATTATTCGTATTAAACATCGACTATTAGATACTATTACTTTGAGAAACTATGTTACGTTTTTCTTATAAATTCAAAGCCTTGATTCATCTAAAACAAACAATGGCACACTATGCAGGAGTATATTTTTACAAAAATCGGAAAAAAACTGGACGAAAATGTCACAAAGTCATTTAACTTACATGGATTTTAGTCAAATTGATTATTGTTAGCATTTGTGAAGCTATTGCTTCGTTTCATTCAAAATATCCATGGAGGTTGCACGGAAACAAGAATGTTTCCAGTTTTTCTTTATTATTATTTTCAGGTAATTTTAGATGTTATTTTCAATTTTTATTACTTCATCTTGAACAAATAAAGTATTATAAAGATATATTCCGCGAATGTGTAAATTATCATCATAATGAAGTCATCCGCTCGCAGTAATGAGACACTTAAAGCTGGCCCGTTCAAAGTGTATGATGTTATTATTCTCCTCTCGTTACGAAACGCACTATTGATAAGGACCCAAACACTTTGTGTCACGCCTCTCTATGGAAACCCTTGGCATTTAATCCGCCTCTCTTGGCAAAGATAATACGGAAAGAAAAACTTCTAGGAAATCTAATCAGCCTCGTTTTTCCATCGTCTCTTCTATTCGTAACCAGTAAATCCCCGCATGACAAATTTCTGTCCTCCTCTTTGCCGCCCACGTATCTCCTATTCGCAGCACGTAGACTGCATATCTCTTCGGGCTTCACTGTTTATTTTAGGCAGCTGGTCGACTTTTTCCTGGAAGATAACCGTGAATTATCGCGTATAGATGGAGCGCTGACGTCACCATCATTATGCAAAATTCTCTCGGAACACAAGAACATGTCGAAATTCAAACTCCAAATCAAAACGTCCATTTTTTCGATGTTTTTAGTAGTATATTATTTTATTTTCCGTTGCCAAAAGTAAAGAGAAATTTTAATAATTTTTTAGGCGTTATAGAAGGATCTTTTTAGCTTCATGCTCTAGTTCGGAAACAACTTAGCCTCCGTAAATCGACCAAAAATTCCACTATCAATAAAGTGCGTGAAATGATAGTTAATTTAATCAGAATTTTGAAAAATAAATGGAATCAATACAGCAGCCCCTCTTAACCGAAATATTCTCTTTGGCATTGGCAAGTTTTGGTATATTTATCGTCGTTGGATGCGCTCATTCTCGGCAATTTTGATAACTTATCTTTCGAAATGGCTATTTAGGTTCTAATTCCGTTTTATGGTTGGGAGGTTTCGCTTCTTATACCTTCCGGAGAATACACAATGAATAAGAGTGGTATTGTACGGGAGAGGTCGATTGACGATTAAATGAATAAATAGGACTCTGTCGTGCGGAGATAGTACTGATATGGTGAGTTGTTACGAAAAAGTAAACGCTTCGGATTGTTTTCCTGTTTTTCGGCCGTCCTTTGTTACCATCTGTCTGCACCATCTCATCATCTCGCGGGCGAGAAAATCGACAGGTTAAAATATATATTATTATAATGTATATTTCAAGTAAAATTCTTACAAAATTTTGTTTTCACTCTGAAAAAGTTTTCAATTCGTATATCTTGATTGAAATGGTTGCATCCTTGTTCATACAAACATTCTTAAGTAGACAACGCACCGAATTTCAAAAATATTTATTTCTCTAGTCCAAGAAATCCTTCTTCTATTGTTAACAAATATTATAGATGTTGTTTTTGAAATGAGGAACTTCTTAAAGCATCGTAAGGATTTTTCGTTCACCGCACCTGTAAGGCTTTTTGTCGGATAAGTGGGCATTAAATAACCTGTCTGGTATCTAAGTTACTTCAGACCAGGGTATTTCATTGGTAACGAGTGATGCGGTTAGTTTCACCGTAAGTATTCCTGAGCATTGAGTATTTTGACTTGGCGAAACACTGAAATAAGTGACAAAAAGAATGACCAGTCTGTAATTCATCGCAATTTCCCAACCCAAATCGTTTTATGTAAATTTTCTGTTTATCTAAGGAATAGACGAAACTTGTGAAAAAAAATTAGATCTTTCCATGGTGTACGAATATTTTTAGTGCGTTAGATTTTTAACGTCGAAGAAAATACGCAACGTATACGTTCCTGCAGTCATGAAATGGTTGATTAAATACGACGTGTATTTCAAATACTGCCGTCTTCATTGGCATTTCATTGATCGTCAATTCTCCTCTAATTGTCGGTGAGTACGGCTATTTTCATCTTAGACGAGCATCTACTTAGGTAGATTTACTCAATCGTTGTATGTCTAGAGGAGATAAAGAATACATATATGATCATATACTCGGCTGAAGTCATACGATGAGCTGAGCTAATCATTATTTGAGACGCTAATGGAAGCAGTGGTTCCGACGAGAAAAGCTCGCATTTTATAAATATTATACGCATGAATTACCCTAAAGTTGATGACTCATTCATATAGTTTTATGCCAGTGTGTCTCGTGAACTCTCGTCTTTTCCCCCAAAAATGTAGCTTTTGAGTGAGGGTTTTAGTAGCTGAATAAAGAGACCCTTGACCATAAAAAAATTCCGTTTGCCCTCATTTAATTTCGGGGTAAACATCGAGGTGCATGCATTTTCAAACACGCACACAGCTTGGAAATAAGGTCGCCAATTCCTCGTTAGGGATAAAACGTGCTGCGTTTGTTTTCGAAACTCACGTCTCGCGATTAGACCGATACATAATGAAGGGTTCGATGTCTCGAACCCATTCGTAAAATTGCAATTTCTCGTGTGCTTACAATTTCCCCCTCCTTTTTTCAATTTCTCCTGTTCCTTTTTCTTTCTCTCCCTCTTTCCGAGCACGCCTCGAGGGCGAGAGCGGAGCGTGCGTTATTACCTAGGACGCGGAAAATTGAGTTAGTCGTAGGAAAAAGAGCTGGGGCAGGAAAGGGTTGTGTGCGAGCGAAGGAGAGAGAGGAGGAAAAAGGATGTAGAGGGCGAGAAGAAAAGGGGAGAATGTGTCCAGGTAGGGATAATTGGCGTTCCGGGAAAAAAGGGAAGGACCGAGCCGTCTGAGGGGGTGAGAGTGGAGTTGCCAACTGTCCGTCTAACTATTCCGGGACATCGAACAATAAGATATATATTTCGATATACAGTAGTCCCTCGCCACCCGCGGTTTTGTCAACCGAGGTTTTTGAGTATCCGCGGTTGAAAAATTATGCCAGGTTTTACCAACCGCGGTATCCAGTCTTGAATTTTCGTGGTTCTCCGCGCGGCCGTGTCTAGTTGGTTAATTTCACTATTATTAAAATTTATGTTATTGGACAAGCTAAGTATTGAGTAGTCCTTCACAGAATGAGAGACATAGAAAAGAGGATTTTTAGCTCCCGATAAGACCATGAATTTGTCTGGAGTTCGAGGTTAGAAGACTTGGAACCGTAAGGTCAAGCGGGAAGCGTAAGCAGAGGCTGTTCTGCCATTATGTTATTAATGTACAGTACTTATTTGTACTTTGAACGTATTTTCTTTTCATTACTTAATGACATTTCAAAATTTTGTATAATACCGCATTTTCCCGATTATAGGGCGACCTCGAATATAACGCGACCCCCTATTTTAGATGCCAGGCGAAAGAAAAAAGTTTTCCGGGTATTGACACTAAATTTGTATTTCAAAATACCTGATCGGTTACAAATAATTTTCAGTGTAAATATAGCTGTGCGACAATATTAACGAATAATTACGGTAAAACAGGTACATTTATTGGCATGCAGTGGTGTACATTAAATTATTAGTTTTATTTCTGAAAACGTTTAATATGGGACGAAGACATAAGCGCTGACTCTAATGCAGGAGAAATTTGGCATCTGCTCGTGCCATAAGCCTTATACTGTATTCTAAGGGTGAAATAAACTGAAATTGAATTTAAGGGGAGGTGAGAAGGAGAGGAGGATTAGAAGATATCTTTGGTCAGAATTATAAGGAGAGTGTGAATTTTTCGGCTTAGATAAAAAACATCGCTTTATAATAGGGCAAATGCGGTACTTATTTTTAAACTTAAGGTGTACGTTATAGGATTTCCCCCTATCCCCCAATTTCCCATATGCCCTGGACCTTGCCATCCACGGATTTAAGACATATATGTACGTAGTATGTCAACTGTCCGTCCGAATCTTCCGAGACATCTCATATGTAAAATATGTATATCAACGTAATGAATGGAAATGGCTTATCTGAAAATGACAATAGGTTAAACTAGAGGTGGGCAACCTTTTCTACATGGCGGGCCGCATTGGTGGTCGTGAGTTCTTCGGCGGGCCGCATTGCAAGTTGGCTGTACTTCGACGGGCCAGATTAAAGTTTAAAGTGGACGTTACCTTGAGATTCCCAGATATTACATAGGTGAAAATCATCTCTAAATTAGGTTTTTAGGGTTCAAGTTTCAATATCAAGCGTTTTATTGTTATAAATTGAATTTAAACGATATGATTTTTTAGTTAAATTTTACGGGCCACTTTTTCGTCATAGCTTTGGCGGGCGGTAGATTGGTCATCACTGGTTTAAACATCAAATAATTATCGGTTTTATGAAGTTCACAGAAGAGATGCCAACGCATATGATCACTTTGCATCAAATATAATACGCCATGCATAGAGTGGCCGAATAAGCTGATTTTTAACCTATTTTCCAAAAAATGGAAAGTAGTCTTATGAGATCGTCTTGGTGTCCGTGTGTGTGTCCCTAACATCTTCTTAACGAATTAACCGATTTCAACTAAATTTGGTACATGGAATATTCACATAAATTAATGACCAAAATGACATATTTGGACAGGATCGAATGAGCAGGGGTGCCAAAATTGCAAAGTTAACATTTCGATAATTATGAATTTGGAAGGAATTGGCTCAACCGATTTCAACGAAATTTCGTATGAAGTAGGCGTGCAACATAAAATAATAAATTCAAGATGTTTAGTATAGATATAGAAAGCAGGGCTGCCACAATACAAGGAATAAAAAAATCTTTTTGGACGTATTTGTGTTGAACTGTCAACGTCAGTTTCAACCAAATTTAATACTTATAATATACACATATATACAAAACCATATTAGCATATTTAAACCGATTCAGCCCAACGAGTGCCATAATTATAAATTAAACTCTTTCAGTAATGAAGGATTTGGAAGGAATTGGCTGAACGGATTTCAATTAAATTTTGTATATTAGGTTTGCACAGTATATCATAGTGAAATCAAGATGTTTAAAGCAAGTTAAGGAGCAGGGCTACCACAATAAAAAGTTAATATTTCTTTTACACGTATTTCTAGAGGACTGACCTAATGAATTTTAACCAAATATAGTATTTGTAATCTTCATATAAATAGATAACCAAAATATTTTGACCGGGTCGAATAAACAGGGATACCATAATATCAAGGTTAGAATTTTTCTGTAACTATGAATTTGAAATATATTGGCTGAACAGATTTCAAAGAAATTTCGTGTAGGACGAGTATAGAATGGGAAAACGAGATGAATATGTTTAGAAATGAACAAAAAACAGGGCTACCGCAATATAAGGAAAAATAATTTTCTGATTTCAAAGCTATTACATTAGTATACGATTATACTGCGACGAATTTGACGAAAATCACTGTATCACGGGAAACCTGTGCACACCCCTACTTGTTATACCTCTTGTTATATATTAAAATTGTATTGAAAGGAAAGTAGGCAGATTAGATCTTTCCAGAACTACTTGTTATGATGTTGTATACGATGAATACGATGTTTTCACCCACTTAAGTTGTGAAAAATATTAACGATGATCTGGAAGTAAATCACAAGGCGTTCGTGATAACTATATCAGATTTTTTCATCTTTCAGTTTAAGGTTAACTGTTCAAACGTTCAAAAACGTTTCTACCTATTTCCTCACTCGTTTGTACAATATTCCCAATTTTGTTGCTTTCTATGGTCGTAAAATGTAATTTGCGCTGATTTGGCCGCGAAGAAATTAGTCTCTTTAATCGTGAGCAGCAAGGAGTTATGTCGCTACCATAAATCAATGTGCCGATGTAGCTTGAATCAGTGATAGTGTCAGTGCGTTAAAAGAAACACATTCCTACTTGAAAAAGCCAAAGCTGGTGCCAGTAGGAAAGGAACTCCCGCCCACCTTTTGATGGGGATCCCGGAGAAAACTTGCGATTACGAGGGACTCCGGGCCCTTCAGGATGAGTTGGGAACCCTGGACCGGACTCGAGAGAGGCGGGGAGAGAGGACGTGTTCGGGGAAGAGGAGGTGGGGGTGAATGGGTGGGTCTGGAGGTAGGCCGCAGGCGAAGGCGGCGAGCCGACTGTGAAGGAAGAAGGTGTACCGAAGACTTTAAGCTGTGCCCAGGTCACGGATTCGGGCGCACGGAGCGGAAAAATCTTTCCCGATTGATCTGGAAAAGGGCGAAGACACGTTTCGGAGGTTATATAAAAGGCGCAGGGTGGGGGGGGGGGGGGGAAGAGTACGGCACCGAGTGACTCGATGGATGGGGGAGGAGGGGGTGGAGGCGTTCTAGAGACTTCTCCGCTGCGGGGATGCGGCAAACCCGAAAATTATGTCGTGGGTGAGAGCTTCTAAGGTCGAAGGCGTCGTTAAATTTGTTTCCATTGCGATACTTACGGGGTGATGTGTTTCATGAAACACTCAAATTGAAATCGCTATACTATAGACCAGGGGTGGCCAAACCGCGGCTCTTTAAATCTTAGTATGCGGCTCTTTTAAATTTCCATTCAGTGGCGTGTCAACGTTTTTCTCTACAGGACACAGTGACGTAGTGTGACTTGAGATGTTTTGGGGATGCCTAAGGGACGTGCATTATATATTAATTGCTTCAGATGCAAATGATGCTTTCTGTTCGTAAATTTCTGAGCGCAGAATGTGTGGCATGCGGCTCTCGAAATTCTGAAAATTATAGGTTTGGCCACTCCTGCTATAGACTGTATTCGTTCGTAATAAGATTTTATGATGATGTTTAGTCTCGCAGCTCACCGTTCACATTGAGTTCATGGGTTCGATTGTTTATTTTCTCCATTTGATTAATACGAGGATGAGTGTAGCACATTAATCATTTGCATATTAAAATTACTTAGAATCGTTCTGCCTTAGAGAATGAAATTTCTTTTTCTTTCCATTTTCTTGGCGATTTTTTAATACGCTTCGAATCGATCCAAAAATTAGTTTTTAACGCGAAAATCTGACTTATTTTTCCGTGAAGATCTTTCGTCGTTAAGGTGATTGCATTGTTGCCGGTTTCGTGTCATTTCTTATGGTTGACCGGGATTATAATCACGCGTCACATCTGTTCACATATTCACGAAATTTCGACGCTATATTGAAGTTTCAACAATACCTTGGTTACGATAATCAATACGAAGGTAACGAACATAAATACATATTGTATTGTTTATTGATATTGTGTTAATGAGGGTTCCCAAGATATAGAGATTGCTGAATTAAAAAAAAAGATTTCGAGTGCATTTTCGGCGAAAACTGAGTAAGTTATTAATTTTTGACTAAAAACAAAAGAATAAAATGCATAAATTTTAATTTAATGAAACAATACTTTATATGGACTGAAAAGTAAAAATATATATAATTCACTTAATAGGGTTACAATAATTTTGGCCATATAAAATTTGTCTAGCTTAATGTTTTACAAATAAATATCCATTTTTTATGTAAGATTTGTCTCTACTTATATCACGCTGAGAGAGATAGGTACATTTTTGAGGAGAGAGTGAAAAGAGTAGAGCAAAGGAGAATGGAAGTAAGGAAGAGTGCAATAGGAATGTATATAAATGATCAGAGTTATATTTTCGATATGGAAAAAAACGAATAAAAATGTCATCCTGTGTAGGTGGACGCCGATTGGTCGAAAAGAAAAGTTCCTAGCGGTCTTCTATTCAATTTTCTATTCTATGTTTTCAATCCCGAACCAATCATCCTTTGATTTGAACTCCGTTTCAAAGTGACCCATGCGTTCAATAATTTACAAAGCTTATTAGCGCCATCTATTCCGCGTATCACGGACAGAGAGCTTTAAAAGAAACGGCGTCCATTCATTAAAGGGGATGAGACCTTCGGTACGACCCAATTAAAGCGCGTTCACTCGCTTCGTGTTTAGGATTTTACGGACAATCTCGCGTTTTCGAGCGGCCATCTGGCTTGTGACTTTGCAACGACCTCGGAAGCCGTCTTACTTATTTTCTCTCATACCGAAAGGGTTTCATTCGTGCATGTGTGTGTGCGCGTGTTCGTTCACCTTTCTCGCGCGCCATTGAAGCGTCAGAGGAAGAGGGAGAGAGAGAGAAATGGGATTAAAATTGTGGTCGGGTCGAACGCACTTATTTTATGCGAAGAGTGCGGCGTGAGAGGAACTCGTTTCAGGTTTTTATCTGGCTGGAGGTGGTCTCAATATTCCCCGCGAACGTTTTGTTTTGTGGGAAAGTTATCAACCGGGAGTTCCACGGCATCGTCCTGTTTTTCCTCGAGCTTCCTTTGTTTATGGCAACGGGAGTTTACCGAATTTAGTAAAAAAAATGTGTTGGTACTCGGATATTAGTCGCGGTTTGCTGGATTTATATGGTGTAATTGCAAGGTGGATCGAAAATTGTTAGTTTAATTTATTTAATCAATGTTATGTTCCTGTTACATAGGTGCTGGATCTGCCTTTTTTATTAATCGATTTCAATGTAGAATTTATTCAATACCTATTCTACCTTTATTCCGAAGATTCTTGACGCATAAAATACTCAACTTTCGCGAGCGATTAAAAATGCTCCCATGAATTTTCATTAGTTAACGAACACCTTTTCCCATCCTGTTCTCCATTGTTATTGTCTGTTCTCCCTCCTCGCTAATAAAGTTGATTTCTACCTATCTTTCCTCCATATTTCCTACCTCCCTCCTCCTTGGACTTCGTCACCCACCGTCCTTTTATTTCTCCCCTCCTTTGGTAACGACTTTTACACTACCTAACGCTTACTACCTTGTATCAGTAAAGCTAAAGTGGATGACTGTCCTATTCATCCCCCCTAGTTCACCTCCTCGAAACCGGTCACACTTTTTCTTCTGACGAAAATAGCACGAATTTTTATCGCTATGTGTTTTGTATCATTTAACACGCTATCGTTTCTTTGAATATAATGTTGTGTTTTGCTGTCAAATTCGAGTCACATTCCTATTCAACATATTGTTAATTGGAAATATTTATTTTACGCCAATGTTGATTATTCTCAAAAACTAAACCGTAAATTCATTTTCAGCGCATCCATATAATTTCAGATATATTAAAATGGGATCTTGGAAGTCCTGGCTTTCTGTGATCCGTAAATTGTATTTCATTGCTAATGCAAATAAATCGCATTGATGAGAACAATGCCAGGAAAAAATGGCGCGTGGGAATTTTGCACATCTATATAAACTTGTACCGAAATCGTGAATGGAAAGAGTGACATCTTATTTTCAACACCTGCACAACTTACCCGGTAAAAACTAAAACTGTATTCACTCCTGTTTTATCATCCCGGACGCCTCCATCCTCGAGAGTCTCCACTTTTAAAAATTCAAATTTCGCTCCACCTAGCGGCAGAATAGATAAGATGAAAATAAGGCGTTAAACTTCTTCAGAGAGATAGAGGAAAGAGCGAACCCAACCGACTTTGATGCGGGCTCTCGCGAGAAAAAAGACTCGGGGAAAACTCGGGCGTGTGGTACGGTTTTGTTTTTTTTACGGGAAAACATCGCTGCGTTTACTCTCTGGCCCATATCTCAGTCACCAACGGCGTCTATAAGGCAGCTAGAAGGGCTGAGGAAAGAGAGAGAGAGAGGGGAGGGGAGTGGTTGCGGAGAAAGGAGGATACAAGGTTGGACGGTTGGAGAATGTCGAGAGAAAGAGAAGGGGTTGATGTAAAGCCGTGAACTCACGCTCCCTTGTCCTTCCGAGAGAGCCGGGAAAGAAAGTTCTGCGAAGGAGCGAGTATTAAAAGTCCCGCGGCAAACGGAAGATGTTCAGACGCTCTAAAATTGTGGCCTTCGCATCGGGTAGGTTGTGTTGTGCGGTTGGGGAGGAAAGACAAAGGTACACACGCACACTGCGAGGAAAGATATGCGTGGTTCTTTCTTCCTTCTCTCTTTCGTCTCGTTTCCTTTTCTTTGTGCCTGTGCTTCATTATTCCATTCCTCCAAAAGATTTCCATTGCTTTATTTTCCGTCATTCTCCAGTTCCTTTCAATTCAAATTTTATATCGTTTTATTGGGACCAGTACTTATTTGTATACGTGTACTTCTATTCGCACCCAGTTCAACATATATGGACTTCAGTTTTTTTATATCTAAATGAAAAATTAGTAAGCACCATTAGCATAAGATAAAAAAGAGTTCAGTAGCAAGAGTTTTTTATGTTAAGGCCGAACAGTTGAAAACTATTATTCTTGCCATTAGAAGATAACAGCAGTATTGTCGGTTTATTATTCTTGGCTGAGCTTTCTGTACGAAGTATTAATGTTGTTTTGATCAAAAAGTTATTTTCTCTTTTGGGCACATCTCCGTGTACGTTGCGCTCGAAAAGTAATTCCTTGTATTATGTCATTTACCGGCAAATAACAAGTAATAAATATATTTAGCGTTTATTTTCCGATGTTATTAATCTTAAACCAGAACGACTTCTGACAACATTTATTGAAATCGAAGAGCAAATTAATTAAAATTGTGGTCAGAATGCCACCTATTATTTATATCGCACGTTGCCCTTAACTTTCGATCGTAATTCTTTAACCGTAAAATAAATAGTGGAGTAAAAAAGTTAGTTTCCATTGTTTTAGTAGCTTTTTTCGAACTTAGAACGAATTAAAAATCGTTGAGCTACTTTTCAGAATCCAGAACAATTCAAATTTTAATAAGATTCGAATTCACCCTCCTTCTACTTGGCTTCATCAACCATTCAGTTTTTTTTCTTTTGCACCTCGCATGCACCCCCAACAACAGGCGTTCCTTTGATACCTCAGTTATGCATCCGATCAAGAAAAATGTCGGAGCTCGCCTATTGGTCGGAATCTAATTGATCTTATAATAAGTTGCTTCAATATCCGTAAAAAGAGTTGGGAAAACTAGAGCCTCGTTTCGCCTATGAAGCAACTGTCATCCACCGAGAGTAGTTTCTAAAAATCCATATTGTACTATCAGAAAAAATTTTGAATCTTTTGTCTCGCCAAAAGCCTATCATGAAGCTCGCCTCGCGGATAAAATAAAATCGAAAAAGTACTTAATATTCCTCTCCGATATATTTATTTACGAGCTATCCATGAATCGCCACTAATGACGGCTGCTTCGCCGACGAAATTCGCGTCCGGTTTTCCCAACCTCTTCACGGATATTTGAGCTGGCTGATTTATCAATCGACTTTTTTCGTCGAAAAACTTATTTCTGTTTCGCTTTGCCTCTTCCATCGATCCGCGGCACTTCCTCCTTGCACGCGCGCTAGCCTTCTTTTATTTTTTTTAAGGGACGAACCGTTGGAAAACTATCCGCATCGAAGCCAACACGTCTCTCTCCATTCGCTTCACTCGTTTCAGAGCCCTCCATCCCCCATCTCTTTACCTTGTAAGATTGCCTCTCCAACCCCCGCCTTCCCCTCCCCCCCCCTCTCTCCCGCAATCTCCTCCTGCTCTCGGTGAACTCTATCTCCCTTCACTTCCGCCTCCACACTTCCATTCTCGTCGTTCGTTTTGCTTCTTCGGCGACTTCCTATAAAACTATCGACACCTCCGCGTGGCTTTTTTGCCATCTGCCGCCGTTTAATAGAGCCCCCATCCTATCCCAACTCTCTCCTATCACTGCTGTATTCCCGAATGATATCTCCGCGCCGATTTTCTTTTGTTTTGTCGCGTTTCGATGCGTCTAAAAGGCTCTCCGCAAGATTATTGGGGACACGGATGATAAAATTTTGTAATTATTTGATTGATTGACTCCGGGAAGTTTCTTGATCTACAGTTGGCAACGAAACAGGAATTGAAAAAAAATAATGGAATACTCTCGATCAAGACTGCTTTTTGTTTCTTCGCTCACTTGTTTTTTTGGACTTCTTCCACCAGCGACTTCATGTTGTTACCTCAGCCAAACTTGTTAATCATTTTTTTGGAATGGGTAAAACGTATTTTGCTGCGAGGAAAGACGCTGTATCACAATACTTTTAGAGTATTTGCGTTAATGACATACATAAGTGTTAATTAAGATGACATGTCTCGGAGAAAAATACTAGTTTTCCCTTGTTTTTTCTTTTATCATAATTTTTTTTATTTCAGATGTTTTATCTTTACCGTTATTGTGTGCACAAATGTGACCGAAGGACATTAAATGAAATGTGGTAGCTGAATTTCGGAAGGATTACGGTTCTTCAACGCTTTTTGAAAAGTGTAAAAGTTTTTGAAAAGCTATAATCTGCCGAAATAATGGTGCAAGGGCAACCAGGGCCGGCGCAAGGCAGTTTGGCGCCCTAGACAAACTTTTTTTTTGGCGCCCTACTCCAATCTAAAAGATACTAAAAATCTAATAGATGAAAATTATTTTAATAGTAATTACACAATGACGTCTATAAGCACCGGTATTACTTAAATATAATATAAATAAAAGATTGTTTTTATTATTAAGTAATTTTTTTCATAATTACTAAAAACAATATTTTACAAATTAAAAAACTTCATGGTAAATAATAGCGGTAAAAATGGGTATTAAGAAGAATATTTTTTAGCAAGAGATTAAGCAATTCATAACTTTAGGCTCGTAAGTTATTTGGTACGTCAATATCTTCAAGAATTACACATTCTCCAAATCTTCCTCAGACCGCTAGTTTAAACTTCTTATACTTTTAGGATTGGGGTAGTGCACGGAACTGAACAGGAATTGAAATCATTTTGAATATAAAGGTATATACAACACAAATGCACGTGAAAAATAACAAAATGAATCAATAAAAGATGAAAGATAAGTAGTATACATTGCTTAAAAAAATAATACAGACAGACTTGTACAGTGCCGTGAAATCAAAACATTGGCTCTTCATGGCGCCCCTTAATCTTTGGCGTCTTAGGCAGTCGCCTGTTTTGCTAACCCGTTCCGCCGGGCCTGAGTGCAACCAATTCTGTCCTAGCTTTAGGTCCAGAAAAATTTTGTTTATTACTCAACTACCGACGTAACATCGTTTTATAATGAGTGCCTTGACGAACTTACAACACTGTTATTCTCGCGCAAGAAAATGAGGATATTTTAAGGTTTAATAAAACGCCTAATTATTGGCGAACGAGAGAATTATTTCATTTTTTTTCTTATTTTTTTTTAAAGTCTCTCAGGCTGTTTAACGTTAAATTGATCGTTTTAGATTAAAGATGCAGCTCCAGTAGCCATTAAGTGCTTGATTAATAATAATATAATTCCAACAAATAAAATTTCCACGCGCTTTGGTAACTTACCAGACTCAACAATCGACGAATACCTCTAACGACGTCTGCTTTGTAGTTGATATGTTCCCACAGTATACAGGACTGTTCTATGGAAGTCGCCTGTACCATTTATTTTCTCCTTAATCGCATAAGATTGATCCTTTCATTCAATAATGATCTATTTTAAGAGTTCAAAACATTGCATTATATTTTTTCAATTTCAATTTCTCCGGTAATTAATTTCCCTTTATCTCGTCCAAGCCCTGCGCTGTCTCCTTTAATTCCTACGATCTAATAGAGATGGCAACTCGAGATTTCGAAACGAAACGATTGTGCATCTCTCTCCGCGACTCATGACGTTGTTTTATTAGCCACCTCATTATCGAGAGATCTCGAAATTTCCAGCGCTTATGCTGCCGCCGACCTTTCTCTTTTCTCCTGCTTTATAGGAGATTCGATAGAAATCAAGGGCGTATGCGGTTCTGTGAAAAGAGAAAAAATATTTAATGCGTTTTTGGTGGGAATGGAAATGGCATTCGAAGACCTCGAGGCGAATTGAACATGATCGGGTGGTTACGTAATTGAAATTCCATCTGGGGCGGTTAAATTTGAGCCGCGATTGTTGCTAACTCATGTTTCCTGAGCAGTTGCCTAATATATATATATATATATATATATATATATATATATATATATATATATATATATATATATATATATATATATATATATATATATATATATATGAAAATGAGATTTAGCGCGCTGTGAATATTAAACGGCAAGCAATATTTTCTTTTTATCATGAAATTTTGACAGAATTTTCGCATGTAATACGCAATTCGTCATAAAGGCGTCGCAGTTTCTACACGCAGTAAAATTCATTGCAACTACAGATATTTCTAACTCGTCGTTGCAATGAGGTGTCGCTCGGGGAGTGGAAATATGTTTGCTATAGTAAAATTTCGTTTTAACAGTATCAGCTGTCGTAAAATTTTCGTTGTAGCAGTATGCGCTATAGTGAAATTTTTGTTTTAACTGTATTAGTTGTATATAAATTTTACTTTATAGGCATTATTTAAAATCACCATGCGCTAGCATGTGTCTATGACTTGATGCAATGCTAAATAAATTATTCAAGCGACAAAAACTTGAACCATCGTGCGCTGCACTTGTTAATTTTCGGAATTATTATTAATTGCGAATTATTACTTTTAGTGGCGTAACCTTGCCGCCACTAACGTGAGGACATCGAAAATTAGCGTCGCAGCGAGGGTGAGGTGCACGTATTCGTTACGAAATTATGACCTTGATGCTTTGCGAAGGCCAACTCTCCCCATTGCTAAGGTCGCCTATGGAATGCCGAGAAGTTCCTCCTGCGATCCGTTCCGTGTAATCGATGGTGGAGATAAAAAAACTACTCTCTCAGAAAGAAACGGAACAAAAAACTCAACGCGGATGTCACAACAGTGGCGACTCCGGTTAATCGATTGTATCCCTTAAGTTGAAGCGGAAGTTATCCGAGTAGCGAAGTCCGCCAATGGATTCACTTTGCATTTGCCATTTTGAATCTCGAGTCCTTTTATTCTCGTCGACGATGTTTTCGTTTTGAATGCGTTGAATGGTTTAATGGTAAACACTGCTCGTAAAAAGTTTCCCGCTGAGTAGAACTCGGACGATTCATCTCATATGCAAATAACAATGTTTTTTTAGCGCTGAAATAAACTTTCTATTTCACACGTTAAGATTTCGCATTAAATTGAATATTTCTTTGTTGCTTTTTACAGCACTTCATCGAAAATGAAATGAAATTAATGACGAAACGAGCGTCATTTTTAATCTGTTAGATGTTGGGCTGTTATTTTGAAGGAAATAGTGGAATAAATAAAGAGTCCATTACGTACTCATAGTGACATTTCTGCACAAATATAAATCATTCCAACTATCCTATTCAGAAAAGCCTTGCTTGTTAATCCGAACGGAGCTGCTATCATCTCGTGTTTATGACAGCAAACATACAACAAGAGTGTTTCCATGAATATTCTGTTTGATGAAGAATGCATTTAAAGCACCAGGAGGGAGGTTAAATTGACTCATCGCATCCGGAAAACAACTCAGGAGTTTCATTTATCTGAGATGCGATGCTAATTGTGTCATGCTGGTCGGCAGGTCTCATTTAGAAGTCTATATGTATTATTACACTTTCGCTACTCGGCTACGTGTTCGCAAGCAGCAGGAAATAAACACGGTCGTTAGTACTTCCCACCAAGAAACGGTACTTTCATAATTTTTTATTAATTTATACGGTGCGGTGAACTGATCCGTCAGTTGTGTAGGATAATTTAAAACTCCATGCCGCTTACATAATCTTTTGCTATAAATGGCAGGTAATTAAAGCCTACTTTAAATGAGCACGGAGAGGAGTGCTACGGAAAGAAAATTCGAAACGAAATTTTTTTCGCGTGTCCTCGAGATATTCAGCGCTCGAATTCCGAAACGAGGCACTCCTGAGATAACGAGTCGGAATTCAAAGAGAACAATTATCTGCCCTCGACATTTTCAAGCGGCGACTGTTTTCACCTGTTCCTCTTGCGAAGCTTTCATGCTCCCTTCCTTTCCCCCCCCTTTCTTACTGCCCTCCCCCCCTCGCCTACCCTCCTAAACATCGATTCGTCACTCTGTTGTCTGTGATCCCAAGGGTCGAAGCTCGATTTATCACTTGTTTACCCCAAACAGTACAGCTCGATTCGTCATTTGTTTACCCCAAGCAGTATGCATCTACATCTACATGTTACCCTGCAATTCTTCTAATTGGTGGGTGGCAGGGGCTAAAACCTACCTAAAGATTGTCTCTCGCAGGTTGAAATTTTCTATTGTGATCTCGTATTGCCCACGGAATATAATGCAATTTCAAAAAAAGACGAAAAATTTCAATCACAAACGCACAATGTAGAATAGTGATTATTTGCCCAGTTACATCTCAAAAGTCAGGATAGGTCAAAACAGTTACAATGTCGCACAATGGCAGACCCATTAGCGGAAATATTGACCATGAGAATTGAATATGTTTCATGGGGAATCGTATCAGAACAATGAATCATTTTAATCATTTTTCCAATTTATTATTTTGATTAATTAATGATTAAATTTGGATAATTGTTTACTGATTAATCGATTAATCAAAACATGCCCCAATGCTGTCAGACCAAATAAAATAAGAAGATCAGTATGTGACAGTGAAGGCATTACTTTAAAAGATTTAAGGAACCTACGTCAAACTATTTACAGAAAACGTAAGTCAGTGTCGCCTAAGTAACCAAAATCGTAGGAAGAAGGCATGCAAATGCTAGAACATAAACGGCATGAGATTTTGACATCGAGGAAAGAGCGTTTTCTTTATGTAAAAAATTCTCTTGTAGCCGTAACTTGTGGAAAAAATTTAGAAATGCTATGCGAAAAATCTATTTGTATTTTGGAGCTATAATGCTGTATTGATAGAGTATAGATTTTTCGGGTTTTACCCGATTTTTGCCAGATTTTTACCCTCCGATTGCATTTTTTAAATTTCGGGTAAAACCCAAAATTATTAGTTTTCTTTAAACACAATTTTTTTATATTTGGTAACAGAATTTCTATTCTGGCGCTTGTAAGCACCTCAGCACTTGAGTGCAGTTCGAGATGTTCGTGAACTGTCTGTTTATTCTCTTTGTAAACAATTTATTCGTAAGCTTACTTTGTAGCACAATCTGAATCTCCTTGGTTTGCTCGCGCCACGAATAGTAAAGGATGCGCCTTAGCTAGTCACTGTTAGATCTTTGGTAGGATAAGGAAAAAAGAGCCCGAGTGTCTGTTAGTTGGAAACACTACGAAAGAAAAATGATTTCACTAATATCTGGTGTTTACAAAAGGTGTTCCTCTCCACCTGGAAGCGTTTAACACAAGATATTACACTCTCAACCATATTTAAGGTATAGTAAAAAGTTCTGATTGTTGATAAAACTTTTAAATTTTTTAACAAGATTTTTATTTAAAAATCATTTTGTACAAATTACAAAGTAACAAAACCCGAAAATTACCCGGGATTGAACTTTTTTTTAAAACCTCGAAAAATCTGTACTAACTTATTTATACCCGATTTTAACCCTAATAAAAAGGAAAATAATAAAACCCAATATTTACCCTCCGAATTACATTTTTTTAACCCGAAAAATCCGCAACCATTGACTGTGTTCCCTGATTGAAAAATCCTGGGATGTTGATTTCACCTTGGCCAAGCGTAGTATCGAAAAATTAAACAGCATAGCACCTTTCTTTCTCTCTCTCTCTCCCTCCTGATGTGCTCTGCCGGTCATGCGTGTCTCCTTTAATCCATCTCCCTCTCTATCCATCTCTCTCCCTCTCTCGTCCTCTTCCTCATCTCCTATTTGCGCCATCTTCCTTTCTTTTCCCCTGCACCGCACTGATGCCCAAACCATTCGGCTCGAGGGCCACGTAACGCGTTTCTGCACTCACCGAGGGCTTCATAGCCCACTTCCGCCCTCTTCGCAGGCCAAATCCATTCGAAAATGGTGCTGAAGAATAATTCAAGGAAACTAAAGTGTTTGGTTGTGGATCGACGTTTCCGGATTCGCTTTAAATGTATTTATATATTATTAGAATATAGGAGTAAATAAAAAACTTTTTTTTTAATCAGACCCCGATTTTGCGCCTCTCCTATATAGCGCAATACTGGCCATTAATCGTTGTGAACAGAACTTCCACCTTATGATTACGCGGAGCTTCAGCGCCAATGCCAGTGATGGGCAATCGGTGGCGATAAATCTGGATTTAACTGTACTGTATGTAATTTTCTATTATCATTTTATGTTTCGTTGTTCCATTTAATCGTTAAAGTCATGGCAGGCCGGGTGTGCCCCGCGGGCCCCATTTTGGAGATCGCTGTCCCTATATGTATACCTCGCTTAAGGACGTGCTCAGTTTCTTAAACATGAGCCGCTGAGCTGAATGCCGTTGAGCGATTTCCCTTGAACCATGATGTTATAATTCTCGGAGCCTTCCGTGAATAAAGTTTTATTCGGCCAATTTTAATTAATGCTGTATTTTAGAGATTTATATTAATTAAATAAGTATGTTGTACTGTATCCCGTGTCAGATAAACGACGTAATAACGTAATATCTATATAATTTCATGATAATACAAAAGATAACGGAAGTAATTTCCTCACCGCCATATTTTATTGTATTTATTCTTTTAAATTGAAGTTATAACGAGTTGAAGAAATTTTGGTTGTGATTTTCGGTGCGTTTGCAAGGGAACGTCGTCAAGCGAACTGTCTTTAAGCGAAGTGTCGTTAAGTGAGGTGGACCTACGTTTCGTATTTTACTTTTTCTTATCGATTTTTCTGTCCTTGTATCTCTCTCGTTCTCTGTTACTTCATTCCTTATGTTCATATTATGAGATTTTTTCAGTCTCGTTGGGTAATTTTTCAGATTTTTTCCCCTTGCTCAGATCATTCCTTTTTCGTGTCCGGCTGTATACTATAACGAATGATTAAAAAAAAATTATTTTTCGTATTATGTTTTGAACTTGGAAAAGATGCTGAAAAAAATCTATTTAGTATTAATCATGTCCTAAATAAATAAAGCGTAGCTTTTTTTTCATTATGTTTTTCCTTGTCCGTCTCCTCCCTTTGCTCCTTATTGTAAATTTCTCACACATTAATACTTCCCGTCTCTGATCCTCTGCCTTTGACACACTATATCTTTATATTTTTCTCTCTCTGCATTCCTTCTGTGCACCTCTCTTTCATTCGCTTTAAATCCTCCTCTCCGACTCTTTCTCCCTTATTCTTCCCCTTCTCTCTGAATAAGGGGGTCTCAAACGTGTCACGCGGGCCGCGTGCGGCCCTCTCATTATTTCCATTCTAGTGCAAGTAGGTAGAAGAGAAGGCAGAAAGGAGGCAATGATGGAGTCGCAAAGAGATACGAAACAATATATGTAATATTGTCTCATGGGCTTCCGCTGGAACTTTTCCAATGGGGGCAAGGGGATAGATGAGTTGCAGCAGTCGGATGTTTTACCTTGACACAGGCCTGATCCAGAGGGGGCAACTGCCCCTCCCTCCAACCAACGGACGCCCATGTATTGTCTAATCTAATATATTATGACCGCTGTGTCACTGCGTGCGTCCCTGCGTGCCTGCGTCTGAAGCCCATAGTGAAGTCACCTTCCGGAATGAACGCAAATAAACTGAGAACGGTCGGTTCGATTTTGACGAATCTTTTGCCTGAATACTCGGCGTGAACTCTTGCAGGTTTTAAGTGAGTATTCGTCCCCCGAAAAGGCATGGGTTTGATACCAGGATAGTTATCGTTTTTGTATTTTATTTACACGTAATCGGCTGGAATACGATGTGTAGAACTTTAGTCTTTAACATTTTAAAATAATATACAATCGAGACTTTCACTCGATGTTTACACTATTTCACCTAGAAAGAAATGAAGATTCTTATTCTTACTTTTTATTCAGTTGTTTAATTCGCGTTTGCTCGTAAAGTTTAGATGAGATTTTCTCCTATTTTTCAACACTTCAAAAAAGAGTTTCCTAATTTTTCTGGCATTGTTGATCTCAGATTTTTGCGTTGTTGGACAAGGGCTTTCAAGTGCAGTTGCACTAAGCTTACAATGAAACAAACACAGCAAGGACAAGAACCGATTGAAAATTTATATGAAAAGTTTCGTGTAAGTATAAAACAAATGAAACACGTACCGAAGAAACTTGAAGTCAAAAGTGACTCCAATGCATTGTAATAATGGACAGCTTAACATTTCAAATAGGAAGATATTTCACGCTTACATTGAAAATATCATTTCGTTTACAAATTTTATTGGGCAGTTTAAAGCAAATTACTATATTGATAATGTTAGTGATAAATTCTTTTGATAATTAAGCAAGATCTTTGATGCGTGGCCGGTGCATTTATAATGATTACTTGATATTAAATAAACCATAGAACATATGATTTGTTGTACCATCAGAAATAGTGAACAAAACAAAAACTTTTGTGTACCGGTAAGTGTTAGACTAAATCATGTAGATCTGTGTTTTTGGTTATGAAAATGGTGTGAGCTATACAATTATTTTGAGAGGGGCAATAAAGGTGGTTCAACTAATAACAACCTGTGTAACAATTTTTTGTCATAGGAACTATCGAATTAGGCCACTTCACCTCAAGTTCCCTAAATGTTTGCAGGAAGTACTGCAACGGGGCCCTAGTAATTATTATAATTATATATTATAATTAGTAATTGTGTGGTGTCATGTTCTTAATTAGAATATACGCCATTTTGAGTCGCGTGCTTTTAAGTTTCAACAAAAGTGTGTCCCGCCATATTTATTGAAATTGTCACATGCAGCCCGCCAGCCTTTCCAAAATCATCCGTATATACTTTGCGTATGTGATCCCTGGTTTAAACGAAGTTTGGCACTAAGGTCTTTTTGAACAAAGAGCAATAAGAACATTATACAAAGGGGGTGCCTCGTAGAAAAAATGTCACTTAAAAAAAAGGTTTCCGAGAAAAGTTGAAGAATTAGCTATTTAAAATGATAACATAATTCGTACAGAACGCCTCTGCGTTGCATATATTCACGCCTGGATTGTGCATCTTTCCTCTATTGTTCCCTCCTCCATTTGCTTCTCTTTCTCCCTTCCATCGCATCTCATTCTTTCTTTCTTTTCCTTTATACGCTGCTGACCTTAGTGTATCCTTGTTCGAGAGAGAGAGAGAGAGAGAAAGGAGGACGTGTCCGACCAATAGGACATTGCGCCTTCTCTCTTTCTCTCTCTCCCCGCGATTGCATCCAGCATCTCCGCGGCCATCCGGCGCCCGATGACCCGTGCACTAAACTGTAAATTGGAAGTGCTACAGGACGACATTCCTCTCGGGATTATGACAAACGCCGCGAGTGGTTCGGCAGGAGGAGAATGTGAGCCTATGAATTATCGCGGATCGGCATCGCCGTTCGGATTAAGCGGTGTGTTATTTTTAGCTATTCCGGGATGCTTCGCGAGGGCAGTCTGCAAGGACTTCTGCTCCTTCGGGTGAGCAGGTTTTCCTCTCAAGCGCTCTTTTAAAAAAAGATGGGGATCGCTGTGTTGTCGTTATTAGTAATATTATTATTGTCTCTCAGGATGGAGGTATTTGCAGGGTTTTTATCTTATTGCTAGTTAGCGCATCTTGAAATCTTTTTTCTTTCATGGAAAGAATGGCTGTTTCCATAATGTTGAAGTTTACCGTCGGCGATAATGGCGATTAGATCTTTGCATCGTTGGTTCTGTTTTCAAAACAAATATTACTCGTTGAGGAACCGTAAAAGGATGGTGTATTTTTAGGTTCGGTTGAAATAGTTTCTGCTCGTTACGCTGGATTTTAATTTTTCACAGCAATGGATATGAAATAGCCGAAAATTTATTTTATCACGTAAAAAGTAAAGTATTTCAGGTAAAAAATCAAATCTTGAAACGCTAGGTGATTAACATTGAAAGGAATATGATCCGCATTTGCTCGTTGGAGAGTTGAAGATCATGTACAAAAAGCTGTGACTGGTGTGGATGGAAAAGACCGCAGATTTTCCTTTGGCAGATCAAATCCAAGTGGTTCATCTTCGTAACCCATCCATAATTTATCAAAGAACAAAATCAAAATATTAATTTGCTATTTTTCCATCAATGGCAAGAGATTCAGATTCATCCGTGGCCTTACTACAAGCATTTTCGCCGAATAATACAGCAAAAAATACGGTAAAGAAACATCATTTTAACCTCGGAATGAAAAAAAATCCTTTTCCAGTTAGAGAGACGAAAAGAATCGTTGCCCGTGGAAAGCCGACAGAAACCATTTCCTTCATATCCCGCTAGCGCATTTCACATATGCCCTCCGGGTGGCGATTCTCATTTCGCATTGCGGCTCACATCGGCAGCATATATTCCTCTCTCTCTTTCCTTATTTCTCTTTCTTTTTCTCCCTTTTCCCTCGCTCTAATTTTCGTTTCCGCGCGAACGTATTCCGCAAGAGAATTACATCGCACTCTCCGATTCCTACGCCGGCTCGATTCGTGAAAATTGTTCTTGTGGGACGTCCAGCCTCACCGAACTACAGCGAAAACACCTGTGACGTAACAGTGTTTTGTAAAGGAAAGGTGCTCTTTTTTTACGAGCTCTCAAAATTTCGACGCCGGTATCCCTTCCCCTGAATCAATTGCGTAGGGCTCTAGTTCAATTGGTTGGGTATGTTTCAAGCCGATACCTTTACTGCTGTCTTCTTTGTCATTGTAAAAATCAGCATGTTCTTTTTAGAACTATTTTTCTTGTTTTGAAATTGTTGTGAGAAAAACTGTACGTTCGATGCATCCCCTTCCTTTTTCTTGCGCAACACCGAAGGCATCGCTTCATTCGAAATAGTAAAATTTCAAAAACTCGAGTTGTCATGTCAAACGTTATAATGCAGTATTATGGGATGCAATATAGGGGCTCGCAAGTAAAATGCTTACGATGGCCAATGTCGTTCTGGTTAGCAGCCAACTGGGTTGAGCTGTCTGAATAAAAGTAGGAACTAGTGAACCTCCGCATTGGAATGCAAAACGCTGTCTTTAATTAATTGATTTATCAACTAATCAGTCATATTTTTTCTATTTTTGCGACATTTTTTATTTTAATCTTGCTATTTTTATATACGTTAGAGGGTAAACATGGTGGCACTTAGAACATTGGTTTTGTAAGAATGATGTTTTACTAGAGAATTATCGAGCTAGTCTTATGACTGAAAACAAATTCAAGAATAAGCACTTAAATATAAAAAAATTGAAAAAGTACTTGACTTAGTTATTTCCAGTGGCCATAATGAATAACCTTGTAATGACTATAGGAGATACCTTAGATAAGTGCTTACTGTATTTACCCTACTATAAGACCAGTTTTATTGTTTTTTCAGTCAAAGGTTTATAACCGTCTTATATTCGCGAACAGAAATGAATGTATAATGATATTGACAGTGATTATGATGTATCTTTGCAATGCACTGTGTGATGAAATTTTTTTAGAGATTAAAGAAATAGCTCCAACAATCTTGTTCAATTTATTAATTTCAGAGTGCCTGACTAGACATTTTTTCATCAAAATTAACTTTTGTAAACGGAGGTCGTCTTATAGTCGGGTAAATAGGTAGGTTTTAAATTTCTGATATTGAAATACATATTCTTGAAGATTAATGGTGTTGATTATTTAATCAGCTCCATTATCCATAAGAAGGGTAGCGCAAATCTTATATTTTTGGCGCATTCCCTCTGCTCTAAAATACCAATGTCTAATCGGTACCGTTTAATGAATATATCCTGTCAAACTCGTGCGTGATTTAATACCCTTTTGGCGTTGGGGGACAGGTGTCGTTACGATGAAGATGACGACGCCGCAAAGTGCATTGCATTCTAGGTTAGCGACTGTAAATAGCAAAAAAAACGGGACGGTAACCAACTGCTTAACTGCTTCGACAGATGCCGCAATCAACAAATCACGGATGCAGCTCATCCTTCCTCGCCGCCATTTGCATGCCAATCTCAACGGATGATATTTATATTTTTTTATTTGAAGTTACTTTGTTTTTAAGTCCCTCCTCGAGAAGGCTAGAGACTCTCGTCTGGATGTCGGTTAGGCGCCTACTTATTTTTTAGTCATCTGTGTAATAGCATTTCTGTGTCAGGTAATTTATTTATGCCGGGTTGCCATTGGATACCGGTCGAGAGCTAAACTCTAATAAATTCTAACGTAGTGGGTCGGTGAACGGGGGTGATGCTCACGGTTGGATTTGCCGGTTTCTAGAGTCATGATCTGGAGAATTTTAAAAGTTATTTTTATCCTCTGCGGTTCGGGAAACTTGTTCTCGGAATTTTGCTGTTTAAGTTATTGCGAAGTTTAAAATTTTTATTTTCTATCATTTCAGAGGTTGTCGGGATAAGACTTAGTGCATATTACCAACAGGTTCAACGAACCCAATATCATCGGTGGAACTAAATGTAATTGAATAAAATAAATGCCAAGATAATAATTGCGCCCAGCATATCTTCTCAAATGAAAGTTTCTCCATTCGTAATCAAAATATACATACGCTTTAAAACAAGAAGCGCCAACCTGTATAAAACGGTGTCAATAAAGAAAAATTAGCTGAAATGACTAATTAGAATTATCGTTACTGTATTATCTTTAAGTTCTAGTTTCATTCCGCATGTGTGGTTTGAGGAAGATGAATAATCTAGATTAATTCCTATATCGCCGTAAAAATTCAGGGAATAGGAATAAATATCGAGGCAGCTTTATTTTTTGAATTATGTACTATTATTTCTTCATTACATATAACCATTTGTCATTTCGTTTTTTTGTGCTATACTGTTTTATTATTTATTTCGAATAGATATCCCCGGTTTTTCAGTTTGTGAAGATTCCACAGCCCGATAAGTTATTTACACTAAAAGTAATCAAAAACTATTGCACACTGTTGGTACGTTCTATAATGCTCCTGTTTCTTTAGGGTTCTCGCGCGATTTTTTAAATTGTAAATTATGGTATTTTATTTCCTCCTTCGGCAGCTGATAGTGGGCACGAGCAAATCGCACTGCTAATGACTACTTCACATTAGGTCTTTAGCGCTTTTTATTTAGCTGCGCACATAATTAAATAAAAGGTATAAAATTAAGTGATTATTAGATGGAGATATTTTGCTTGTTGATCACGAAAAGTCCTTAAATATTGTCTGGAAATTTAACTCGGCAACCAAGTCATGTCGCATATTTTCATAAAAATATTTAAACCGCATCAACTTTAACGTTATTTAAATAATATCTATTCGTTAATGAAAAAGTAACGGACGGCAAGGTAGTGACTGTACGCTGTACCTATGCTTCCAACAATACAGTGAGTAGCGAGAGGGGTCCCAGACTTCGAACTTCCGCATAAAAAAATTAAACAAGCAAACACCGGCAAGTCGTAAAAATGTTAGCGGACTCGCCCACCTCCAACGCGAAATTACGCAAAACAAAGGAAGGAAGGCGCACTCATCGTTTTTTCCTCGTTATTTACGCTTCTACTCCCGAGCAGGAAACGCCGCAGTTTGGAATACGCGAAAAGGGTCGCCCCGTCATTTGGCGAAAGTCGCATTTCGCGGCGTTTTTTGAATCCATTCTCTGGACGTGAAGTGAATCGGCGCAGAGAGAGAGAGAGAGAGCTGGAAGGGGCGAAGAGGATAGTGAGGAGAAAAAGAGAGACCGTGCAGGTGGAGGAGGGACTGGAATAAGAGGGAGGGAAGGGGGACGGGTTGGGGGAGGTAGGAAGGGGAGAGGTGTAGGGAACCAAGCGATGCGTGACAAGGGTGAAGGCGGAGAATATCCGTAAGGCTTCTCGAAAGCCTCAGCCGAGTCCCGATTGGTCGCATCGTACATAGTGTGTACGTTTGGAAATTTATTCGCGACATAAATTGTCATTGGATGTTGTTTTGAACTTTAATGCACCTCATGCAGTCTTTTCTCGTGTATGTGGCAGGAAGTGGTTTCAAAGGCTCTGGTAGTTGTTTTTATAGCTCTTTGGCTAACAGGACAATAACTGCCGTGCAAACTTGTTACATGAAAAATTATCTGTCCACTGAATACGATATTTTTCTTGGCCATTAATTGCGTTAACGTAAAACAGCATTTGCCTAATCCTTCGCCTCTTTCGGCGTAAAAAGAAGCGACACCCACCTCCTACTGTCCAATGGACGCCAATAAGAGTCTTATGCAGGGCTGTAGTGGAGGGTATACGGCGTATACCACCGTATACCCTCTGCTTTTTTCGAATGAATAGGGTATGTATATCCTCTGCTTTTAAAAAAACTGGGTAAGACTCACCTTCGAAGTTTTATTTCCGTATACGGTATACCCTTTTTCCTTTTTTTGCGACAACAGCACTGGTCCTATGTTAGTTTTGACGTGGTTTTGATTACCTTGACGGGAGTCAGACATGTCTTTGTAGAAAAAATACGACGGTTCATTTATTGTAATTTTTAATGATCGTATGCCCCTCCCGTGTGTGGATTATTTCCGTTAAAGTGGCGTTTTCATCGCTGAATTTAAACTAATAAGTATCCTTTTGGGTTGGTATTTTTTACACCGTTACCTTGCAGAACGATTTGCGTAACATTTATCTAGTGCCACTCGTATATATTATAAGTTTCACCATAATATGCTATTGGTAACTATCAAAAAGTGAAAAAACTTGATTTAATAAAATGGAGATTTCAATGCCACTGCATATTATGACATAAACCAAACGCTGCTTCACATACAAACACTAATATATATGGATAAAAGAAGTTTTCATGGGCATTCTTTAATGCATAATACTTATTATCGATTAATGGAAATTACTTGAAAGGGGAGGAATAAATGATGAATAACTCCGTAGCATCAGCGCCTTTGTATTGTATACAATTGTCTCGAAAAGGCTTTGTTATTTACATCGACGAAGGTGGATTTTATATCATCTGTAGAGACCGCTGAGGTATTTATAGACTCGGAATCCTGTTATGTAAATCTTATGGCGGGATTTCGCCGTGGAAAAAGGTAAACATATCGGCGATCCGATTACCTTTTTCGTATAACCATTCCATCCGAATTTATTCAAGAATTCCGGTGAAAAAAATTCGTTTCGGATAGCTTTGGTGAAAAAGTTGCCCATCTCTGTTAAAGTCAAGTAAAAATGGGTTTTCATGTTCATTTTAGTTGCTTAATGTATTACTAAAATGTATATCCGGCTGTAAATACGCAATCAAAAATTAAACAACACTAATTAATTAATTGAGACGAGTAAACGAACAATCTCTTGGTTATAACTTACAGTATTTCACACTTTAATTCCAACTTTGAACGTTATCTATAATAATGTCTCATCTTCTTGGAAACTTAGTGAAATTTTTCTTGATTATACCCAGTTCTAGTATGAAGGATTAATTGCTTCCTGCATTAGTAATAAATTCATTGTAAACTAATTAATCATCCTATATTCGCAAATTAATCCAACATATTATGAAAATGCGCATCACACAAAAATCAGGCGTCTATGCGATGAATGACAATTAGGTCATGCTTTCAGTTGTATTCCGTCCGCTAGATTACATAATAGTAGTAATATTCTTCTTGGCAATCGATTTTCAGAGATTATTATTAATTAGTCAGATGGGTATATGGCTTTAGAGTCCAGAGAAGTGCTCCATCTCGTGAGTTACATCGGACGCTGATCGTCAATAAACAGGATCGGCGGACTCAACCAGGCCTTGTCCCTTTTATCCTTCAAAATAATCCTCTTTTATACCTCCGTGCGCCTCTGTCCTGTTGGGGGAGTGAGGGGAGAATGAAGAGTCGAGGAGTACTCTGTCTTTGGGAGTCAGTTTTCTAGTATCTTTACGTCGAAACGGTCTCAACCTTGCCGTAGTGAAATTTCATTCTTCTGTTACGGATGTCAATCTACTACCCAAAACAAATGAAATTCCGCTGGTGCAAAGTGTCCCCTCAAGAGGATCATTGGTACGATCAATGTATGTATTTAAAATATAAACATTTCGAACATTTGCACATTTCTACGTTTGAGGGGTCGCTTAGATTACTTTGTATAAGACGAAGAAAATCTCCGGTAGGTTGTGATAAAATTGCAGGCCGATACGTACTTCGGTTACGAAGTAACCCTCCTCAGTGCCGGAAATTTGAGAGTGAACACATACTTGTGAAGAGAAGAGAATTTTCTTCGTCTTATACATTCAAAGCAGCCATTGGTAGCTCACATTTGCTTTTCATTAGATTACTTTGATAAAAGTTGTGTATTACTTGCTGGTCTATGGTGTCGGAGTAGTGAAGCAAAACATTTTGTAAAATATATTCCTTAGAACCTTTCATCAACGTAGATGAAGTTCTTGTAGCTTATACTTAAGGTGTGTCGCAAGTATCTGAGCTTATTTTATGCTTACTTCATCATGTATGTACGCCACCGGCATTTTATAAGATCTCTAGTGTGAATTCTTTCAGTCTGAAAGTCGTTACTACGTGATGTTGAATAAATGTAAACAGATTTGCTCATGAAATTTATGTATGCGTAATTTAAGAAGGTGGATATTATATTAATGATTTAAGATAAGTAAGAATGTTGGATTAGGAGGATTAATCTTTGACAAAATTTTTTTGGTATTCAATGTTGCGATTTTAGCACACGTTGCAAAACATTTTATAATAAAACTTTTTAGTCTAATCTCTTGTATAGATCACTTATCTCCTTCTTGCTGTTAGTATACATTGCAAATATAAATTGTTTAAATGAAGAATTTTTGAAATGCACGTGCCAGTGATGCATATAAAATTTGACAGTTTTTTGGCGACATCCCTCAGATAAATTTGTCTTAATGCTGAACCACACCATGCGTGTCTATTTCTCTACATTTTATATATCTCATCGATTAACAGTTATTTGTAAATAAAATAAGACCTCGTTAATACAGAATGCTTCTTTATAAGGTGTGCTTCAGTCCTCTGCGAAAAAATAGGTTTATATTGCTCCTAGTCAGGGGCGGACCCATAAACTTCCCAAGGGAGGGATGATTGCCCAAATTATCACTCCTCCCTCTTGATTCCGCCTCTGCCGACAACCATACATTTTGAAAATCCTTACCCCCATCAGAATCTTTCTTTCCCTTGTCATACAGACTTAATCTTCGGTGTAGTAACAATGAATGTTGCTCGGAATGAATTTAAGAAGGCACCCTGGGGAGCGATGAGGTCGTCCAAGGGGTGGACGATCGTCCCCCTCCCCCTTGGATCTGCCACTGCTCCTGGTAACCGCCTTGTTATTGCAATCTTCGTCGTAACATAACGTGAAAATTTAAGTCCCTTGAAGTTTGTACTAAGGAGGTTATACTGCAATACAAAATCTCGACATCGTCAATTTAGTTGTCATCGTTGATGCGAAAACCTACCCGAGTAAACCGGTACATTAACCGAGAAACGTAATCACTCTTAGTATCTGTTCCATTTTTAACATGATTTCTTTTACGATCCTTTGATTCCGCTTCTGTCCTAAATCGGCCGATTCTTCCTTTTCTTTTATTCCCTCCCACTTTTTTCTCCTCCCTCTCTCCCACTCCCTCTCTCCCACTCCCTCTAACTCGCTCTCTCCCCCTTTTTCACTATCCCACGATCACTGGCCTCTTGGAAAGAACGTGGGAAAGCAACCCCTCCATCCATCCCTTTCTCTCTTTCTCTCCTTCCTTTCTCCCCCTCTTCCTCCCTCCCCTCCTTCCTCCCACCCCTCCTTCCTCTCTCCCCTCCCTCCCACTGCGTGCAACCGTACCACTCCTTCCTCCCATCTCGATTCGCACAAGTCCGATCGAATTCGTCACAGTTTCCCACAGTATTCGGTCAAGTCGGAATCGATTTTTTTCACGGGTCGGTCGACATATTCTTTTTGTATTTTTTTAATCGTGAACTTTTTTAATTTCTCTGAATCGACCTATTTTCCCACGGCTTATGTCAAAGGTTTGGCCATGATGGATCTATTTTTGAGAATTTTCACTACAATGATGGATGTGTTTTTTTTTAGATTGAACTTGAAAAATATCCGTGTGACTCCGATCAATGTTTGAACGTGTAATATTCTTTAAGCATTTAGAGGTGTGCTAACACCAGCCCACGCCGGTGTTTTGTGTGCCTGAAAATGTATAATGGGCTCATTTTATGAGTTATAACTAATGGTTCATGCAGAAAACGCATGAATTATGGATAAAGGCGTTTTCAAGATCATTTTAGTGTCGTAAAAATAAATTTACGCCCTGTTTTTGAGCGGTATTTCAAGTAGAGCAGCACGCTGTATAAAAAAGGAAAATTATTAAGATTGGAAGTGGAGAGAATCGGTTGGTTTCTGAAAAGCTCAGATGATGGAAGAAAGAAAGAGAAAAATTATTTTCTTCAGAAGTTTGGAAAAAAGAAATATTCCAGTGATTTTGGCATAATTTTATTTTTCAGGCATCTCGTTATTTTAGTCGTTTATGCGATTCTTATTCACTTTTAATATTTTCTGTAATTTTCCGGAAAAATAAGTCGCGCAAACATTTTCCATCCCATAAAAAAATTTCTTTGGAGATTTCGTTTCTCTGAATCTTTTTCGCTGATACTGGCGGGTATGAAAATGAATTCTTAAATTGCCCTACTCCTTTATAAAACATCTCGTTATTCCTTCCGGCCATCATTCCAATTCTCGTTCCTTTTTCACTTCCTGTGACCTCACCTCCATCGAGGGTATTTTTTTAGTCCCTTTGCCAACTTCTGAACAAAAAAGTTTCATTTAGCGAGACGAGCAGGGTGTAAAAAAACTCGCGTCACATTTTTCTCTTCGTTTTCCACGGAGCCCTCGTCATCTCCTCTCGAGTGCTTCTGTCCCAGCCGCTCCCGAGTTATCTTTCCGGCGGAAATTTTCGCGCTGTCATTTCATGAGGGACTTTTAAATAACTTTCATATTTTATAACGTACGTACGTAAGTGGATAGACTATTCTAGATGATTATTTTTCCTGAATGACGCGAACTTCCGGTCGAAAAACGCTCATTAAGAGTCTTCGATTGCGCAAGGGAAATGTGATTGGGTCACTAGCGGTTATTCATTAGAATCGATTTTTAAAATTAGGGTCGCAGATTATTGAGTTCCTCTCTCTTTTTCTCCTAAGCTAGATATAGAAGGAGATTGCAATAAACATTACAGGGATCTGAACATTTATTAATTTTCCATATTGAAACGCATAGAATAGTGAATAGTGTCGTTAAATCGTGTCACTCCGAATATTTTGTTACAATGAGTCAATTTATAATGATTCCAGTTTTATTAAAATTGCCTTTACAGTGCTCTTCAATACTTCATTACTTATTTCAGGTAAAACCTGACGAGTTCATCTAATCACATCACACGTAGTTGAAATTCACAGTGATCTTATTATGAGACAGAAACTCGAAAACAATGTCTCATTCATATCCAAAGCCAATCTCGAGATTTTTTGTGAACCCGGATCTTCCCAGATGAATCTACATGAGTCGATCTAGTTTTGGTATAATGGAGGTCACGGACACTATAGAGCAGAAAAACGCACGAGTACATCCACGCCGTCTGCACATGCATCAGGTCAGGATCTCGTTTGGTGAATGTATCGCCATGTCGACGGAGGTGATCCTTTTGTGTCCTCCTTCAAACAATTAAAATTTTTAACAATGGAGCATAATCGAGGTCGAAATCCTATCCCTTCGCCCTTGTTAGCTCCTACTAAGTGGATGATGTCTCGCCGTTATTGGACTTGAAATGAAATATCGAGACGGTGACGTAGCTGCCGTGCGACGGATTGCTCCATAAACCCTTCTATTGGATCAAATTAAGAGCGATGCTCAGCCCAATACTCTGCACTAGCCTCTGATATGTGCTTAGTTTTATGAGTATCCAATGGCCACTGTGTTGCGCGGTGCACATGATGCATCCTAATAGGTTTTTAGCGAAGCGATGAATGACAAAGTGTGGTGAAATGAAAGCAAAACGGAGTACAATGATTATTCTTTATTTTTTGCAGTGAAAATTCTTTCGAAAATAAAATTAATTCAGGTTTCCTTCATACGCGATTGGCATGTTTTCTTTCTCCTCTGTGTCGACATGAAATTATAACGTTTTTAGTTATTTTTGGCATGTGATGCATCGCTGAAGCGTAACATTTGCTTCAGGTAACATAGTATAAATTATTTTCAGGATTTTTAGTTAGATTCTTCATTTTATGAGGTTTTTACTTTACAATCCAACAAAACTTCTTTTTCCGAAGAATATTTTGGGACATTTAAGTACAGAATTGAATTGCTTTCTAAATCGCGTATTATTTAAATGTTTACTTTAATTTCTTTTATTTACATTAAGAGACGATCTCGAACAGCTTTTAATTGAACGGTTTGAGAGTCATACAAACCTCTATTATATATTGTCCTTAAGGGCGTTTAATTTTAATTCAGATGTGCAAAACTTGAATGAATTTGTGGCTTTACTAAACGTTATTATTTATCTTTTAGCCGCCACTTCATAAAAATGAATAATATCATAGAAGAATCAAATATATTTAATTTATTTCTTATATTTCTAATGATTAATCGTATTTTTCCAGATTTCTGTTTCGTCCCTAATGCTCTAGTAAGGCATGAGGTTTCTCACTGTTAGCAGTGAAGAAGAGTTTAATTTGTTGTTTGTCTATCGAATTTAGCCGCAGATAATTTTCCTGGAAAATCAGATTAATTGTGATTTATAATTATGATTGATATTCTATCACTTTTGTTAGGGACGAGCTATAGTTCATTTCAATCTTGCCACATTTCATTAAGCCATGGCTCCAGAAAACTTACCAAACATAAAAAAGTCAATCTTCAGGTTGTTGGCTCGATATTTATTTTCTCCTCGTGTCTCGAATGTACTTTTACAGCCACCTTTCATTTATCCGTATGGATTATCATAAATCGATTACTTTTCGGAGCAGGAAGGGGCGAAAGGACCTCTCACCAACGCGGAGAAAAATTGAACGATGACGCAAATTTGTTTTCTTCCCTTTCAAAAAAAACAATACATCCTCTAAGAAATTTAAAGTGAGTTACGGATGATAAACCCCGAGCCGTGGATCGCGCTGCCAAAACTTTCACTATGTTGACCCCGTCGAAACACACGAAAGGCTTCTTCTGGAAATTACACTCCAAAGGCGCATCGACGTCATTCGCGATTTTTCGAAAATAGGGCGACGGAATGATGGGTATATTACAAGGGAGGAATATTTATTAGGAGCGATAAATAATACCTGACACTTTTCATCTTTTATCGAAAAGTTATATTTTAAATCTATACAATTGTTTTACGAAAACTGTGCAAGTCACTATAAACTAGCGAATGTGGGTCGCCGTGGCGATTATTAAACGCTCTCATTAAAGCCTTTTCAATCGCGTTCATTCGCTTACTTGGGAAAAATACTCTCTCTCGGTCAAGGAGATAATTCTGCGGTCAATTCACAAGCCCATGGACATCAATTGTGGCAACTATACCGTAGTGAATCAAATAATGGCCTAGGGTAGTTTGCAGATGGTGGGAGGCAGGTGCATTGTTGCCAAGTCTCGTCGAGGGCGGAATGATGTTCCCATATTAATTAGGCCCTTTTTCTCTTGGCATGCAAACTGGTCATTTCTAATTCGTCACCATAGTGGATATTTTGTGGGGTTATAGAAGACCTATGTGACCTCATCCCGTCGCTTTACAGAGCAGTTTAGGGAATTCAATTCTATATATGTGTGTGTGTTCCTAAAATTTTTGGTATTTTTGTTTCTGCTCTGTGGTGACACAACTATATTTCTCTAACTGCACAGAGCAGAACGTTCTTGTGAAAGAGTATCATTGAGAGAAAAATTGAAATACACTGATTTAATATGCGTTCCCTTTTATCTGCATGTTAGCTTACAAATTTCCAAGATCGCAGCAAATATTTATATCTATCTTATATATTATCAACTGAACTATACGTCATATAATATGTTTTGATAGAATTTAAAAATTCTTTCTACCGCCAAGAAGTTGATAAGCTAAAACTTGATTGAAAAATGAATAATTAAGGAATTAAATATCAATCTCCCCTCATTACTGGAGCCTACTTCAATCAGTCAACCGTCAGAAATTCGTCATTGACGTTTTGATATTTAAAGAAAATTTGGAGGGTCATTTTAACCGGATTTTCTAAACTGCTTCGTTATTTTTTTTTAATATGGCTACTTCAATCATCAGTCAGAAAATCATCGTCAAAACAAAATTATTTTTGAAGTTTTGATATTTAAAACCAATTTAGATGGGTTATTTTAATCGATTTTCTAAAATGTTTCGTTATTTAAAAATATATATTTAAATTGTTATTTAAGGCGCATGTCGAAACACCGATTGCCCTGATCTCAAAACAGCTACTTTGACATGCAAGCAAGCAGGCTAATAACCTCTCACTCCTTACGAAACTTCCCGTCTCAGAGCGGACAACGCGATCGGAGCTACTAAAACCTTCTTATAGATCGAATGCGTTCCCCCGATCGAACCTTAGGTAGATGATCTGGCCTCTACGTGGCTGCGTGGATGTGTGTTTAGTTGTGTGCCTCTCTCGTCGTCTCCTCCAAGAACAGCCTTTCCTTTCACCTACGCACTCTCTTTCTCTCTCTCTCTCTCCCTCCCTCCCTTTGCCCACTCACTCCTCTCTTCCTATCTTCTCCCTTTATATTAATTTCTCCTTTATCATCTTCTCATCCTCTAATACAGGGATCTCAAACTTGGTCGTGCGTGGGCCGCATGATGGCAATACACAAAACCGAGGGCCGCATTAATGCACCGTACCAAATCCGCTGTCCGCATTACTTGTTAAAAACATTCTTCTATATCCCAACTGTGTAGGGTGTTTTAAACAAGAACAAACATTAAATAATAAGCACTTAAATAAAGAACTTTTAGAATCTACATTCTGTGAATCGCCACTGAAGAGGGCTGCATTGTAGCTGAAATGTGCATCTTGTTTTTCATAACCTTGTTGTGACTATTGGAGATACCTGAGATAAGTACTTTTTTCAATATTTGACATTTAAGTGCTTGTTATTTCAGTTGTTTTCAGCCATAAGACGAGTTCGATAATTATCTAACGAATATTAGGAATAAACATTGCACTGCAGATATTTTGGAAGTATTGATTTTATATGTTTTCAAGAATTAAAAAAATACGATTGAGACAGTACGTTAATTTGTTAAATAACAAATCAAATTTTCCAAGATTTTTAAGAATCGCGACTCGCGTTTACACCCCCATTTTTTTAAATATCGATGCTTCTGTTCATTTTTTGTGCATTTGGTTAGCGTCCCATACTGTTGTTCCTCGGAAACATCCACTGCGAGAAATTATGACGACATCGCGGTTTGAGGCAATCGACACCAGGTGGCAGTGCGGTCGGGATGAAAAATCCGGTTTGGGCCGAATCCATAGCCCACGGGCAATAATAGTTTTGGAAACCCATTTCGTTAGAAAGACGATCCCCACACCCTTTAACGTTGAAGGCAGAACTTTGTGTCGCTTCTTTTATTTGCGGAATAACCTCTTTCTCAATTTTTGAAAAAGTCCATTTTGGTCACACTTGAATTCGTCGTCCTTTGGTTTTTTCCCCGGAGCACTCGAAAGGTAGATGATTTACGACAAAAATTGAAATCCAGATAGGTATTCTTAACACAAAAGAATAGAAACCGGCGATCGATACTGAATAACGCATTTCGATGTTTTTCACGTTTCGATCGCTCGATAAAATGACTTCTCTTAATTTTTTTCGTGATGGTCCTATCAATTTGGTGTAATCTCGAAGATAGATCCGCTGTGGAGATCAAAGAGTTTTAGTTGTAGGTTCGTTCCCCGAGCAACGATGGGACGTGAATAAAACAGATATACTAACAATGGGACATTCGGATCCCTCTCTCTCTCTCTGAGCGGAATACAAAACTTATTTTTATATCCGATGTCGTACGTGACGAGTGTCTTGAGATTGATGGACTTTCGTTCATTGTGTGAGCTCGGGAGATTTAAAAAAAATATCGATCGTTATTTTCTCGAAAGAGACTCTCGAATTTGGGAATAAGAACAGCCTCAGAGGGCGATATTGAAGGAGCGTAGCGGAAAGACTAAGCCGGAATACGTAGTTTCTTTTTTGAATCGGGAACGATAGCTTTGTAAATCGCTAAAAGAAAGCTCAAAGGTCGCGTTAAATATTCTAAAATTTTGCGTTTTCTTGTGCTGCTATCTGAAGAGAAAGATTTAAATAGACTACTGAAAAAATCCCTCCTTTTTGCTTTTAAAAAAAGTAAAAATGCATTAAACTCCCGTTTAGCTGGTGTCCACAGGAGTTGCGTATTTTCCGGTTAAGGGAAATTGCCGGCTGAGCGAAAATTTGGTTATCTAACAATCAGAAGTAGGATTAATGGGCGCTAACCGCATAAAAATAGATTCATTTCACAGAATTTTCTTATATTTTTCTCTTATGATTATATATATATATATATATATATATATATATATATATATATATATATATATATATATATATATATATATAGACCCCCAGCAGCTCGCCAACCTGAAGTCATCTTATCGGTGAGTGCTCACTGGGCTTCCCTATCCCAACAAATTCTTGCCATATATATATATATATATATATATATATATATATATATATATATATATACACCGTATAAGTCGACCTTTGAAGATAAAAAATTCCGAAAACTTAAGGTCGACTTATACGCCGAATATAAAATTTGACCCTTAAATGACAGATTAAAATCATTGATATTTACGAAAACATTTAATTTTACGGCCTAGGTGATCGCTATTTTGAATCAGTTGCTCCATTGTTTACATATTCTATCATTTATTTTAGAAGATTTAAGATAACTATTTTTAATAGTTAATAAAAATTAAAATTTTAACTTTTGTTTTTATTACTGAATCTCAAAAATATAAATGATCTACTTGCAATTACAGAAACGATCTTTCTTAAATTAAACAAATGATTTAATAATTCAAAAATTGACACTGCATGTTTTTGAAAAGGTTACATTTAGGTTTTAAAAACAATAAAATTCCCCGTATTCTTCAGTCGAAGTTTTTTTAGCGAAATAATATATATATATATATATATATATATATATATATATATATATATATATATATATATATATATATATATATAATTTTTACTCTAAATAATGTCATTAACGCTTGAGTCGATGCCTAGCCGATGAGGGAGCTAAAGAATATCCCGGAATCATAAATGCTGAAGGTACGAGCACTTGAGCTGAAATTGTATCCCTAAATTGAGAAATGTTATAAGTAGAGCCCGGAAGTCAGGCACTATAAAATGTTAAAATAGGCAGGCAAAATGGCACAATAAAATAGGAAAATACGCACTAAAAAGGCATTTATTTTAACCAAAATATTACTATTATATGGAGTTCATATTTATTTATTTAGTTTCAAAAACAGCACAGAGGAGTAGGTATAACATTCCAATAAAATGTGATTGCGACCGCTATTGATAACGTTTTCAAATTATGAACTGTTACATGAGACGGAATGTTTTTTTTATTTTCAAATTAAAAACTCGGACTTCTGTGAGGATATGTTTTGGAAGTGAAAAGGATCTCTCTACAACCATGGAAGTGACGGGCCTATTTATAGCAAACTAGAAGAGGAAGAGGGGGAAAAAGAATTGGAATATTAGAGAATATAAAGCAGGAATATAGTACCTATATAAGTATAAAACCTGTCGTCGGACAGCAGCATGATGATGATGAAATCTGCGGGACTCGCCTCAATTTCTGCGCTACTGTCCCCTTCTAGAATCTCCTCAATTATTTTAAATTTATCCAAATCTTTGTTGGCGCACAACACTTTTTCACACTTGTTTGTAAAACTACACCATTTTCATCTGGAGCACTGCACATTTCACCTTCAGTGGAATAACCAACGTCTCCTCCCTTTTTTCAAGTAATGTAATGGCGTCTGGCAAATTTGAGAAGTAGGCTGCAATGTATGCCAAGACGTGGCTGACAGACTTATTTTCCAGGAGTTCTTTGACGATACGTATGGAGTAGGCGTCTTCTTCATCGAAAATGTTGACAACTTCTTTTATATTTTCAAGATTGGCATCCGGCCATAGAAGATTCAATGCTATGGTGAAAAGTTGAGCGATTGTTGAGCCATTTGCGTTTTCCAAAACTTTTGACGTGAGTAAATAAATTTTTTATGCCTGATTAACCTCCATGGTTCCTTTTATGACGTTTGCAACGAACCTTTCCACAGAGTCGGTAGTCTCGTCGATAGAGATCCAAATTTTCTTGTCTCCAACATTATCTGTGGTATTTTGGATAACACAGCTGTACGCTTTATCTAAATAAGTTTTCCTCTATGTTGACTCACTTGGAATCTCTTTGTTCGTATACTTTTCCAAAAATCCTTTAAAAGAACTGTTTTCTAATTTCCATAAAAGAATTCCAGCTTCGACAAAAAATTTACACAAGCTGAAGAAAAACTCCGACTGCCTAGAAGAAGCTGAACAAAACAATGGTAAAATGGTCGTCTTCTTACTACCGTCAGTCGTCTTATCGGCAGCAGCTTAATGTTTCTTCGAATTCACCGGCTTTTCACCAAGTTTACAAAAAAGCACTGAAACGTCAGTCGAGAAAATATCAACACCAAACTCCTTAATGAAATTGTTCAGTCTTTGCTTCGTGAAAACACTCACTTTAGGCATTGTGGCCACTAGAATCGAAGTGTAACGTTTACCACACAAACAATTTGTTAAAAAACGACTGTTATGAACTGTTTGAAAGCCAAAAGACAACTAAGGGATGCTAGGAGTGAAAGGGAGGGTTTATTAGCCCTTCCCGAGCCATGGGCTTCCCAAGTGAACTCAGGTCAATAGCAGTGGTCGGATTAAGATAAAGGCATAGCTGCGCCAATGATCAGAATTTTATGTGATACCGAACCCAGGGTGGGTAAGAACCGTCCTTGCAGAGTCAAACAAAACAGTATAGTGGCCAAATTTAAGAGATTTGGCAGAAAGGAATGACATTTGGCAAAAAAATTGAGTTAAATAGGAAAAAATAGGCGTTTTTGGATAAAAAAGGCATATTTGGAAAAAAATTTAAATAGGCAAAAATAAGGCATTTATGGCTTTTTGCCTGAGCTTCCGGGCTTTAATTATAAGCTTCACGTTTCTTTTAACTCGAATCACGCACTGTTTTGAATCCTCTTTTGCCGCTTACGATCAGCGTTTAAGGGAGCTTTTAGTGTAATATAGCATTCTTGTGATAAAAGATACTGCAAGATTGTTTTTTTGGTCATAACGATAGGTAATATCTATGAAAATGCGGCTTAAATGTTTTAAGGGAATCCAATTACTAAATGACGATTTTCAAGTAACTAATTTTGAGCTGTTGAAAGACTTCACTGAAAGTTGCTAACGCAAAATTCTGGTCAAGTTTTGTATGCATTTCAAAGACGCGCGGTAGATCTCTTCGTTTTTTAGCCTACTTTCCAAAAAATAGTCTTATGAGATAGCCTTGGTGTCCGTGTGTGTGTGAATGTGTGTGTCCCCCACTAACATCTTCTTAATGAATGAACCGATTTCAACTAAATTTAGTACATAGAATTTGCACATAAATTAATGACCAAAATGACATATTTGGACAGGATCGACTGAGCAGGGGTGCCACAATTGCAAAGTTAACATTTCGATAATTATGAATTTGGAAGGAATTGGCTCAACCGATTTCAACGAAATTTCGTATGCAACATAAAATAATAAATTCAAGATGTTTAGTACAGATATAGAAAGCAGGGCTGCCACAAGGAATTAAAAAAATGTTTTTGGACGTATTTGTGTTGAACTGTCAACATCAATTTTAACCAAATTTAATACTTATAATACACACATATATACAAAACCATATTAGCATATTTAAACCGAATCAGCCAAACGGGTGCCACTATTATAAATTAAACTCTTTCAGTAATGAAGGATTTGGAAGAAATTGGCTGAACGGATTTCAAAGAAATTTCGTTTTTAGGGCGAGCATAGAATGAGAAAACGAGATGAATATGTTTAGAACGGATCAAAAAAGCAGAGCTACCACAATAAAAGGAATAATAATTTTCTGATTTCACAGTAAATATCGTACATTAGTATAAGATTATACTATGGCGAATTTGACGAAAATCACTTCTTTACCACGGGCAACCTGTGTACACCCCTACTTGTTATGTATTAACATTGTATTGGAAGGAAAGTAGGCGAATTAGTTCTTTTCAGAACTACTTTTTATATAATTAAAAAGTACCTAGGAGAATTTTGCGTGAGTGCGCTTTTAATGTTAATTTTAGCAATCTAATCTCACTGACATCCAATGGCGGATACAAAAACGGGATAACAGGGTAATACCCCCTAATAGAAATGATCAATCTTCATTAAAATATTATCTCAATCAATAATTAATATTTTTCAAATATCTAAGCAGCGTATAATATACGCTGTATACTTATTACAAAGGGATGGTATTATTTTGCATAAATAGGTGTCAGTAAATATACTTGTTTTCTTGTTATCCCTAAGCTTTGCACCTAGGCCCGTCCCTGCTGCCAGCAATAGCGTCTTAAATCATCTCGCAGCCATTATCTCTGCGCACCGAATGTTAGAACATTTTTCCACGTTTTCCAACCCAAAGAACCAAGAGAAAATTTCGCCTCCATCTTATTGTCACCGAGACCTTCGTTCCTTATAAAAACATCCTCTCGCAAATTGCGTTACGGCGGGGCAGATCATAAGAGTAAGGCAATTTAAAGGGAGAACGGGTCAACGCGGCATCCCTCGCGTTGCGTCACCGCCATCATTTCGATGCTCCGTTGTCCCTCGACGCTGAAATTGATTCGGCCTCTCCTTATCGACGTTGCAATAGCAACCGGTCGTTAAGTTTTTTAGGCGAAATCGAGTTCCTCGATAACCGTGTATCTTTTTTCCGCCCGGTAATTGCGTTTTTGATGGTGCGATTACCCGCGGCGTATTATTTATTCTCCGTGGTTACGGGAGGCAATGCCGTAGGCGGCAACGGAGGCTACTCATTAAGGAAACAACGTCTCGGTCTGCGTGGATTTTTTTTCTCTTTGATGAGGGTCTGATTACTTTAAGAGTCAGCAATGTTGTTATGTTTAATGTCACTCAATTTCGGAACCCTTATCACTCGAACTGGAGAATTATCCGGCGGTGTCATACGAGAAGAATTTCGGAGGACTTTTTTTTCCGAAATCATTTTTAAAGACTTTTCCAGAGTGTCTATGTTAAAAAAAATGGTGGTTCGCTGGAAAATCTAAGGCTACTTTAAAAGCGGAGCAAACACATTATCGGTATCTTTCGTTAGTCAAGTTTTTACTTAAATTTCATTAAGCTTTTAAATAACGAAAAATTATATTTATGGTATATTTCAGTATATTTGTTTTGTCTATATTTACCTTGCGTGAGACGATGCGATTTGTTCACATCGTATCACGCTAGGTAAGGCGTAGAAAAACCTTTGTGGATATGCTATCAATAAAATATTTGGGAAAAATCTGATTTCGTCACCCCATGACTTTCTCTATACCTGTAATATTTCTAAAAATTCCAAATAGGTTGAATGATAATAAATATTTAAAGGATCTGTGAGAAAGTTCAAAGACTTAACAAAGGGCTGAAATAACTGGAATCGTAGCCTTCTAATAATGGATATAGCCTCGAAACTCCAACAATTAAGCATAAAAGGAGCGTTACTCAGATGTAATTAGGCGTAAAGTGTTTACAAAAGTTTCTTCCAGGTGGTGTGGTGGTGACAGCTAAAAAATATAATTTAAAAAATATCTCTTAAACAATGCATTATATGGGAAAATGTTTCAAACAAAAGTTGTAGAACCTTAAATTTTCGACAACTTTTATTCCAGTAAGTTTTTACATTGATGAAGTTTTAAAGCAAATATTTGAAAGAAACTGATGTGACAAGAGTAAACCCACTTCCAGTTGACCGATTTTAACCAAAAACTAATCAACACTTGTCCCTTTAATAAAAATGCCAAATAAAACATTTCGCGTTGATCAAATTGATAGTTTTGAGTTAGAGCGCCCACAAATTTTCTATTACCCCGACTTCTTCGAGAAAATGGTCAAAACGTGTTCAAGGGATCTCAAAACATGTATTTTCGTTGAAATCTCGGAAAGGAATTTTTCACGCAAACAATACTTTCTCCTATGGAGAAGGTAAAACAGTACAACTAGTTAATAAATTGATCGATTTTTACTAAAGGTTTACTGAATTGCCGTCGGGATATCCTTGAAGATACACATGCAATTAACTCAATTTAATTTGCGGATCGATAGTGTCACATATAATATTTTTGTTTTAAATGATACTGTTCCTGAGCCGCTCATACGTAATTAAATGTTTAAGACATTTTAACAATATTTAAAAAAATAGACGCTTATTTTTTATTCATCGCCTCATGAAATTTCGTAGTAGCTCGTATGTTCTCCTCCTTGGCATAAAGGCTTTGTATCGGTTATGTTTGTCAGACTGTTTCTCTCTCTCCATAACTTTGAAATACTTTCCACGTGCTGTTATTGATTTTCGTGCAAGCAAGCCGAACCCGCGCTATCTCACCATATGGATGGCCGTTGCTCTCAAGATTCTAAAGATAAAAATATCTTTTTTATTAAGGGTCATTCTCTTATCGGTTGCCTTGTTATCGTCCATGCGATTCGGAAGGTTAGGCACTTTCGCTTTCTTCTGACCCGCCTTTGTTTTAGTTTCTTACTAGGAGATGGACAATTCGGTGGAAGTTGTAAAAATAAAAACTTCTCCAAACAGCGATAAAAATACTTACGAGAGTGCCCTAGATTCTGCGAATGAGACTTATATAGACAGGAAGTTAAAATCGAGAAACTATTTTGGTTTTCTCACAGATCAATCTCTATATTTAGTGAAATGTTTTGGCTAATTATGTTTTTACTATCGCAGGGTATGTTAGGAGTGTGAGGTATCGATTTGTTGTCAGAGATGAAATTTTTAATTTCACACTCGTTAGGACAATGGGAATGTAAGAATGCAGTTCTTTATTTCTACGCCCAATCTTTAATTCCAGTGATGGCAATTCATATTAAGCCTGCATACCAAAAAAGGTAAAAATAATATTACAATACTACTCTCTCGCACCAATGGATCTATTTTTATTTATGTATTTGATTCCTCCATCTATCTGGTTGAAATTAAAGGAAATTTTGAAATAAAATATAGAGATCTGTTGGCATTAAGAAAAAAATTAAAGAGCATTTCACAAATTGAATTTGCGTTTCTCAAACGATCCGTGAAAGCTTGTCTTTAATACAAAATTGTTCTTCCTCTAACTTATCTTTTCTCTCGGAAAAGTGCTAAGTAAATATTTCAAATGTCTCTCTTGCTGCTCGGTTACACTCACTTTGAAAGTTCAGAATCTGGAAGGACGCGTGACATTAAATTGCAAGAAGACGGAGGCGCGCCAAGCAAATTCGTCTCGCGTGTAATCTTGGTCGCGGGTGCCATATACTTCAAATTCCTGCTTTAGTCCTACGATTGACTTATTAGTATAATACGCTTGTAATATTAGCATGCTTTTGAGATGATACATGAGTTGATAAAAAAAATTTTGTTAGATTTTTATGAAATAATGACGTTATTGAATTAATTGAGCTTAATAATCTTCTTATCCAAGCTTAAGCACTTAAGCATGCAAAATTAAAATTATTATCTTCTTAGGTATCTCCAATAGACATAACGTTATGAAAATTAGATGCGCATTTCGCCTACGATACCGGACTGAATTCGTCTTTAGCGGCGATTCATCGAAAATAGATTCTAAAAAAGAAATGTACATATTTTTTTCGATATTTGATATTCGGGTGCTTGAATATGATTTAAGCCATAAGACAAGCTCCGTCATTCTCTAGAAAATCTTCTTATTAATTAAATAATTTAATAAAAACTGCACTATCACGAAATTATCTTCTAAACTCATTTTAAGCCATTGCACCTTAGGTTATTAAAAAGTAACCAATAATTCCTTTTTGGCGTACCCTTTTTCAATTTTGGATCAATTCCTAATTCACTATGACCCCATAATCAACCCAATAATGCTCCTGCTCATAGAGCCGACATTTGAAGGACATTTGAGTAGGTATGCTAACTTTGCAAGACCTTCGCGAGGGCGCATGCGACAATATTTGTAGCCACTCATTTCTGCGTCCGCGGCAAAGTTGAACGAACCTATAAAAAAAAGAACCGCTACGTATTGTCGAGGGAACATGGATAATTCGGGTTATTAAAGGAACCTTTTTTCCGATACCATGTCGACCCTTGTCGACTCGTGCAGGATCCGTGACGACGTTATCCAATCTCTGGAACCTTATTCCTTTGTGTGTGTGTGACTTTTCGACCGCGTCCCATGTAAAGGACCTCCATCTGTCCGCGGTGCGCCATGACAGCGTTATTTCTCTTTTTTTATTCATTATTTTTCTCACGTGAAGATTCGGATCTCCCATTGTTGCATTTCGAGGCGTCGCATTATTCATGTCCATTGTCCGACCATTTCGAGAAACTCTTATCGCGTCCCGTTATGTCTTTCCAGAGGACCGGACACTCAATCTTCCACTTTCTGTGTTCTCATTGGACGCGATACGGAACACCCACGTGGAGGAAAAATGAGAAAAAAATAGATTTGGAATGCCCTTGAAGAAAAGTTTTGAATTTATGTCTTCTCGTTTTGCTATTAAAGCACAACTTTGTCTGTAGGGTTTTAACCGGTGTGTTCATATTTTATTTGATAATTTAAAATAAAATAAAAAACATTTCTCATAATTCATTCCTAAAACTGAAAACAATCGTAAGAGCGTGTCATCTTGAAACCGTCTCTGTAGAAACCTATTAATAAAATCTGAACCCGATTTGTGGAAAATTCCTATTGTAATATTCTTTTCAAGTAGGCAATCTAATTTTTATTTTTTCGCTCCGTCTGTACAATCGTTTAAATTAAAATAGCTAGTACCTAAACGGTATAAGATAAAAGATTGAACTCTGCAGAGCGTATATGATCTATGATGCCATTTATTACGCTGACAATTTATTTGGAGAAATCGGTGGTCGGCAGGGGGTGCCTTCAAAATTTTCAAACTAAGATACTGAGAAAATGGTTACAGAAAAAAATTGACCTTTTAGTTAATAACTGTATCAATTACCTTATGTCATATAATTATATTACCAAAAATTACAAGAAATTTTAAATTTACAATTATAAATAAACCTCAATACGCAAAACGCGATTTTTTATACTGCGTCACTAAATGAAGCTCTCATCTTTTTTTTGCTTTTCTTACTATTGTTCAGTTCAAACAAATCACCCGAGGTATCTAAAAGAAAACCACTCCATTAATATAATTGAAGAAGCCTTTTTGTGAACTTGTCTCGCTGATTATTTAGAAACAAGATTCACGGCGGATGGCCATGACTTGGGTGATTTTTCCTTCCGCATCGGAGACAAATAAAAGACGCACGAGTCTTCATTTACAAGCGTGAAAATATCACGGAAATCAAAAGATACGCCATAGAGAGAGAGAGAGATTATAAACTTCGAGCCGAGGAAAAAGAAGCGGCCGCAAAAATAAATCCCATCCGTTCCGAGTCACTCGGCGGTAATTGGAAAGGAGTTCATTAAGCGATCCCGTTCCGTCCCAGCATCCGCGAGAGAAGTAATTCCATTAATACGTTTCCCGATGCATGCGATTCTTTTCTCGAATGTTTTCTAACGAGGGAGAACGAACGCGAACATCCCGTTCCGTCCGAACGACCCTTTCCTTCGTCACCTTCTTACTTTTTTAAAGAGCGTCGAATCGATCGCTCGCCATGACGACGGGGACAGTTGCGCAGCGTCATTCGTGTAGCATGTGTTTTATTCGCGGAGGTAGTCGCGTGACGCATGTTTATACCCGCGTGCGCGCGAGTGTGTTGCGTGAGAGTGAGTACACAACTTCTGTTCGTATCCGTAAGTGTGAAAAGGGTGTGTGCGAGAGAGGCGGATACTTATCTCCACGGGATCTTTTATGCGTTCTTCGCACGCGTCGGGCGAAGTGTACGCATGGAAGGGAGGTCGTGTCCGTCATTATTTCCGCATATTTTGTCTCGTGAACAATTTGACCGATTGTCGTGAGATTCGGTGTGGGGGTCATACACTAAAATTTGTCGGATGAATTTCATTTTGGCCTATATCGATCCATTATAACATGTCCTTCACATAAGGGTGTTAATGAAGTTTTACGATCGGTAAATGTACAGTTTATAGGTGGGTATCGCCAGAAGATCGCAAACTGCTCGGTAGTTTGGGACTTCTTGACTGGTACAGCTTGGACGTTTTAGCTGTTGAGGTTGTAGGTATATATAGTTGAAACCCCCACGTATAAATGCAGGCGCAATCATGGCGATAGTGTACGTTTCATCGATTGCAGAAGAGAGCGATATCGAGGCTCGTTTTTTTACCTAAGGCGATCATAGATCATAACGGAGAACCTACAAGAGGAAATCGCTAGGGACATTTTGGTGTGATCCATCCGCTGCCATCGACCTGCTGAAGTTGGCGTAAAAGCGGGGGTGCTGATAAATCGAGGTATATGCTTGCTCCATGTAATCATAAGATGGAATCTCTGTTCAGGACGATTCATGGCCGGTATGCATAGGGCGACGCAAAGTCGGGGTCTGACTGTACTGTCGATTTAGAATTAGATTTCATTTTTAAAATCATGAATCCGTTAATCTTTGCTCTTCCTTTTCACTATAGTAATAAATAACGCATCTGAAGTCTCCGTGTGCTCCATCACGACGTACACCTTTCCAGACTTTTCTTTTTTTTTGCCTCCTTGCAGATTGCTTCGTAATAGCAATCTCCCCGCAAAAAAGACACTCCCTACCTCCTCTCATGAAACGTCTCGAGGCGTGATCGAGTCGACTTTAATTAAAGGTGCGGGAGGCGAATTATCTCCGAAGATCGAGAACAACTCGTGTGCGCGGAAAGGAGAGGGGGTGGGAGTGGTAGAGGTGATGGCGGGTGGGTGACGGTATATTTCGCGCCTAATTTCTCGCTTCGTTATCGCTCTGAGCCAACGTGTTTTTCTGCGCCCCGGGCGAGGAAGGGGCACGGAAGGGAAGGGGGGACGGTCACGGGGGAAGGTTGGAGGGTGGTATAAGATGCGGGGGAAGAGGGGTTTCGAATGGGGAGGAATTTTGCCGCGTCCGAAAAAGAAATCACGTCATCGGAATTTTTTTAAATTTTTAATCTACTCATCGTGCCTGGAGGACGTGACGATAAATTGGGAGGAAACACCGGACGGAATTGCGTTTTCAGAGTAGCTTTTTTGGTTCGGTTCAGACGGTCTAGTGCAGGGGTCTCAAACTTGCGGTCCCCGTAGTACATACAAATCTGCGGCCCGCGAAGTAAGTTAGTTTACACTAGACGGCCAAAATTCGAATGGATTACTCATAAAATATTTTATGTAAATCTAAGAAATGCTCATTCGGATTTATAAAAATGTTGCACAGGTATTTTACAACTAAGTATGTTCTTCCTGCTGCCAGAGTATGTTTTGCGTGTCAAAAAGAACCTAATCTTCGAGGCAGAATTTTTGTAATGAATGGGTTTAAGGCCGCATAATGGGGTTGGGGCGATTTCTTCCTTGTACATAGATATTGGAAATGCATGAAAACATTTAGAGAGTACTAAGGAACTAACACACTGCTTTGCTGTAAGGTTTTCTAGTCCTTATATACATAACTCTTGTGTTTCAGCAATGAAAAAAATTCTTTAAAATGAATAGCAGAAGGGGAAGAGTACGTCCAAATTGGGGATAGGTCAGTTTTTTTATGAAATTACTTTACTTCTTTTGATTCGTATGCAATACATAGTAATATATTTTTAATAATAAGAAAATAAACTGTTATACCTGAAAAATAACGGTTAATTGTCATTATTTGCAGGAGCCACAACGAATTACCATAGTAAAGGAATGATAGAAAATTGAAGCATTTGTCTGGAAAATGACATCTAAATTTTATCCCATGCATAATGTTTTGCGCATATGTATAAACGCTTAAATTGGTGTGGCCTACCTTGAACCTTGAAAACACCTGCGTGTGCGGGTTCATGTATCAATTAAATGTGCGATTTTTTCTTTATATTTATTTGTTTTCACTTCTCTTTTAGCCAAATCACAAGTTTTTAAGGCCTCGTATTTTTTATATTTTAAAGTATTCAGTATCATGCGATCTGTTCCGTAATTTCATCGTCTTCGTTGAACGTTTTCCTTCGCAGTCAGAGGTGGTTCTATAAATAAGCCTCTTGCACACTAGAGGTTGATGTCACCTGCGATGCGTAGCGTGGAATGGAAGGGAAGAGCGCTAAAACGTTATACCGGGGTTCCAATAGAGGAAAGAACGTAATATTGAAATTTTCATATGCGACCAGGTACAATAAACGACCAAGATAATCCACACACGAATGAGAGCCGGTTTGAATTTCTTAGAATTTTCTCTATTTTCTAAGACGAATATCCTGCGTTTCCCTATCCCGTGTGCTTTATGACCTTTCTTCATTTAATCTTCATCTGTCTCTTCAGCGCTAACAATTTCTCCTGGCCCGTAGACGTATCATGAGACTCGCTTTATTAATCTTGGTGATGTCTCCTATTTTCTTTAGCGTGTAATCCTTCTCTGATTTCTTCCCATACATTTCTTATGTTCACACGCAATGTTTTTTATGTAAAAAATGTATAAGAGTAATTAGATTGCCTTAATTGAACCTTTGGCCATGTGGCTCCTTTTCTTGTAAGAATATCGGTGGAGGAAATTCATGTACAATTGGAGAATTTGGGACGGGTGTCAATTAAGTTTGTAAAGAATATTTGTGGAGAAACCCTAATTGCGGTTACTCTAAAGCAAGAGGTTTTCGTCGTTCCTATTCGAACGGAGCAAACACGTGTTCGGCAGTGACACATGTAAAAAAGTCGAAAGCCGAAAGACCCCAAACTCCTGTAAGCAGCGTGAATTTATGAATGGGTTTCATAAACGAGCATGGATCTTTGACTTGATATTTACTTTAAATTGTTTCTTTGGCTTATGGTTACTTTTGTATTTAGAACTTTTATTTTCCGTAATTTAAAAAATTAAGTCATCGAGAGAGGAAAACGTCGCGGTTAGCGGACGGAGAGGGAAATGGAAATCGAGCGCAACGCAACGGTCGCATTTCAGCGCATCCCCGACAGTTGCGGGTGAACCGTATTCGTCTGCCTCCTGTTCGATTAAAGCGGCGATTACATTTCGTTTTGATAAATAACATTTCTTATCTCTTTTTTTGCAGCGTCAATGCCTTAGAATGTCATCTCTCAATTTACGGATTAATCGATCGATCGCGCTTAAAGATCCATTTCTGGAGAACTGTGGGGCGAGAGTTCGAAAGTGAAATGGCAGGGATGGAAATAGCTTCTCTTAATTGCAGGAGGCGACGGGGACAAGAAGAGTTTCTTGGCTTCGTTTTTTATATCGGCAAAAATGTATCCGATCGATACCTCTCGAACGATAGGGTTGCCATACACGCGACCGGATCTGCCCCTGACACGATCCAAACTGCATATTTATTATCGACTCGGGCTTGTTAGGCATTCTTTTTTTAGCATATTTCTTTCCTTAAAGGGTGGCATTATACGCGTTGCATACTCTCCCTTTTACTTCGAATGGTAAAAGCAAGTATTGATGTTTTTGTTGTATCCTTTGTCTGTCTTACAAGGTTAAGAGAAACTCTACATGATTATAACTTTTAGAATGGTAAATTTAACGAGCTTTGAAAAATAATAGATGCATTTCGTTATAGATGATTAGCAAAACAATAAATATTGTTATATTTCTTTACATATCTTGTTTCGTACACGTAAGAAAAACGGAAAAAAAAATAAAAAATGAGTACTAGTACTACATTTATAATATTACTAGTGTATTTTCCGTCAAAAATGGCGTGTATGCATGAATAAAGTATTAAGTTAAAGTTGAAGCACTTCCTGTACTCCCTCCGTCTCCCACTTAAAAAACGTAGTCATCTATCTTTATCTATCTTAGCGTGACGGAATTACAAACGTGGCTCATTATTTGTGTAGATATTTTAGTAAAAATTTAACCCACAACTAATCAAGTGCGCTCAAGGTTGCATAAGCTCAAGGATACATAATTGGATCTTTAATATTGCTTATATCGCTGCTTTTTTCACATGAATATCGATATTTGAAATTAAAGAACCTAATAATCACTCATAGTTAAAATAGGATGTTATATCAAAATCTTCAAGGATTAATTCGTATTCTTCATATTGTTGACTTCATTTTGATGTAACGTTAATTTTAGAAGACACAGGCTTACTTTGCTATATAAATCCTGTGGCCTAGGCAACACGCTGAAAGGCATTTATTGCAAAATCACCGAGATTGGATGCAAAAAAATCGTCGTCAATTACATTCTGAAAAAAAAACTTTTGTTGGCGTAATTCAAATCATTCTATCCGATTTTATTCCGTCTCATATTTCGGGTAGTAGACATCGATAAGTGGTCTTGCCTTTCGGCCAAGTGCCTGCCATGCGGTGAGAGATCTCTCTCAGGTCATTCCCTTCCGCGTATCCGGATGTTAGAGGAATGAAGGTTGAGGAGAAGGTGGGAGAGAGAGAATGAGAGGTACGGGTTGTCAGAATAGGGCTCGGTGAGAAGGAAAGAGGTTAATATTTGCGGACATATTTCAAGCGCACCAAAATGTCGGTAAATATAGAGATTTTGGCGTTTAATGAGCCTATGGTTAACACAATGAGAGATGGAAATAGGTTTACTTAAAATTTTATTTCATCGCGTTTCGCGTTATAATTAAAATATTCTACTCCTGTCTTTTTCAATTTTTATGCCTGCGAAGTTTTTGTTCATATTTACGTGGTCCTTCTTTAGAATTCTCCCCAATAGAGTTTTGATGGTTCAAAGATTTTTGGTTTTTTAAATGTAGTCGGTAAGCTTCTAAGATTTTAGTTTTGACGCTGCGTGAAAAAGTTTTACTTGTTCTGGAAGGTGGAGATAAAAACAAATACATATATTTACTGATACATATTTATATAACATAGTAAAGCCTCATTATAATAAATATACAGTGTTTACTACACACTAAATATTTGCAAAATAATACTGGATTACCTAGAATACAAAAACATGAATTGAAATGATCTATTGATAAGGTTTGGCTATCTCCCTTAGTGGGAGGGGAGTTAATTACCGCACTATCCCCATCTTTGTAATTGTCATTAAGTTGAAGAAATCTGATGTGGCCACCACATGACTTTCTCCATATCTGTAATATTTCTAAAAATTCCAAATAGGTTACATAATAATAAATATTTTAAGAAACTGCGAGAAAAGGTTAGACTTTACAAAGAACAGAAATAAACTCAAACCATAGCTTTCTGATATTGGATATAGCCACAAAGCTCCAACAATTAAGAAAAGAAAAAGGAGCGTTACTAAGACGTAACCAAGCGTCAATTGTTAACAATAGTCGTCGGTAGGTGGCGTGGTGGGGGCAGCTAAGAATATAAGATATCTCTTCAACAATGCATTATATGAAAAATGTTTCAAACAAAACTTTTAGAGAATTAAATTTCCTATAACTTGTATTCCAATACATTTTTACATTTATCTAATATTAAAGCAAATATTTCAAAATAACGGATAAGTGACAAGAGTAAACACCCACTTTCGATTGACCGATTTTTACCAAAAACTAATCAGTTCTTGTGACTTTTATACAAATGTTAAATATAAAATTTTGCGTTGACCTGATAAATAGTTTTTGAGTTAAAGCACCCACAAAAAACTATCACATACACACACACAGACATCATCGAGAAAATGGTCAAAACGTGTTCAGGAGACCTCAAAACGTGTATTTCCGTTGAGATCTCGAAGTCAATTTTTTTCATGAATACAATACTTTCCCCTATACTACGTATATAGAGAAAGTAAAAAGCGATGAAATGTCTGAATTTGAATGAAATCCTAAGTGCTCCTAGATAGTTCTTGGGAATATTTAAAAAAATGATATATTATTCCGAAGATTATTAAATGACCACATCCCAAATAATTTGCCTTTGTTCGCGTTTCCTCTCTGCTGGGGCTGCTTTGAAAAGGGAGTTTTCATCCTTTTTCTCTCACGACAATATTAGCAGCTTGTCACGAGCCGTTTGGAATCCAGTGCACTTAATTGCCTAAATTTTATCTTCATGGTCCAATATTTATGTTGTATTCTAATTAAAATAGCTGTAGCTACTCCAATAATAATCTTAATTAAGGTAAAAAATCTGTCTTGTGTTCCAAGTAAACGTTATCCTAACGAGATTGTTATCTCGTTTGCACTTTTTGACTTCAATTACAAGAGTTTTCTATATTTTTTGTGGAATCATATAAAATGAAGAGAATTTATATTTATAACTTCCTTCAACACGGTTATATTCATGCATGACTGCTAGAATGTGCATTTTATCTGTATCCCGTAAATGTTTCTTTTAAACTTTTGCGTTGCGGTTTATGGACCGAATATTTTATCGTTAAAAATAATGAATTTCACTACATCTGCGATCGGCTGTGTGTTTGTAAAGAGACGGGCAACGCCCCTTTAGTGTCCTTCGTCCGCGAAAACAGGAAGTGAATCAGACGCCAGACAAAAGCGACGCGAATTTTTGCATCGCGTGAGACGCTCTCGATATGTAGTTTGTCAAAATTATTGCCATTATTTTCGTCGCATGTTGCGAAAACGCCCTATAGATGAGAGCCTTCCACCGAGTGATAAACTTTGAGTGAACGAAGCGAATAAAAGCGGCATCAATTGTGAAAATCATTCACCGAAATTGCTGTTTAAAATCGTGGTAGCGGAAACCACTTTAGGAATGTCACGTGATAAGATTGCTTTATTTTCGAGCAAAAAAGACCACAAGATTTCTGTGTAGTTAATAAACTTTCAGTTTGTCACAAAACCTTAACTTGAGAGTTGTTCCGATGCAATTAGCAGCAATCAAAGTCGATGTTTCATCAAGATAAAATTCTTCGTATTTTTACTTTCTCCATACGCAAAATTGTTTTCGTGAAAAAAAAACAGAATTTGAAATTTAAGCGCAAATACACGTTTAAAGTCTCTTAAATACGTTTGCACTATTTTCTCGATGGTGTGTGATAGGAATTTTGTGGGCGCTGTAACTCAAAAACTAATAATCAAATCTGCACAAAACGTTCTATTTAAGATTTTTATTAAAAAATCAAGGACTGGTTAGATTTTGGTTAAACTTGATCAACCGGTACTGGAGTTTTATTCTTGTCATTTTTCCGTTTTTGCCAAGTATCTCCTTCAAGGCTACACTTATGTAAATATTTGTTATTTTTAAAGTTATAGAAAATATAATTTTCCACAACTTTTGCTTGAATTTGTTTTCATAAATCGGATTGTTTCAGATATATTTAGATTATCTGTCCAAGTTTAGGTTCAGTACATTGAATTTATTATTATGTTTTTATGATAAAATTTTCCAATTGTTGATAGTGGTGCCAACGCCGCCAACGGAAATTTCAATCGCGAATATTTTGAGCAATAATTTGACATTATTATTGCGATGCGCATCAATTTTATCCCTAGCAACCAATTAACATTTTGTTTACTTACCTACTGTTTTTTCAAGGTGAAAATTCTTCCAATGTACTTTTCATCGTGGAATTTATTCAAGCTGTTTAAAAATTAAATAACCAGTGTAATTCCCGATAGTGTTTCTCGAGGACGCTGTTGTCGAGGGCAACTTGTTATTGCAGTCTTATTCATTACTATGTATGGAGAAAGCCATGTGCTCGACACATCGAATTTTCATATTTGAAAACTTCAAGATAGACGTTTTACTCGATCGTTAATGAAAAGTGTCGGGAATATTTATTTCGTCAAATCGGCCCTTAGTAAATGTGCGCTATTCGAGCGTTGATATCACCCGCGATCGAAAGGACCAATGCGAGAGGAAGTGAGCGTACCAAAATGGTGACCGGATGTTTTAGCTTCTGTGAAGGGAACGGCTTCAACAATGCTGCCGTGCTCACCGGACACACTTTCTGACTCTGACGACGGTGTTTTTTCCGGTGCTATTGCATGCAGTTGTTGGAGATGCTATGAATGATTCATTGTGTCACGGGAAAATGCCTTCGTCCCAATTAAATGTTTATGGAGCGTGATCATTAGTTTTCATTTATTTGATCCTCGATCGCTTCAAAATTCTACATATTCTTGATTCGTTTTTAAAATAAATTTGAATCGGTTGGATCTCTCCGAGACATTCAAAACTGCTCGTCTGAATATGGACGAGTTTTTTTATTGGAAGAATTTATAATAATCAGTTTTCAACGTGCAAATATCATACCTTATAAAATATTTTTTGATCTTGTCATACCTAAACTCTCTTTTTAATTGCGGCAAACATTAAATCGGGCCATTCGTTAATGAATGGAAATTTGTCAGTGGAGGAATCGTATTAATGATGTCGTACGTAATGTAAACCGTGGGTTTACCATGCGCGACTTTCAATTGTTGCACGATAAGAATTATTCGCATTCGAGAATGAATGAAATGTTATTGGATAGAAGAAAAACGTACTATTATTAAACCTCTAAATTTGGGATCGTCCATTTATTCTGCCATGAAGTACTTACTTCACTACTCCTGATTACCCGATTGACTTATATGGTTTACGTATTTATTTTGTCATACGTTCGATAAAAAAACGCAAGTAATGATCTCTTTTATTATGAAGAGGAATTATTTCGTTCCCACAGTTTCACAGTATGTCTGTTTACTAAACATATGAAAGAAATTTTCCATAGAATTCGCAGCGTTCTCATAACTTCTTTATAATTACCAATTAACATGGATTATTTTTTCCTCTTCAGCCCTCCCATCTTCCATATTCATTGTGAAATTAAGCTTATCATTATACGTTCGATGTGAATGTTCGACCACTCTCATACTTAGCACGAAAACTATAATAACTGTGTAAATTTCATCCGAAAACAACGCCTGAGGAGTCATCTTAATAATATGTGTTTTGGGGATTAGAACGCGTGAATTAAAAATGTTGCCAATCTCCGAATTAATAAAATAATTTCGCGAGAAGATCGAAAAAACTCCCTTAATTCTACATTCCTATTATAAGCCGTGACTATTCGCTCGGTCAAAATTAAAGTCATGATAATCGCAAGTTTTAAGGAAAATAGGCGTATCAAAGATTAAAGGAAATGCTTTCTGCAATTTTTCGCTGTCTTGACGTTTAATTATTCCAAATCAAGGATTTTTCCATTTTTTCTCGGAAACTAGAATTCTTGGGAAAAAATCTCTCTTTACATTTTAGCATGATTTTTTTTAGCAATGGACGCTCATTCTTTTCACGCATCGGTGATGGGAACGGGTCTAACAATGGCTTAAATAGCGAAATAGCAGAAAATCCAGAAGCTTTTACGTTGTAAAAAACACTTTCAATGGAACCTGCCCAGTTTTTACTATTCGAATGTTATTTTGCCAAGAAATACTTTTGCAGAGTTGACGTTTCTTATTCTAGCAAAGCAGTTAATTGCCAAAGAACAATATAAGACCGTGGAAGATGAATACATATTTTATGGATAGTTTGTCCATTATTCTTAATTGTAATTGAACATGGCAATCTCTTCGGAAACCATTTTTCCTTTGGTCGGAATGGAATTTCGGTTAAATAACGCGAAGTGCTTATCACTGCACTATATAAATAGCCATAATTGTTTTATGTGACTCAAAAAAACAATCGAGCTATTATGGCTGACATTCAGTTGATAATTTACCTAAATTCTATAAGCATAACCATGCGCGGCCCGAGGTATGTTGGCGCCCCGGGCAAGAGACCGCAAATTTTTGTTAATATGCTCAAGAGTTCTATTAATTTTTTCATTATTGCCCCTTAAAATAGTTGACAATGGAAAGTAAAAGGGATTTCATCTAGGTTTCCATATGTTCCACGATATACAATGGTATTCAACATTTATTCATCTTCAGGTAATAATGATCTGGATAGCGTTCCCAATACTTAGGCGCTCCGGTCAGTCGTCCGGTTCCCCGGTACTTTGGACCGGCCCTGACCATAACAAAGGTTTGGAAAACCAGACGTGTGTTGCGACTGAAAATCAAAAGTCACCACTGCTGATTCACCTTCACATCGAAAGTACATATATTCTGAGGTTATTATTTAGAATTTACTACCGGTATTTCGTCGCTGAGGAAGGGTGCTTGGTAGCAAAAACACATGCTTTTTTCAACCTTGTTATGGCTATTGAAGGTACCTATTTATTTTTTTTAAATTCAAAATGTATTTATTTCCGATAGACTTCCAGTTCATTTTATACAGTATTTAGGCATAAGCGTAATCGGAATGACCCTGCTATAGACAGAAGGGCTGGTGCATTTTCCTAGTTGCTCTTCTCCGTTTAACCATGTGGTAGTTCACCTATTTATCAAGAATTTCGTCTTTTATATTCAAGGACGAAAATCAAAAGAAAGAACAAGCCGGGAACGTACAGAAATTTTTGAAATTTTAGCTCACGCAAATGTCACAATTTTGTTTATATGTAAAATTTACCTTCTACGGTAGCTCTTCATTGGCAGTTTTACAAACAAGTGGACTGATAACTATAGTAATTTTATAATGGTGAACTTCTGTTTCAGCGCTTAAAATCGCAACATTTCCTATCGCTTTACCTCCCTTGATATGTCACACAAACCTTCGGATCTGCTTATAAAAGATCAGAGGAGATTGAGCCGCGGCGAGTTACTGTTATAACCAGCGCGGGACTCTTCTTCCGAGGGCCATTTCTCAAAAAGGTTCTCGCCACCCACGGGCTGAGGAATGCCGCTCTTATTTCTCTCTCCGTCGCTTCCTTATCCTCGGCAACTTCTTACAGCCACCTGTGCCGTTTTAGAGGGCCCTCCCAGAGAATAAAAAACAGCCATCCTTTTTTGAAAATACCCTCCTCCCTTCGTGTTGTCGAACCAGCCATCTCCCCCTTACCCTGAACTGTTCCGCTCTCTTCTCCTTGTCGTAATTTCCACACAATGAGGCGTTTTTGGGTGGCGGGGGAGGAATAGAAGAGGGGGGTGGGAGAGTAGGGGGGGTTAGCGAATGAGAGTGGCAGGTGGTAGACGGATGAGTTGGAAAATACTACGTTGTTAGGGACGAGAGAGATGGTTTTCTTTCAGCTCAAGGGTCGGAGTTGGAAGAAAGGGGAAAGCGAATTCTGTGAAAGAAAGAGGTTAAAAGGGGAACGAGGAGGGTGGACATTCAAGGTGCTCTCGGGAAAGGGAAAAAGGTTCCTTCTGAATAAAAGAAGCAACATGGATCTCTTATCAGAGTTGCCACCTTTGCACTTGATCTAACCCGGAGGCTCCGGGTTGAACCCGGAGATGCTGCAACACTATGTTTTGCTTACGGAGAAAATACAAATTCAAACGGTAATTTTTCTTACACTCACCCTGCAATAAAGTCTTTAATGTAACACGCAAATAATCTTTCAAAATAATTCGAGTCCGTAATCATTACCGGCAGCTAAAAGTGAGGGAATTTCCGGTCAACCTAACAAAACATGCAGAGCTGGGGTTGCCAGCTTTCAACCGCGTCGAATTTGTTATTTATGCAATCATACTTAGAGCAACTCGTCATGAGGAGTCTAATATAATAGTTTTTGAACGCGAAATTTTAAATAAATTTTCCTAATCTCACCGACTCGGTGATATTACGACTTAGTACGCATCCCGGAGGTGGGCTGCCCAAACCCGGAGAGGTGGCAACTCCATCTCTCATACGTCGAAAGTGGAGTCGTCGCCCTATGCTACGCTTGCTCCGGGGAGCGGAACGAGACAGGTTGCTTCGTACGCCCTGCCCTCTGTCGGGAGGGAGGAGAGTGAGATGGGAGGGGGGCGTTTTAAGGAGGATGGGGGATGATGGGGATACGAAGGGGGAAACCGGAGGGTAAGACGCGGAGAAGAGGTTGTTGAATCCGTAATGAGCGAAAACAAAAACAAAACGAAGACCGGAAAAAGAGCGTCGGAGTATTACGGGCGTGGAAAAAAAGTTGAAGGCGATCGCGCGATAAGGGCATATTTTTTCCGCGTCTTTTACACGCTCTCCCTCTTTCTCTCTCTCTCTCTCTCTAGAGGGAGCGATTAAGTCGGCTGATTAACAATGCTTATCGACTCGGGTAATGAGGGTTCATTTGCGAGATATTTCCGTTCGTAAAAGGGAGTCGGGGAGGAGAAAATAAAGGAGTACTAAATGAGCGGAAGAGAGATGGTTTCTCGAGGCGAAATGGTCCGCTTAAATAGAGTCGATGGAGTTCACTTCTTGTGCTAAAGAAAATCTGCCCTAGCTTCTTCTTCTCCAGGATAATTAATTCACCTGTTATTTTTTTAGGGAAAAGATACATATACATCCGAGATTCTGGGATCGCCTTTTATTTCCCTCCAACGTTTAACCAACAGAACCACTTAATTGAGTGTACCTGTCCGAATCGATTAAATGCGGAGCCACTCGTCATCGCTGATTTATTTTGTCAAGGAACAGTTGTTTTATATTATCCAAAAAAAATTAATCAGCGAGCTGGACTCATGGCTGGGATCCCATTTGTAATTGAGATAACTCCGCTTGCCTTAAAACGATTGGTGAAAAAACTAATGAAAAGTTGCCTCTCTCAGTGGCATTTTCGTTCTTACTAAAAACAATTTTAAGGTGTCATCACTTTCATTAACTGATATTCTCCATTGATTAAGATATTAATATACGGAAGATGAAATAATAATTCAGTGGCAGTTGAAAACGTATTTCCTAACTACGCGCGCGCGCGCGCGCACGCACGCACACACACACACACATATCATCATAGGTAGTCTGCCCGTAGACAAGTCCGTGATTATTCATGGTTAAACCTGGTTTTCCATATACTCCTATATTCCGCTGTCCTCTTCATATCTTGATAACTCTCTTTCCCTTTCAAATCGTCTATCAGCTGAAATCTTTTCCTACCTCTTTCCCCCTTTCCGTCTAGTTTTCCTTCTAACACGTCTTTAATCATACTCTCTCTCCTCAGGTAATGTCCAACCCAGTTTGCCTGCCTCTTTCTAATAGTATGTATAATCATTAGCCTATCTCTCCTACTCTTCATAGCACTTCATCGTTTTTCTTCCTATCTGTCCTTTTTATCTTCAGCATTCTCCTCCAAGCCCACGTTTCAAAGCTTTCCAAGTATTTGATGTCATTTTTACTTAGCGTCCATGTTTCTGCCCCGTACAAAGTTATACTCCATACATAGCATTTTATGAACTTCTTGCGGATATCTTCCCTTATATTCCCCATAAGTAAGCGTTTCTTTCTTCTGAAAACCGCTTTTGCTTTTCCTATTCTAGTTCTGATCTCATCCGTACATTTTGCTTCTCTTGTTATGATGCTTCCAAGGTATTTATAGTCTGAAACTTGTTCTAAAGGCTTTTTCCCAGTACTTATGTTCAGATTCTCTTCTTTGCCTGATATTCGAATGAACTTGGATTTTTCTGTATTTATTTCCATACCGTATGTTCTACCTGTTATTACTAGTCTTTCTGGATTTCCTCTTCCTTTATATATAAAGCAGAATTTTTTTCAAACTCAGGACCGCGAGCAAGCGAAAGAGACGGTTAACGCTCTGCTATTCTTATTTGAGACGTAATTTGTCCTCCTGTTTTCTAGCATACGATACCTTCATTCTAAAGCCATTAAGTTTCATCTGCCCCAGAAGGAAATTCTCATTTCAGGTCGCTAACGGAGGCATAAGTTACGTTCTTAGTTATTCGCGTGTCTTTGTTTGGGGTTCAGACTTGACCTCTGCCTCCCATCATCGCAACTATTCGCTCGGATGATAATCTCTGGCGCCACGACTTTCCCTGGTAAAATAAAGCAAGATAGAGAAGGGGAAGCGTTTCCCATCTCCAGAGAAAGGTCACACAGTTTTTCCCCCAGATGTTTTAAGCCCGTCTCCAAGTGATTTGAATGAACGTAAATTAAACTTGGATACGTAACAAAATAACGTAGGTATCGGTTGTGAAATTGCGCGGCGTTAAACGCGAATGTATTTAATGATGTTTGCATGGAGAATGTAGGCATTGAGACTCAATTCCAGAGCGTCATGGTTTAATAAACAATACTCATATAAATATTAACTATATGATAAAGAGTTGTCAATCAACGCAGATGTTTTAAGCATCCCTTAATAAGTTTCCCGTCTTTTTTATAGCGGTTTTTAAATGTTACAACTATTTACCGACATTCTCCGAGGCGTTTAGATGTATGCGCAAACTGTTTTTTTCTTTTAACTCTTATAAAGACTGCTAAGGTATATTTTCACTGCAGACTTATCCGAAATATAAATGGAATTGAAGACAGTATTTTAAGACGCTTCCACCATAGAGAAACAAACTTATTATAAAATCATCGTTATATGCCCAATAGTGGCTGTTTATGGATTAAACTTAAACATATAAAATACAAGCGCGAGTAAACTTTTGCGTGGCGAAGGTGGCGAATTCCGCCGTTACACGGTAACTCGTTATGAAAGGAAAACGCGAGACTAAATTATTGTTTCAGTCCTTCAAAACATTCCAAAGATACAATAGGCTAATAATAGGAATTTTATAGGACATAATTTTCTCTCAAGAGCATTGACCGTTCCGTGCCCCGAACGCGTGAACGACATTGAAATAGCCACGCTTAATGGTTTCCCATTCACAACGGCACTCTAGGATAGACAAGGTCGAGGTAAAGAGCTGTCGTTGAGGAAGAGCAAGATCAGATCATGACGTATGCCCTTTGAAAAGTATATCCACAGTACGCCCACACTGTACCCCGCAGCGTCATTTAACGTTCTCATTGCGTCATACTTTACACCGGGTGCTCAGCTGAGGGTAGGAAAAGTTTGGTATTTTCATAACACTGCACACGTCACGGCAGCGTTGCTATGACGACGAAGGTAGCGGGAGAGTCCTCAAAAATTCCTTCTAACCCACGTGCGTACGACTCCTTGCTTTCGCGGCCTCATCGCTAGCTTCGTTCGTTGCTCGCAGTTTAGTATCTCGCGTGACGTCCATTGTGTTCGCTACTTGCCCCGCACTGTGGCGGCATCTGAGAGCCAAGATAGAAACTAAATGCAGGAGTATCTCTTGGGAGTGGGTGTTTATTTTTCCCGCTAAAGTCAAGTACCCGAGAGTCTCATGTGTAACGCGCACTCGTGCATAACGCGCATCACACTCCGAGCCCATGCTCCCCGAGTTCCCAAATTCCCATGTATAACGCGCACTCGTCCATAACATGAAGCATTAACCATGGATTTGTTCCATTAAATTGTTTTTTTATTATTATTACACATGCCAACTTTTAAATATGACCATGCATCTATTTAAAAATATATTATCACCTCATGAAAGAGCACCGAGGACCACAGTGATTCTTCGTCCGATGAAACGAAGGCATGCCAATTGAAAGAGAGTTCCCGGATTCATTTGTTAACGTTCTCAATGAAATCGATTGGAATTGTGAGACTGAATCTAAGGATTTTGACGCGTAATTTTCTTTTGCTAATAAACTATTTTTGAGTAAAGATTTTCTCTTAAAAGTATATTCCTTTTAGATAACTCGCCGTATATACGAATTATTCTGGTAATATTATTCTTCATGTTTTCGGGCAGAACAAAAGTTCACAAAATGTAAACTTTTAATTGAAGTTATGTTCTATCGGAAGAGCTCATTCTAAATTTCGAAACATAGCATTGCAATGATGTTTGAAATAAAATGTGTATGTATTGCGGACAATTTACGTACATTTTATCGTTAAATGAAAATTAAGCGAAAAACGAGAATATTTTCACATTTAATATATTTCGTTTTTCTGAAATATTTTCATGTGCAGACTAGCAGAGATAGTGCTTTTTTAAAAAAACATCGATTGATGGAAAAGTGCGATTTAAAAGTTTATTCTCCGTGATTTACATATGATTCGCCTCGAAAAATACAGTATGTCTTCTGTTGGATGATTTACATAACAACTTATGTAATTCTGTATCTCGCTGCGAAATTTGCCGGTTTAATGCTCGCAAAACTAGTTTTTCTGTGCACTCAAAATGTTAATCGTGATATTTTTCGACGATTGGATAAATGTTTTTTTTTTCGATTCGTAAACGAAGCTACAAAATTGGTCGGTGTTCTTATAACAATTGATGTTTGGAAAGTAAAACACGTATAGGTTCCGAAAATATCAAGCATAAATTGCCTATTTTTCGTTAAATATTTTATTTTTCAAATAACATCTTCCATATGTATTAATCTCAAGTAGGTCTAAAGTTGAACTGTCGCACTTTATACAATCGAAGATCTTTGTTATCTCTACTGTTTCATTTCTTTTTTGAAAACTTTATCAACTGTGGCCTCCTTCAAGGATCTTTTTTTCCGGAAAATATAACTTAATTTCTGTTTGGCTGTCTAAATCAGCGAAACTCAAAACTTACGTACCTGCGACCCTCTCCTACGGCAGCCAGCCAATATTGTCGCGACTCTTACAATCCCATCCATCTGCCAATAAATATAGAACGTGTTTAGAATATTTAGAGAAAAGCAGGCTTTTATCGATATAAATAATGAAATAAAATTATGAAATGAAAAAAAAATAAAATATGGAAAATTTTACATCCCACAGTTTGGTATCTGCTGCCATAGACGGTTCGTCGTTTTCTAGCTCAGTGTTTTTCAACCTTTTTGCTTTGGCGACACACTTTTTGATGATGATCCATCTCCCGCGACACACAATGAAATGAAAAGTCAATTTTCTTCGTTAAAACATGACAAAAATACTTAAAATTCCTTATTTAACAATAAATCGTCATAAATACAGCAAAAATATAACAAAATGTTTTGTTATGCATAAGAAAGACGACAACTCTCCTTAACAAAATTTACTTTATGTTTAATATAGCCGTTATTAGCATTTTCGGCGACACACCTCCCAGCTCTTCGCGACACATCATTGTGTCGCGATACACCGGTTGAAAATCACTGCGCTAGATATTGATCAGCATCGACCTGATTGAGCTGGTTACCTATGTTTTTCAAACTTTTTGTTTCGAAAAAACACTGGAATATTTAGAAACGAAGATAAAAGAATCTTCTGACACGAGTTTCTATTAACTCGCCAAAAGGTTAATGCACTCATCCCACGAATTTCACGGTTTCGCTTAACACGTCTTCGGTTTAGCACAGCTTCCCTTTGGAGACTACCTCGAATAGCACGGCCCTCAAGTTTGCTTCGGAACGGTTTTCGAGCATTCAAGAAAAGCGAGAAATGATTCAGTTTGACTCAGAAATTATAAGAAAGGATTAAGTAAGTAACGCTGGATACGTTGTAACTAAATTGTTGAAAATTGAGCTGAAGACAAGCCCAGATAATCGCATGTATCCCTATGGGGAAGCCTACTCCACTTTGCACTTTTTAGGTTTACACGGTCATTTACAGGAGCACGCCTACAGTGCAAAGCAAAACAGATGTAAGGATTTTTAGTTGAGCTAAAATACCCTAAAAAAGGAAAATTCTCCAAAAAATTGATTCTGTTATTACCTACTCTTTAATAATCTAGTTCAGGGTGCTCGGACCTTTGGTATTTAGGATCTACCTTTTTACCCCTTTTACCTATTAACGAAATATACCAGCAATACGTAAATTATCAATGATTAATTATAACAGGAGCTTCCCCTTAATGCGGGCCTGCCCGTGCAGTGCTTCCATCGTTTGTCGTCAGCACCATCCCTGCTCCTTTTACGTTCAGAAGCAATTTACCTGAAATACATATGCAGACATTGCAGCATATGATAACAGCCGTACGCCAGAGTTAAAGGTTCAGAGATCTACCTAAAACGAGTTAGTGATCAAAATCTTGAGCACCTCTAATCTAAGTGGATCTGATGGCCATAAAAAGATTATATATGATTGCAAGTGTTTCGATAATTCGATTTTCGAATATTTCGTTTTTTATATCAAACCCCTTATTTTTATTTTATTTAATGGACCTAGGTTTTTTGTTTGTTATTCTACCCAAAGGTTAAATGGAATTAATATTTTGATATGAATTTATAATTTCGGACGTGTATCTAAATTATAGTGGTAATGATGTGAGGTAGCACAAAACGTTTTGCCTTCAACCTCACAAAACACTTATTCCAACTACTTAGAATGTCATATGAATAACATGAAGATACTTTACCGCCATTAATACTCGAATGGAACACGTAAATAACTAGTAGAGAACGATTTATGAATTAAACTCAGCTTATTACAAGGTCTGGAAACGTATTACAAGACTTTCAGCACACATGGAGTTAATCGTTGCAGCTAGGTATTGTACCCGAAGAGAACTACACCCACCATCACTAGGCAATACAATGGAGACAGTACATGTATGGATTACAACTGTCAAACTCCCTCCTTTCGTCAATGTATTCTCTGCCTATCTCATGTATCAAGATCTATTTGCCTTCAAGTCCTATTGTGCTTGAAAAGTTTAACCTAGTGGGGCAAAGATCTTAAGATAAGTTAACCTCTTAAATAAGCGTGGAATAATCTAGAATAAAGCACACCGAAGAATAATAGATAAGAGCGACAACGTGAAAGGACATAAGTCGAGGACTAGATATATAATCATTGAGCACTTTACTTAAATGTGTCACGTAATCGTACACTAAGTTCTTGCTATCCAATAGGATTTAGATCCACGTCTCATATTTGGCGATCAGATGACCGTAATCACCATATGTTAAATCCATCTTGTATAATATTTGCAACATGGTGTAGAATACGTACATCCATTCTTTTAACTTTTCTAATGTACTTTTAATAGCGATAAATTCAAAGCATTGCGAGTTTCAGCTTTATCGTTGTTTATTATAGAAATCATGGAAACAGAATCAAGACTTCAGATATAACAATAGCGTACATTTAAGGATTAGGCAAGTATCTTTAAAAATTTGTATATAAAATGTGGTGCTAGTTTCCGTTTTAATTCATTGCCATTTAGCGAGAATAAAGGAATTCTTGCGCTTCTGCTGTTACCTTTTAATGAATTTGAAAAAGGAAACGAGAAGAAAATCAAAGTTACCACATTCTTTTTGCATTTTTTGCGTTTTAATTTTTCTTGCCGTTATCTAAAAAGCAATATCGATCTTTTTCAACTAACATGATTTTTTCCCCAAATTGCATCCAATCATTACGAAACTTCAATTTTATTACTTTACATCACCTATCAATCACGATATAAAAAACTTTAAGAACGCGACAAGAGAAAATATATTTTACTCCTGTACGCTTTCCAGCTCAATCTAGCTGTCGATAAGTATACAGCTTTTAAAAATAAAAATTGGAATTGACATCGTAAAAACGAATAGATTGTGCGTCTTATGTAATCAATGAACCATTTTGCTCGATAAATCCTAGTAAATAATTCCAAGTGTTCTACTCTGAAAGTTACGTTGCTGTAGACATAATGTTTCAGCCGCAATTTCTGTTTTAACAAGGGCAAGACGGAGGGACATGCTGAAAAAACCAAATGCGCGTATTGGTAAATTGCCACGCCGTGACCATGGACACGGGTAATTTCATCTTACTAGGACTTACGGTTCAGTTAAAATTAAATTTTCAGCGAGGGCGGGCACACGAATGAAACCATAAACAACGCACTAAAAATTGTGCTGAGGATGAGTTTCTTTTCTCATCTAACATCCGTAAAAGTTTTTTCGCTTCGCCGAGGAATGATGCGCGAAAAAAATATTTTTTCCCGCAAAAAACAGCAAAATTGGCGAAAACGCTAGAGGTGGAAAATTAATCTGACAATTCCTATATTTTTTTCTTTGCCTTCATTCTTCAGGTCAGCAGCAGCAGCTGTTGGCTACCCAAGGCGGCGGCTCCGGCGGCGGCACCACACTGGGCCACCAACAGCACCAGGACTCGCTTCTGAGGCGCCACTCGTCCGTGAGCGACGTCCCTCTACCACTCGACAACAACGCCAACGCCGCGGCCATCGCCGCAGCCTCTTGCACCTCCCCCGGCGGCGGAGGGAACGTACTTCGGAAGGTTGCGAGTTTGACTCTGGACAGGGCCACCATAGACCAGAGAATAGCTAAGCCCAAGTTCGTGCCGGAGAAACTAGATTTCCAAATCTACGAGAAGTTCGAAGGTAAGGAAAATTCCTTAAAGACTTATCATCAAAACGGTTTCCATGACACTGTTAGGAATTTCCGCGTTCGTTTATGTATCTGGATGTTTTCCGATGGTTGCTACTTTCGGTTGATTCCGATAGTGTGTGTGTGCGCGCGCGCGCACGTGTGTGTGTATTTGGCTAATCAACCTCTTGGATTATTATAGCCATAACTCCTTCCACACCAAACATAATCATAAGGGAGGAGGGAAACCCGGTGATTCCGATAGTGTTTTGTTGTTTTTTTTCTAATGAAATTCGTACGATGTCGAATCTAGAAATGAGGAATTAAAAATTCTAGGTAGTATTAATATTTTAAATTCTTTTGGTTCTTAATTTGAAGGTTTCTTTGTTTATAAAGTTACCTATGTTTTTGGAAACAAACGAGACGTTAATAATATAATAGAAACAGTACCTAAAAACGATCAGTTTAATTGAAATAATCCAGGCATCTTGGAGTGAACGTGTTTTTTGGCCAATGTTTTCGATTCATCTCGGTTTGTTTTTTTGGTTATATTTGTCAATTCCAGGTGTTAAGGAATGCTCAAATTATATTCTAATCTATTTGATCATGCTTAGAATTTATAATTCAAAGCAGCAGAATATTTGCCATTTTTCATCGGAAATACTTGAGTTAGAATGTACCTGCAATTGAAAGATGACCAATAGCACAGTATGACGTCGAACTATTTGGAAATACGTATTGTTTAACTGCTCTCATTTGAAAATTGAAATCATCGTCTCTGATCTACGAAACTCATTTTGTAAATCATACTTTTTAAAATTTCTTGGATCGATAAATCTTCCTCTTTTTTCATAATTGCTTCTAAGCATGGGGAACATTTCTAAATACTGCCTATTGAATTGTTTGTCATGAAAAGAAGGGGAAGGCGCTGGTCTTGGCTGAGAGCTACATTGACACTAGTGTAATTTTCTTTTATTCAACGTGAATTTGGAATGTAAGTGGCAAAGTTGAAACCAACTAAAATTTGGAGTTGGAAATATTAAGGCTTAAACGCGGACGCTACAGAACTTGAGATGTCCTGTAAAAAAATTTTTATAGAGGATATGATTTTTAGTGCATATATATCAGGGAAAAATTGGCTTAACCGATTTCAACCAAATTTGGTACATAGAATCTTCACGTAAATTCATAACCAAAATGATATATTTTGACCGGATCGACCTAGCAGGGTTGCCACAATTGCAAAATTAAACTTTTCGGAAATAATACATTTGGAAGGAATTGGGCCTAACCGATTTTAACCAAATTCTGCATGAAAGAGGTGTGCAATATAAAATAACAAAATCAAGATGGTTATTATAATATGAAAAGCATGGCTGCCACTATACAAGTAATAATAAATGTTCTTTTTACAAGTATGTGTGGTTAACTATCTCCATCAATTTTAACCAAATATGATATTTATAATGTACACATATACAAAACCATAATAGTATATTTGGTCCGGATCAATCAAACAGGGGTGCCATATTTACAAATTAAACTATTTCTGTAATTATGGATTTGGAAGGAATTGGCTTAACGAATTTCAACTAAATTTTTTATTAAAGATTTGTACAACATACTATAGTAAAATCACGATGTTTAAAGCGGAGCTAAAGAGCAGAACTACCATAGTAAAAAGTAAAATAATATTTCTTTTACACGTGTTTCTGGAGAAATAACCGCAAGGATAATCCAATATGGTATACCTATATCATCTTCATATATATAAATAACCAAAATATCATATTTAAACCGGGTCGACTAAACAGGGTTACCACAATATCATGGTTAGAATTTTTCTGTAATTATGAATTTGGAAGGTATTAGCTGAAACGATTTAAAAAATAAATTTCGTTTGTAGGGCAAGTATAAAATTGCAAAACGAAATGAACATGTGTAGAACGAATCTAAGATGCAGGGCTACCCCAATTCAAAGAAAAATAATTTTTCATTATACAGTCAAACTCGTTTATAACGAGCACGGTTGTAACGAGTTCACGGGTATAGTGAGCAAATGCTACCTCCAAGATAAGTTTACGAGCATTTACATACAAATATTTCACGTATATAACGAGCACGCTTCACGGATATATCGAGCAAACTTTGACCACTTCTCACTGTCTCAAACGCGGTGGCGGTCAGCCCCTTCAATCCTCATAGTGACCCAAGATATGTAACCTTGTGTTCTTGAGTCCAGCCTCTACACCCTATCCCTCGGGGAGGTTAAAGACCGCGGCGTTGTTGTTAAAAAATAATCCCTTCGTCCATACAAAGAATTCCCAACTTGCAGTTACAGCGGAACTCGCGGAGGTCCTTTGTCCTTTCCTCCCAACCCCCAGATCTTTTACAGCCAGGAGGTTGTGTTTGGAAGGGGGTAAGGGCATGTACAATGGCGCCCACCCCCGTAGCTCAGCCGAATGCACCCAACACCCTTTCCCACGTAAAGATGGGAAATCCCACGTTTAATCCGTCTCTTCATTAACTCTTCCTGGAATTGGTATGCTCACAGTTTGCAAAGAAAGTTCGTAGCGTTGATCACGAAAATCAGTTGAGATTTTGCCCTTGAACGAGTAACATGTCCGTACATAAAAGGAAGTGTTTGTCTATTCGCGAAAAGGTTGATATTATTCGAGAGTTAGAACGTGGTAAAAAAATGTTGAAGTGTATAAAAAATTTAATTTGTCGTCGTCTACGGTTTCAACCTTATGGAAAAACAAAGAAGCGATTTTATCTGCACTAGAGAACAACCTAACAACGAACAAGAAAATGAGGAAGTGCGACTTGGGTACTGTTGATCAAGCACTTCTGGAGTGGTTTAAGAGGCAGAGAAATGCTGGTTTCCCCATCAAGGTACAGGCAGATAAATTTGGAAAACAGTTAGGACACGAGAACTTCACATGCAATAACGGGTGGCTTGATCGTTTTAAAAATCGGCATAACATTGTTTATGCGAAAGGTCCTGTCAACAGATTCAAAAACGGCAAGAGAATGGGTGAAAAGTGACTGGGAGGAGTGTTGAAAAGGTTACAGAAAAGAAGACATCTGCAATGCCGACGAAACTGGACTGTTTTACAACATGATGCCTGATGCAACGTTAAATTCAAAGGTGACAAATGTGTTGGTGGCAAAAGACCTAAGAATCGTTTAACAGTTTTAATGTGCGCAAACATAAATGGGACTGACAAAAAAAAACTTTTTGTTATTGGTAAGTCACAAAAGCCACGTTGTTTCAAAAATGTAAAGAAGCTTCCCGTTGAATATGCAGCTAATAAAAAGGCATGGGTGACTTCCAATATTTTTCAGAAATATATAAGTCAGTGGAACAACGAATTACGGAGGAAAAATAGAAACATTCTACTCCTTGTCGATAACTGTCCTGCGCACCCACATATGCAGGAGTTATCAAATGTAAAACTGGTGTTTTGCCTCCAAATGCGACTTCTATTCGGCAGCCAATGGACATGGGGATAATTAATAGTTTTAAATGCCATTTCAAGCGATTTTTTGTTCTACAGTTGATTGAAAGGAGGGAAAGAGGTTTAGATGGCAACGAATCTGTATTGGATGCAATTCATTTGATGACAGATGCATGTTTCACCTACAACGATCATAAACTGTTTTCGAATGTCTGGTTTAATATCGGGAGAATTTTCGATTGATAACCATAACGTTGATGAAGATCAGAATGGCTTAAAGAAAATGGAATTGCGAATTTTGACCATGTAAATGACATTGACAATTTTGTTCATGTTGATGATGATTTGATTACCAGTGGAATTCCTACGGAGAGTGAAATAATAGAGACAGTATAAAGCACAGCAGACAGTGATGAAGACAATGTTGAATGTGTCGAAGACACAATCCTGACTCAGGATGCCGTGGAAACATTAAATGATTTTTTTGAAAACATTGACATTTCCGATGGTGTTTTTAGTGCACTAAGTGTAATAAGAGGAAACTTAAGAGATTTCAAAGTGAAATATATGAAACAGGCTACTATTCAAAGTTATTTTTGTAAAAAGGGGAGTGATTAAGGATGCAGCTGTGAGTAAGTTTTATATGTACGTATGTTTACTTTAAATTTTCTAGTTTATTCTCATTTTTAGGTTTTTTCATAAATTTACTAAATAACCTTTCTGTTTATATATTCACTTTTACTTCTTATGTCTTATTTCACCATACGCATGCATGCTTTTGCCTTCACGGATATTAAGTTTAACGGCTATAACGAGCAAAACTAAACGGTCCCGTGGCGCTCGTTATAGCCGAGTTTGACTGTATGTACATGTATTTGCATAGAACTTTCTGCGCCGATATTTAGACGAAAAGCACTTCTGCACCACGGAATACCCGTGTACATCCCTACCTGTTTAAATAAAACTAAGTGAATTATTAAATATATAGGCGCTAACATATGAGATATAGTGTTTTGCATATTTTCAGTAGGAAATCTAGTGGTTATTTTTGTGTCTTTAAAGGTTGGTCTTTAAATTGTGCTCGAGAGAGCGTGATAGGATAAAAAATGATCCTCGAGTTTTTATTTTTCGCAAACTTGAAGGTTTTTCCGGTATCAAGTCCTAGTTCTTGAATATTTTTGGACATAAAAGGAAGGAATTTTAATACAAGGAAGAATATGCTCAATTATGAAACCGATTGAACCGTGCAGAAACTTAAGTCCGCTTCACGGCCTAACGGTCTTCATACGTTACCACTCCTGTCGCGGATTCCAGGAAAAACTCTTTTGGGCTACAGTACTGCGTCGATCAAATTTAAACTGTCGATTGAGTCATTTATCCTCTCATCTCAATTTAAACTGCCGCTTCCATCGTGGTTTTCCGTTGACTCTTCTAGTATTTTAAAATTAATCCAGCAGAAGCTTCTCGAAAAGTGAGCTGGTTTGTGAGCAAACTCTTAACGCATCAAGTGTTACATAATGTTGTGGATAAGATACTTTATAGGAGGACTAGGGAGATGTCCGTTGAAATTCAACGGGAAAGGTTTTTGTAAAATAAAAATTGAACAAATAAATATACCTTGACTTTCTTTGGATGGCAAGAAAACAAACTTTCTTTCTTTCTTTTAGGCATTCGTTGTTTCAAGTCTCGAATTCCTACGATGATTCTAAGTAGGTACCTAATTTTAATATGCGAATGATTAATGGTCTACATTCAAATGTATTCCTTCTCGTAAATAAAGTAACGAATGTTGTTTACATTGGTTGCTATGAAAATAATTTCTCTCTCCTCTCTCTGTAGTACAAATTGTAATAGCATTCAAAGCACGCTTTCATCCATAAGGATTGAAATAACAATAGGATTTCGAGGTTTAACAATGCAATTGGTTGGCAAGGAAACATCCCAATTAAATGCCGAGATTTCACCAAAATATGTGAATTAAATGTTTAACATGAGAAATTTCGAACTGTAGGTGGGAAGAGATGAACAAAATAAAAAACTTTTTTTCTTTAAAATGATCTAGATCTGAAGATCATAGGTTAATTCTTTCTAATTTAGATCTCAAAAAGAATAAAAGCTTGCAAGTCAAAATGTCGATTTTTACGTGTTATCATATGGGAAATAGAAATGCCTAACTCGGAGTCGAACCTAGGACTTTTTTGAGATTTATTTTCGTCATCATCTTACAATATTTAAATCAATCATTCCTGCAAAATATCAAAAATGTATCTCGTTCCATTATCGAGTTATTCGCATTTTTATAGCGTGACAGAGGGAGCCACAAAGGGACCAAGGGACAAAGGGACAGAAGTTGCCTTTTATTATTGTTATTATATTGTTTTAATTATAAATCATTTGGTCTTTAGTTGTGGTGCGAGGGCTTAAGTACATTTCATGTTTTTTATTATAACGGTATAATTAACGTTGTGACTCGTTATTTTTCAAAATTAATGAAAAAAGAACTTCACAAAATTTGTGAAAAGCTCATATACCATTGTAAAACCTCATATTCGATTCATTTTATTTATCAAGATAAAAGAAATGTGTTTAGCTGTATCAGAGCCGGTACAAGAGATAGGCGAGCGAGGCATCTGCCTAGGGCGCAGCACACTTAGGGGCGCAGCAAATTACAATTTGAAAATTTGGCTCGTGTTAAAACGCTGGTACCACATTGAAAACTGACCGCTGATCAGACCTCACGACGGTCATTAACTCGGATTAGCCGTTCGAAACTCGAGGATTCGTCCCGAAACCGAGATCAGGTACCTGCCCCCTGCCGCTGGAGTACATATTTTCCCGGGGAACTTCCTGTAATTCGTTTTAGGGGAAATTATCACCAACCAATCACTCAGTCTAGACGTTGCTATTCTCGTGTGCGGTGCAATGCGTTGATCCCGGAAGAGTGTTGGACCGAGACGTAACGAGTCTAAGTAACGAGTTAATGAGGATGTAATCGTTCTCCAGTTTTACGACCACTTGTTCGTTAAAGGCCGCCATAAGGGTTTGCGCCCGGTCAGGTAGCGTGACTTCGGCGTTCGGATCAAAGGTTCGACACCTCCCGAGGGGGAAAATTGGAAATATTTTAATTTTAATAGCACTTCGTGCAGCATTAGGTGAGCGCGACGCGAATACAGTTTTTCCTCTCTTTATGCGAGTTCGCTATATGCGAAAGAGATGAGAGTGGAGAGGATATTGTAGAGTGGAGGTGAGACGGAGATTTCGTGCGATACTGTTTGAGCATACTTAGAAGTATTGTCTCTTTGCCTGTGGAACTTGGGTTGGGCCAAGACAACCCTCCAGCACTTTAAACCTCCACTATTGTGTCCACCACTTGCGCTCTTCTGCTTCCTTTTGTTGGCGAGTATAATTTACAGTGTTGATTGTCTTAAGTTTGTATTTAGCGCATAAGAATTTGTTATGGAGCGTAAGAAGAGCGTCTTTGAGGGGAGTTAGGATTGCTTGTGAAACGCATCCCTATATTTTACATGTAAATATGGGTCTGTTTATGTGAATTCGCTTTATGCGTCACTTTCCTGGAACGCAATCCCCGCGTAAAGAGAGGGAAACCTGTATATTAAACCTGAGATCATCTTGGTCTTTATGATGCTCATACATCTAATATCCCTTTAGAACTTATTTAATTAAAAAAGGCTTTATGTGGCCGCGAAAATCTTGCACAGTGATTAGGTACATGTTCCTCTTAAATTATTTTTGAAACAGCCATTTTTAACTGTTATTTTTTCTATAGTTATTTTTTAGGGTTTTGAACTCAGTGCCTTTAAGTTTGTTTTTTCGTTTTAATTGTAGGAAGATATGAATATAATTCTTTAAGGAAGTGCTTCTATTTTGCTCATATATGATTCGACGTACATATCTGCCCAGAAGAGCGGTTAGGTGATAGTTACAAATGCATGTTTTCGCTCATGAGGTTATCAGGGATCACTATAGGAGATCCAACACTACGAGGATATCGGCGATAATTTGGTGCCATGCAACCCTAACACCTACCCATATGATGGATCGTAGAGAATATTATATTTAGATTAAGGTCTATTAGTAGAATCGTACACTTGTAAAGGATACAGTGGCATTCGAAACTTTTTTCTGAGACAGTTCATTTGTTTCGGTTGCTCACCTGATAATATTTTTTCGAAAATAGGTGTTAAAACAGTTCTCTTTAGGCTTTCGAGCTGAAAAATATTGCTGCGAACTTTTCCTAGAGACAGAACTTAGATTATCGTAACAAAGTTGGTCATGGCATTTTTACTTTCTCCATATAGGGGAAAGTATTGTATTCATGAAAAAAATCGACTTCGAATTTTCAACGGAAATACACGTTTTGAGGTCCCCTGAACACGTTTTGACCATTTATTTTCTCGATGATGTCTGTATGTGAGTGTATGTGATAGCTTTTTGTGGGTGCTTTAACTCAAAAACTATTTATCAGGTCAACGCGAAATTTTATATTTAACATTTGTATAAAAGTTACAATAACTGATTAGTTTTTGGTAAAAATCGGTCAATCGAAAGTGAGTGTTTACTTCTGTCACTTATCCGTTATTTGAAATATTTGCTTTAATATTTGATAAATGTAAAAATGTATTCGAATACAAGTTGTAGCAAATTTAATTTTCTACAAACTTTGTTTGAAACATTTTTCCATATAATGCATTGTTGAAGAGATATCTTATATTCTTAGCTGCCAACACCACGCCACCTACCGACGACTATTGTTAACAATTGACGCTTAATTAGGTCTTTATAACGCTCTTTTTTCTTTTCTTAATTATTGGAGCTTTGTGGCTATATCCAATATCAGAAAGCTATGGTTTGAGTTTATTTCTGTTCTTTGTAAAGTCTAACATTTTCTCGCAGTTTCTTAAATGTTTATTATTATGTAACCTATTTGGAGTTTTTAGAAATATTACAGATATGGAGAAAGTCATGTGGTGGCCACATCAGATTTTTGTACTTGTATTCAGCATTTAACTCGTACTTTAATTTTAGCCATTAAAAAAAACAAACGCTTACTTCTAGATGGCGGGCCGCATCGGTGTTTTCAAATTTTCGGCGGGCCGTATTACAAGTTGTCAATGCTTCCGCGGGCCAGGTTAGACTTTATATCGGACATTAACTTGAGATTCTTAGGTATCGTATCTGTGCTAGTCAAGTAAAAATTAGTTTTTTAGAGTTAACACTTCAATAGAAAGTGTTTTATTGCCGTAATTTGAATTTATATGATTTTAATTTGTGTGAAATCTCTTTTTAAACATAGCTTCCCGCATAAAATGCTCTTGAGGACCGCAGATGCTCAACATTGGTATACTATATGTTCCTCTCATGATTCCTTAGTGTTCCTCAACAAGCGTCAGCTTTCTTCTTCCTTGCTCTAGACTCGCTTTTTGTTTCAAATACGTCGTCCATCGATTAGTTCGAGCGCATAGTTGCATCGAACTGCCGTCTTTAAGAAATGTAAAAAATGTTTCCGCGATATACAGAGGGAAGTATAAGAGCGAAGGAGTGTTTCGTTGTGGCTGTGTGCCCTTTGGCTCCTCCATTACCTTCTCTCTCTCTATCTTTCCATTTTTTACCACGGTGAATTAATAATAATAAGCTTTTGCTCCGAGTCCCGATACGGTCTCTTCGAACGTGGACTTGTAGAATCGCCCGACGGCCTATTAAGGAAACCGGTTTCAACTCCCGCGCGCGCGCTCCCAGCGAAAAAAGAATTGATTTCTTTCTTTCCTCTACCGCCCGTTGCGACTCATTTTTTTTATATCTTTACCTCGAGTTGCAGTTCACCCGCTCGAAGGGAGGACGAAATGTAGGCGGGCCGCGGTTTTTTTCTCGAGTGAATTTTCTATCAAAGTGTTGCGTAATCCCTTTTTTTTAAAAAGGGAAAAATTCGCTTCCGATCTTCAAGTCTCCCAGCGATAAAACGCCATCTGACGGAAATTTTTGGCTTATATTTTTGCTTTTTAATTTTAACGCTGGTGGGTTCCGCGATCCTCTGAGTTGCTGGAATGTTTTTATTTCGTTAAAAAATCACGTGGCTCCCGGAACGGAGTATATTATTGGGTTTATGCCACTTGAATGTTTTTTCCTCGATTCCGGGTTTTGGAAGTCTCGCTAAAATGTTGCCATTAGTGTTTTTATTAAGGAAAAACGTTCCAGTTTTCGTGCGTAGTATTGGAGTATTTTACCCTTCTCTGAAAACTTTTGCTCTACATCGTGCAACATTTTAAATATTTTCTTGTTGGTATATTTTCATATTTTCTTGCTAGATAAATTAGTTAAAATTTAAGTAAAAACTAAAACGGAGATTCTCGTTGATCATACGTGGAAAAATGTTTTATTTTTTAATGTTAAATATGGAAGGCCACAAAGTTACGACGCATTATTTTTATTTCACAAATAAGTCAACCACGTATTAATTCATTTTTAAGTTATCCGGAGCAGCACATCTTTCAAAGCTTCGTAATCGTTTTAAATTGCGTCGTTAGTTTGGTACATTATGTCAGCGAGTGAAAATAATAGACTTATTAACGAGCGAAAGTTACCTGTATTATTTTGAAGTAGGCAGGCAATATGTAAGCATTTCTTTAAGGGACTCAATCTGGCATGCATAAGCTGACCAACGATAACTGTTCGGTGATGCAAACTCCAAAAAGATCCCAAAGCGAATAAAATACGGAAAACTTCGGGTAACACCATGCACCCGAAGTACCGCGGCTTTGAAAGTATCTTTCCGTTACTTTATGGAGTCGTCCGTGCAGTAAAAAAGCTCCCCGTTTACTCGCCCAAGTATATGAATACGCGTTGGCGTAACTCGTAAATTATTAGAAAAAGTCACCCCCTCTGGATGTTGGTCGTAGATGTTGCTCTTTTTAAAACGAGTCATAAAATGTTCGATATCCTCGAAAATATATGACCATACGGTATTGTGCCTTGGTATGGGCTCGTAAAATGCAAATTACTTTTCATGAATTTATCTTCGGAATGAGATAATTGTTGCATAGGCCTAATAACGTCGGAGGAATGCTAGATAATTTAGATAATAAATTATAGCGAACTTAATGGTACATATGTTGGCTACTAAAAATACCCAGTACGTCCTGTCAATAGTGACCTTTAAACAGCTTTTTCTTTTCGATTTGGAATTTATCTTGCCACTATTCCTGAGAATGGAAATTTTTAACTTCCTCTATTACCTTATATGTCAACATATCAAAAAATTATTTTCGCTTCATAAAACTTCAATTGGACCCAAAATATGTACATTAAAATATACAGGGTGCCCAAAAGTCACTTTACCCCCAGTTTTTAAGATTGAGTAGCAAAAATTAAACACTCTTGTTTTTGAAATGTAATCTGATCATTCATCTTCACCGTGAAAATAGCGACAATTAAAAGAAAATATCAACTTGCAATTGCATCTCACTACATCTATATTAAATTCTTCATTAATATAACTAATTTGACTACTAAATAAACCATTAATATTGAAATAAATATGAAAATTAAATATAAAAATGTTTATAATAAAATTTAGCACGTGCGTTTTATTTTTTCTACTCAGTTTCAATCTTAGGGTAAAGAGACTTTTAGGACACCTTATACACATATACATAAAGACAAAATTTACATTTACGTACGTATTGAACCTGCTAAATAAACCAAAACATTTAATTTGAGTGAAAAGATGTTAGTTTTTTTATTTTAATATTTCCTTGGTATAATTGAGCGCGCCCGTATACATGTGTGTTTATATATAAGTATCGTGCCAGTTAACCTTTTTTTTAACCTTCCACTGAATGTTTCTACTTTATTTCAAGAGATCCAAGGTCTCCCATTCCGCCGCCCTCTCTTACCTCTCACCTATCATAATTTACGCAATTGCCCGCATTGAGCCATGCGTTTGTATCAGGTAGGTTATCCAGTTTGAAGGGCGTAACGATACCCGTTCGTTGCGCCCCATTGTGTGTTTCTGCGGCGCTTAACATATACATATGGGGATGTACGATGCGAGACGCAGAGCGAATGTCATCTGTCGCGACCTCGGAGAGAGTAAGAGAGAAAGAAAGAACGAGACGGATGGAAAGGAAGGTGTGCCTTTTCCGAGCTCCATTTCCTTCGCTTCATCCCCTTCATGTGTTTCTTTTTTTAAGCAGAGACAAATTGACGGGCGTCGCTCTCAAAATCTCTTGTCGAGAGACTCCACGGGGAACAATGAAAGCGCGGAAAAATTCGCGTGCTCTCTTTTCGGTTCAGTCGATGGAAAATTACGTTGTTCATTTTTTTGTCGCAAGGGTTACGTCGCTCAATTTTTTTGTCGCGAAATTACGTCTACGCACCGAGTAACCCCTATTTCATATCCGGATTTCGTTTCAGATCCCTGCTATTATGAGGTTTTATCAAGGATCCATATTTATAATCTTGTATGGGCGTTTAATTCGCTCGGTTGTGTGCAAATTGGAATATTCTGAAAATTTGCATTAAAAATTTAAGGTGTCTTAAAAATGCTTTGCTCGTCCGCTCAATTTGAGGTCATTCGTAATTGTTTCTCTGTCTACGAATTCTGCATCGAAACATCCTCATACTTTTCATTTTGTGCTGGCGTCAGAAATGTTTTTTTTTTTAATTGCCAAAATTTGATTCGTTATTTTATTTAAAAAATACCATCTGCGCTGAACTAGGCCTCGCCTAAATAAAGAAAAATTCCGAAATAAACTTATTCGAAGGATTTGTTAAACATACTTCACGCATAGGACAGTCTACGAGGTGTTTATCACATTTATATATTTGCAGATGGTAAATTTTGGGATTCCAGGGCTAATTTTATTTGGAGGTCCTTTACATAAACTAAACTAAATATAAGAAGGAAAGTTTTTAATTAAAATGAGATTCTTTACATAACAAGTATTGTTTATTCCTATATTCAACCTATTTTTTTATTTTTGCTATTCATATTTATATTTTGTTTAACGAGGGCACCGCGAACCCTGGGGTCTCAGGACTGCAGCCCTGTTAGTCTATTCGTAGATCTGCCCCTGCGATTCATTCCATGACTGAGCTACTGAAATAATCTACATACGGTGTTGTCAAGCCCAGAATATATATCTTACCGTGCGCTGAAGGCGTTATTTTGCTAAAATATAGCTAGCCAAAATGCAAGGGAACGTATAAAATCTTCTATCGCAACAAAAACATGGAATTCCGAAAGATCTAATTATGTCGCACTAATAATCAGGTATTCCAGAGTAAATAATAATCAAGTTCAAGTGGGTCACGCTTGCTCTTCTGTGCTGCTTTCGGTCTATATGAGAATACTATATTTGCCCGATTATAAGATGAAGTTTTTTTATAAAATATAAGCTGAAAATTCATACATTGATTCAAATATCTCCTGAATTAGTGCTTGTCTTCGTCCTGTTTAAACGTTTAAAGAAATAAAAATAATAGTTTAATGCAGATCACTGGAAGACAATAAGTGTACATGTTCTATCGTAATTATTCCATAATCTTATCGCATAATTATTTTAGAAAAAATTAAGCATAGCATTTGCGCGAGCTGTTTGCAGCGTTGTCATTTTAAAATAGTAATAAAAAATTCCGAACAAACTGCAATTAAAAAGAATGCTAGTCTTCATATCATTCTCTCTAAAAAATATTTCTTTCGCGTGGCTTCTGAAACAGGAGGTCGCTTTATATTCGAAGCCGCCCTATAATAGTTGTGGTGTAATATCGTGTTGACACGTATATTTTATTTATTTAGATTTTGTCATAGGAACAGCTTCTAGCCGATAGAACTGATGTATCATCGACCCATATCGCGAGAAATCGAGTTTCTTTCCATTCACAAATCCGCAGATCCATTGTAGTAAGCGTCGCGTGCAATTCAAAATTCTGTCGCTATCACGAACCAGCAGAATGAATGGAATTATTCGCAGAAAGACATTTCCGCAATTCCATGTTTGCGTTGCTATTTTCGGAAACCTTTAAAATTTATTTTTCCTCAGATTCTTCGTTTCGAAATTCGATGCTCGAATTAAGACTCCGAGGGCTTCATGCTTATTTGTTTGCTCCGATGAAAAAGCACGATTCCACTGCAAGAACCCACCTAAAACAAACGATTTGTTTCGGAGAGGAAGCCGATCGGAGAGGGTGCCGTGTTGCGAGGTCGAGGGTGATAACGAGAGTGAACCCCAATTCTTTGCGACGACGAAAAAAGAGATGTTTAATAATGAACTTCATTTGACAGTTTCATTATTCGGAGAAAATTCAACTCGGGGAAAAAAGTCGTCCTTCCACGTAGGGCTTCCAATTAACCGGAATTTTTTCTAACCAGTTTTGTCGGTTAAAAATCATCATCTAAACGGTTAACCGGCGATTAACCGGTAAAAAAATTAGTTTTTCGTCGTTTCCCTACAAATTCATTCCAACAGTCCACAAACCTTGGTGTTTTAAATTATTTTTTATAAAATAACGTAGGCCTCGAAGACTACCTATTTATTCCAAAAAATTCTTTTCACTCGGATTTTTGAAAATTAATTACGGTAAGCATTTTTCCTCCCTTCAAAAATTCGGTTAATCGGACACAACCGGTTAACGAATAGTAAGAAAATTCGAAAAATATCCGGTTAACTAGGTTCTACAAAATCGGTTTGGAAGCCCTACTTCCACGTCACATCGGTCGGAAAAACGCTGTATTTTTACTTTCTCATATACGTATTATACAAAATATTACGATCGCGAAAAATTGGACTTGGAGGTTTAGATGGAAACACGTTTTATGTGTCCTCGAGTCCAAAAAAGTGGTTTTTGCCATGCTGACTGTATGTGCAAGGTTCTAGGGCCTAAACGGTTTATCGAAATCGAATGATATCTCGTATGAGATGAATGATATAGCGCAACAGTAAAGGGTAATTTATCCTTGACTATTCATTCAAAAATGGCTCGACTGATTTTCATTAAAATTCATTCACTTATAGAACTCGGTGTCATAAATCAGCGGTTCTCAACCGACAGTTCATCGTGAACCGGTGTAATAACCGAACGTTTACCGCGGGCCCGTGTATTATCCGAATATTCAACCAAGGACCGGTATAATCAATTTTAAACCGTCAATCATTTGACAGTTTTACACTGTGACAACTGAAAACACAAGCTTCTCATTTACCATTGCTGCTCATTATAGAGCGTTCATGAGAAAAAAAAGAATACCGCGGACCGGCGGTTGAGAAACGCTGTCATAAACAATAATAAATAAGCCGTATTTCTCAAAAAATAGCTATATAAAAACGTCGAGCGACATTATAATATATCGAGTTTTACGCCCAGTTTTCCCCAGTCCTCTGACGTCATGCGGCAACCCTCATCCAGTATCAATGATTTAGCACCTATGTATATGGCGTCGCCAATCCCCTTTAATAGCTTGATATTTATGTATGGTACAACTACTTATCAAGTTCGACGCATACGTATTTGAGATAGTTGGCGCTATGTATCTTGTACAGTTTTTTACACTCATTTACTATACTACTTATTACCTTTAATGTTCGAAAATACATCTACATCCTATCCCTTTCAACTACTGGCTGCCAACATATACAATCCCTTTTATTTCCTTATTCTTTACTTATACACGAACATTGGAAGTGACACCGTGGCGACCTAAACCTATTCTACCCGATGTATTTATGGTTGTTCGCGTTTGTACCAATATTTTATTCATACGAATAATGACATTGATTTAATTATATAACATTTTGAATGAGAGAAATCGAGCTGTTTTCTAATTTAATTTCTTTTATCATTTCCCTATTCGAAAGAGATATGATGATAATGAATGAGCGCCTTCATTGTCCACGAACGTTTTTGCTTAGGTACGTGGGAGTAATTTAGAGACTTTTTTCACACAAGCCGTGCGTCATTCAAGGTGTCGCCCACCTTTAATATGAATGCGTAATCAGGCGGAAGTCTTTTTGTACCGATCTCGGGTGGTATCGCGAAGGCAGAGGCGTTTCCTTCCGACCCTGTCAGAAGTTGTTTCGTGGAGCTTTCGTCGGGCTACGTTTATATCTCGCGATTGATAAAAAAGCAGAATGGTGAAGGAGCGATGTATGGTCTGGATATTATACCCTTTCGCGTTTAAAGTTCATAATTCAAGAAAATAAAGCGACGTCGTTAGTCGCTGCTGTCAGACCTTCCCCGTTTCGCTGTAGGTGTTCATGCGAGTTGGGATGCCTATGAGAATAAGATAAGCGTGAAGAATTTAATGCAAGAATCTTCTTATCTACGTGGTGATCATACTTAAACCTCTACTCTATTTTATTTTAAAATTTATTTTAAAATTCATTTGGTGATTTTTTAAAGATAAATTTATTATCTCTAGATTTTGAAAATTATCATTCATCATGCTTAATGAATTGACATTGAGAATATGATGTGCTAAAGCAGTGGTCGGCAACCTGTGACCCGCCATCACGATTTGTGTGACCCACAAAGGTGGACATTTTTAGAAGGGTTTATGTTTTGAAAGTAAAGGAGCAATTCAATCGATAAAAAGAGTTAATATAAACATCCAGGTTTGATTTTTCTTTTCGTTCAAAGGTTTTAATCGACCCATCACATGTTCCAAAAGCCATTAATTGACCCACCATCAAGAAAGGTTGCCGATCACTGTGCTAAAGCATAAGTATTCAGTAAGTTTATGTACCATAAAAGCAAACTCATCGTATATCGTATAGGTATTTAACATTGAGATCGTTAAGCGGTTTTTTTATTTACTTTTTTAATATCAATATTTAATTCCCGTCAATTTGATATAATTTAAATAAATTGGTTTAGGTCGTGAGCTATTAAATGACACTCTTTACTCCTTGAAGCGCAAAACAATCGTGTAATCTCAAATGTAAATTTTAGCTATAAAGTAGTTGATATTGAAATTCCACCGACCATGAATTCTTATAAGAATTAGATCCAGTTGGCATTTATGAGCCGCGGAGAACGGGTGCTTTGTATTTTAATTCTGTGTGTGTTTCAATATTTCCGTGTTTTCAGAAACTAGCTATGTTGCTTATTTTTACAAGCCACGAATACACTGGAATGCGACCTAAAACTGACGAAAACAAGTAGTTTTATCGAGTATCGAAATTTGGAGAAAGTATGAATGAATATTCTTGCTTGTTCTCGCACTGAATGTCTAAGGTCAAGTTTTAATGCTTCATTCGGGGTTGTCTTTTAAATTAAAAAATATCTTTGGTGTTTTATTGGCAAAAAGAATGAAATTCATTATCAGGCAATTGTTTTGAAATTCTCATTTCTGCGGGTTTCAGCTATCATCTTTTTTTATTAATTATTTCTCTAAATGGTAAACGTCATTTACCAACACTTCCTTGATTTATGTCAATTTAAAATCTTTTTAAAATGGTAATATGAGAGATGTATGCAATAAAAAACTACTTATATATAACGAGGCTGTTCCTGAATAACACAGAAGCTCTTTTGATAATCCAACTTTTCAAAAGATAACGATTTCACTAGAGTTCGTGGTTCCGTAAATAACGCAAAACGACCTATTAATAACCCAGTGGGGCATGGGTACCTGGCGTCTGGTAATAAAGCATCTAAATTTGATACCGAATTATATACGAGGGTGAGACAACAGAACTGCTTTGAGGGGGCGCGCATCGTTGTATCGATCGATAGGGTTTTCCATATAGATATCCCACGAACATGTATCCACATGGTATCGCTTTATTTATTAATTAGTTAGTTGCTAAAGCCTTTGTTGACGGTTTCAAAAGCGGACCTCATGAAGTTCATATGCAATAAAAATGTAGGTTTGTGCATTTCTGTAAATTGCTGGCTTATATATTACCTAAATTCCTTGATAAAATAATTCTAGACGTTAAGCTTAAACATCAATATTGAAACTATATATTTCGTATCATTTGTGTCATCAAAATTGACTTATTAATAGCTATACCGACATGTCCTTCGATATAAGATTCTCGTCGCAATTTTCACATCTTAATCGATTCGAAATGTGTAGACAGACTTCCGATGATGCGATATCAAAGGGGCGGAAGGGAGATTACTGAAGGATGAATTTAAGATAAACGAGTTAAATGAATCGCTCGCCAGTGGCTTGGATTCATAACATGGCGCCTTCACCTACGGGCGCGTGTTTGTGTGAGTGTTTATGCAGCTGAATAAGGCGTCACATCGAGACTGACGCCTCAACTCCACTGCTATGAAGGGAATCCGGCCGTCCCAACACACGCGATCCTCCGCACATACCCATTTTAAATGCCGAGTACTCCTGACGTCTGCGACCTCCCTTAAAACAAATACCCTGTTGCCTCCGATTTTCTCAGATAGTGGCCGACACAGAGATTCTCTTCCGATCCTGCAAGTCGGTGATTACGAGGATTGGCTGGTTAAAAATCTCCTTTTATCAAGGGAATTCATTTAAGTGATTTTATTCAGCGGTTTAACACATTCATTATTTGTGTTCCGACGACGGCATTTGTTATCGGATTGATAAGACAGACTGTGAGTCGTTTGACTATGATTGAAAATTACAAAAAAACTTGTATTAAGTTGAAATTTAACCCTTTAAATTGGCATTTTTTCATCTTATATTTTTTATTATCTTACAAATACATAATAAAGGTGAAATTATCCTTTAGCCAAACAATTAGAGGGTTACAAAACCCAATGCATTTCGCCCACAAGGTGAGCATCGTCAGGGGTAAAACCTGTTTCAACAGTGACTGGGAGCCAACTGCAAGGTTTGAAACGGAAAGTATTAAGAAGACGACCGAGAAACAAGTGAAGCGCGGAAAGATTTTTCGGCGTGTGTGTCGTATAAATCTGTCAGTTTGTATAGGGTCTTGTTGAAATCTGTGTCCGTGTTCATAAGTGTATCGCGGTTTTTGTAAATGTGAAGGTTTTCTAACGAGTTTAGTGAGTTATTGGCTGAAGTTATCAATGTTAAATCGTTTACGTGTATACTATGACCTGTTTCAAAGATGTGGTTGGCAACGCTTGATTTTTCAAAACGATTATATTTATAGTGAGCCATGTGTTCCTTGAAGCGTGTTATTAGTTTCCTTCTTGTTTGTCCTATGTACTTTTTGTCGCAGTGTGAGCATTTTATTTATATCGTTAAAGTGAACAGAATATTCGGCGAAAAGTAAAGCTATAAAATTCAATTCATTCGTTAAAGCGAACATTGGTTCAACGAACGTTCGTTCAACGAGAGTTACTTGTATTTGCTCCATTAGACACTATAAACGTCTACTGGGACAAATAAGATATGTGACAGTGAAAAAGAAATACTAAATTTTTATTCGCAAGTAGTCGAGAAAGTGTCATATGTAATTTTGCCATGTTCTCCAGCGTGTTCATTTTTGTAATTTTTTCCCATCTATGCCTACTAAGCGAATTTGATAATTATTATATGAAAATCTTTAGGTTCTGTTTTTGTAAAATAGAGCACACGCACTCATCATTTCTCCGATAATTCATAACTATTTTCATCGAAGAAAGTTTTTTTCCTGGCATATATTCATATGTGTATCTTTAACAATGTTCAAAAATGTATTCTCACTATAGTTATGATTTATGCTAATATTATGACCATATAAATCAGTTTAGTGATTTCACCAGGTGACCTATATATTCACGTAGGTGTGTCCTCGAATAAGTAAAGGGCAACTAGATTAGAAGAGTAAAGGCCGAGTAATTGGGGCAAACATACATCTCCGTAACAGCATACAAGGTTTAACGCGGTTTCTGTAAGTGGGAGTGGAGTATTATACTCGGAACTAGCAATTGATTTTTATATCAGGGTAATTTAACATTGGCTATGACAATCGTGATTACATTAAATGTAAATTTCATAATAATATTTTTTTTCATTTTTCAACTAGAACCTCAAAAGAATCGGAATACCATTTTTCTACTGCTATATGTTTACTCCTATAGTAATCTGCTCCAGAATGATACTTATTTCCTTATTTCGGATGCATCGTAACGTAATGCCAAAAGTATTGCTCGAAAGATCGTGTCCAATAATTATTTTAAAGAACATTGAATGCTTTATACAGAGAAAATATTGTGATCGCGAAAACATTCGACATTGAGATGTTGATGTATGTATTGTATATGTACGTGTTATGTGTCCCTATGTCCGAAAGTGTTTATAACCATATGTGCATGTCTCTAAGGCAGTGGTTCCCAACCTGGTGCTTGGGAGTACCGCCGTGCTCTTTAACAGTCTGTCTGTGTTGTTCTGCGATCCTTAAAATCTCCTTCCCTAGCTTCCTAGATTGTAATTTTTCCAATCGCTCCAAATAAAAAACGTTGGTTTGATTTTATTTACGATCATTCTTATTTTTATTTGCGAAATTACAGGGGTGCTCGCCTGATATACTAAAAAATAACTTGTTGCTCGTGGCATTATTGAAAAGGTTGAGAACCCTACTCTAGGGGCTAAAGTATTCGACAGAATCTAAAGAAATCTCGTACTTCTTGTAGGATATAAACCGAAATAAAGTCTTGTTGAAATGCACTGTACCGCACCAAAATGGAGGATGGTTAATTCTTGCTCACAAAATGTCGATTTACTAAAAACGTCAGAAAGGATTTGATTAAAATTCATCCAGTTGCAGAGCTTGTTTCCATAAATAATACTACATAAGCAATGTGTCTAAAAGTGATTTTATAATATAGAGTTTACGACCAGCTACCTCCAAGCTTTCTATACCAAAATGTAATCAGTGACCTTACTCAATTCTAGTATAAGCATAAAAAATTGAAAAATTAAGTAGTTTTCTTAGTTATTTCCAATGCCCATAACAAGGTGGAGATAGCTAAGACGTTCTTAATTTTTCAATTTTTTTATAGCTAAATAATTATTCTGAAATTTATTTTCGGCCATAAGACGAGCTCGATACTTCTTTCGTGGGGTGATTTTATTACGTGGATTGAAACTAAAACGTAACTAGTGGTACGGATAGAGGAAAGTTTGCGGGATGTATGCTGCACCGTCTTTCGTCGTTTCGTAAGGTTGCTCGTCTCCTGCGTAGTTTTCTGCAAAGGACGACGCAATGGGCGCGTCCTAAAGAAGACGCATTTTCGTCTCCTACCGCAACAACTTCCGCTATCGTTCGTTTTCGCCGAGAGGAAATAGAACCAACCTATCTCTTCCATTCTCGAAATTACGTGGATATGGTTATCTCGGAGGAACTGGATACGCCCATCGTCCCCTTCCCGTAAAGGGTTTCGGAGGTGGGGGAGGGGGAGGGAGGAGAGGGTAGAAGGGATGGGGATAAAAAAACAGACGGGCACTTGTCTTCCACAATGGTCCAGACCTTGCGTCGAAAGGGGTTAGCGTGGGCGTGTGTTGTGCCGAAACAACAAAATAAAAGAAAGGGGCGCAGTCAGGGCGACCTTGGAGAACTCCCAATTTTCCGATCGCCTCCCACGCCTTTCATGATTCTGACCTTTTTTTCCCTCATCCTCCTCTCTTCGCCTACCTTTCTTCTTTTTGCGACACCAGCGCCGCCGGATGGCCGAACGTTATAAAACCCCCGTCAGGAAACTTTTTGTTTTTTCATTCGATGGATATTTTTTATCCTTTTCTTCTTCCGGGGATGCTTTTAAGGGGAGAAAAAAGTCAAACGAAGCCGAACGTGATCGTATCGCGGGCTCATTGACGAGTCGATCGGAGATCTAAATTTATGCTCATAAATAGGAGGTTAAAAATAGAGAAAGCGGCGCAATTTTTCCCGATTTACAAAGCCATTGTGCGCGAGGGGGAAGGGAAAATGGGAGGTGTCTGGTTGTCGCCCTTGATAACTTTCGGAAACTTGCGATGCGCAGAAATAGTCTCGCCTCCCGTATTATATCTCATAAGTTATAAGTATTGGATGGCCATGTTTATATAAAAGCTACCCTGTCATTGGACGAAAATGCAAATACAGTTAGCGGTGTAAGTAATTTTATTGCTCTTATCTAATTTGATTTTTAATAATCTTAAATTATTTCAATGTTAACTCGGGGAGGTAGTATTATTAATCTCTTTTAAAGCTTTTTTAATAAAAAAAAACATGATTCACTTTGTGGAATTCACTCATCGTAATCAGAAAAAATAACTCTCTCAATCTCTTTAATGTAACTTTTTGCGGTTTTACACGCTCGTAATCACAGTAGGAGTTAGTCACGATTTACTGATGAAGGTCCTGATAAATCAATGTTAACGTTTTAAATCTCTGTTTAAAAATTGACGACGGTAATGAATTTATAATTTTTATCAGTATGAATAAAATAAAATTTGTAAAATAAACAACACTGAAAGATAACTCTAATAAAATGCCGTTTAGATTTAATGGTGAGATATTTTTAACTCCCCTCAAATTTTCCAAATAATATTTGTAGTATACCTCTTGGATTCCACTTCGTGATAAGGATTAATTTTATCGTATTACCGATCTATTCTTTACGAAAAGCAGGCTAAAATAAAATATGATATATACAGAGTTGCTCCGAAAAAAGTAAGCTATTGATTTCTAGCTATTTATTTATTAATTTAATAGGCTACCTGTTACTATGGTGGACTGTATAAATAATTTTCTTCTATATTTTTGTCTTTATAATATTTCACTCTAATATGCCCTATTCCTCCGTAATTCAGGCTATGCTATTTAAGCAAGCAGTAAAACACCAATAGCAATAGCTTGATTTTTTCTGGAAAATCCTGTATAAATGTCTTCTGATGCTTTATAGTTAAGGCAATTCACTTGTATAATAAATTTAAACCATACCATTATCTTGAGTCGAATAACAACAGGTAGAAAATTTCCAAATTTACGACAAGACAGAACTGATATATACGTATTTTCGGGCGCGTTCTATTTTTAGCGATATCCTGATAAGAAGAGAGACATCGCAATCAAAGTTATATGTCTACCTGTTTTGTTTAGAAATAGATCAAAGATGATGGAGATAATAATGAGAACTCATACGGCTGCATTCGGAACATCATCAGGTACACCGAATCAGTCCCGAAGGAGAGAATAGAATCGAATGTTTATGCTCCTTTGGTTCTAATGATCTGAGGTAACCATAGGGAATCAGCGTTGCGTAACAGGGCAAAATGATAATCTGCGCGGTGAACTTGGAACAATAGTTTACTAAGTATCATACTGATTGCGAAGAAATTAGATAACAGCGCCAGTATTTCATTTTCCACGGTCGGTTACCAAAGTTATTTTGGTACCGAATCCTCAATTATGCAACTTATTTGCAAAAAGTTCCATTAATTTCGAAAACATCCAATACTTCATGCAAAAACAAGTTCATTAATTATTTAACGTAACAATAAAGTTGCGCGATACCTATTAATAAAATGCTGTTTTTCCATAGATAACAAAAAAATTATTATTCACATCTGGAAATACTACTTGTGAAAGCCTTTAAAATCTGGATTGCATTATATATATAAATAATTATTATTACTTCTGTGCATGTACGAAATAGTTACCGCAAAAAGATCGCCAATTAATTAACCTATATAATAAATTATTCATTTTATCCGCGCGAAAGTCCATTCGTGCAATTTTTTGACGGTTTCTAAAATACTGTCGAAATTCGATAACTCGAACTTCCATCAATCGAATTTCATTTTTGTCGACGTTCTACTTTTCATATATTCGGCTAAGATGAACTTCTACGTATTACTTGAAGCCCTACCTTTTTATATAACTCTTTTTTATAAAGTCTAAGCTTAGGGCACTTCAATTATTATATTTGGGTCGCTTCTTTCGGGCGATGCATCAAATTCATCCGGACAATTAATGCCCGCATTACGCCGAATTGACAGTTTGCTTCTCATCGGAGCAATTACAGAATAACAAAGGAGCAATTCATTTTTTTTCAAAATTAATCTCGGAAAAATATAACGTAGATAAAGTTTTCATCATACAACAGCCTCCTTTACAAAAGGTGGAGTGCTTTCGAGGGCGGAGTGGAGGCGGGAGAGGTGGCGTTGAGGGGGAGAGAGAGAGAGGGAGGAGAAAGATAAGGAGAGAGGAAGAGAAATGTAACACGAACGATGAGAAGACCTTCCGACGACCTCGAAAATTATCTCTCGGAATCGATAAGAGCGGAGAGAGAGAGATGGAGCCAAAGAGATAAAAGTCTGTAAAAACATGAAAGATTCGAATAATGCAGTAGGAAAATGTGCGTCGAAGAGAAAAGAAAAATGGCAAGGGAGGAATCGGTATGAATAACATTGAGGGAGGCCTCTCTCTCTTTCTTAACATCTCTCCACTCTCCAGGGGAGAGAGGTAGAGAGAGACAGAGAGAGATAGAATGGCCGATCTCTCTTTTTTATCAAAACATTTATATTAATCTTCGCCCCGCTTATGTTTATGTAGTCAAAATAAGTTGCCAAGTGTTACATGTAACCTAGGATACGGAATATTGATAGGAGTGTTAAAATATTAGGGGTGCAAAATAAATCTGGAGAATTTATTTCAGGGTTGTGGTATGTGGCATTTAATGGCGTCACGTAAATGGCGTTTCAATTAAATAGAAAGTATTTCTTTCTTTATAATCATAAGTAAATTCTATATTAAGTTAGGTCGTATCAACACATGCATTCAGTTGCGTTCAAAATCTTGCTGTTGGTAAAATCGAGAATAAGTTATTAATCTGAAGATCAGGAATTTATTTTTGGTAAGGGGCCTTTAACTACGCCGCGTAAATGTTTCATTGAAATAGCCAAATTTGAATGATATTTCTTGCTTCAAAAATCAATAAAATTCCACTTGATACTTGGTTACATGTGTATACTTATTTATTTGTATTTAACATCTTATTACTGCCAGAATTAATCACTCATCACGTTACTGGCTGCATAACATTGAGGATGAGAAGCTACAATTGTCGATAGATCGTTTAATTGACTACCATAATACGCTTAGTTAAAGTGACATGTAACCCTTTTTTCAGTTTTCGTTGACATTTTTCTGCGAACGTAAAAGAAACGTATGCGAAATCTAATGTAGAAGTCGTGGTGAGGGAAGAGAACGATAAAGAGGGAGGTGAGGGAGAAATTCACAAGTGGGCGGCATGCTCGGAGTGTTAGGGAGAAAGAGGTGGGAGGGAGAGAGAGGGGGAGGGAGAAAGAGGAGATAGAGTAGGGAGGGAGGGAAGGGCACGCGATAGACAAGAGAGAAAGAGAAGGAGGGAGTGGAGATGTTCGCGTGGGAGGGAGGCGGCATTCTCCTCCTTAAAGGAGGGGGCGATGGGTGGGGATGGTTCTCCGTACCACCACGAGGGCGGCGCTCACCCTGTCTGTGACTTTATTCAAAAGATACCCCTCTCCTCAGAGTCGTTTCGCGTGTTGAGCCGGAACGACCTCTCAACGGTACAGAGTGAGAAAACACGTCATCCGGCGAGTTACTCGCATTTCGGAACCTTTGATTGAAAAAAGGGAGAGTTTGATAGTCTGCTCTCCGCAGTTATTCGTTCCAAGGGTCGGGCAGATGAGTTTTTAAAATGTCTGCCGTAGTTGCCCTTTATGTCGATGATTGGCAAGGAGACGGGATCGTGGACGCGAGATGTTTGGACGCCGATCTGTTGAGGATCGAGTCCCTGGGGATGGATCTTTTGGATATAGGATCCCTGGAGAGTGACCTCTTGGGCATCGGGTCGCTAAGGCCCGATCTCTTCGGAAACGGTTCCGTGGAGACCGGATTTTACGAGTTGGGATCCCTGGGCATGGACATCTTCGGCTTCGATCCCTTAGGGTTTGATCTGTACGGGATAGGGTCTCCTAAGAATGACCTCTTCGGGTTGGGGCCGTTGGGACCCGGGAAATCGTTAGGGTCGTTGTCTACGATGGTCGGGCGATCGTCTGCTAGAAAATGCGTGGTTGCCGAATGGGAGAAGTGGGAACTCCTCGAATCGGAGCTCCACCAAAAAGACCTTCTCGTTCAGTCGCTATTTCGTCACCAGAAGCCGGCAGATTTATTGTGCCTCGATGGATTTACGCCGGCGGCGGCCTTCCGAAGATCTACGTCACCGTTCCTCGAAGAATGCGGGTTGGACGCGATCGAAAGTGAGTCCTCCATTGTCTGTTTGTCTGTGCTCGCGAAATAAGTATACTGCACGGAATCCGCAGAATTCTCGGGAAGCCATCGATATTGTCTCATGAGAAAAAAATCCTTGATCCTTTTTTTTATTTTGGTGCTAAATTATGAGAAACGGCATCGAAGTCAAGGGAAACATGTCTCGACAAATTGAAGGTATATTTCTTTTAGCACTCTATAGCAATGTGACAACAATCGTAGGTTGCCGCAAAAATACCATCTTGATGTGTTGACATGCCAATTACCTTGCGACCAGTTCACTTAATGGCACCCAGGATGAAATGTTGCGCGTGTTCGCCCGACACGCGCGTGTATTTGAACCCGAAACGGTTTTTGCTGATGTTCAGATGTTAAAATTATCTCTCGTTATTTTCCGGGGTAAATGTAAAGCGTTATCGCATCTTTTGCGGCTCATATCTCTTTACATTTGCGCGCTAAACCGTCGGTGACTGAATTGCTTTATGAATGAAATTAACCTTTTCTAGTTTGGCGGCTGCCCCTTATCTCTCCATATAAAAGTCTTAAAATTTTATGAGCTATGGTTGGCTGGGAATGGATTAAGCATAAAGAAGGATAGTGCTTTCGGTGGATAAAATATAAGCTGCGGTCTTTTTCGCTTAAAACGTGTGCAAACGAACTTCCTTATGGAGCGCAGCGTTTATCGTGCACCGCAAACATTTTTTAGGGAAAAAATCACACGTATGCCGGTGAAAAAATACTCGGATGTTTTCCCGACATGCAAAGCAGATTTGATAAAAGATTGCGTCACAATGCGCAATTTTACACTTTTGCGCCGTTAAAATGATATTTCTGGGCGGGAAACGGGGAAACGAAAGCGTGCTAACGTTATAAAATAGCGTTGTCCTAGTAACAGCCTTAGAAGCATCCGTTGGGCGCGTTTTCTTCGCAGGTCTTCAAGGAGGAAGGTCGGTGCTTTTGTGCTCTGCGCTGAGAGCGGTCCTTTTTCGCTCGGTTTCATTCATCACTAACGAACGATATATTGTTAAGTCTCCAAGCAACACGCTCAAGGGTATTTTTAAATGAAATGATGAAGTCCGGATTAAAAAAAAAGAAATAACCTCGCAATCTAGGGATGGGAATGCGCACTCCTCGTCCGCGTATGATCTTGTTATTACCGTCAAGTCATCGACCCCTACACCGCGAGTGATGAGAAAAACCTCCGGAGGAAAAATGCCAAAAAGTCTGCGTTGGAAATTTTTACTGAGGCATCATTGGGTTATTAACCTGGAGTAGGGAGAGGGAATCGTTACTGGCTCCTGCGTGAGGGTGTGCGAGTGTGGGTGATTTTAGTAGCGCCGTGAAAAGTTGATCTTTAAAAATTTGTTCTAGGAAAGACCATTCGTTATTAGGTTATGTATGGGGAGTATGTTGGAGGAATTATCATGATCAGTTTCATTTACGGATTTATTTGAGAAATTAAACACAACTTTGATATGAATTGGTTTCTTTCTGTTAGGAATTTTTTTGCAAATAATTAACTCAACGAGTTTTTTTAATTGCAGCGCTGCAATTATATAAAAGAGTACATTAATTTATGATTTATTAGTGAGTAAAAGAAATATAATTATATATTGTCATAAGATTCAATAATGAAGAAATATTTTCGAGATGACAAGAGATACATTTTTAACATGGATTAAGATACCTTACCAAAAACATGTGGTGTCACGCAGCGTCTGAATAACATTATCAAATCTAATTATGAACGAAATTCCGGCGAAATGTTTAAGGCATCTCACCATACACTGGCGATTGTGTATGGCTGCGTAGCTTATATCAATGGTTCCCAACATTTTTGTAGGCGTGGCACCTTTTTAAAAACAAACAAAAGCAAAGTTTTATATTTTTAAAGACGAAAATCGAAACGTTTAGACGCATTTATTTGTTGGCACTAGGTCGTAGTCAAGTTATTAGAGGAAAGGCTATTGCTCCAATGAGCTATCAACATTTCTAAATCGTTGATTTATTTATCCAACAGAGGTTGGGGCGGCACTCCTAACAATCACCTGCGGTACCCCAGCGTGTCTCGACATTCAGTTTAGGAACTACTGGCCTGTATGATAGCATTGCTCTCTAATTAGGTTCTCTTAAATATCCAGCGTTAGGTAATCTTTATAATTGCCCGCACCGAAATTTTTTATCAAAAATATTGCGCCAATTCCACTTGTCACCTCAATGAATTGCGGATATCATAGTTGAAAGATATTTTAAAAATTCTCTTCTCAAAATAATATTGGAAGATTTAGTTAATATGACCTCGCAATTGCGGTTGTTTTTTCAGAATTTAGAATTTGAGAAACAAATTTTATTTGTTTTTTGTATCATACACATTTCAGTCGTCGTATTTTTTTACTTTTTCTCGTAAGCGAAATATTGATTCTTTATCTGGACTGTACTGCGCATTGAACTGATAAATTTATATTTATCCCGAAACACTCTATAAATCCCAAGGAAATTTCTATTTTAGGTCACCCTTCAACATGTCCTTCTAGAGAATGTTATTTCACCCCCTCTCGCTCGCTGGGTATCTGATGAAACTAAGGGAAACTACCCTCAGCAGTTAACGCTGTGAAATGAAAGAAATGAAACATCGCGGGAAATGCGTTAGGTCTAGAAATACCTATTCATTTGTGAGAAACGTCATCAGAATGCAAGACTCGCGTTGTTTTCGGCTATTCGGATCAGCTCACATCGGTACCATGCTGCTTTCCAAAACCTTTCGTGACTCAGAACATTATGTCACTGGATGTCATGTTGAACCACGCACCCGAAGGTAATATTTTCGAATCAGAAGATATTTCGGCTCGCGTTGTCTCTTCGGAAAAGCATTTTCGTCTATGGCGACGTTAAGGATGGCTTTAATAACTACGTCAAATGTATCTCTTTTTAAAAGGGCTATATATATATATATATATATATATATATATATATATATATATATATATATATATATATAAAATTCACAGTACTAACAAATTTATAACATTAAAAATCTGTCTCAATATATATAATCGAAATAATGCTTCGTTAGATATTTATGCTATTCCGTGTTTGTTTTATGTCCGTTTCGCATTATTTTACACGTTTCTGTCCGTTTGCATCATCTAAATAAATTATAAGAGTTGTCATGTTAGCGCGTGATTATAAATTCATTACAAGATTATGCTATACTAATGTTCAAATTCAGAAAGGTACATGTTTCGTGGAATTACTCTTCACCGCATGGATTTGTCGATCGGGTATTTTATACGATAATAACGCAGTAAGCTGTCAAAATTTAACCGTGAAATTGACTTTTAATATTGGCTCCACGATTAGCTTGATCGTCTCATAGTAAGGCTCTTATACAAAACATTTGTGCAATATTACTCGTAGTTATTTCGTATAGCGCGGAAAAGTTCATCAATGATGGGCCTATTACGATATTTTTATATTTCCAAACATTTAATTAGTGGAGTTTTAGCCTTTGTCGCCAAAAGAAAATCGCTGCTGTTTTCAAATGTTCAACGGCTTTTATAGCTTTCAACGGCTTAATTCGTACCTGGAAAAAATAGATACTGTCAAGTCTCCCCGTCAGGCCTCAAACGGACGGGATTTTTTAAAATTAGTTCCGTGTCACTATCAGAAAAAATATAATTTATCACGTATTCTACCGTCAATCGATAACACGCGACCGGTGATATCTGGAACTTTGGGCTACCGTTTTCAAGTCTTCAGGGTTTTTTAGAACCATGGTGTTCCTGTGCGCAACTTCGTCTTTGAAATGGGAAGCGGCGAACGTTAATAATTTTTTTAGGGCCGAAAACCTTTCAATGGTTTAAGAATCGTCTTATTCTTGAGCATTACTCCTCCATTAGTGTGACATTATCAAGGATGTATGTCGGTACTCTCTTCGGCATCTTTACAAGAGTGTAGTCGTTTGGGTGTTAAAATCAGAATACTTTACCGTGACCTTGAGAGCGACCGTCGCTCGGAATTATGTAACTGCAAATATTTTAGCACACATTCTAGCTGAATATGCGACCGACGCATCATCTGTTACAGCGCTGGATAACTCATCTTCGCAAAGAATGGAATGGTTACCTGTTACATATATATTATTAAAAAAAGATCAATCGTATCGGCTTGATTTCGTCTTTGTATATTCATTTTCCGCCAGTTTTTGAGCTTCGAGTCAAATTCTATAGGATTTATTGAATCCTTTTTATGACAAAACTGAATTTAATATAGATTTTAAATAAAATAGGAGAATGAATACAATTTTATTTATTTATAGAATAGGTTTGTGATTGAAATAGCTTAAAATGTAGTTTAGACAATAAAAGAGGGCTTGGAAAGTTTGAACGATAGTTCACTAGTTCATTTCTCGTACTTCTGTTAGAGAAAAGGGAAAACTTTTCGCTGAATTTTTTCTAAATTTTCGGGGCGATTTGACGCGTAGAAACAACCATTTACTTTCTAAAACAATATGCAAACACATGATGTTCAAAAACACACCCCACCCCATTGATCTCATATTTTTAATTAGTAGACCATATATTTTGCAACGGTAGACGTATTTTTTCAGACGTTTACTTTTACACAGATAGCAACTATAAAATTTTCTGGCCGTATTATTGTCGGGAGAGTTAATTATTTTCTCATTCCAGTAATTCACTATCTTGGAGCGATTCTCGTAGCCTAATATTTCTTAGGTTTCGAACGCTTTTCATTTTTTTTTCAGTCAAGGTCATTTGGTTCATCCTTCTTGCACTATCTACGTGCTAAACGACCTTAATTATCACTCGATTCTATTCTCGAACTTGTTTTTAAGTATCGTAATCGGCTTTCTGGTACTGCGTTTATCTTATCGGATCAACGTCATCTTGGAGACGTATTGTGCTGTATAAAAAGTGAATTATGCTGGAAAAACTCGCATGGGGCGCGATGATAATTAGTTTTTTAATTTTATCCTCAATACTTTATCGCAGTTCTTTTTAAACCTTCGTGCTATCGTTAGCTGAAAAAGTCGGCGAAATTATATTCGCGATACTTATTTTCTTTGAAACTTATCTCTGAAGCTGTGGCAGATAAGGTCTCGCCGATCTCGCGTGTGCACCGCTGCAATCTTTACCTCCATTACACAAATTACTTTTTGAAATTACGCTACCAATCTGTCTCTTGGAGTTTGACACTCAATGTTGAGCCGACAGATGAAAGGCTAGTGATAACAAGAGGGACGAAAGGACGAAGATCGCATAGTGTATTCGCCGGTCAGGTAACCAGCTCTCGTCCTAGAACTGTAAGAATTTTAAGTTATAGCAGGATGGAAACATTATTAATTCGATCTGCAGAAAAAGTCTAAATTTTAAATATTAAGTTGTTCAAAAGAGTTATCGTACTCGTCTTCTGGCTAAAAATAATTTCCATGAGGATCACTCAAGTATAAAAAAATTATTAATTAAATACATGTAGTAGGTATTTCTCTAATCTTGATATGGCTATTGGAAATAACTAAGAGCAGTCTCAGTTTTTCAATTTTTTTATGCTTAAGTGCTTATTCTGGAATTCAAGAATAAGTGTTCAAAAGATTATTGGCAGGCTAACCTTGCGGGTAAAATAAAGTTGACAAACTATGTCTCTCCATTGCCCAAAAATATGTCTAGAAGACCAGGTGAGCATTTTGCCCGCGAAACAGGCGTCATGAATCAGCACTGATGACGACTGCTTTGTAGCCGAAATGTGCATCTAGTTGGACCAACATTTTTATGGCTATCATGGAGACATTTTATCAAGAATAAGTAGCATTTACCGTTCATTGATCGTCTTTAATATGACATCGGGAGATTTCCTCCGAAAATTCTCATAATTATTTTCAAGTAACAGGCAATGAGTTTCCTTTTGCGCAACATTGCGTTTTTTCTTATGTTAATAACATAACGTGATAAGCCTGGATATGGGATTATTATTGGCGGCGACCGATAATATGTGTTCGTGACAATTATTTGACATTTAGTGACACGCATATTCGACTCCGGAAAAGGGTCAAGTCTTTAGCCATTCGTTGAAATTGGAGTTTTATAGCAGAGTGTACGTCATTTGGCTAAATATGACGGAAATAGATGTGAAAATGAGATAATCCTAAAGCAGGATGCCAATCTCTTGTTTGAGGGTGTTTTAAGTTGTAGTTAACACAGTTGATTTTATTAATGTCATTTATTATGAATATGTACGAAACCGAATATTATAATTTTGACGCGTAAATTTTAATCTCATTCCTCTGAATTGCCATTAATATTCTTAATGTTAAATCGAGCTAGGATAGCTGAATGAAACTTTTGCGTTAGGATTATTTGAAGAGTAACGTTATTTCCAGAATTATTTATATCAGTTTTAAAAAATATTTATCAAATGTCTGATAATAATTATTTTCCAGTTAAAAAAAATTATTTACAACTTCAGGAAGGATGTTTTGTTGGCTTTGGATTTAAAAATTCAAATATATTTTCTTATGAATAAATAGAAAAGTATTTTGATTAGTCGATTTCGTGCGTCGTAGGAAACATAAATTATGTTGGAATTAAAACTCAATGGTTGAAAAAAACAAACGCCAGGTCACATTAGCGAACCAAATGCGAGATTTAAGGCGTTGAAACACGTTCATCACTTTCACCGCCACTCGTCCGGGGTTCACACTTTTAGAGTCTCTCTTTGTTGTTTTTTTAAGTGGGCGTTCCCGGGGTATATGTATATGCGATAGAAACAATCAGGAGGAGGCGGAGAAGTTGTGTATAACGGAAACTCCCCGGAGAAACAATGGGCGTGGGTGAATTAGCAAATCGCCGCTCCGCTCTCGGTGGCGCTGTAAGCGACTCCCCCCCTACGCGCGCGGAGGTGAATCAGCGTATCCTTCTTAGGTACCCCTGGGGTCATTAAGTCGCTTCCTCCGAGCATAAGGACCGGTGGTATATCGGGTATCTTATTACAATCGGCGTGTGTCCCCATCAGGGGAGCGCGACAGAGAGGAATGGCAGCCTCACACGCCCTCCCACCCACACGAAAAATCAACTTCCCCGCACGGTGGCTCCCTTGTTTCTCTCGGTCCAACCCGCCCCCCTTGACCCGCCCTTCCTTCCTTCTACGCACGTACCCACATATGTATTGGGGTAGATTATCTCAGCAGAGCATTGACGTCACGAATCCTCCGCGGTCCACATGGCTAGGATTCGTTCCAGTCTGGTCGCTCACGGCTGAAATGATTTACCGTCGCGAAAATAATGCTCGGGAAGGAACAAATGAAAACTGCGTGGCGAATTTTCCGTCGCGGATAAAGGGAATGCCGAAAACAATTGAAAGTAATTTTCAAAAGTGTATGGAATATATCCCTCGCTATGTAATATTCATTTGTTCAAACGAAAATCTTCGATTTATAAGCATAATTCCAACCAACGGATTGAGATTTTAAAGTTAACGTTAATAAATGAAATACCGATTATTTTAATGTTAAAATATTACGCAAATTCGTCGAAATAATGAGTTTCTCTTTATGTTGTCTTTCATTAAAACGTGAGAATTTTTTTGGCTGTCGTCATTATGCCGCCTTTCAAAGGTGACATGGAGGTCATCAGGAGATGACGTGAAAAATGGCAAAAATAATAAATTTGGGAGCATTTTATGGCAGAAAATTTGGCGATTCGTTATGCATTGACATCATGCTATCCTTATTCAACAATAGACGACGCAATTCTTATGTTAGACAATTTCGTATTTTGAAATGAGACACCTTGTATCGGGGGCGGTCATCCGACATTGATTTTTCCTCGGTTTATTCACTTTTTTAGGTCGCTGGTTAAGAGTTCAATATTCTTTCCTCTTACGAAATTAATGGTATGCTGCCGAACTGGTTCATCGATAGTACTGAAAGGGCTTATTAAGTCCAATCCATCTTCCAAGGTAATCTTTTCGTGCAGAAATTCAGTTAAATGGCCCACAGCCTTTTTAAAACGTTTCCGTTTTCTTCAAGGAGTAGTTTGGCCAACTGTAATCAAATTAAGGAGTATTTCAACTTCAAAACATCAGTATTCAATGCTCTCCGGATCCAGAAACTGTTATTATGTTCCGCATTCTGCATTTGGAGTTAACGATAGATGAGTGCATAAAGGTTTTTTTTGATTAGTGAACTTTTAGTCTGCATTTGTCATGGCGCATCCTTAGGCTTGATTTTGTATCACTCGTATGCAAATTCAACTTTGATGAACCACTTTGATTAAATTTAAAATTTATGAGCATAATGAATACAACATCATTTTCTGATGATGTTGTACGCATCTGAATCCGGATTATATTCTATATATTTCTGTGGTAATTTTTGTGTAAATTTCGGCTTAGTGAGGTTTTGTAATTGTTTATATACCTATATGCTGTTGAAATGATAATTTCAGTGAACTTAATCTATGTTTATTGTTAAAAATGGAAAATAGTCGCAATTTATTTCATTTCGAGCTCTTGATCGCCTTGTATTAGTTTAAAACTAGCATTACTGTTTGTTCCTTGGTTTGTAATTTTTCAATATATAACTCTATAGCATTCTCCTTGCTTAAAGATGAATATTTGTGTAGTTCATTGTTTATCATAAACTTTAATTTGCGAAGGAGTGTGATCGTTTCTGTAGATCGATTCCTTATTTTTAAAAACTCTCATTATTTTAACTGTTTAAGAAGGTTTATTAAATAATTAGTTTACTCTTGACGATTGAAATGAAAAAATGCATACGCATATAATTAACATATCAGTCTAGAAAATATTCTTCTTAGTTTCTCGTATTTTATTTATCGACTAGCGTAATTACCCGGCATGTATAACGGGTATGCGTGAATTAAGTATTAAGCCGATAACCCGTCCTAGGACGGAATTGTTGCAGTAGTCCTGAAAGGCAGCGATGATTGTATATTTTTTTTAAATTTTGTTTGTGAACAAACAAATCTAATTTTTATTCATTAATTTTGGAAGACCTCTTGCAAAACAACGTTCTTTGTAAACCATTAATCAGTGCCAAGCAGTCGACCTTGTGCAGAATTTTCCTTAATTAAGACTTTGATGTTGTTTCGATTTTTTGATCATGACAATGGGGAATGTTAGAAGACGGCCCCTGTCAAATAGATACCAACATGATTGTAAGTTTGACCTTGAGCTTTGTTGATTGTAACGGCAAAAGCTGGAATGATGGGAAATTGTCGTCGCTTGAGAATGAATGGCAAATTGCTGTCGCTTGGAGCGATTTCGTTATTACAATGCTACGCATATTAATTTTCTTCCCATTTATTGTATCAAACAAATTTCACGCAATATCTGCTGTTATAGCAATATACCCACCTTATCATAAATGCGCCAATAAATACAAATTGTTTCTATAAATCACTTATAATTAGTAAGTTGTATTTGCATACCTTCTTCATTGTCGTTAAGTAAACAACCGATAATAAAAGAATATATCGTACACATTTTGTCGTAAATAGTTCTCGAACTTCCCGCTCTTTAAGAGTGGCGTCACATTCGAGTGTTCCGGAATGACAGATCTGGGATTTTCTATAAGAGAATTATTTCTTCGGTTTTGTCCGCTTTATCAATTAATCAGTCGCCTCTTAGAAACATTTGTCAGCCCAACCTTTTCCTTCCCAATTTTCCTCCCAAGAAGGGCAGACAACAAAAGAGAAACTTTTTACGCAAGAAGAACAAAAGAATGTCATCAATTCGCGGCAAGCGGAGGCCATGAATTTGCTCCGCAGTGAGAGAGAGAGAGAGAGAGAGAGAGAGAGAGGTCGAAATCGAATGTCCGCTCATTGAATTCTGGTCGCCTGGGAGCCGAATAGGAAGTGGAGATGGGGGAAGGAGGATGTAAGGAGCGAGCAGAAAGAGAGGTCACCGCAAATTCACCCTGTTTCCCCTCCTTCTGTGGTGACCTCTATTCACGCTTCCTCCCTCTCGACAATGAGCTTTCTAACTGCGCCTCTGAGTTTACTTTATTCGCGAGACCGAGTTCCGCAAGGTTATGCGTTTGTGCCGCATAATTTTCGCGGTATTTTAACAGCTTTTCCGTCAACTAGTGGCGAAGAATGTATGCGCTTTCGCGTATATGTATGCCTGTTTGTGATAGACGTTCAAGTTGCTTAGTTTTTTCATAGCATTACAGTTTGTTGATCGCTAATAACATTTGACGTATTATCGTAATAAATTTCAGAACCGTAGGAAACGGATAAAGAAACGTTATTTGAGCTACTGCACACACTGCTTTAGTTGCAACCATGATTGGACGTAAATACTTTTTAAGTCTTTGATTCCTTGGATGAAAATGATATTAAAACATACAAATCGTTAATCACTTTTTAATTTGATTCCCTTTTCCCCTACCTAGCACATATATTTTATTCAGTGGAGTTTATAGATTCTTTGACTTCATCAGTGTAACTTCTTTTCGTATTTACTCTCAATGCAAACTACGATAAAGAGATTCGAAGCACTTCTAAGTGAACAATTGTGAATATAATGTTAGGTTTAAGACTTTTTAAATTTTGCACTCGTTTCACCGGAATATTCTAACTTAAACCGTTAGAAACAAGATATTTATTTTGACAAAAATATGCGAGCTATATTTTACGAAAGAGTGCAAATCTCTCTCTTCACCGCAAGTTCATTTTAAAGTTTATCTTTATTTGATTTCTGATCGATTGCTATCTTTCACCTGTTATTGTTAAATGAAGATTGCTTCACAACACTTCAACAAAATTTCAGTCATATCTTATCATATACTTATATCGGCATTTTTGTCGTGAAAGCTTTTTACCGACTCTAATGCATTTTAAATGATGGTTTGATTCTGTCGATTAATTTGATATGCGAGTAATAAGGCATTTCAACGATAAAACTAATATTTACGGAAGGCATTGTGAAAGTTGTAAATATTGACAAGAATCATCCTTATTGGAGCGAATGAATTTGGAAATTTGTACCGTCGATAAAACGAAATGTATTTCTGCGATAATTCAGTACGAACGAGGTGCCGCGGTACTATAAAAATTAAATTTGTCTCACTTTTCACGACAAAAAAATTCTTCACCCATGTGCTGTATTTAAATAAACCCAAGGAATTAATTAATTGATTCATTTATTTGAACTTCTTCCGAGGTAAACCGTTAGCCAAGTATGAGTATCGGTGACATTAAATATATCATTCAAATTTTAAAAAGCTGTAAAATAACACAAATAAATGTTAAGGAAATATTTGACGTAGCTTAAAACTCGAGTAAACCATAATACGATTCGAAATGTTGGAGTCACAGTTCAAGCCTTCAGAGCTGCTACATTTAAATTATTCTTTATAACCTTTAAAAAACTTAATGCTTTATCTAAAAATAAAATTAAAATAGCCACTGCTTCCGGTAATTGCGTTCAGTAAGGTTTTATGACTGGCTAATTGGTGGGAAAAGTTTACAAACCGTGTTTCCGCGGGGGCAGATGGTTTTGCAGATGACTAATTCAAACGAAAAGTGAGCGTCGCTACCCTGCTACCGTGGTAGCTTACAGAAATGTACATTTCGTTCAGAATATGTAAAAAATCAAACAGCATTACACGATGATATTAATAGCCTGAAATTTCAATAATGACATGTAATCCTACGCGTGTGTAGCCATCTCTGTTTATGTCTGTTACACTTTTTGACCGCCCTGCCATTTTCATCCAAGGTGGTTGTGCAATAAACTGTTTAGTAGCGATGGAAAAAGGGTAACAATTTCAACAAAAATTTGCGAGAAGAACGTGATGTAATCTATTAAAGATATGTACTTCCTTTCGTTCACGGCGTAACTGGGCCTCACCTTCAGCGCAGTTGGAAAATATTCTCGCGTGAATCGCATATATATGTATTCGTTTATCTTCACTTTTTTCTTCTTCAACTGCGCCGTTTCGATGCTCAGTCGTTTATTTTTGCGGCAGCGCGCATTCTAGGCCATTTAATCATCAGCCATCAGTACGTTTTAGCTTAATAAATAATCCATTTTAGTTACCAGATGAAATGCTCAGTATTAGCCTTCGCGCTTTTAAAAAAAATCACAGCCGAGATTGTTAGGATCCGCGACGCTGAGTCACGCCGAACATTTTTCATCGTATTCCGCGCGAAAGGCGTAAACAGGTGTCTTAATTAAGGCTCCGCCCTATCTTCAGCTCGCTCCTTCTTTTCTCTCACCTTCTCTGTCTCGTTTTAATAGCCGTCGCCATTTCTCGTCTCGATGACGCAATCTCCCGTCCGGACCTAAGCTTAGTCTCCTTCATCGCGGAACGATTTTGACTCCGAACGCAAAAACGTTAGATTACTCTTCGTGAAAAAGTTCAACGAATAGGCAATAGGAGATAAATAGAGAGAAGGAAAAAGAGGGAATGGAAGGTGGGAGAGAATTGTTCCTCCGGATCTGAAGAATCGGCGAGATTTCATTGGGACTCCTTGTAGAGCAGTGTTTCGCCCCCGGTAGGTCGCGAAATTTTTGAAAAATATCGGTTAACAATATTTAAAAACTGTCGCAAATGCAGAGCGAAAACTTAAAATTTTGTAAAGAGTGAGCTTAATAAATAACTATTGAAAATTTTAATAAATTGCTTCGTTTTTTTTAAATAACCCACTACTTTTAGCCAGTAATGTAGATTTTTTCCTTCCTATGGATATACGTATTGATACAAAGGTGGAGCGCAGAAATTCTTTGTACTTAAGGTGGGCCGTATTGTCAAAAAAGTGGAGAAACGCTGTTCTAGAGCATGTTGACATTATCATATGGGAGTGCTTCCCAAACTATGGTCCGCGGACCATTTTTGGTCCGCGAAGGTTTCCAAAATGTAATTTTTTAGAATGAACCGCATATTTAATTGAATTTTTTTTTGGGAAAAGTTAATCAATTCTTACACTATCACAGGTGTTCAATACTTGATTAACCCTTAGTTAGGCGCGCTGGCATACAGAGTACGCCAACGCATTTAGAAATGCTGGCAATTTGTAAATTTTCCTTCATATACATTGTTCATTTACGTAACCTATGAGTATTGCCTGAGTAGTCGAATAAGTTGTTTGCAACCTTTTAGCTATTGTTCTTAAGAAGTAAAACAGACACGAAGCTGTGTGCGTCGCTTCTACCGGGTAAAACTATTTTATATTTCACGAATTTCTCCTACAATTTTTGAAAATAATTCTTGGAATAAAACAAAAACTAGCCAGACGCCTCTCAAACAGACAGAAACCTGTGTAATACATTTGAAAATGTTCAAATAAACTACGTATCCAATTAATCCCTTTTCTTAAACGTAGTGTCAGTAAGCATAAGGCGACTGAAATCTCAAATAATTGGGGTGAAGAAAATCCATATTCTTTAATAACTTAGATCAGCTGGAAAATACGCAAGCTCGTTTCGATTTGGAGTCAGTTTGAATAAGCTACCGTCCCTATCAATTTTTAAAAATTCGAAAATGAAATATCGATCTCACCTTACCGGTTAGTATGACCTTATTGGTCGTGGTGAATATATGGAATCTTTTCTCCTTCGAGTGTAGTAAAACCAATTGTACTGATTAAAGTTATCGGGGAAGGATGCCGAGTATTTATTTTCGTTTTACCTTGAAGATTGTCAAACTGTTTACGAATTCGAATTTTGCCTTCAATTGATGATTCTCTATCAAATAATATATTCGATAGAGAATCATCGAGCTCGTACCATGGCCGAAAAGAAATTTAAAAAATTTGCACTAAAAATGAAGTAAAAAAATAGTACCAATGGTGTATTAATTTTAGAGGGGTACTAGTGGATTAGATAAGAATCTTAACTATCGTTAAATATCACTGACGAAAATGAAATGCGCGTATGGTTTTTCATTACCATTTTATGCTTATTAGAGATACCTGAGATAAATATTAATTATTTAAATTTCATTTATATTGCTTGCTTTTTAAATAATTTCCAAATTGACTCGCAAGTTCGGAGTGCTTGGTCTGACGAGGTAGCCAGGATGTTGGTCAAGTATGCTACTCGGACGACGGCTGCACAAGATAAAGAGGTATCCGTGAGCGCTCTTTCAATAGTTTCGCTCCGAACAATATATTTCCCCCGTCACCTTTTTCTTACCTATCATTTCATTCCTGCCATTTCATAAAATGTCCTCGGCCGTTGCTTAATCGCTCATGGATTACCATTAAGACCCTGACCACTTGCTGGGATGCGGGTCATTTTTTGTCTCTTGCCAAGTCTTCTTGCCAGCAACTCACCGGAGGCTTCTTCTGTTGGCAGCTCGTTGAGCAATTTATTTTTTTGTCGCACACCGGTGGATTTCTCTCGAATCGTCTTCGTCACGCGGTTGGGATGTCGCCTTCAACGATTATATAACTTTAGCGGGGGGAGAGCTAGAGAGAGGAAGGGTGTACAATTTTATTATTTTGATTCATTTCGTTTTTCCGGCCAATTAGAAGACCTTTGTACTTTATACGCGTTGCTAAGTGGAATGCAAAAGAAGGAAGATGTTATGCCGAGCCTTCGATCAAAATTAATTTAAACTGATTTTAACGATTCTCTTAATTCTCCTGAATCTGAACTGAGCGTCAAATCATTCTAGAATAACGGTTATTAAACGAAAAAGAAACCGTGTTTGAATTTTGGTATAATTTTTCTCCTTAATCTGAATGCATTGTGTACAGCAGCGGTTCTCAACCTTTTCCGGTAATGTACCTCTTGTTAATTTTCAACATTGTCGTTTACACCCTCTCCCCAACCCACCCTCTCTTTCTACTTGCATTTTATGACAAAGGTTTTCTTATATAACATAATATCTATTATGACATTTAATGAAGTATTATATTTTAACCGCCTTTTCAGAAATAACTCTTGTAATTTATAAAGACGATTTATTAATTTATTTACCATATATATTGGACTAGAAGACACTTTGGACTCTAAGAGGCACCAAGGCTATGAATTTAAAAATTTAGGAAACAGAATCTCATTGTTTTTTTTACGTTTACTTATATGTAAAAGCAAAAATGAAGCACTACAGAACAGCAATGCAGCACAAAATTTCAACTGTTCTTACTCATCATAAAAAACCAAAATGTCTCATTACTGCTGTCACACTCAATAATATGTATGCAATTTACAGTTGAGGTTATCACTTTGTAGAATTACGATCTTGAAGAAGTAACACTAAAACTTTGTCGGATAAATTTTGTCGAAGTCAGGCCTTGCATGGGTGGTGCCAACGTGATTCGCATCATCATCTGAAAATAATGTAAATTGCGCTGAGGCTGGTAATGCAATTTTTGAGTGTCAGGGGTTTTGGTGCTATTTCCTAAGCATTTGTGTTATGATGTAACTTTCACAATCTTCAAATAGCGCGCCATATTCACTGCCTTCGATTGATTGTTAATACTACATTTCCTAAAAACTAACAAAACAAAGGGAATAACAATAATATCTACAATTTGTAAGGCTAAACAATCCACGCGCAGGAGACGTGAAAAGTCACTTACATTATAGTCAACTGCTTCGGCCGTTACTTCGTAGAAATCCATAATTAAAAAATAATTTAACTTGGTATTGTAGAAAATTTAGCAAATTTACTTACATTAGTGCGATTTTTGCACCTGTTTTCCAGATAATCTTCTCGATGCGCGGTCGAATTTTGGTCACTGCAAGGATGAGATCGTGTTCGGAGGTCAGACGATTGCGGTTCCGCGTCTTTATTGCTGTCAAAGTTGAGAAACCTGTCTTAGCATTGAATTCCACCCGTCAGATTGAAGGACAGTTAAATAAATCGGCGATCCGTGTCTCTCCCTTTCCTCGTATTCACCGCCCCACTCCTTGCTTACAATGTTAAAACTTTGTATACTAAGAACGTCTTGTGTACTGATACTCACTCTACACCAGGTGTGGGCAAACTGTGACCCGCGAGGGCATTTTATGTGGCCCGCGATGCCATTATGAAAGCAAACCGTAATATAAAATAGAGATAATTTCATATTTGTAGCTTAAAATTAATGCCGGAAAACCTTTTCAAGTGATGTTATGGGGGTTACATATTATTTATTATTGATTTTCTCTAACAGGATCCCTGGCATTACCTCACATTACTTACGATGTGAACCGTAACGTGGCCCGCCAAAGCATTTTCATCTGTTTATGCGGCCCGCCTAAGAAGCTGCAACTGTTAATGCGGCCCGCCACGTAAAAAGTTTGCCCACCCCTGCTCTACACCCATTTTAAACTTTTTTTACTTTCCCCTACTCTCCCAAAAATTTCCTCGGGTCTGCATCGACGCATTGTTGGCACTTTCATCACCCTTGTCACTCTACCATCTGCAAGAAATTTTGTACCCCCGTTGAGAGAGAACCGCTGGTGTACAGCAACGAATAACCATCAAAGAAAACGAAATCGTGCTAAATTTGCAGCATTTTGGTATCGGAGTTTGTTTCGTAGAGAATTTTTCTCCCGACGAAGCCCACCTGAGAAGATGATGTTTACGCACGATTATCATTATCAAAATCTTTTCTATAACTTATTGCTCAGCTTTCATATTCGCCTGATAAATTAGTCAGCTCCAAGCCCTATAAAATGTTGAAAAAAAACCAAATGTGATTTTGGGCTACTAAGCAGCCAACATCAGTGGTGATTCACACATGTCAGCTTATAAAAAAGGAACTTATTAAAATCTACTCCCACTGGCAGTGGTTGCTTTGCTCGTTTGCCACATTTCTCTACTTTCTGCACCTCCTTGTTCGCGTATTTTTGGAGTAATCGCGCACGTGATAAGTGCTTAAGGAGCAAAGTGCGTCGCGTGTAACTCCCCGTGGCGACAACGCGTATTAGGTTTTAGAACTAGATAGCGACACCTAAGAGAGATAACTTTGAGAGTTCTGTCTAAAACTAACATTTGCTCGAGCGCTTTCTGCGATTTTTTCAGTTCTTTGTTTATGCTTTGTGTATTGCTTAACGCCCAATTAAAATTCTGATAAGGAGATGAAGTTCTTTGTTGAAAAATATTTTGGGCGTTCCGTTAATTTCCTGAATTTTCCTACAATATTTTATTTCGCAATCTTTAAAATCCTGGAGCGATGCTATAATTCTGTCAACCCGCGGATTTTCTGTCGGTGATCCGCGTTTTTGTACCATGAAGTTAAAAGTTAAAAGCTATAGTCGGAGAAGTTTATCATGAGCTCTGCAAACTCAAGTTCAAATTTTCATCGACGGTTTCAACCAGGCGTTGAGAGCGCACAATTTATGTAGTAAAAGCTAGTTTTGTGCTTTAAATCTTCATAAATAGACGCAACACCCACGTTTACAGAAGGTTGAGCTTTCTGTTGAGAGGTAAAGAACGATAAATCGATCCCTCGAAGTTCTCTTAACTATGTTCTAGCTTTACGCACCTACTGTGCCATGCGGCCTGAATTAATTTTAATGAAAAAAAAATAATTTTTATACAAGGCGTACAGCTTGCTAAAATCCCCAAGTTTACGTAGCTTTTACGTAATGTAGTTTTGCCGGAAATCCCGATTTTACGGAATGAAAATAACTGGGATAGAATTTTAATTTGGCTCACTATATTTTCAAAATTAGCTCCTACGCGGTGCTGTCACTTATTTGTACAATAATTTTGTATTGTTTTATGTACTGTAGTTTTTAAAACTATCATCGTAATTAATCAATCGCTACTTTTCAAGGTCGTTCATATTTTTGTCTATTTTACAGCAGTTCTATGGATACATTACCCAATACCGGTTTTACAAATAACCCTTTTATACGGAATGAACTCGGTTCCAACTCACTCCATGAAAACGGGATTTTGGTGTATATGCGTGTGTGGTCTGTATGTGTGTGAGCATTATGACGTTTGATAGTTTTTATTACAAAATATGCATAATATGCGTGGTTTAACATAATAGACCACAGGGAGGCTAAGGAATAATTACTAAACATGTGGTTCAGCAAAACCTCTAAGAAGCAAAGGGTTAAAGCGAATACGGGAGCATTTTCCCGGGTGAGTTGACGCTTTGTCGCTCGGATACTGGCTCGATGCATTTCGCCAAGTCCGTGTTAATTTGCGCACCGAGCGTCCCTCTCTCCGCTCCGTTTCCCCGCGCGTCTGTGTGTGAATGGATGCGTATGCGAATGTCCGTATCACCTTGGTAAATGCCGTCGCTATGGGAGCTTAAGGAAATAATCCATTCATCTTGTGAAATCTGCGAGTCATCGGCAAACCCCGCGCCATTGAGAATGGAGGATGAGAGAATTTAAAAATAGATCATAATGATATTCTTGTGGTGTAATCATTTTGTTTGATACTACATGGATGAATTTTATTCTACAAAGTGGCCCATAAGTTTCAAATGGATATATGAAGCAAAAAAATGATAAAAAAAAATAAGTTTAGAAATATTAACTGGTTATTCAAAGTGCAAGTTACAACCAACTCAATTGATGTTTATAAACTTATTTTTTTAAGTTTACTTTGATTTTTTCATTGTTGCTTCATCGTTACCAATTACAAGATAAACGAAGCCAATTTTCGGCCCTAAGTTGGAATTTTTGGCTTGATTCTTACTGCGTTAGACTATATGGCTAACAGAAATCGATTTTTTTTTCTCGTGTGATATGTATAACGTCCACCTTCCGCTTGAAGTTCGTTAATTGATAACGGTTGCCAGGCGGTTGTCATAATAAATGAACCTGATCTCTTTTACCAGTATGAATTTTGGACAACGATCCGATTAGTTAACATTCCTTTCAATTCGCGTGATCTTTGTACAGCAATGATGTTGCAAGATTGTCGTTACGTGATAGATAGCAAATAAAGCTTAAAGTCCGTATAGTATGGAAAGAATTTCAAAATTTTCTACACTGATGATAATTTTCGCTCATTTTGACGCGAGAAAATACTGGGCGATAACAAGACAATAGAAGACAATAGAAAAGGAAATTATTAAAATTAAACATTTTTGACGAAGTGAATTTTGTATTATTTGTTTCGATTAGAAAACCATGCTGAAATTGCCGTGGAAATACCAGGAAAAACTGAACTAAACGACTCATTAAATCATAATTACCAGTGGCGTAGCGGACACCCCCGCAGCTCCTGCATGGCGGGGGAGCCCGGGACCGAAAGGTGGCACAAAGCGAACCGCGATTAAAATGCTTCACGGCCAATGGAGACAAAGAAAAAGAAATATTAAAAGGTAGATGAAAGAAAATATGCTTCAACTATACGAGACTATATGGCATAGGGACACATTTTTTTGCTCTTATGAACAGAACGATTTGAATATGCTGCCCGCTTGAAAAAGAGCCCAACGGCGACAAATTTTTCTTGTGTCTCTATGGCATTATAAGGATTGTTATGCATAATATAATACTTGGAACCCATTTCTCCGAATGGATTAAAATTAATAATAGAAAAGACATTACAATAATTTTTATAATTTCATACTTTTCAAAATATCAGTAGCGTTCGTGTGAGTGAGGGGAGAATTATTCGTAAATATATTTAATATATTTGCTGCGGGGGACCCCTAGATTTTCCGGTACGTCACTGATAATTACCGTAATTTTCCGTGTATAATACACAATCTTTTCACGAAAAATTGACCAAATAATTAGGGTGCGTATTATAGATGGTAACAAACGGAAAGACTTTTTCCAGCCATCCAATAATAGTTCTTTTCCGACACAGTCACTGATAAAGCATAGTTGTTATTATTGTAGCGTTTCAATGGAATCTCTTTTTGAATTTTTGTTTCAAAACAAAAATAAGAATTATCTTTAACTTTCAGTATTTGTAAAGTTGGTTTTTAGATGTAATTATGAAGAATCTTTTGTGTACAATACTTTTAGAATAAAACCAGTAGATTTTTGAAAATTTAGTGAAATTGCTTTTAAGTTAATTTATATACCTACTAGAGGTTAGTAGTCATATTCACAAATACCTTAGTATTTTCATTCTGCGTCACTGTACTCGAATATTTCATGATAAGTATCGCAACGGCTAATAATTTCTAGCCCCTCTGTTACTCACTTCCACAGTGAAAGGCTTCACTTATATTATTGCTACAAACTTTAGATACATTATGCATGGTAATAAGACAATTTCGACATTTCACTCGTGAAAACCGAGGTTCCTATCATATTGGGTGCGTATTGTACACGGAAAATTAAGGTAACCGGTTCAAGTTTCATATTATACTTCTGATAAAATATATTGCTCTAAGAAATTCTCATAATACATGAAACATCGTGTGTCGAAATATGAATAAAGAAATGTTACTACTCCTGCCACATAGCATATGAGTTCATATTTCTCCATAAATGTGGATTTCGGCTAAGAATCTCAGCAAAAATACTTTCACACCTTTTTATCCAAAACCTTGATTGACATATATGTGGCGAATAGAGTGTACAATCAACGGATAGATTTATGAATGGGAAAATAGTCGAATTTTAGAATTATTTAATTAAATTTGAAGTCCTAGCTATTCTATGTAAGATTTGTTTGATAAATTAAAACACAACCTATCGAAGGGCATTCCTCATGGAGTTCGCTCTAGCTAACCCGTCCAGCTGCTAAAGTCGGACGGAGGACGTCAGTTCAGACAAACACTCGACTCTTTCATTTTGACCGAATTAAGCAAACAAAAGGAAGAGGCGATGTGATCACGCGAACGTGTTTTTTTATCCTCCCGCCATCAGAACCCAATTACGTAAAGCGTTCTAATTAAGGGACAAAACCTCCCGACGCGATAATTTGCGTTGTAGTCACGCAGGATGCCGATCCCCTCCTCCAAAATTAAATCGAACAAAAAAATTCTCCGAGGTCGAAAGTAAACGAACGTTACGAAAAGAAAGATGGCGTGGAGTTTTGTCGAGCATTGCGTGCGCGTTGCAAGGATAAGGGAGTAAAAAGTGAAACTTTGAATCACGGGAATGGCTAAAATACAGTTTTGTTGTAAAATCTGAAAATGGTAATTATATAAAAAACACGGGACGAGATAGAATGTTCTAAAAATCACAACTGATGACGTCATATTTGCAGCCGAAATGCGTATCTAGTTTTCCCTGCCTTCTCATGACTATCAGTTATATCAACTTTATTTTGGGCATAAGAATAGTTTCCTTTTTAATTGACATTCTGTCTCGATTTTTTAGGCTATCAAACTTCGAGTTTTAAAGACTCGAAAGTGTGTATATTTATTATTTATTTATGTATCCACTCCATTTATAATATTCTGAATTCACGTATACATAATCATATCCTTTTTTCGGTTCATTTTTAAGAAATAATCGTGAGTAACCATGAAGACGCGAAGAACCCATAATTCCCTCCGGAGGCGAATTCTTTTGTTGCGCTCTTGTTACGATTATACTAAATTTTATATTGGTGGCATGGCAATTTATAAATATTAATATTTAAATACCACAATTTTCAACCCGCAGACGTTCCATTATAGTTTTTCCTTTGGCGAGGTCCCATAAAATAATAACGTTGAATGAAAAATTCCTTTTTACTGACTCTTGAATTTGATTTCGTCACTACAAAAACGCGCCTAACTTTTCTCATATGCCTTATTCAATAGAATTAAGCGATTTATTCGCGTGCGTCTGGTAGCGTTTTCCGCGGCGCGAGGAACTTAACTTTATCTTCTTTCCCGGCAACTGAAAAACGTTAACCCTTATATCGGATGGGTGTAATTCGCCCCATCCCTCCTCCGCAACTCCCCCCCCCCTCCCTCTCTTCCCCCTTTACTCAGGAAGTCGGCCTTCGCCTTTCCGTCTTGTTTCCCGTCCGCCGTCGTCTGCTCTTTCCCTCGGCGACATCCTAATTGGGTGCCGGAGGGAGACGTGTAGGTGGCCCGCACACCCAGGATGCAAAAAATAAAATAAAAGCTTACATAAGTTCTACATGGAAACGTTTGATTGAGCCGGGAGGGGCACCACCATCACCACGTCACTCAGAAGTCGATTCTCTTTCTCTTCCCGTCTCGCCTTCGCCACGTGTTTACTTATGCGCGCATCGCCGATTTCCGTCGTTGTAGATTCGATGAAGGGGACATTAAGTCGGACGCCTCGGCATGTCGGGTCATTTCGCCATTCATCTCCGTCGAAGGTCGCGCGTTGGAAAAGAAGTCTCGTGCTTTCTCACCCCCTTCCTCCTCCTCTCCAAAGGGTTTAATGAGAATGGAGGACGTGTGAGGAGAAGCTTTTCACGGAATGATTGGTATCTTTAGAATTGAATTTTTTTGCCGTCAAGCGCGGAATTGTATTTTGGCCGGAAATGCGAAAAAAATTGTTTGAAAATGTTACGATCGGTTATGAATTGCAGTAGTTTTTTTGCGAACGGTTAATAAACTAGAACGTAATTAAGTTAGCTTTTTGATAGCTGTGAATTAATTATTTAGGTACGCCGGCAAAAGAACAACGGTTTCTATCTAATTTGTTGGTTAGCTTATTTTCTAAGTTCTAAAAATATTTAGAAGCTTATTTTTATGGAGACCATACATTAAGAATACAACGAAGAATACACGGCGAAGTGCAAATAATAGGTGGCAAAAAAGGAGTTCTGATTGGATCCAACATTTTTCGAGAAGAAGCTGCAGGATCATAAACGCTATTCAGTAAAAATATATAAAAGAGAAATTGGAAGGAGAAGAAGAAAGAGTTATCAACAAATGAAGAAAGTTGCGTAGAATAGGGCGATGCGAGGAACGCGCTTTAATCTCTAATCACGAACCAGTTTACAGGCATTATCAGTGAGGATGATGATGGTTTATGAAATGTCTTCATATTTATTTCTTTATGGTTAACAGAGACCAAGATATTTTACCCATCAGTGAGGATTTTGCTGTTACTTGTAACTTGTAACTTTTTTGACGATGGGGGCCTATATTTTCCGTTATAACGCTGAGCACAAGCATTTACTGTTGATAGTATTCTGTAATACAAAAGGAAATGTCACGGGGCAAGGACGTTATGGTGCGATTAATCAATTCGTTACCAATATCGATTTACCCCATGCCACTTATTCGGCGACGTTAAAACCATTGGCGTAACGTTACATCAGTTGATACGCAGGCGCAACCCACCAGATATTTTCACTGCATTCTTCGTTTTTCATAACCGCGACACAATTTATGTATTCAGTAACTATAAAAAGAAAGGTTTGGAAAACCAGGTGCGCATTTTGGCTACAAAGTAACCGTCATCAGTGGTGCTGCGAAGATTGTAAATTCTAAAACCTATCGGTGAATCACCACCTGTGGCGGCTGCTTTGTATCCGAAATGCCCATCCGGTTTTCCTAATTTTTTCATGGCTATAGCGTCAATTTAATTTTTTTCATTAGGCGAGTTCGATGTTTCTCCGTTGAATATTGACGAAATAATTAATAATTTTCCGCTACTGGTCCCTTGGTTTGAAGTTATCGATAAAATTTTTAGTCGTTATTTACAAAAAGCGATCATAATTGTACCTCTAGATTTTCAAGAATTGTTCTCGGTAGTGGTAAACGACTATGAAGATTTTTGTTTTGAAAAGTAAGTCATTTAGCAGATAAACAAATATTCAGTTTACCCATTGATTAAATTGATCACCTCTTTCGATAAAAAATCCCGAATGTATTGAGTTGAACCTCTCCAATCCGGAATACTGTGATCCGGAAACATCCCTGGTTGGGAGTTGCTCTGGAGATTTGATTAATCCGGGAAAAGCACCCCTGATCCGGAAATATGGCGTGGATAGTTTTTCGATTTTCCCGTTCTCTGTGTTCCCACAACCTGAGAAAGAATTCATTTTTTTAAAGTCCGTAAAACATAAAAACAGTCCGTTACACTCTGGATTGGGTAAACCAAACTGTTGTAATGAGAAATATCATACATCAGCCATCAATTTTTATATTATTTTATGTCATTCCATGTTTTTTGCTCATATCCTTGGATAAAGGCATAATATCATGGCTAAAACGGCAGTGTGTGCAGTCACAATACTGTCATTATATAACATCAACCCCTGACTCGGTAAATTCTATAGTCCGGAACGCCTTCGGCCCCGAGCTTACCGGATCAGAGAGGTTCGACCGTATTAAACACACGTATTCTCGCGTAATTCTCTCCCGTGCAACAGGTCTTTGATCGACTTTCTCAACGCTTTCCCCGCGTCATTGACCCTCGGTTTTTAACACCGATAGACCTCGACCGTATGGCTCGGAAATTATTTAAAAAAAAACACGCAAAACAGCTCCATCCCTGTCGGAGGCTCAAGAAAATGTCACTCAGCGGGCATTCCTCCGTCACTTCCTTCGCAGGCGCTTAGCATATGTGGCTTACCAGGACTAACATTTGTCGAAACGTGATATCTCTCCCTCCGTTTCGACTATCCTCACGGCCTCTCTCTCTCTCTCTCTCCTTGTCCTCCTGCGGTCATCGACTAAAGGTATTGCCCTCTATTCTTTCCATTCTCCCTCCCATTCCTCTTTCCACGCCCCCACAAACACACGCCCTTCTCCATCTCTCTCTCCCAGTGGGTTTCCCCTTCGCCACCCGTAAACTCGCTCACCTCCTCCTCCCCCTCCCACCTCTTCCTCCCCCTCCCACCTCTTCCTCCCCCTCCCACCTCTTCCTCCCCCTCCCACCTCCTCCTCCCCCTCCCATCTCCTCCTCCCCCTCTCGTCTCCTCCTCCCCCTCCCATCTCCTCCTCCCCCTCCCGTCTCCTCCTCCCCCTCCCGTCTCCTCCTTCCCCTCCCACCTCCTCCCCCTCCCACCTCCTCCCACACTCCACCTTCACCTCCTCCCCTCCTCATTCCCTCCCTGCGTCTCCTTTTCTCATTTCTCTCCCCCTTCCTTTGCCGCATGACTCCCCACGGAGCTCTCGTGCCCAGAAAGACACGTACGGAGAGGAAAAAGGCTGCCTTCCAGACTTGTCGTTTTTAAAAGGGGGAAAAACCCTCCTCCATTTCGCTCGCACCTAACGTTCTAGGCGGGATATGCGGTGTATCTCCGAGGCGACAGGACTCGTGGGTGAACGGGCATTCTCGCCATTTTCGGACGCACGGAAAGAGACAGTTATGCCGGGATTTTTGGTCGTAGACGGGGGTGGGCGGGCTGGACGGACGAAGATGTTAAGAGCGGAAGGGAGAAGATAATGGTCCTCGAAGGCGAGCTGTGAATTTTTAAGGAGGATCCCACATTTAAAAAAAAACTCGAAGCCGGCGAGGTGCTGTAACGTGTTCGTGCGTCATTATAAGGAGGAGAAAGTGCTTCGGTTATTAATTATTGGATAAAACTGTCGGAGACATGTGCATGTGTCCGGATTTGGCGAAAATGCATGGAGCTCGCAAATACCCGGGTAAGTTCGTTGGATGGCGGTGGTTGTCATGCTATTGGGATCTCTGTGGCGATGCAATTTTATCAATCTTGTGGCAGTTGTCAATCATTAGCCGATGGTTTTACTTTGGGCCGTCATTTTCTGGTCTGCCAAGCAATTTTTTTTGCCCTGGTGTTGTGATTTTGGAGTGTTCACGCATTGCAATAGCGTATGCTCTAACTTGACACCTGAGCGAGTTTTAGCATCTGCTTTCGAAAAGGCGATCAGTTATACGAACTGTGTATTTATATTTAGTTAATTTATAGGATGATATAGCATAATGTTGCATAATGTTTTGGGGATAGCCAATCGTGATTGACTATTAGAAGTTACCAAACAAAAATAACACAAATAATAATCTGCAAATGAGCAAATATTCTAGATTTAATTTTATTTGCCGTATTTTGCATGCTAATTCTAGTTGTGGGTGTTCTCTTTAAGCAATATAAGCTCAAATGTATGCTCTGCTCTTCCTATCATGTCACTGCTAATCTCTGTTATAAAATAAAATACAATAATTTTGGTACAATTAATCCACTTTTTCTGACTCAATTCCATGATTATTGCCTGCTGTTGTTGTTCCCCTACCTTTTATCAGTAAATTGCATACTTTTAATATCTACTCGAATTTGGATTAAAGCTAAGAAACTTTCTATTTTATTAACAGGACAGATGCTCATCAACTGGTTTGTCTCAGCATTTGGTGAAGATCACTACCTACGCATGCTTCTTACCCCACAAGACCTTCGTATCCTCGCAGTACAATTCTGCACTCATATGCTTGCTGCTGGCGTAATCAGACAAATACCCGACAAAGATGTTCCTCTTGAGGCTCTCTTCAGGGTATGCTTGCAACAAAAAAAAATCAACAATATGAATGTATATTTTCTTTTAATATATACAGGTTGGGTTTATTGAGATTTTTTTTATTTTATCTTAACACTTTAAAAAATGGGCTCACTATATATTAGTTCCTTTATCTGCATTGTATTCTTCTGTGTACAAAAACAAATATTTGAGAGAATTTTTTGCTGAAATTAATCTTTATAACCAGCATTTAGTTTATAATGTATTAAACAAATAAATTAATTGTTTTGTTTGTCAAAAGAAGTTAAAGCATCAGTCAGAAGATATGAATAAGCCAAAGAAAAAAGTAAAAATTATTAATTAAATTTGAATTTGTGTATCCTAAAGAGAAAGTTTTTTATTTCTTTTTTAAATTAAAGTAAATTTGGAGTTCCTCAAAGTAAAGTGACGAAAATTGTTTCTAAATTTAATTCAGATGCTTCTCAATATGAAAATATATTACAGCTTAAATAACATTAGTTATAATTATTTTTCATGTTCTTACAGCCTGACCTCATGTATTTTTGGGCCCACTCTGAGGTACCAACCGCACCTCCTCCAACCCCTGGAAAACTGCCTCCAGTGTCATGGCCTCCAAGCCTTCCTGACCTAGCAACTGCTGTCCCACGTCCAGGTGCAAGATACACAGAAGCAGGTTGGCACTTTTATTGAATCATTAATTTAATAGCTTGTTCTAGTTTTTATGCTTCATTTTGACCAAGTTCAAAGTTTTTGTTATAACAGGCTTTTGTTTAGTGTGATTCATCAAATAGTTTCCATAAGTTGATAGAATTATTCATAGAGAAGTCATATTTATGTTGTTAATTATTTTCAGAAAATGCTCTTTAAACATTAACATTTTCACTACCAGGATGCCAGGCATATCTGGTACAATCTACATTGGATGCAAATTCACAGCTTTGATGTATTTGTCAAATTTATTTTAAAATCAAAATAAAAATTTTTTGTTAAAATGTTTTGATTTAAAACAGATGTGGAGCAAAGAATAACATTTTAAGGGCTCTTTTAGACTTTACCAGCATGCCAACTCCCTTCCCCAACTACCAAACCAGCTGAACCACATTGGAAAATAATTATTTGGATGTCTTTGCATCTTTTGTACGTGGGACATACCTTCAGGATGTGAATTCTTACAATTGGCAGTCATATTGTTAACCCAATTATTCAGCAAATTGTTAGTGCTAGAAATTAGTTGACATAAATGGTATGATTCAGTATCAAAATGCTAAAAAACAAGTTTACTTATTAAAACCATGTGTTTTGGTTAAACACTCAAAATTACAAATAATTAAAGGATAACTCAAAATTACAAATAATTAAAGGATAACTTTGTAGTTTCCACTACTTTTAATATAACATGACCGGTTTCACTATGATCGTAGCATCATCAGATGAAAAAATATATAAATTGTTCCATATATATAGGGTAAAATGATGAGGGAGAGGGAGACAGTAGGGGTTACAAAGAAAATGAATGGGAGGTAATTGGATGATCGGTTCGGAAAAGAAGGGGTGGGAAAGGAAGGCAAAAGCAACATAGTAGCAAACTGTTACAAAAATTGCAAAAACTTGGTAAACGGGCCAAGGCAACCATGTAGATACAAAGTAATTACAAAATTTTTGGTAAGTTAAATAGAGGAGAATGATTGTGGAAAAGGTATTCATTTAAGAGGGGTGAGCCTTTACAAATAATTATCTCTAGCTGTTCCTGGGCATCCAATTTACGACCTTTACTTTCAAAATGGAGGAATTTAGGGTTGAAGGAACTATGATGGTTGAGGTTTAACAGATGTTTCGCAAATTGGGAATTCAAGTTATTTAAACGGAAGTATCGTTTATGTTCCTTAATCCTCTTGTCAAAACTCCTCCACATTTGGCCGATGTAGACCGCTCCGCAATCATCACACACCAGTTTGTATACACCACTTCTTAAAGACAACTTTATCGGGTCTTTAGCATTAAGGAATAATTTGGAAAAAGTAACTGGGGAGTAGAAAGCAGGTTTAAGTTTGAGTTTAGGGAAAAGATTGGACAATTTATAAGAAATGTTTCCTAAAAATGGGAGTCTGCACCAGCTAAGAGGTTTAGGGTTGAGATTAGGCGGAAAAGAAACGATTTTTTGGGAGGCAATGAGGAAACGTTTTTTGGAGATAATTTTATCGATTAAACCAATTTGGTTGCCATTATTAATAGCAATCTGTTTAATGGTGTTAAGTTCTATAAGGAAATTGGGTTTAGAAAGGGGTATACTTAGAAGGCGGTGAAGCATAGAATGAAAAGAAGCGTGTTTGTGAGAAAAATGATGGGAAGAGTGATTGGGAATAACCTGATCTGTGTAAGTGGGTTTACGGAAAATTGCAAAGGTAGGTGTGTTGTTCAGCAGGGACAAAGTGAGATCTAAAAAGTTGAGCAAACCATTGGATTCAAATTCAACCATAAAGGAAATGGAAGGATGGAGGGAATTTAAAAGGGTTAAAAATTCAGAAAGTTGGTCATCCGTACCACTCCAGACACACAAAATGTCATTCACATACCTACCCCAAAATTCGGAATAAGTTAATAAAGGATGGCCAGAATTAAAAATGTTAACTTCTAAATTGTTGAGGAAGATATCGGCAAGGAGAGGGGAAAGAGGGGATCCCATCGCAAGACCATCCGTTTGTTTATAAAATTTATTGTCAAAAAGGAAATAGTTTTGCTCAGAATACGTTTCAAGTAAGTTAGAAAAGTCATTTATAAAAATTTGATTGACACCTGCTTTGGAAAGCATATCTATAGCCAAATCTATGGCTTCTTTTATAGGAACAGAAATAAAAAGATTACAAACATCAAAGGAGACAAATTTTGAATTGTTGAGGAAAAGTTTTCCTTTTAAGGTGTGCGACAACTCTATGGAATTTTTAATGCCAAATTTGGGACTAAATTGAGAATAATCACGAAGAAGTGTATTGAGTTTGAATGCAAGTTTATGGGCAGGCGCAGAGGTACTGGAGACAACAGGCCTAATAGGGTAATCCCTTTTGTGAAGTTTTGGTAAACCAAAAAGTCTAGAGGGAAGGGGGTTCATCACTAATAAGTTGTGTTTGTCTTTAGGAGTGAAAAAAAGAGAAATCGAAGAAATGGTTTTAAGGATCACAGATTGATAAAACGAGGTAGGGTCTTTTTCAAAACAGAAATGTTGTTGTTACAAATGAAATCATGACATTTCTCTAAATAAACTCTCGGTCCATTACCACCATGCCATTACCTTTGTCAGCCTTTTGGACAATCAAATTGTTATCAGTAATGAACTTTTTTACACTAGAAAGTAAGGCGGGAGAGTGATAGCGGGATAGTGGTCTAGGTTGAGAAACATTGAGGTAAGAAGAAATATTACAAGCTCAAAATTACCTTAGATTTATCAATGAACAAAGATCAATGTAATAAAATTTTAATATTCTTAATCTTGTATATTCCATATAGTAGTACCTCTCAAAAAAAGGAATACTAACAGTCATATTCCTTGTCATCTATTTAGATATAGCTCTTCATTAATACATAAATACATTTCTATTTTTAGTTTCTCCTTAGAAAATCATGTCCTATTATTGCTTTACAATGATAAAAAATTTCATTTTCCTACCCTTGAAGAAAGTGATTTCCTTATTTCCCAACAGATAGAAGCACAATGTATATATTAGAAGCTTCATGTAGAAGAAATTATCTCCTACAAGGAATCTTTTCATTTCCTCATTTTTGTTTTACTGTTTTCTCAATCTCTTGTACATTTCTTACTATTTTAATCCCTGTACACAATTATTACAGCAAATAATGTTAAGTAAATATTTATTTCAACCATGTTGAGAACTTCCTCAAAATCAGTTGTGTTTAAATAAATATTGAAATTCACTGTGTAGTATTATCAGTTACTATGAAGAAGTCGTCCTTCATTTAATTCATGCTTTTCATGATTAGGTTTTATTGAATGCCGAGCTATATACTATAACTGACATAATCTCATAGCATGGCAAGCAATTTTTAATTTTTATATATTATATCAAAATAAATAATAAAGTAAACAATGTTAAAACTACATATTCTTTCAACACCTGAGGCTATAATTCATTTATAAGTGTATATAAATACATACTAGTGGGTATGGTGTAACTTACCATAGCAATCAAACATTACTTACTATTCAAAAAGGTTGTTACTAGGAAGTCATAGCAGCATGGATTCCTACTGACAAGGTGCATGCACTTTCATGTGAATATCCTGACTATACTAACAAAAAAATGAAATTCATGATCAAAGGATGACAAACAATTTTTTACCTATGACGATTTTTGGGAATTAATGTGTTTAGTGGGTTTTCAAATAAAAATAGAATAGTGATTTGTATTTATGGTGATTGTTGTGATTCTTACTTGATTGAAAGTGGTCTTGTGGGGCTGTTTAGTTCAACTCTTTTCTTGGCCCTGTCCCAAATTGCCTTTTCAAATATGTGCCCTAAAGGAAAGTCACCAGAGGCGGTGAATGGGACCCATAGGGCAGCATCATTGCCAGTAACACCTGGAGTGGAGGAGACACCAAAGAAGTCAGAGGAAGAGAAATCAGGAGGTGAAAATGGTCAAGGTGGGAGGGTTGCCAAGTCTAAACCATAATAGTAGATGGAAAAGTTCATATCTCATGCACCCATCACAGTTTTTTTAATAATCAAGCAATGCATGAAAAGCTGCCTAGCTAAAGGACTTATTATACCATTTTGTGCATGCTCCTGGTATTGTTAACGCAACTTGTTTATTAATGCCACTTATTATACTCGTTATCCCACAGGTTTTGTGTAATTTACTAACTCATTTTATTTTCCTTTTAGCATTATCAATTTTTGCATGAAATCTCATTTATGCTGTATTTTTATATATTTTGAACTTTTTTCAGGTGATTTGTAGTTATTTTTTGAACAGTTTTTATTTTTTTATATTAGAAGTATAGTTTTAGTAGATTTTTTCTTCATTTTTTGTACTATTATTTACATCGAATTAACATCCACATTATGCTTCATTAATTTCATTTTTTATTAATTACTACAATTTTAAATACAAAATTTATTTACTTGAGTAAAATGGTTTGAAACTCGGTATTGATAATTTATAATTTTTTAATAATAATGAGAACATGTTGCGCAATGTTGCAGTACTGTATGTTTTGGTTGATAAAATTCATATTCAATTTTAATTTTGTTGCAGCATTTAAAAAGCTATAATTCATGTCTTGGATGACACAGATTAATAAAATTATTTATAATTTTTAATTTGAATTTCATTGCAACCTTTTTAAAGTTACAAGGATATGCACAGTTAACATTTCACAAACTCGTATTGCATGTCTCACTCGAATTAAATTTTTAAATATTTTTGGTGCTGTACATCACATTTATATGAATCTATTTATTTTTCAAAACAGAGTTCCAGCAAGTTGTGATGGGCCTGAAGCGTGAACACCAGGATAACCTTAGTCGCATGTCAAAAACGCAAGAGGTTGCTTTGTTCTCCTTACGGGGTGAGCAAGCTGAAAAACTTTGCGAATATGAGGAGCGCATAGCACAACTGGAAGAAACAGTGGCACAGCTGAAACAGGAACTTGAAAAGTGTCAGACACTGGCTGACATAGAGGTTTGTTTGGAAGTGCTACAAATTTAATTCCTCCTAAACACTTTGCAAAAGTAATAAATACTTTGTTATAGTTACAATGAAGAAAAGTTTTAACATTTTAGCATCATGTTTGTGGACATGAACTTCTTGTCAAGCAATTAAAATTTTCTATCATGTTTTTGCCAGTCACTGGTTGCCTCTTTGACCTCATGATCTATAGTATACCAGTTGTAAGAAGTGATTTATCTGGCTCTTAACATGCTAGAGCAGTGCTTTTCAGAGAAAAATTCGTCTTCGCCACATTTGCAGCCACTTGCCATGTTGTGGTGGCTGCATCGTTAAATTTAAGGTCTAAATGATATTTGATATTCTAAATAAGGCACCTAAGAAGTTTAATGAGATAAAATAACAATAGCAAATATTAATTACACAAATGTGACATCACATTATTCATTGAAGTCTGCATATTAATTGTTGTTTTGTTTAAAATATAATTTGCTGGTGGCTGCATTAGAAATTTCTGCTGGCTATACTTGAGAACCACTGTACTATAGACAGCCACAAAAACAATTCACATGTTTTTATTGTGCCTTTTTTCTTTGTTATCTTCAGCGACTCACACAAAAAGCTCAGGAAGACTTTGGTTCTCCCACGGCAGAACAGCCCTCAAAACTATTTGACCTCGTCGAAGCATCAGAAAAGGCACAAAAGGGAGGAAAGAGTCCTCCCATGTCTCAAGAAGTCAGTCCCACGCCAAAGAAAGAGGAAAAAGATCAATCTGAGAAAAGGACTCCCTCGCCATCAGAAAAGAAGTCAGAGCTAACCACGACACCAGAACAAGGAAAAATGGATATCAAAGAACTAAAATTAAGCGTTTCATTGCCTTCCTCAGTTCCAGTTTCTCCCATAGTGCAAAAATCACCTTCAGCAAAGAGTCTGACACCTCTTACATCTCCTTCTCCCAGCATGCTTCAAGCGTCGTCTAAAAAACAACTTGCCTCTCCATCATCACCCATATCCACTTCAAAACCACCTACATCTCCTGTGAAGGGGGCTTCCCAGCCTCCACCTCCGCCACCTCCTCCTCTGCCACCTCCTATGCCAGAGATGATAGAACCGTCTCCCATCCCACCTCCCCCTCCGATGCCGAGCATGTGCAGTCAGCCTCCACCTCCTCCTCCGATGCCAGGAATGGCTGGTCCTCCACCCCCTCCTCCGATGCCAGGAATGGCTGGCCCTCCACCCCCTCCCATGCCTGGTATGGGTGGTCCCCCACCCCCTCCCCCCATGCCAGGCATGGGTGGTCCTCCACCCCCCTCCCCCCATGCCAGGCATGGGTGGTCCTCCACCCCCTCCTCCTATGCCCGGCATGGGCGGTCCCCCTCCTCCTCCTCCCATGCCTGGAATGGGTGGCCCCCCACCCCCTCCCCCACTACCTGGAATGGGTCCCCCTCCTCCTCCTCCAGCTCCCGGTACATCCACATCACCATTGCCTTTCCCGGCACCACCACCAGGAGGATGGAACGCTAACAGAATGAGTGAGTCTTTATATAATTTAACGGGCCGATTTCTGTACACCCATCACCCTTTTTCACTCACCGACTGTGTGCATTATTGGTATCAGCAGAAAATGCAGCGTAATTTTCTCACATACACTTTTGCCTTGAATGAAAATTTAGAAATTAGTCGAAGTCTTCATTTTTTTGAGAATGATAGTGCTTAAGTGCGGTAGATGACTCACAACAGGCAAGATCTTAGTAAACAACAATATTGAGCTTTCGTCAAGGTATGACTTCTCAATTTGACCTTAATTTTAGCCATTATTCCTTTTTTGTCTCCTACCCAATCCAAAACCAAGTTCGAACTTGGCATTTTTTTAGGTTGAGGCTTAAAAATCATAAAAAATATATTCTTATTGTAACAGTTAATTTATTCTTACTGAAGATATTTACTTATTTAAATTTAATTAACTTCTATCACTGGGTATAAAAGGGGTTTTGGTAGAGCTAGATTTAATATTCACATTAAATTGAGGAACATATTTAACTGTGGTAATGGTTAGTAATATACGTTGATTTGATTTGTGGTAAACATATTTAGAAGCATATTTGGAAAAACTGCTAATTATGGTTATGGTGTGGAGATTAACAAATTATCCTTTCAGGCTATTTTGTAAATTTTATTAGCTCTTAATAGATAATAAAATCAGGTAACAAGACACAGTGAATCTTTGTTATCAGTGAGTGTAGCTTGCTTTTTGTCTGCCTTGTCCTAGTATTGTGATTCAAATTTTAAATAAATGTTTCTGTATTTTCGTAGGGTGCCACCTGACAATGAAATTGTAGTTGTACAACCTACATAGTTTATAATATACTCCAACAAAGATTTTTACTGCCATCATCTCCATTTTTTTAAGTACACATTTAATGAGAAAACAACCAAGCAGTATTAAATCCAACATCAGTATTCTCTAGTCAGGAAAGACAGTAGGGTAGTCTTGGTCCATTTAGCTGAAAAAATTTGAAAGAGATCTTGGAGAATTGACGAGGTTTCCTTGCCAAATTAAGTTTTTTTTAAGTCAATGTTGGTGCATTACCTTAACCTGTATAATTTTTCCATTTCAAAAATATTCTAGCAGGACAGTGATGAATCCTATTTATTTTTTTAATTAAATTTTTATTTTTAACTTTTTTTTAATTTATGGGAAAGAAATGTGCTCTCTGAGTTTCACTGTGTCTAATTAGGAAACATTTAGTTTCTTTATGCATGCTTCACCCCATTAATTAACTATTATTTATTAATCCTTAAATCCTTGGGGGAACAAAAGGAAACCTATCCCTACTAATTTGAATTATTTGCTTTCTAGTCAGTTGAACATTTAGATCTTGGTTCTGATGCTTGGTTTCTCTTCTCATGTTTCTTCCATAATCCCTTGGTAGTGGCTCCAGGAAACGTTCCAGGTAAGACAACATGCTATTGCTAGCATACGAGTAAGAAGAAGGATGGTATTCTCATCTTTAATTTCTCTGCTTAACTCTCCAGGTGTTGTGAGCTTGCAGAACCTTACCTCGTATTAAGTATATGCCAGTGTTATGTTTTCTTTAAATATCTGTCGATGCTTTTGTAATCCCATTGCTTTGTTTATTTGCTAAGCTATCAGCTTACTTTATCAGTCTAATTTCTGAAGATGTTTGCCATTTCAAACAATTTGTTGTTGCAGCTTCTTAGATTTCATCTTTCATAATCATGAGTTTTGTTTGCATGTTACTGTGTCATTACATAGCTTTCATGTTGCAAGCTTTAGGGTGTCAATCAAACATAAGGAAAAGAAGAAGGGGACAATTTCCTTATGTTAAAAAAAGCATTCATTGTGTTAATTTAGGGATGGAAAAATATGTTTAAAATCTGAGAACCAGATTAATGGCATTAAAAACTCAATTGATGCAGAAAATAAACTTGTTGGAATGGTGGAAGAAAGGTGGTTCACAGAAAGCCAAGATAGAAGTTTTTATTTATGGAGAGAAAAAAACGTCTGAAAAACATGCATGTTAATGCAATAAATACATGCATGGACATTATATTATGCATGCATGAGATCACATTATATCATCACATTACAATGCTTTGGTACTCTAGTATTTCTTGAGGCACTATTTTTTTAACAAAAGAGATTATTAGGAAAGGGAGATGTGAAAGCGAAATAAATATGTTTTAGCTCTGTAAATTACTTACATTAGCCATGTGCTACTTTATACTAATAAGTAACCATCCTAATTTTATTTTTAATTGCATCCTTTTTTAAGTCCCAAAAAAGCTAATTAAAACAAAAATTAGAATCTTTAATAATGATTGACATCCTCAAGCTATAAAATGTTTTCTTACATATTTTAATTAGATTTTATATTTTCTTGAACTTGATAAGATAAACATAATGAATGCATTAAATTTATACTTTCAGTGCTGAGGAAGCAGCCATTGAATCCAGCAGTTCCTATGAGGCCTCTTTATTGGACTAGAATTGTAGTTACCAGCCCTCCAATTGAAAGGTGAAAATCAATTTCTTTTTCTGTGTATATACAGGAAAATCTCGTTAATTCAAAACTCAAGGGACTAAAAATTCATGACTTCAAATTAAACAGGTTCAAATTATCCAATATATCATTATGGCATCATAATTTGAAGCATCAAGTCCTCATTCACTCACATGGTTACGAATACTGTTGTCTTTGCCAAGCAGGTGTTGAATAGATTGTGTTGGCTATATAGCAAAACTCAACACTGGATGTCAAGAACACATATTTAAACAAACAGATATCAGTTAATAATAAAACCCTTATTCTCTTGGTCACTTGGTCATTCTGTCCGTAATGCTCAATATCTTAGCCATTTCTTCAGCCAGTTCAACCATATTTGGTAGGATTGCTATGATCAGATACTAGGAGCGAATGACATAAGAAACTTTCATAAAAGGTCCCGATAGCAACCAAAAACGAAATTAATTTCTTGACAACCTAATAAATTAATGATTAAAATGAAAAATAAATCGTCACTTCATTAATTCATATCACTTTTTTGAAATATTCATTAATTGAACTTTGTTTAAAGGCAGTCCTGTATTTATTAGAAACATTCATTTAATTTGTCTATTGCTTTAACTACACTCATCCATATCACAGTGCAGCAAGTGCTGTGAAGGCTTCTTTGCATGCAGGTTCAAGGAGGCTCACCTCTTTGTCTTTTCTTTCACTCCCAGAAGCTGCTGTGCAATCAGTCACTTCTGTATCTATTGGATGAATATCCATTGAAATCATACTTTGTCTGGAATTTACTACCATATTATCAACATTAGCAAAATCTTCAAATCTCCTAGGCTGATAATTGCAGACCTAGGCTCAACTTAATTGTCAAAATCCAGTGTTGTGTTTTTGATTTCAAACCCAAATTTCTTGTTTGCAAACCCAGATTGTACAAAGCAATTTGTAATAAGAAGAGGCTCAACAGTATTCCATGCAAAAACTAGGATCCAGGACATTCCATTCATTTCCTGATCTCTATCACAGGTATTTTGCAAAGATAATATTGTACCAATCATTTTCAGTGTGACCTTTTTAGGCAGTCAATAATTCTCAGGTCTAAGGGCTGTATGTAACTCTTCATGTAAACTGATGGAAATTTAACAGTCATGTACTTAAAATCCAGACCTTCTTGATTGTGTGCTGCACACTGGTCCATTAGTATAGAAGAATTTTCCTATTTTGGGAATCCATTCGTCTTTCCATTTGTTGATGTCTTTTTCTTTCATTGCCAGTGCTTCTATGATGTCCTGATTTTTCACACGGGTTTGATTCCTGGTAAAGGAAGAATTTTTCTCCAGCTTTGTCAGACATCTTCCTGTCCAGCATATGCCTGTCTGCATGGAAACTTCACGAACACTTTCATTTGTGTTTATCTGATAATATCACCATTGGAATGTAAATGGGTTTTCGTTGGGACGTTTCTAATGAAATATGATAAATGCATAAATAAAATTAATGATCATATTCAAATGCATCAAATGGCAGACTGTTAGTTGGACTAACTAATCAGATTTTACTGTAAATGTACTCCACATACCGCTTTCGAAATTTATTTAGAATAAAGCTGAGTTTTGAGCTGTCCATGGGGCGAAATATTTTATTCAAATTAAAAAATAACCTTATTTCAAATTAAACACTAAAAACCATACAAAATTTTATTCTTTCAGCAGAGGAATGTCAAGTATTCTGAATTATTAGGTATTTCGATTATCCAATATTGAATTAACAAGGTTTTCCTGTATATGGATGTCTTTAATAAAATAGTATTAATTATAGCTTTTGGTGGTTTTTCTGTAACTAACATGTTGAGTTAATGCTGTAAAACTGTGTTGCTGATGGTAAGCATTTCCTAAAATACTAGATAAATAAAATTTTTTAAATGATAGAACGAAACTGTAATTATTCACTTTTGAGTTAAATTTGTTTTTCAGCTTATCCAATGAGGAAAATGAGCAAAAGGCACTTTGGGAGAAACTGGAAGAGGCAAATATAGAAAATCTCAATGAATTTACAGATTTATTTTCAAGGCAAATTGTTGAGAGAAAACCTCCAAAGAAGAAGACCGAACAATCTTCAAAGCAGCAAGTAAGCCTTCCTCTTTTGTTTGTATTGTTACTATAAATGAATGGAAAGGTTATTCAATGAATTAATAACAAGTGTTATTTTTAACCAAGTTTTATGATGAGTAATATCTAAAAAAATTCATTGAATTTCGTTTTTTTATAGTAAAAGCCTTTTGGGGTCTGTTACATTCTGTAATTAACGATTTTTTGGTCTTGTAGCATTGTACATGTAATGATGTGCATATTATAATTTAGGTCTTGATTATAAATTATCATGTTGAACTGATGATAAAATCTAATAATGTGCTTTTCATTTATATGACTTTAGGCCATGAAAATTTTGGACAGCAAAAGATCCCAAAATGTTGGAATATTGTCATCTAGTCTTCATGTTGATTTTTCAGAGATTGAAAATGGTAAGATTCAGTACAGAAAAGTACCGTATTTCTTGGCATATAAGATGCACTTTTTCACATAAAAATGACCCCCAAAATCTGTCTGCATCTTATTCGCCGAAGGTAAGATTTTTACTGTCCTCAATACTGGCACTAATCCCCAAAATGGAATAATTGGCAGTCATTCATCACAAAAACAAAGTATACATTATTAATAATTAATAGTGAAAAATTTGTTAATATATACAATAATACCGTATGCAATATGAATTCCAAGGACGCATTTTTATTATTACGCTTTAATACATGGCCACACAGTGATTACAATTTCAGAATGTTTGCGATGTTTCTAGTTTCTAATGAGTCCATTGAATAGCACAATTAATGCCACAGAACAGTAGAATTTGTGTAGATATAAAATATTTTATACATGTCTAGAATAAATAACATTACGTATATTGAGAATCCAATGGCTACAAGAATGAAAAGATAATACACTATTACCTATAAGCTTCAGGTGATTTAATATGCAAAAAACGTATGTCAATTCCATCCACCTCCCACAGGAAAAAAATGATCCATGAATGGAGAAAATGTGGAAAAACTGAAGCCAATGGGAAAAGAAAAAAAAGGTAGTCTTCATAAGGTTGGTCCTAAATGGCCACAACTAGAGTAGGAAATGATGGATAGTAAAACAGGAAATTTGGTATTGCTTTATCGATCAGAATTGTTATGTATGAGGCAAAATGAATTGCAGAAGAAAAAGGGCTAGTTGAGCAAACGTATTGTTATTACATATGCATTCTATTTATTATTTAACCCATTAAATTAAAATATCATCTTGCACTTAAATTTAGGTAACTACTATCGGTAATAGGTATCTATGCATGCGAAATGTGTGGCGCACTCCGACAGTTTTAATTAATATGACTGCAGAGTTCATGCAGGTCACATTTAGCTAAACAAGTCTCGAAGCAATTGTTTGTTTTAGATCATCTCCATTTACTTTTTGAATTAATTTTATCTAAAACCTTATATTTAACTGTTATCACAATAATATTTTCTGTAAATGTTGCCAGATACAGAATTAATCACTGCTAGAAATGATACACGATGTGACTAGGGTTGCCACCTGTTTGGTTTTCACCCGAACTGTTCGGTGTTTGGTACCGATGCTTTACCAAACACCAAACAGTTAGATAATTTGGAAAATTTTTAGGTGTTCGGTATCCATCGTACATACTACTCCCATAGATTGCTTGTGTGGAAGGAGGATAAGTGAATTCATTAGTGAGAAGAATTGAGAAAAATCATCTATGCTAAGGAAATGCTACAGCATCCAGTAAATACGAAATAATGTATGTTTTTGAAGGGACTGACTTAAATCTACATAAATCAGAGAAAATATACAAGGAAAAATCTATACACGGCATTTTTTGTAAGTTTCCTCATACAAATATTGTTATAATAGATATTTATGTTCGTGATGACATATCAATGAAATGTGTAACGCACAAAAATGAAATCTAAATCAATTTTTAATTGTTTTCTCCACTATATCAGCTCTCTTGGAGCATATGGTCAAAATTTTGAATTCAGTAACAGCTTTTTTGTTGTGTCTAACACTTTCAAAGTCGAAAATGCTACGATAAAATGTCTGCCAATTACATTTAATAAACATACTAATAAATTGCAAATATAGAGTGGAGTCAACCTCCTCAGGCACCTATCCAAAGGGACACCAAAATTTGATTCCAATGAAAACCTATTTTGATATATTCACTTCTAAAGAATGTTAAAAAGATCTATCTTTTCAATGTTTATATTGGCATTGGGCTGTGTATTAGCAGTTTTTTTGCTACAAAATTAAAGGTGCATTTTATTTGCATCAGGTGAAAGATTATCCAGACTAGAGCCCTGCACGGGTATGATATTTTCCACCCGTACCCGACCCGTACCCGCAGACTATTCACCAGTACCCGACCGGTACCCGCAGAATGTTAACCCGCTCCCGACCCGTACCCGCAAGCTCGCACCCGCACAGAAGGCCTACTTGTCCCACCCGACCCATATTTTTTAACTGTCTGGTTCTCGAGACAAATCTGTAGCAAGAAATCGTGAAAAAATAAAAATATTTCTGAGTCAGTCATTTTGCATAAATTAAAATGAAATGCAATTGTTCATTAACATTCATTTTTAAGATCGAAAAAATGTATTTCAAGTCTCTAAGATTTATTTTTACAAAAATTACAAATTTTACAAAATAATTGAATTGAATAATGGAAACATTAATTAATAGTATCTACCCTGAGATTTAAAATGACTATTTAAAAATAGGACATCATCCACGTCTGCGGGACCTAAACTGTTTCTTCTTTCACTAACAACATGTCCCGCCAATCAAAAACACCTCTCTGATGGAGTGCTGGTCACTGGTATTGCAAAAATGCGATTCGCTAAAATACTTAAATTTGGCAAACATTTCTTTTGCTTATCCCACCATTTCATCAAATCAAAATTATTAGTAATGTCGTCAGATAGTTTTAAGTCAATATATGCAGTCAATTCATCTGGAGAAATATGATCATTTACTGTGTCTGTATCCATAAACTGAACTAAGGTGTCTGACATTTTATACCTTATTATCGGTTGCTCTACAAGCGTACATGGATTTGGTGTCACGGATTATATTTAATGTCATCAATACTTACTTTAACTTTCTCATGGATTTCATACTTTTCTTCAGTTTTTAACATTTACACACTTTTTAGAAGGGGGTGAAGAAAAACAGAAATTTTATAAATTTTTAAGCCCATCTCCTGACACTATCTCAAAAGGTCTCAAATCTCCAACTACAAGTTTGACACAGCCATCTAAAACTTTTTTTTTTCTTTTCAGCTGATAATTTTGGTAAATCGCTTTTTTTCAGCACGAGAAAATTTGTAATTTTAGACACACCTTCTTTGTTATTTTCACACTTGTGTCGCAATAAACTTGATGTTTCCAGCTTCCTATTATCATAACGATAAACATTTTATAACTACTGCAAGTGATTGTCTTCGAAATCAGTTCTCCCTTTTCATTTAAATTTCACAGAAAGTTTCCCAAATTTTTGATTTGGTATTTTCTTTTCTTCTTAGGGTGTACTCTTAACCCCAAAAGCTTCCTTCTTATCTGATCAGTATTAATTTTTTAAATCTGATGGGCAGATAAAAGTAATATTTCGATTAAAATTCAGATTTATAATTGAATGACGCCTTAACTTATAATTGAGAATTTTACATACCATTCAATCAGCTGGTATTGGTTCCTTTTAAGGATGTGGTAGATTGATATTCTGTCACAAAAGCCGAGATCACATATAGCTCACCAGTGTAATTTTATAAAATAACTGTCGTTCCTTTCTCTCGCAAACAAAGTATAAAATAATACAACTCACACGCGATTATTTGACGAAAAAATATTATATATTTGAACGTTAAATAACATGTAAAGAATGCTGATAGGCACTCTTATATGTAACCACGTCTCTTCAAAAGCAAATTCACGAAGATATATGTTACTTGCGTGAATGGGCAAAACTAACTGGTTAAAAGGGAGAGTTCTCGCACAAACCAATCCGTCATAATTACATTGTACTACATAATTCTCCTATTCACTCTTTCTCACTCCCCTCCTTACATTCTCTTCTACTAAACATAATCAACAATCGCTTGCCAATTGCAACTTTGTATCTATTTATATAATAAAAGGAATCTTTTTTTCGTCAGACACTTTTCGTGACACATGATGCACAAAGCCTGTGATCTGCCGACCTGCATAAATTGCAAATTTGTATCTTTTTGACCACGAGGGTGTGCTTTACTAGGAGTAAAAGGCATGTGGAGAGTTCCTGTGCCTACATTGGTGAAGCAAATTGAATTGGAATTAAAACTAGTTTTCGTACCCGCTCTTTACCCGCACCGGTGCCTTTTGTGTCCGAACCCGACCCATACCCGCATGGAAGCACATGGAAGTCGGGTAAACTGCGGGTATGCAGGGCTCTAGTCCAGACTGCAAAAGTGTTTTCTTGTCTCCTTTAAAAATTATTACTATTTCAATAATTTTATTGAATAGTCACAGAAGGATATGTGTAGAAACTTCTAAATAATATAATTAATCCAGTTAGGAAATATAATTTAGACTGTTCGGTTTTGTTCATGATATGTTCAGTTATGTTCGTAATTTTTTAGAAATATTATTAGAATGTTCGGGAATCAGGTCCAAAAAAGGTGGCAACCCTAGATGTGACCCTTCCTAAATGCCTTGGTGAACCAAAATACTTTTTTCCTGAAAAATCATCTGAAAAGCCAGGGTGCATCTTATATGCCGAGAAAAATGTTAATATTCATTTTTTAATGGATTCTTTTTTCATTCTGCAATTTATAGCTCTTATTACAGGATTAATGTTTCATTATGTGTTTAATTAAAATTATGATAAATTATATTCTAAATTAGCTGTGCTAAAGAAGAGATAAAGTAGCATTGATGATTGAAAATGCAAATAATCCAAAATATGATTATCTAAACAAAACAATGAAAAATTGCAATTTTAGCCCTTTTGTAAGTGTAATAGATATTCATTGAATTATTTTTAAAAGTCAAAATGTTTATGTATTTGTTTTTTTCAGCTATCTATAACTTTGATACCTCAGTAATATCCTTAGAAGCCTTACAACAGATTTATGAAGTGGTGAGTCAATAATCATGGATTTCATTGCTTAGTGACAGTTAGTTAGTGTAGAATCTTTGTTTTCACTTCATATTCCAATTCTAGCGGGCCACCTCGGAAGAACTAGGAAAAATTAGGAGTCACGTCGAGTCCAAACCTGAAGTGCCTTTGGACAAACCAGAACAGTAAGATTTTTATTAATATGTACCATTTTGCATCATATTATTTCATGATGCAATTATTATCCTTGTTCAATATGTTAAAATACCATTAAAATTATTACTTTCCAGGTTCCTTTATGAATTGGCCGAAATTCCAAATTTTGCTGATCGAATAGCTTGTTTTATGTTCCAGTCAGAATTTGAAGATGGGATAAGCACAATTGATAGCAAACTCAATAACATGAAGTTGACGTGTGAGGTAAATGTTTATTCCAAATACTATCATTTGTGTGTTTTCTTTTCTCTAATTGATTCTCTGTTTTTTATAAGTTATTTGCAGCAATTGGGAATTCTTACCAATAACTCTGTAATTGATTACCATATTTACCCGAATCCAAGATGATCCTGAATCTAAGATGACCCCTCCCCCTTTTAGCAGACTGTCAAAACAGAAAAAAGATTTTATTACCTAATTTCTCACAGAATGTAGTATTTGGTGTATTTTTTGATCACACGCATTCAGTATAGGTATACTAGTTTGTTCATTAATTGAAATGCTTTGATACAAATTTTTCTTTGAGAAAAACAATTTTTACTTTACAGTAGAGAGAGAATTATTTTCATGATAAAATCGAATTCGATATTTTAATGGAAATACATATTTTAAGGTTCCCTGAACACATTTTGACTATTTTCTCAATGATGTCTGTGGGTGTGTCCATGTGTATGTGTCTGAGTATGTGCTTGTGTGTGTCTGTGACCAGAATTTTGTGGGTGCTTGAACTCAGAAACTATTAATCAGGTCAGCGCAAAATTTTATATTTGACATTTTTGTTAAAATGGCAAGAGTTGATTAGTTTTTGGTAAAAATCGGTCAACTGGAAGTGGGTGTTTACTCTTGTCACCAGTTTTTTAAATATTTGCTTTAATATTTGATTAATGTAAAAAAGTATTGGAATAAATGTTGTAGGAAATTTAATTTTCTACAACCTTTGTTTGAAACATTTTCCCATACAATGCATTGTTTAAGAGATATTTTAAAAATTATATTTTTTAGCTGCCACCACCACACCTCCTGGCAGCGACATTTGTAAGCACTTTACTTTTAGTTGCGTCTTTGTAATGCTTCTTTTTATTTTATTAATTGTTGGAGCTTCATCGCTATAGCCAATATTAGAAGGCTATGGTTTGAGTTTATTTCAATTCCTTGTTAAGTCTTTGAATTTTTCTCGCAGTTCCTTAAAATATTTGTTATCATTTAACCTATTTGGAATTTTTATAAACATTACAGGTATGGAGAAAGTCATGTGATAACCATATCAGATTTTAAAATGTATTTTTAAGAATTAATATTGTAATAATTGAAATCCGGATCAAGTTGGAACTGAAAAATTTTAGTAGATACAGTAATTTTATCTTGTTTCATTTGTTTAAAAAAAGCATCAATAAAACGTGTAATCATACTTCCTATGGCTTTAGGACAACTTGTCATGATTAGCCCGTCGTGCATCAATTCATTGCACGAAAAATTCGTCCCATGTCAATGCATTGCTCCCTGCCTCCCCCTTCCTGCCATAAACCAGTCATGGTGTCTCACCTTCCAATTTGTCTCGCGATGAATTGATATGCGATGAGTTTGTCGTGTGATGTATTAATGTGCGACAAGTTTGTTGTGTGATGAATTTATGTGCAATGAATTGACTACGATGTACTGATGTATACTGCTTTAAGATGACCCTCAATTTTCATAAGCTTAAATTTGGAAAAATCCTTGCCTTGGATTCGGGTAAATACAGTACTTATATTGATATTTATCTTCAGTGAATGATAAGTAAAAAGATACTCATTGGAAATGGCATATTAATTCTTAAGTGTTGGTGTATATTCCAATTGTAATCATGCTTGTACTTTTGAGTAAAATATTTTGACATTAGATTAGATAATGATCAATTTTAAGTGTATGTTTGGTCAAAGCTTGTAAAACTTTCATTTTAAACCAAGCATCTTTACTCTTGCCTTTACTGATTGTCAAACTATTTATTAATAACCTAATGTAGTTGAGATAGTGCTGAATTGCAGGCCTCAATTTATTTAAGATGTATGGCATAGTTGTTTTTTTCTTGCAAATGGATTAATTTTTTGTAGTTTTCAAGTACCTAAATCGACTTAAAATGTGACATTTCGTGAAAGCATTGCTACATACAAATAAATTTGTGTCATATCAAAATAGAAAATTTACATAAGTTATGATAATGTAGCATGATTTTGAATATTGTAGTAAAAATTAATACTTTTAAGCTTCTGACATTAGTTCAAATGTATGTTCCAGTAATATCAAGTGTTTCTATTTTCAGTTTTTAATGACATCAGAAAGTCTGAAAAAAGTATTTGCAATCATATTAGCTCTTGGAAATTATATGAATGGTGGAAATAGAACTAGAGGACAAGCAGATGGGTTTGGTCTGGAGATTCTTCCGAAGTTGCGAGATGTGAAAAGCAAAGATAGTACTGTAACACTCTTGCACTTTATTATAAGGACATATATGAAGGTACTATTAATTATTACTGATATAGTATTTTGAGCTTTGATTTTTTGTTTTAAGGATGATAAAAAATAAGTTATACAAAAAGGTTTCTCTAACATTTTGGTCTTTTTTCTCCAAGAGTCAGGTTTTGATAGTGGATATACTTTAAAAGAATTAAATTTTTTCGTTAAATTTTATACTAATCGTTTAAATTATTTTAGGTGTTATCTTTCAATGATTATAAATAAACACATCATTCACTTTTTAGCCAAGTATGCAAATTCATCTTTACTTTCACCATATTTAAGGATGACTAAAATTTTATTATTGTACTTATTTAAAATTAAGAAATTTTTCTCTGAATGCGTTACATTTGAATAAAAGTGTCTATAAATCATTATATCTAGTGAAATTGTTACAACTTTATATTTTCATCATTTGTGCTTCGTATCATTGGCTGGTATTTTTTTCTTATTTCATAGTTTTTATTCCATTATTTAGAAATTATTATCCATTATTTATTTTTATTATTAATTATTATTATTATTAATTATTATCCATTATTTAGAATTTAGAAAAATTTCGTTCTTTACTAAAATTACACTGTATTTAATAACGCTGGATTTTTCATCAACAAGCCAAGAGAATATTTTTAGTGTATGTTTGGATAAAAATTGCTAGCACATAAACATAAATCAACAAAAGTAATATGATTAGTAACAATTGCTAATATTCCACCCAAAAATGTGGTTTATTTGAAATTTTAGTAATCAATAGGATTGTCAAGTTCATAGCTCATTATTGATTCATAAATCTTTGCTTTGTTACCCAAGGGTCTTCCTGACCCTCTGGCTACAGACATTCCGCTGCCAATTCCTGAACCAGGTGATATAGACAGGGCTTCAGCAGTTGAATTTGAAGACATTGAAGGAGATCTTAAGCAGCTGCAAAAGGACTTTTCTAGTGAGTAAAGAAACAGTATTAGCAGTTATTATTTCATGATACATATAACTTGATTTACCATTGTGAATGTCATGCATGTGTTTTAAGAAAATATTTGAGTAGTTTTGATGAGTTTCCAACTATATACTGGACAATTGAGAAACTTTTTCTGAAAGATGTTTATTCTTATTAGTTTAATACATAGTGCGAATAGATTCTGATATAGACCAGAAAATTGATATAGGAATTTTTAGCATTAACTTTATCAAAGAGAAATTTATTTTTAATTTTGCGTTATTCTGGAAAGTACTGTAGATTGATAAGTATAATACTCACTTCTGAGGGCTTATATGTAGCATAAAACTTTCCTTGGCATGATGAAAAATTTTTATACAAAAAAATGCAATAAAAGTTAAAATTGGTTGAATATACCAATGTAAAGTTTTATGAAAATATTTTCAGGTTAATGTATTCCTTAGTCTTATTATTATACACATATTGAGATGTTTCTATTTTAATGCATTGTGTTGATATTATAAGATATTGATATGAACTCACAACATTCTTTTTCTAGTATGCCAAAAGAAAACCGACAAAGTAATAGCATCGTCAACTGAAGAGCATCTTCAACCGTTCAAAGAAAAGATGGAAGCATTTTTGACTGAAGGTTTGTGTTGTACTGAAGTTATATCTTTAACTTATCTACAGAAGAATATTTTAATCAAATATTTGTATCAATGCAATGTTTAAAAAAGATGCTCATCGCAATATTTCTGGAAATATTTTCAACATCATAAAATTTTCCTTATTTAGTTGCTTTATTTACCTGAATATAAGGCAGCTCTGAATATAAGGTTTCCCACACAGTAGTAGCTTTTACAACATTTTTACAGTCACTTTGGTAATGCTGAATTGTCATGCTACAGTGCTATGATTTAAAGATGAAGATATTGAGCCATGGGCAGTTATTTCATGTTATAGAAGTATTGCATGACTTTTGGTTTTTCAAATGCTGATGAATGAAAAAGCGTCTTACATTTGAGTAAATATAGTATTTTGCCATCTCTTTATATACTAAGTTATGTTTGTCCCTCACGCTCGACTGTGGTGCCACTCTTAAAAAGGCTTTATAAAAGAGCAGGAGAATCGAGAACTATTTACGACTGACTGTAATTCTATTTTAACAAACTCTCCGAGTAGGAAGACAATTGAAATTTGGTAGGAATGTTGGATTTTTATAGTAAAAGCCATTTACGAAAAAAAATCCTCAAAAAAGACCTGGGTTCGACTCAAGTAGACACATAATTTCTACTTTTACTATATTGCAAATTACAATTAGAAATAATTCACCTACGATCTTCAGACCTGGACCATTTTAAAGAAAAATAAATAATGTTTCTTATTCTTATCATCACATTTTGCCTACGATACAAAATCGCTCAAGTTCTACATTTAAATTATATTTATTGGAAAAATTTAAGCTTTTTAACGATATCTTGCTTTGCTGACCGTGTCATTGTTAAACCTCAAGATTGTACTGTTGCCTGAATCCTTATACTATATGCGTAAGGAAAGCATGCTTTGAATGTTTCAATACATGAGAGAGGAGAGAGTGGAAGAAAGAGAGTCAGGGGGGAGAGGGGAGAGAGAGGGAGGGAGACAGAGAAAGAGAGAGGGAGGGAGACAGAGAAAGAGAGAGGGAGACAGAAGGAGGGAGAAGGGGAGAGATAGATAGATTGTAGTCTTTATTAGGGAAATATTGTGACTAGGAATTCTATTTTTCCAGTGAAGGAGAGAGAGGGAGAATGGGGGGGGAGGAGAATGAGAGAGAGGAAGAGAGAAAAGGAGGAAGAATGGAAAGTGCCTTAAATTTAATGCTTAATCCACACATACCCATCATATTTGATAGGCAATTAAGCTAGTATATTCAATAACATTTAAAGGAAATTAAACTGAAATTGTCTAAATTTTTTCAGGTCAGAAACAACTAACTGATGAGTTTGAAAATTTGCAAGAATGCAAGCAAAAGTGAGTTTAATCTTGTAAAATATAGCTTAACACTTAATTGATGCCATATTGCAAATTGTATGCACAACTTTATCTTGCAATAACTCTCCTTAGGTTTATGGCTGTGATGAAATTCTACCAATATGTACCTAAAGGAACGAAGATGGAAGAAGTTGCCCCAAAAGATTTTTTTGTCTTATGGTCTCCATTTTGTAAAGAATTCAAAGATATATGGAAAAAGGAACAACAAAGAGTTATGAAGGAAAAGTAAGTTGATTAAATATGGTAATAATTGACATTTATATATTTAATTTTTCTAAGTTTTGAAGCTTTTATTTACTATGAGAAAGTCATCATTTTCAAATAAAGATAGACATTTTATATAGTATATTTATGCAGATATCACTGTATAAGATACACCGGTGTATAATATGCACCCCTAGAAATAAAGCCATTTTCAACTTTTTAAATTGTTTACCCATAAAACATTTGTTTGTGTAAGGGCATAATAGGTTCCATACATGTAGTGATGCAAGTTTCATGAACTTGTATCAGCCTTAATGATGATACAACAGCTGATGGAGTGAGACTTGAGTCGCCTCTTCGTAAGCAGACCATTGTAGTAGCTGCTCATGTAGTAGATGTTCAAGCTTGTGAATATGCCTGCGATTTTAGAAAGTGTTTTACTTTCACTTGGTGTGGCCATGTTAGTTTGTTTATAAAAAGAAATGGAAATTGAGAAACTGTGTATTTTATTTGCAAAAAAATCTTGATCATAACTGGGAAATCGTTTTTTGCACTTTGACACACATTAGGAATAGGTGTCATTCCTTAAATGCTTATACGAGTACCGGAACTTTTTTTATCTCATAAACAGGGAAACAATCCATACATATTAAACAAGATGATCCAAACAGAACTTTTGATGCTTGCTTTCCATTTATTTAATACTTATATTGGCTTGAATAGCTTTAAAGTCATTGTGGATATGTAGCTCTTGTGTTCCCAAATTTCATAATTTAGTATTATAAAATACTACAAATATGTTCGAACAGAATATTAAATATTTGTGCAGCAAAAATAATGCATGTACGTATTAGAATATACCGAATCTGAGTCCAACAATAGTTGTTGCTGTGACAACACTCGTAATGAGTGATAAAAACTGCAAAATCGCCCATATTTATACGAAATTCTAAGAAATACAATTGATAATCAAAAATCTATGATTAATATTAGAATCTTCATTTCTTTCCTCAGAATAGTACAAAACTCGCTCAGATATTACAATTCTAAGATATTTTAATGTGCAAGAGAGAATTACCCTGCACAATGGATTTCAGATTTCCCATGTAAATCAAATGGGAAGGATAGTTCCTGGAATCGAGCCCGGGACTTCAATCTTCACCACAAAAACTATCCTCGGGAGCTCAGCCCATGAAGCAAGAGATTTCCACCAAGTTTCATTAAAATCAGTCTATTGGTTCAAAAGTTAATAGGGGAGGATGAACAGACTGATAGACACAACGACAAAACTATAAGCCTATTTCCATTCTGGAAAGTAGGCTAAAAATTCCTCCCAAAAATCACAATCATTAATTGTATCCATGATGACTGATGAACAAAAAACTAATGACGGATAAACAGACTAGGGAGGGGGGAGGACAAAAGGCAAGTTGCACAACAATCCTATACACAATGAAACCTGCATCAGTATCAGCTGCTGTCTATCATGGTTTCTCATCAGTGGCAGTATACTGCAACATATTTTGCCACCGCTTGTTACTGATACATATCTCTGATTCATTCCTATGCACATTGCAACAGGCATCATGAAGCCAGTGTTTTGATATTTCCATCACTACCTGCATCTATGCGTATGGGGCCCTTAAGGTTTATCAATGGTTGAAAAAACAAAGGAAATTTATTATTGGTTGAAAAGCATCTATTGGTTTAATAATCATGAAAACGTTTTTAAATAACAACAAAAGTATGAATTTTCTTTATAACTTACCATCTTCAGGCATTTAAACCTGTGTTGCATAAGATGCAGCATGATTTTAGGGCATGTTTATTTTACAAAAAGTGCAACTTATATGTTGGAAAATACGATATAAATTATTTGATATATTTATTTCTTTCAGAGTCCAAGAAGCTAAGAAGAAGCAAGAAGAGAAAAAGAAATCTCTCACTGTCAAAACAAGTAAAAAAGAGGAAGGGGGACTTGTAAGTGTTTCCTTTGATTACATTTTTGTGTAATAATTACAACTGAAGTCAATATCCTCCAACAATTTCTGACTTTAACATTATCCTTAGTTTAAATCATAAGTTGTTGATTAATGTAGAAGAAATTCACTTTGTTGAAGCCAGTGGTCTATATTACTGATAAAAAAGCTGGAGAAATATCAAAAATACATCTAGATTTTTTTGCTCAATTTTCTTTGCTATTTTAGAATTTTTCATTATTGGAAATTCTCTCCCATGTAATTTTTGTTTTTTCTTTTGGTTTCCCTCATGTGAGCTTCAGAACTATTATTTATGAACAAAATTTTTCTTTCTGTTACAGAAATCAAAATTACAGAAAATGCTCAAAATGGACGAGCGATCCAATTCCTTGACTTGAAATGGGATTTTTGTGATACTGAAAGACGTGAGAATAAAAATTGATATTAGTGATGCTAGTGCAGTGCCACAAGTGAAGATGTGTATGTTGTGTCCACAAATAGGATTATTTATTATTACAAATTACAGTGGTGCTCTGAGCCAATAAACTCTATGAGAAGATAGCTGTTTTCTGGAAGAAATGTGATCAGTGAAAGTTATAGACTATAAAAGACTCTTTAATGCATTTGATGCTAATTCTCATGAAATATTGTTTTTCATCTTCAATCCCTATTATGTGGGATGGTTAATCAGGACATTGCATTTTGTTCTTCCCATCATCTTACCTTTTTTCATTTTCAGTTTTATATCCATTCCTTTACTATGTAACAGTTTTATTTTATTTAATTCATCTTCCATTATGTATCATTGACATTCTTATACTCAATATTTCGTTTATTCTTCTTTATCACTCTATCCTTCCCTTCTATTTTTTAATAACAGATTCTGAGGTGGAATGATAGCTTTCAAGCTAAATAGATATTGCTTATGATTGTTTTTTTTATAAGACTGCTCATGCATAATTCTGTTGAGCAAGGATGGTGATATATTTGATACAGTTGTTTACAAGGCATGTTTTATATTTTTTTAATCAATAATGATTTGCCAAGCGTGGATGTTACTTTAAATGCTTTCTGTCATCTAATTCTTGTTAAATTTATCTAAAATGTGAATTAAAAATATACTGTTATCTATTTTTATACAGAAACAGTTAACAGTCATGGCTTACCTCAATAGATTATAGAGAATCTTGAAAAATGAGATGCATTTATCACAAGCATTCATGTAAGAATTATTGAAAAATTGATGCTGGCATAGTTTATATAAAAGATTTTTTTTGTAATTTAATGGACATGTGAAAACAGTAAGAAATTGTCATTGCATGTACAAAGCTTACAACTTAGCTTTGCATTCTTTTTGTCTTGCTTTGCTTTAATGATATTTATTAGTTAAATATTGCTTTAAAAACATGAAAGTTGTAAATATCTTAAGCCTATTTTTTAGCATTGAAGTCACTTAAAATTACAATATTTTTAAAAGGCAATATACTAAAAACTTAATTGTCTACTTGCAAGATTTATCTTAGTTAACATTATTTAATCATTATTTTGGCACATAGAAAGCTAAATTGGGTTGCACAATCATTCCTCTTAAGGTTATTTAGGGTAAGTTTTATTGCACAATGAATTTCATGAACATTTAACTCATTATCATCATGTTATATAATTGTAATTATTTATATTTAAAATGTCAAATTATGTTGCAGAATAACTTGAACTATCTTTTGTGATATGACTGCATCACTGATATTATGTACAGCTTAGCATTCATGCAAATTGAATTGTTATAACAAACTACTGTAACTTTTTCTTAAGCATCGAAATACTAGTCTGAAAATAATTTTTAGAGATTGTAAATAGTTATTTATACTAATTTTTGTAATGATTTGAAAACATTTTGCATATATAAATAAATTTATTTTGAATGATCTCATCTTATAATTCTCCTATAAGTATGCTGCAAATCTGTTGATGGTGATGCTTTTTATTATCTTGTGAAACAAAAATGCCAGTGGCTTATTTTACTTTAAAATTTCTCATACCATCTTTCCTGAGAGATTGGTATAACTACCTATTTTAATTGTGCATGTAAATCATAATTCAAGGATATTTCAAATTCAAGATAAGATATATAAACAGTAATGAAAGGATAACTTTGTAGTTTCCACAACTTTTAATATAACACGACTGGTTTCACTACAATTGTAGCATCATTAGGTGTTATATTAAAAGTTGTGGAAACTACAAAGTTATCCTTTCATTATGAGTAAATTCCACAAAGTTGAGCCTGACCTCATTAATTATATATATAATCAGTGTTTGAAGTGAGGTGAGGTGTGGCGGGATGCCATCCTGTTACCTTTTTATGAATTTCAAACATCCCGTTTCCTTTTTACGGACTTGAATCCATACTGGTACTTCTTATAATGCCTCAATTATACATTATTTTTATTTATAACAATATTTATCCCGGACTACATGAGTGTTGGGCCGAGATTGACCCATTGTATTTATAGGGCAGCATTGAGAGTCAAGTTAAATTCAATTAGATGTATTTTGGGTACTCGACGGGTGTCGTCAAACGCACATTCCGTGATGGTTGTTTGGAATAATTATGCGGCTCTGCATCAACATTTTCATGAAACCTCAATGGATGAAAAATGTAATGGAGGAGAAAAAGCACAATATATAGGACTTAAAAAAAATAAGTGACAAATTTTGTGCTTAACATGGGACTCATGTTGGACGCTTTGATAGAACTTGAACATCTTTCAAAAAATTGCAAGACAGACAAATTACTCTACCAGAGGTGCATCATCTTATTAATTTAAAATATCAGTGTTCCAATCAATGAAACATAATCCAGGTGAATATTATGTACTAGCTCAAAATGCAGTCAATAAACTTGAATTTCAAGGAGTTAAATTGAACATTTGCTAAAGACTGCATAACCTTACAGAGGTGGGAGGGTTTGTGTATTCTTATGAACCAAAGAGCTATGCCGGCAGGAGGTAATTCTCCTGGTAGGACCATCTAAGCCAGAAAGGTCTGAGGGGAAGAGTCAGACTAAGAAGCAGTCTTGTGGGTTTTACATCCCCTGCAAGGGCAGCAGCTTGCACAGTACTTCTGTAGGTGGTGATCATGTGAATCTGAACAGCTACAGATGGGTAATCACGCTTGTGAAACTGCGATGAGGAAAGCAAGGGGAGTATCTCATTATATTTCCCATTATAGGATGAAAAGTTGCAAATACCTCTATGGATCTCTCTGGCGTAAAATATTCTGGAGGTAAAATAGTCCCCCAATCGGATCTCCGGGTGGGGACTACCCTAGGGAATGCACAGAGGAAATGTAACAATAATAAGAAAGCAAGTAGTGAGAAATTAAGAATAGGCAAATGGAATGTTAGGACTATGAATTCAGGGGGTAAACTAGAGAACTTAAAAAGGGAAATGAGAAGGAATAATGTAGGTATAGTAGGTCTTAGTGAAGTTCGGTGGGAAGGAGAAGGTGAGATAAATTCAGACGAATTTAAGATTATTTACTCAGAAGGAGAGAAAAAGGAAAGGGGAGTGGGGATTATAATGAGAAAAGAGATAGCTGAAAGAAATAGCAAGGTTAATGATAGATTAATAGCCGAAAAACTTCAGATGGAGCCAGTGGAAATGCTTATAATTCAAGTGTAATTGCCAACAACTAATGCTGGTGACAAAGAAGTAGATGAAATGTATGAACATATTATGGAGAAATTGGAGGAGGAGGGAAAAGGAAGTATCACCACCATAGTAATGGGAGACTGGATCAGTGTAGTCAGAGAGGGACAGGAAGATAACATAGTGGGAAAATATGTACTAGGGAAGAGAAATGAAAGAGGGGAGAAACTTGTGGAATTCTGCCATAGAAATAGATTGATTGTAACTAATACCTGGTTTAAGCACTTCTTTACACATGGAGAAGACCAGAGACGATACCAGATAGATTACATACTAGTCAATGAAAGATTTAAAAATAGCAGTAAAAATGTGAAAACATTACCAGGGGCAGATATTGATTCTGGCCACAACCTTTTGGTGGCAAATACACAATTTAGACTGAAGAGTGTTAAGAAAAGCATAAGAGTTAACAAGAAATAGAACTTAGAGGAACTCTTTAAGAACAAGGAGGCTATCATGACTGAGCTGGAGGAAAGATTGGGGGAGAGAGCTGAAGAAAATAGGAACAATGTAGATGCAACATTAAAGATGTTATGGAAAAGAAGGTAGGAAAGATAACTGGTGTAAGAAACAAAAAACCCTGGGTCAGAGCAGCCATGTTGCAAAAAATGGAAGAGAGGAGAAAGTGGAAGAACATAAACACTGAAGAAGGCCAAAGAAAGTACAAGGAGTTAAATAATGCTTTAAGAAGGGAAACAGATAAAGCCAGAGAACAGTGGATAAATGAGAAATTCGAGGAGATTGTCGAGTATAGCAAAGCAAGGGAACTATTCAAGAAAAAGGCAATAAAAATAGGACAAAGGAATCATGAACAACAGTGGTAAAATAGTCTCGGAGCCAGACAATGTAAAGAATGTCTGGAAAGAATACATTGAGTTGCTGCATGACAAAGAAGGAAAGCCAAGAAATATTGAATTAAATGAAAAAGAGGATGTGGAAAAAGACCAGCTAGGACCAAATATTCCCATGTCTGAAGTGAAAAGAGCAATTGATGACATGAAAAGAAGGAAGGCTGTTGGGAGTGATGATATATCAGTGGACGTTCTTAAGGTTTTGGGGTCGAAAGAAGTTAAGCAACTCACAAAATTCTTTAACCAAGTATATGATACTGGCATATGGCCTGAAGATTTTTTAGATGCTGTTTATGGTACCACTGGAGAAAAAGAACAATGCAAAATGTTGTAAGGATTACAGAACTATTAGTTTAATTTCTCATACAGCTAAAGTTTTAACTAGAATAATAACCAAAAGAATTGAAGGTAAAATAGAAAAGTAGCTGCAAGATAATCAGTTTGGTTTCAGAAGAGGAAGAGGGACTAGAGATGGTATAGGATGTATGAGGATGATGATAGAAAGAGCGCTAGAAGTTAATAAAGATGTGTATTTTTGTTTTGTAGATTGGGAGAAAGCTTTTGACCAAGTGAAATGGGATAAAATGTTGGGTATTTTAAATAAAATAGGAATAGATTGGAAAGACAAAAGACTGCTTAAAAATCTTTACTTTGATCAAAAGATTAGAGTCAGGGTTGAAGGAGAAGAAACAGAAAGTACTTCAATAGGGAGGGGAGTGAGGCAGAGATGTCCTATTTCACCAGTGATATTTAATATTTATGCAGAAACAATAACAGAAGAAGCGTTGATGGAGGATAAAGGATTTAAGATATGAGGTGAAAGTATTACCACCATTAAATATACAGATGATCAGTGATTAATAGCAGAAGACGAGAAAGAACTTCAGAGGATGACAGACATTAGTGAAGGTTGGCCAACAATATGGAATGAAGATCAATGCCAAAAAAACGAAAGTCATGGTGGTTTCAAAGGAACATAAAGAATTAAATATAATGGTAAATGGCCAAAAATTGGAACAAGTAAGTAGTTTCAAATATCATGTCAGTATTTTAGCGCAGGATGGAAGTAGTACACAGGACATCAGAAGTAGGACTGCAATAGCAAAAGCAGCATTTAACGAGAAGAAAGAAGCAAGAAAATAAATTTAGAAACAAGGAAGAAATTAGCAAAATGCTACATATGGAGCATAGCTCTTTATGGCGCAGAGATGTGGGTGGTAAGGAGAAAGGAGGAAAAATATTTAGAAAGTTTTGAGATGTGGGTATGGAGGAGAATGATGAAAGTGAAATGGACAGAGAGGAAGAGAAATGAAGAAGTATTGGAAATGGTGGGAGAAGAAAGGATGCTAATAAAACAATCAGGAAAAGAAAAGCAAATTGGATAGGGCACATATTGAGAAGACAGTGTTTACAAAGAACGATCTTAGAGGGCAAAATTAGCAGAAGAAGAGGAAGAAGGAGAAAAGAATAGGAATATTAGAGAATATAAAGCAGGAATATAGTACTTATAGAGATATAAAAGAAGCTTCTAGGGAGAGAGAGTTAATGCTGAACCCGATCACATCCGATTGGTAGCCAAACTTAGCCGAGTGTTTAGTGATGTCAGTGCATGCCACAAGCATGTTAGCCGATGCTAGCCATGCTAGAAGCCATTGTACCAATATAGAACAATATAGAGGTAGAAGCTTGAAAGACATAATTCTGTTGTTTTCCTCTATACTCCATCTTAGAAGAAATATTGGTAGAAGTACTGCACCTTCCTGCATTTATTTCGCTTTGTGTTTTGCAAAATTGCATATGAAGGGTTTTGTGTAGCCAGATCTGATAATTTGCCCAACGATGATTCGTACATTTTTTGTGGTACATTGGAAGTTGTAGGGAGCAATATTCAGATGTTGAAATGCATGGAGTGAAGGCGGCCAGGTTTGTATTACATTTAATTGATAAAATAAGTTCGATGTAGCGCTTTTATTTTTAGTCATTGTAATAGTACTATTATTTTGACTGAAACATAGAAGATATGTAAAACATATATTGACGTTATAAAACAGCTTTCCTATATTAAATGAATAAAACAACTCTAGTTTTAACTAATATTATAGAATATTTATTTATGTATTGTTTCCCATGCTGTCCTAGTATCTAGTAAGTAAAAAATAATTAGATAAGTACCTATACAAAAGGTAATGGACGAGACCGAGACTTTGTGGAATTCCACAATAAAATAACATGAACAATGCTAGATAGTATTTTTTACTTATATTAAATTTTTGATAATTCCCACAAAATATATGTTTCCATGTGTCTTGTCTAGAGGAAATGTGGTGAAGTTTGTTGTTTTAAATGTCTATCTGCCTTAGTTATTACCTATACTTGTGAAAAGAAAAACTGTAGAAGTGTTTGTAATAACTGCGTCTCTTTTATATATGTTGCGAATTTCATCATTGCTTTTATGGCTTTTTTCTCCCTTTGAGGTCAATGAGGAAAGACTATTTTAGTTATGCTGTTGCATTTGTTCAACTGAAGCAAGAAGGAAAAATATGTATTGTTAAAGGCAAGATTTGCCCTGAACACAATAAGATAAAGAGGTTATGAAGTGAGTGTAGTTGTAGCTAAAGATGAAGATTGAGTCATGACTGCCCTTATTTAGCAAAACATGGTCCTTCAAAATACCATGCTGTCATGGATATTATGTGAACAAATTTATTAAAATATTTAAATTACAGAACTAACTTAATATGTAACATTTGTAAAAGTATTTGCTTAAAAACTTGGTACTTAAATATATGCAATGCAACAATAATTATTTGCTTAATAAACCCATAGCCCAACGATTTTTGTAAGTTTGATCTTACATATTTAGAATAGGTATATTACATTATGGAAGTTTTGTTAAATATATATGCTAATCTTTGAAACAAAAATATAATTTACTCTTTCAACGTTCTCCAGAAATATATACAAGACGAAGTATCAAAACTGCATGCTTTCAGTACGGTCGTAAGGCATGCGATGACATCACGTACCCCTTACTACTCTCTCTCCAACCAGGACGCCATTTTTGTGGGTTATTTAAAAGTTATTTTAAATATTTTTTTGCATAATGAAGATGCTTTAACAAAAAAATGTTCACAGGGAGTAATTAAGTCAATTACAAAGTATTAAAAAACAATTAAATATTTTGACAGTCTTTACACTTTTTTCCCAGGTCCCTAAAAAGTATAAATAAGGGGTTTACTGTATATGCCATATAATAGATAATTTGTTAAATACAATCATCATCATCTGATACATTGATGATGAATAAACCAATTCAAATATCTTTTATGGCAGGGATTCTCATTGTGACCACCAGTGGTCTGCGTGACTAAAAACAAAGTGGAAGACAAGTAATGGAGGTGGGCAAGGTACAAGAGGCCCAAAACCCTAATCCTACCAGGCTGTGACTTAGAGACACATTTGAATTTTTATTCATGATTATATCTATAAATAAATTCATTTGGCATGGAGACTTTGTGTATTCTATTACTTTTTATTTCTACATAAATGGATGCAATTAACATTTTTTATCTCATTTTTTCATTTATATAGTCCCGAATATAAAATCCCTATGCTGACTACCAGGGACACATTGACACAATGTAAAGAAAAAGTCTTTTGTTAGTGTCTGGTTTTGTTGATCTAAATTATATTCTACTAAGTCACTGGGTGTGGAGTGAGTAGTACAAATGCGTTTATTATTGGATGTTCTGTCCACATAGGATGGTCATGTTATCATTGCAGTATCAAGCATACTTGGGTGAAAATCATTTCTCTATGTAATAATATTTAAAATTTAATAAAAATATTTGTCTAGAATAAAATAGAAATCTCATAGTGTGAGAATAATAAAAATAATGTCCTAATGAATCATATCTTCAAAATTTATCATGTGTGCCTTTAAATCACACCCCGGTAGTTAACGTCAGTAAATGAGCCTGGTAGGATTAGGGTTAATACTAGGAATCAGTGATATATTCTAACTACATAAATATGATTAATCATGGTCCATAGTCATATTCTGTTCTGATTGGTGTTCCATGGATTGGAAAAAGTTGGGAACCTGGCATCCGAAACTGCCTAATTAGATGACAGAGCTGATTTAACAAAAGTACATGCATGTTTCATCTCTTAGAAGGAAATGGAACTAAGGTTGTCAGGTTAAAATTTAAGAGTTACTGTGTTTTATATAATTTTTCAGGATTATGACATATTCAGACTCAACTTGAGAATTATGTTTTGGCACCTAGAATAATGAAAATAGTGTATATTCTACTTTGATGAATGATTGCTCATTATTAAAATAATATGAGTTATGCAAATAAAATTTATATAATCACCAAAAGCAGTAACTTGTGTAATATTAATGACTAGGGGCCTGGTGCTGCAATTGTGGCACCAGGACCCTAGTAGTAGGAAAAATTAATACTTTGTATTGGATTTGCTACTTAATTGTAACTGACTCTTCATGGGAGGACTTCCCAGCAAAGATGCACATGCCTTCCCTGCCCCTCCTCTTACGCAATCCTCTCCCCTCCACTTCTCTCTCGCTGGCCATACATACAGACATTAGCATATTATAATAAGGATGGGAATGATGCAGAAGGTTTTGATTCCACAGTTTCATATATTAAATATTTGTGAGTCTTCTCTTTAACTTCCCATTTTATCGGTATAAACTCAATTTGAAGACGAACTACATATTTACATTTTTAGAGGCACTATTAAAAAACACTGAAAACAAAGGAAAGGGAAAGTGCACTTGAAGGTATGACATGTCATAGGAACTATTTAGTGTTGTTAAGGAAGGATCCTAGATTTCAGGAGGCTAAAATGTTGACAGGAATACATAAGTATGTACATATAAGCAATCACTTACAGTCCCTAACATAATTTTCATTAATTTCAATTCATTACTGATGTCTCAATTACAAATACACAAAGACAGTATGCCTTGAAAGTATTAGTAATTAAGTAATATTAGCTATTGGTCAATAAATATGTTCAACAAAGAAAAAACTAATTGTTATGAAATATAATAAGGGAAAACAGGATATTGCATGTTTATTTGATTTGCCATATCTCTTTCCTGCAGCATTTTTATTAATATTAAAATAGCTTTTTGCCTAACAATTTCATATATCACATGTACGAGATTTCAGTGTTATTACTTTTTATAAGTTGTTCAGGTTTTGTGCAATAAAATTCACAACAAATTATTTACATAAAAATAATAATGCATAAATACAGGCTTGATAACTAGTGTATACAAAATAAATATTTATACACACATTGCTATTTTTTATTGCATTGCATATCGACTCTCTTTGAGGTTGCTATCCCCAAAAATGCTGATCAATGCCATCATTCTGCTTCACAACTGATATCATTTGTATCATTTTGTTAAAATATAGACTTCAAAATGAATGGATAAGTCAGCCACTATTGTTGTACTTTTCATATACATTAACAAAAAAATACATATTTCTATACATTTACTCATTTACTAAACTCTTGACCATTGGAACAGGATCCATTTTTTGTACAGATCAAGAGTTCCTCTTTTTTTTAAACATGGACGGACTAACATCTCCGACTTTTATCAATTCATGTAGACGTACGCAATGGTCTCTTGTTGTAGGCCCCACTGAGATTATCATCAGGGAATATGTCATCATCCAACAGGAGTCCAGGTGAGGCTGATAAGTCAGGAGGATCTACAAATCCTGAGTCATCATAACAGCGTGATCTTGTGCGTGTTCCTCCAATGCCTAATCCTCCTGTTCCCATTGTACCTCCACCTGTTGGACTGGGTGCTCCAGTACCTCCTCCCAGATTGCCTATGCCATCTAAACCTGGGTTTGTACCAACCGGATTGTTGAGAATTCGAGGATCTTCATAGCGACGAGATACAAGAGCATACTCACGATGAGCATGAACTATTTTCTGTAGCCGTGAAATGATCTCATAATCAGGAAGCGGGCATCTCATAGGATCTACTCCAACAAGTTTTCCAACTGAATTGCGGAAGTTGATCAGCTGTGGAGGAAGAATGTCATAGGTTACATTTGGTCCCATTATTCTTTGATACAACTAAGCCTTGTCTAAAAGATTTTATTAACCCGGGAGTGGTCGCTCGGGGTGCTGTAGACACACATGTTTTATGACAGGGTTCCTTAACTTTTAGGTTTTATGACTTCTACCCTTCAGTAGCTGGAGTGGCATGTGCCTACAACCATTTTCGCCTAAAAAACTAGTATCCTATGGTTATTCTTTGATTTTGGTAGTTTTTCTTAGATGATGCAACAGAGCATTGTGTGGAAATCTCCATATTTTTTGTTTTGCAAGTGGTTTATACGTTTTATTGTGAATTATTGTTACTATTTGCAACATTGGTGTTGTTGTTTATGATCTGGGATCGCTATTGAACAGTTACTTTACTGATTACAAAATAAAAAATTTCATAAAAGTTAGAACAAACGTATTTTCCACAATTTTTATACTTCTTCCAATTTGTTAAATAATTGACATCTTAAAATAAATTTAAATTAATCGAAAATTCATCAAGAGATATATAAAATGAAAAATTTATTGAAAATCAGCGATTAATAATTTTTTTAAACAAAAATATCTGTGGGGTGTCAGAGAAACCCATCTCGACCTCTTACATTGCAAAAATGTGTGCGAGTACTGCCGGGTTAAAAAGTGGTAATAAAGAAATTGATTAATTTATATAAAAATTAATATACATGTATTTAAAAATTTTATCCTGTGAGAAAGAAATTTTAGTTAGCAAAGCAAAGAGAACTATTTAATGGTATAACCAGATTGAGAATAGCTGAGCTAAATCACATTTAAAAATTAAACAATGATATTTTAAGGCACGGAAATACTGTCATGTAACTTGAAAGTGATATGAAATGTATTACTTGTGAATAAAGAGGCATAAGTATGATTTAAAAGAAAAATGTTTTCATACATACCTGATTTTCTCTACGAGATGTATCAGCAAGTGCTTGCTTCACAGATCCCAACTCATCTCGCAGCATTTGTATTGTTCGGTCATTCATTGCACGATCCTGTTCAGCAACTTCACTATTAGATCGAATCTGTCAAGAGAAACAGGAGTGTTTAATTTTTGATAAATATAAAAGTCTCCTGGAATGAAGTTCATATGTAGTCTTTACTAAAATTTTTAATTCTTTCTTCTCAAATCAAAGTCATCTTTTTATGTTATAAGCACATACTTAAAAATATGCTGCTAGTGTTAGAATTTAATAAAATTTGGGCTATAAGAATTTATGATATCTATTACAATCTCCTTAACTCACTTCTTATGAAATTAATGGTTGAAAATAATTTCATCAAGCTTTCAATCTGTTAAGTACTTCATTTTGTGATTATTACTAAAAAATATATCAGGAAAGATTAATGGAGGAGTTATTGAATCAAATTATCTCAGTATAATTTTAAAAATTTCTAAATAGGTGAAATTCAAAACATATTCTAGTCTATTTACTTAAATATATAAAATTGTGTTACCTGCTCTTTCAGCAGAGTAAATTTCCTGTTGTATCGAGTTCGGAGTAATTCAGATTCAGCAAGTTTCTTCTGAAGATCTTCAACTTTTCTTCCTCTTTCCAGTGAGGTAATCTGTATGAAAGAAGACTTTTTTTGTAGGATTTAAAAAAATTTGAAGAGGAATAGTATGGGAATTTAATATAAAAAAACTTCAAGTTCCAAGCAGCATTGAGCAATGTCTGCAAAATTTCAGTTTCATAGATCTGAAAATATACCTTGTAGTCAGTTGCATCAGCTAGTTGGGCTTTGAGATTCTTAGTTGTGTCTCTTTCTTCTGTAAGCTGCATCTGCAGACGCTCGATTTGCTTCATCAGTTTCTTCACTCTAAAAATGTAAAAAATATATTTTCAAATCGATGTTGATTATACTTCTTTTTCTTAGGCATTGAGAGGTAGAATTTCTGTTAAAATATTTTTATGAAAGCAGACAAAAAATCTCAGTATATACAGTTTTGCTAAAGATCCAAAATATTTTCCTCCATATTTCTTTACAATAATAGAATGAGAAGTTTGCCTAATCAAATAACATTGTTACCATAAGGTAATGTAATTTTACCATTACAAAATTAATGAATACTATGGATTGTATGATAATGAAAGAATGGCTTAGTATTTTCTTATAAATATGTTGATTACAACTAATTTTCTCATACATATGGGCAGATTTTAAAGATGTAGTTGTTTTTAATTTTGTTAACAATAACAGCATATAAAAATGTTACATAAACTGAAACTTATTTTTTTCTCGATTTTTTGATAAAATAATAAAAATAAGTTATTTTTTAAAGAGCTTGGATTAAATTAATAATAGTATTTTATCTGTTATAAGGTAAAAATAAAAACATTTTGGACCAATCATGATTTAACAGCTGAAAAATAAATTTATGTTCAAATAATAGAGATGATGCATAACCGCTTAGCTATTTTTATGGGAATATCATACGTAAGAATCTAACAGATTTACTGTACTAAGATACTTCTAAACAATACCGTAAATTTGCATTGTCCCTTTCACTCTCTAGGATGCTGCGAATTCTGGTACTCTCTTCTTGTAAAGAGATTTTCCTTCGAAGAAGATCTAGATGAAGATCACGTCTCTGCAGTTGCTCTCGCAGTGTTCTCACTCGACGCTGTAGCTGATAAACTGCAGCTGTCTGAGATCCAGAGGTAAAGTAAGTTATTTATTTCTTAAATATATGTGTAAAGGTTTTTTTTTCTTAAAGCTGCCAAAAAGATGCAATAGCTATAAATAAACCAATGAATTGAATACCAATTTTTAATGCTAATAAGTGGAAATAATTGAAAAATAGATCCTGATGCTGTTGCTGGAATAAATTAGCAATGCTTAGCTGGGAAATCAATGGTTCTGTTGTTCTGCAGAGGAATTAAAGTGATTAAAAAAGCTGAGTAATCAATAAAGAGGAACCAATTTCAAGTAATTTTCCTGAGGAAGTGAAGTTATGAAAAAGTGTAAAAGGCAAATCTTGTGAAGATAAAAATTTAGTGTAAATTGTGCTTGAGTGAAAATTTTCTTGTTGGTTACAATATTTAGTCATCTTTTAAGAATCAATAGCATGTATTTCTATATCTTCAAAATGCAATAACTGAAAATTTTCAAAATTTTAACTAAATCTTCTTACAGCATCACTGAAGACTTTATAAAAGAATTAGACTTTACATTTGAAGATATAACTCACATGCAAAATAAATAATATGATATTATGATGTAACAAAGCAGCATGAAATAGTGTGAAAGCACATTCCAAAATAAAAAGCAAATTCATCAGTTTTTCAACCTATCTTTTTAGTGCAAGTATTAAGATGCATGTAGCTTGCCACTAACATTTTCTATATGGCCACTAGTGCCTAAAAGCCTTTCAGCAGTTAATTTTTAGTTAAATTAACGCTTACTTCTCTCATAGAACATTCGTGGTAACATCTGTCCCGTTTATTCCGACATCCATAGCCGCATAACAACTAATAGACCAAGGAAACATATCATAAAACACTCAAAGAACACAAGGTGAAGGAGAAAAAATATATTGCTCTAAGAAAAATGTTATATTTTCTTTTTGCTATTCTAAAATTTAAACCATCATCCTTCATGAAGGTTTTCATTTAAGATTGAATACCATATTTATCTGAATATAAGATGACCTCCCAAACAATTGGTAGTTGTAGATGGAAAAAAGTTACCTGACTATAAGACGATGACACATTTGCAGAATTTTCAATTTCATACAGGAAAAAAATTTTCAAGATATATTATTTGAGCTATACCATATAGCACACATGCTACAAGGATAAACATGAGAAAGATAAACAAAAAGTGTTATCCCAAGAAATCCATCCCACATCCAATCAGGTCAGTCCTCACTTTCCTCATAACTATCACTTCATTCATCACTATGGTTCCAAAGAATGTCATCATACTATTCAAAAAGCAATATTGTTTGAAACTGGGAACAATAGATTCTGGTGAGGTGCTGTCTCACATAGTCTTAATCCACTCTCCAAGCTGGGGTTAAAATGGTTTCTTTATGTTGCCCCAAGGAGTTAGGTGACAGTTTCCAGGCTACAACCATTCTCCATAGAGACGACATAGACAGTCTTTAACTGCTACTTACTTTATCAGGCATGACTTCATGGAAGTTTTTAATATTTTCATAATAAAACACATGTAGTACTTTTCCACAATATATTTTACCTTACAACTAGTTTCACCATGATACGGCATCATCTGGTGATAGGTGAGGGGGTTAGGGATTTATAGTTAATGGAGAAAGGGGGAGAGGGAAGGGAGGGGGGAACTATTATAAAGACACCAACCACAAGCAGAGACATCAACACATTGTGACTAAGGGACGGAGATTATTGGTATGTAGGATTCTAGGTGACCAGTAAGGGGAAGGAGAGAAAAGTGGGAGGGGAAAGGAAGTCGGCTGTAAAACTGTAGTACTCGGAAGCAATTAAGTGGGAAATAGAGAGGAGAGGGGAATGGGTGGGAAAAACATATTCATTCACCCACTTGGTGTTTGATGAATTTATAGTTTCTATTTGTTCCATGGCATCCAGTTTTCATCCTTTGGGTAACAAACTTAGAATTTTTTGCACAACATCACTTGTATGTTTATTATCTATTAAATGTTTGGCAAATAATAAAGTGTGGTCCTTGTTCCAGTAGCACCTTTTATTTTCATTCATATAGTATACAGAGGATGTTACTAAACTATACCGACAAAATGATATGGGTTGTAGGGTGGCATGCTCGATGTGCAAAACACCCAGTCCCTGTGCCAGGAGCAGTTCCCTGTTCGAGCTATGAGGTGAGAAATCTCGTACCTAAGCACCCAGTGTTAAGGCAATCCTTGTGCTTTGCATGCCACCTGTGATGCACTGCTTCGGTGCATGGCAAAATGTTTTGCCTACTCTGTTTACTTATTAATGCTTGCAGGCACAAGTATACAGATTGCAGATAGTGCGTTCGGTGGCACGCATTTGCCGAGTTAGAAGAAAAAGAAATTGGAACTACGGGATGTAACAGGATGTTTTATTAATCCACAATTACCATACTGATTATGGGACAAGATTCATTTAAGTACTCGAACTGGCGGCTCCCAACCTGCAAACACAAAATGCGTCTTCTGAACAATGATTGCCTCATTTGTTCAAAAATTCTCACCTTGTTGCGGATTGAATCACAAGTAGCCTGGATGCAAGGAAAAAGGTCCGCCACATGACCGAATGCATTTTCATACACGAAGGTCTTGATGTGACCCCAAACAAAAAAATCCAGAGGATAGAGAGCTGGGGAGCCAGCTGCCCAATGGGTGGGTTGCCTTAACACCAGGTGCTTAGTTATGAGATTTCTCACCTCATAGCCAGTGGCGAACTTCTGCCTAGGCAAACTAGGCAGCTGCCTAGGGCCCCAACCTCGGCGGGGGCCCCAACCTCGGCGTGGGCCCCGACTAGGGGCTGAAATGGTACACATTGAGGACACAAGACACGGAAAATAATATGTCAATTTTTCCGAATGAAATAGAAAATAATTGACCCTAGTTAATTTTTTGACAAGTCAAGTGGCAACACTGTGTTTGTGTTCTTTGTTTGTTTTGTCTCGCATCTGACTTCATTCTATAACTTGTCACTACTTGTCAGTTCATATTGAAAGTGTGTGTTAGAAAGTTGTATCAATTTCAATTTTGCGGCTCAAAGGTTTTATCTTCCACGCGAATTTGCTGAGGTTAGTTAAGGTTATGATACGAGTAGTGTTGGCGACGGAAGCTAAGGAATGTGATAGAATTTTCTAGTGTATAGTGTCTTAAGATTTTATAGAATAATCCCGTAAGATAGAATATTCCGGAAATGATTAGTGAATGGTAGTACAGGAACATTCTCAAAGGTTCTAGATATTTCGATATTGTACGAGCATAGAAAGTTCTCGAAAGTCCTGGAAAACTCTGGAAAAGTGTCGAATGTTCTAGAACTATGTGGAAGACTATGGAACATTCAAGAATGTTCTAGAATTTCATGGACCTGTATTCTAGAATGTTCGATTGGGGAACGTTCTGGAATATTGTAGATACTACCATGTATTCTGATTGGTCGAACCCCCACCAACTTCCACTATCCTGGGACTATATAAGCAGGGGGAAAAGGGTTATCATCACTGGAGCTATACAAGTACATCCTGGAAAAAGGCTTTTTGGACATTTATCCAAACGTGGGAATAGCGCTCCGGATGCTGTTGTGTACACCAGGGTCAAACTGTTCGGCAGGTGGTCGTTTTCAGCGCTAAAGAGAGTAAAGAATTATTTAAGATCTACCACAGAAGAGAACAGGCTTAATTCACTCTCTGTGCTGTACATAGAGTCAGAAATAATGCAGTCTGTGGACTATAGTGAGGTCATCCGTTCCTTTGCAGAGAAGAAAGTTCGTCACGTGGCAATGTAATCTTGTAATTATATGTAAATGTAAAAATTATAATGTGTAAAAAAGTATAGTTGGTACATGTCTATTTCATTTCTAAGTCTGCTTGTCTATTTTCTAAAGTCAAAGTATGTTAAATAAATAAAAAAAAGTAAAGTATGTTTTTTGCTAAATTACTCTGTTAACTGCCTAGCGGCCCTGGGTGTCTATGTCCGGACCTGCTCATAGCTCGAACAGGAAACTGCTCTGGATGCAGCGACCGGGTGTCTCACATATCAAGCATGCCGCCCTACAACCCCTATCATTATGTTGATATAATTTAGGAACACCCTGTGTGTATGTATATATGAATATATATCAATATATATATACACACACACACACACACACACACACACACACACACACACACACACACACACACACACACACACACATATATATATATATATATATATATATATATATCTGTCCCTTGGTTAAAATGTGTTTACTATGTCTCTGATTGTGGCTGGTGCATGGTTCCTACCTCCCTTCCCTCTACCCCTTTCTCCCTTACTATATAGACCCTGGCATCCCCCTCACTTGTCACCAGATGATGCCATATCACCATGAAACTGGCCGTAAGGAAAAATATATTGTGGGAAAGTACTACTTGTGTTTTATTGTGGATAGTAGTCTTTAAATGGTTTAATGAAGACAACACGAAGTACCTGCAATTGAGGTATGAACACAAGGTCCACATTTAATTGTGTAATTTTGGATTTCACATCATCTGTAAGGTGGCCTTGAAAAACATCTTATATGAGCATTCCTCTTCTTTTCAGAAGGGCACCTGATTGTGTATTCCAGAGTTCAGTGAGCCAGTGGGTCATTGATTCAGTGGCCATCCAGCCATTCTCATTAAACTTGAATATCTGCTTGGTGGCAGTTTCCTCCCATCAGCCGGTACTGACAGCAGTACTGTGATTCTCAGTTTTTCATTTCCTGTTGTTTTCATCAATAATGATCTAGCACTTATGTCATCAACCATCCAGCTGTTAGGTATGTCAAAGAACACAGGCATCTCATCTGTATTTCCCATCTGCCCTAACAGGTAATTATGATCTTTGTTTAGATGAATCATGTGACACTGGTATTCAATTACCATATTTATAAGATACACTGGAGTATAAGACACACCCTGGTTTCTTAGTAGATTTTTCAGGAAAAAAGTATTTTGGTTCACCAAGGCATTTAAGAAGGAGATTATTGTGTATCATTTCCAGCCGTGATTAAGTCTGTATCTGGCAACATTTACAGGAAATATTATGGCATGATAACAGTTAAATATAATGTTTTAGATAAAATTAATTTGTAAAATAAATAGGGATGATCTAAAACATAAATAATTGCTTCAAGACTTCTATAGCTAAATGTCCCCTATGTGAAGTCTGCAGTCGTATTAATTAAGCTGTTGGAGTGTTCTGCACACTTCACATGTATAGATATCCCTTACTGATAGTACTTACTTAAACTTAAGTGTAAGATGAGATTTTAATTTAATGGAATGATAATAATTTTATAATAATGCATAGGTAATAATGATACATATGTTCAACTAGTCCTTTTTCTTCTGCAATTCTTTTTGCCTTGTACATAATGATTTTGATCTATACTGCAATACCAAACTTCCACTGTTCTATTATCCATCACTTCCTCCTCTAGTTGTGGCCATTTAAGACCAACCTTACAAAGATAATATTTCTCTTACCCCATCAGCTTCAGTTTTTCCTCATTTTCTCCATTCACGAATTATTTTTTTGTGTGGGATGTGGACAGAAATGATGTTCTGCTACTCGATTTCTGTGCATTTTTGTGTATTGAATCACCTGAAACTTATAGGTAATAGTGTAGGCATATCATTTTATTCTTGTAACCATTGCAATCTCAATAGACACAATGTTATTTATCCTAGATATTTACAAAATTTTTATCACATATACCAAAATTAATTAATCACACTATTCAACAGGCCCAATAGGAATTAAATCATATGACTAGCAAAAAACACACCGATATTTTAATTACTGCAAACAGACAATAAAGCACAATTATGAAAATGTGTTGTTGGAATTTCTGTTGCATAAAGTGTTACTGTATATATTTACAAATTTTTCACTATTAATTATTAATAATGTATATTTGAATGTTTTTGCGATGAATGACTTCCAATTATTCCATTTTGGGAATGAGTGTTTGTTAGTGTCAGCTTTGAGAACAGTAATAACCTTACCTTCGGCATATACCTAAGATACAGGCTGATTTTGGGGGTCATTTTTCTGGAAAAAAGTGCATCTTATATGCTGAAAAATACAATAATTGTTTGACATTATCAGTAGGAAGCTGCTCCAAAGCATGTTGCCACATTACCCAACCTAAATCATTAACCACATACCGCTGATATCTTTGATCACACGAATGTAAGATGCAAAATTAGAAAATACACCAAGTCTTATATTCGGATAAATACAGTAAATGTATCCTTTTGTAGCAAAGGGATTAATTTATTTGTATTTTTTAAATAATGTCCATCCATGCTTTGATTATTACATCACAGAATAAAGGCTGCAAGGTTGAATTTTGTTGACAGCATCAAGAACAATTCAAGCAAGCAAAATAATATACATTCTCTTATTTCCAATATCATGACAATTTACCAGTATTCAATATTTTTTAAATACTCTCACAGTTTACAATTGAGGAAACGTTTTTCATATCAATATTGTTTCATAGCAGTAAAATATTTTCTTCTAAATTAATGATAATTTGACAAACAAACAATAACATATGTACATAGTTTAAGGATTAACATCCTAAAATTTGTATTTAAAAAAACCATGTGGCACGAGAAAATTTTTTCCAAATTGGTGAACAGTATTTTCCAGTGACATATAAAGGATATCCTTGAAAATAAAATCTCAGATGTAAGATTTGTATAGATATTACTATAGTTTATTATAATCTAAATAATTTCATAATGTATATTATTTAATTTTAAAAATCTATTTAAATAGAAAAGAGAGTAAGAAATATTACACTTCAAAATTATGAAATGAGAACCAAGCGCTATCATGAATAAAATTAGGTTTATGATGACTTAGATAAGGTCCAATAGTCAACCACAATGACAGGATATTATTGAGTCAAAAATTTAATCTTCTGATCTCTGAAATGGACATTTGTAGGATCCATAATTATACCTTACCTTGTCCACAAGTTTGTCACTTTCTAGTCGGGAAAGTTGCTCTGCTCTCAACAGCAAGGCATCAAAGCTCAACTCATAAGATTTTGATGCATCACCATCAGTTGCATCCCTTGATATGTCATCAACACCTAGTGCCCTTGCCAGACGCTCTAAGAAGTTACAAAACTTTGGGAAAAAGGACAGGTTAATGAATCAATTAGAGAGAGATATGAGATAATGTTTAGATTAATTTCTGCTATGTAATGCCAAGTAAAAAAAGGCATTGAAAGCAAAGATATCATAAGTTAAATCATTGAAATATCTTGCATAGCAGTAGGCAGTTAAACATATAGGAGTAACTAACTATAATGGCATCTGCTATAGAGAGAGCACAAACACATGCAAAGCAAATGACTTAATAGCTGCTTCATCATGTGAAGTAAAAACTATACTCTTTTCAATTACAAAATTGTTAAGGCTAGAAAAACTCATTTTTACCGATGATTTCTCACGTCGTAGATTATCCCTGGCCATCTCTAAAGTAGCAAGTTGGCCTTCAGTATCTCTCAAACGGGATTCCAGCAAAGTTCTGTCATCCTCTAAATTCCGAATTCGTCTTGATGCTTGTTCATTCAAGTCTACTTGATGACTTAATTGTAGTGATGCACCTCCAACTTTGTCACGTAAATTCTCCATTTCCTTGCAAAGAGAAAATTGATCAGTAATGGGGAATTAAGATTTTCTCATCACATTGGTGCTCGCTTGGGGGGTTGGAAGGGAGCAAGGAAGGCAGTTGCCCACCTCTAGATCAGGCCTGAGTAAAGGGAAAACAACTGACTGTGGGAGCATTCCTATCCCCTTGGCCAGTGGACGCCCGTGCCTCATCATTTGTCATATATGCATTATGTTGAGTGAAAAAATAAAATTTTCTGAATTTAAAAACCCAATATGATTCATTAATATTCCATTTATACTTCATTCCTAAGTCAATGAGTTTGGTGTTACATAAGCTTCCCATATTCTTACCTAGCTTTTTGAATACTAATACATATGCAAAGTATAAAATATGAGAAGAAAAAATAATTAATTAATGATAAAAACATTATTTTTTATCTTAAAGAAAATTTAACATTTATTTAAAATGTATTTTAAGTTATTTCATGACTAGGGAGAGAAGAAATATGCTATCAAAGCAGTCAACCAGTGGCGTAAATATGGGTATGCAAGTTACGCGATCGCGTAAGGGCCCAAGACTAAGGGGGCCCTCACCCTTGCATCCATTGTTTATAATAATTTATAAATTTAATTATTCTTAATAAATACAAATATTTTGTTTATCAAAATTCTATATTTGTGTTATTTCTATTAATATCCATTACACTCAGAACACACTAACGAATATTCAATTATTAAGTGGGGCCCTGAGATATTTTTTGCTAGGGTCCCAAAAGCTATAGTTACGCCACTGCAGTCACCAACTATATTTTAGTTAGGATATGAAAAATAATTAATAAGGGTGAAAAGGTTAGCAAAGGATATGTTAAATTATCATAAATCCGAAGATGGATTGCATTATTTTGCAATGACTGATATGATATACATGAAGAATATTGAAGGCTTCATTTTTTGGGTGGACACCATGTTGGTCAATTGTTAACTGATGACAGTTTCGCTGACCTTCCTGTCAGCGTCTTCAGGTCGAAGTATCGATGCAGTCATTCATTCATTCATTTTAAATGTTTTTATTTCCGAAAAATTTTACATACATTTTTATTTTTGTATTTACATGTCTTTACAGATATAGCTTCATGTTTATTCGGAAATCCTGTTTAGGCTGTAGCCTCTTCGGGTCTGCCCACTTGGTTAAGTGGAGTGGCTGTTCTTATATAGCAGAGGACTCAGCTGTGATCTGATTGGCTGCCTGTGTTGGTGCGTAATTTGGCCATTTTCAGGGCCAGTTGAGTTGGCGGGCGGAACACTCTCTTCCATGCATTAGAGAGCACATATCCATCCTCTCTGTTGAAGTTTTCTGGGTGCTTGGCAATTTCAATAGCCTCCCTGATTATTCTGGGGTAGTACCGATTTTCTTTGGCAATGATTCGGGCATCCTCTATTTTTATTTCCTGGCCAGGGCCAGACCATGAGTGTTCTGCAATTATGCACCAACACAGGCAGCCAATCAGATCACGGCTGAATCCTCTGCTGTTCCTATATAAGGATAGCCACTCCACTGCATCGATACTTCAACCTAAAGATGCCAACAGGAAGGTTGGCAAAACTGTCATCAGTTAACAATTAACCAATGCGGTGACCACCCAAAAAATGAAGTCTTCAAGTCAACAACACCACAAAAGCCTTCGAACGAACTTCATGAAGAATATTGTTAGAGAGAGAGATTTCCCTGCATTATATGTGGAAATTGAAGAATATTTCATAACAAATGATGATTTTCAGGTACTGTTATTTACAAGTAATTAATTAGAGGAACAATTTTAGATGCTTTTTTAAAAGTCTAAAATGAAGAGGTTGGTGTAATTTAGGTAATATAAAGAAATTTTTAGAAACCATTACAGCAGTTTCCCTCAACCTAGCATAGACTTTATTATATTTAAAAGGTTTACAACCCACTCAATGTTAATCACTTTAAAAACCTTTGGATGATAAGATATTAATGTATTATGAGCCAGAAAAATAGTTACTGTTGTCTTTTCTTTAATGTCCAGGAGTAACTCAGATATGCGCTCTCGAATGCTTGACTCACGAGCTTCAACAAAATGAGAAGGTGAACTCAGTTGTGCCGCAATCATTTCCAAAATTCTATGAACTTCTCCCTGTGCCTTGCTTGCTCTCTCTTCCTTTAGCTTTACTTCATCTGAAAGAAAAATAAAATTCCAACAAATATGGCAGGATTTTTAACTTCATTTAATATCAATTATGAATAATACGTAATTGTAATTCTCACTGATTTAAAACATTTTTTGAAGCATTTATTTGAATGTACATTACAATTTCTGCATGGATATATGAGGGATGTTCAACAAGTAACTACCAATGGTGTATTTTGCACAAACTAATGGGAATTGGAGTTTTTAAACTTTGTCTCGGTGTAGAGCATTCTACATTTCACTAACAGGCCATGAGAAAGCAGTGTGAAGCCATTATCAATTAAACATTGTCAGTTTGAAATTATGTGTTTGGAAGAGTGGTCCAAGGAGGTAGTGCATGCCATGATTTGATTTCTTTGGGCAAAAGGCACCGCGACCATAGAAATTCACTGGCAGTTGGAAGAAGTGTATGTTCCAGATGCTATGAGTGTCTGTGATGTGTCAGGAGGGTGCTTAAAGTTCACTACAGGATGGTCCTCCCTGATAGTTGTGCAGAAAAGTGGCATACCATCAACATTGCAAACAGACTATACTGTGGTATGTGTTGAAGGCCTGATCCAAGAAGACAAGGAATGGAAGTACACCACCTCTCCTTTCAGGAAAAAATTCAAGAGCCAGAAGTCTGCAGAAAAAGTGCTACTGACGGCATTTTGGGTTGAACAGGGCATGCTTCACAAGGAGTTCCTTGAGTGAAAACTTACTGAGAATGTTGAACATTACTATGCCACCTTGCAGAGTCTGAAGGAGGTCATTCAACGGAAAAGGCCAGGTTTGCTGAAGCGGGGCCCACTTCTCCTTCATGACAATGCCCAGTCCAATACAGCGAACATTACCAGAAACCTGTTGCAACAATTTGGCTGGGAATACCTTGATCACCCTCTTCCCTATAGCCCAGACCTTGTATCAAACAACTCTAGTCTCTTTGAGCCCTTAAAGAAACATCTGGAGGGGAAATGCCTCTGGTGTGACGAGGACGTGATAGTGGCAGTGCATACATGGTTCACGTCTTTAACCCTTCAGTGATGGATTACAAAAGCTTGTGTACAGATGTGACAAGTGCCTCAACCATTATGGCAATTATATCAAAAAATAAATGTGACAGTAATTATAAATTGCACATTCAAGATATTGTGTCACATAATAAATGCTTTAAAAAATTCATCGGAGGTTACTTTCTGAATATCCCTCATATATTCATAAAAATATCATGAAAATATGACATGAATTACAGATGAAATTTGAGAGTATGCTTTTGCAATGAGATGCAAAACTAACAACCAAAATCTGCATTTAGATGATCAAAAATTACAAGGTACAAAACCCTCCTAAATGTTGCTATTAGTTTGTTTTGCAATAGAAACCAATTCTGAAACATTTTAAATCTACTTTAAATATATTGAAGTACTTAGTGTAATAATTTTCAATTTGAATTTTAACAAACTGTGATAGCAATCTCAAAAATCAAGTCAGATTACAATTATTTCTCATACAGCCCTAGGAACAAAATTTTTTTATTACATCTTATCAAAATATTGTTAAATCAAGCTCATTATGAGATTATAGGCTTTCTTTGAGGTTTCAAGAACATTCTTGATGCTGCTTACATAAATTTAGGATAATTACTACCTTGATTTGGATTTATGAAACATTAAGGCAGATAAAGGGATAAAAAGAGCCACAAGAAATATTTTTGTTAGTGCTTACCTCGAAGCTGACAAATTGCTGCTTCCCGTTTCGCTAGGTCCCCACTTGCAATGCCAAGAGATCTTGTGGCATTAGATAGCTGATCCCGAAGATCATTTAACTCACGCTCAAGGACTTTATATCGTAACTCTAGCGATTCCTTCTCTTGGCGAAGTCTATCTAGTTCCATTAGATGTGATGCTGCTTGTCGTTGAATGTTTTCTTTGTCCGCAAGTGCTCTGTCTAGTGAATCCCTGCATCCTCTGAGCTCCATTTCAACTGTTGACAATGTTTCAGAAAGCACTCCCGATCTTGACCTCAGTCGAGCTGTTTCCTAGAAGGCAAACTAAGAATTTTATCGAGAGAGAAGATAATTTTTTCATCTACAGAGTTAATTGTAATTTAATATAAATGAAAATGTAAATTATTGAAATATGATGAAATAGTTTCAATAATATAAGGATTAAATGGAAAGTATTACTACCTGAACGAGTTCTGTAGCTCTGTGTACCAAGCTCTCAGGGGATGAAATTGATGATTCCAGCATCTCCGATCCAAGAGCGTTTGAGAGTCGTTGGACAAAATCCTGCATGGCTCTGCGGGAAGTCTCTTTCATCTTTTCTTCAGAACTGCATTCTAATTCTAAAGTCCTGTTATAGTATACATTGTTTCAAGACTTCTGAAAAAAATTACTTTGCTTTTTTTGATTGAAATAATGTATTAAGTTTTTCTTGAACATAATGAAATCTCTTTGAAAAAATGAAGAAGGATTGGAAATTCTATTCATAAGAACATCTTCTTGTTGCCTTCATTTAGTTACAAATTGAAAGAAGTATTAAATGATTTTCAGCCAAAAATTATTCACAAAAAAGAAAAATTAATTTCAATTTTCAGGGAAAACAACTGAGAAAATGTTTTTAAATATTGTTCATAAGTAAAACATGTATATAAGAAAGATAATGTGAGAAAAAATTTTTACTCAGGTATTCGCTAATAAATTAGAGAAACAAGATAAACTACTTATCGTATTTACTCGTGTACTGCATGCACCTTTTTTTCCCAAAATGTCGGTAATAAAAAGGAACTGCGTGTCTTACATGAGGATTTCTGAACAGGTTATATAGATAGCAAGTATCGGTAGTAAATTCTCTGCAACACAGGTCTACGTTTATACTTGCAGAAGATGAAGAATTCTACGAAATACGAACATATGCGCAAAGTATTTTTACAATTGAGATGACATTACATTTTTATTATACTAAATTTGTGCCTTTTAAATGAGTTTTAAGTTTATTATTGTTACTCAAAATAAGCAATTCTGTCATTAAAAGGTTACTACCAATTTCTTTGTATTCTTTTGCCAGAATAAGTTGGTATCTGCTATCTATGTTTGCCGAATTCATCATCAGCCCTTGATGCTCCTTTAACGTAAGAGGGGCAACTACTGAGGAGATTTCTGCTAGTATCAGCATAAAGAGATCACCCAATAAGTTACGTCATGCAGGTAGGAGGGAGAAGATGCTTAACTTGGGTGGACCTTGTTTCAGGGAAGGGGAATCAGTAAAGAGGTCAACTTTTTAAATCTCAGATGTCAACTTATTCCGGCATGAATTTATTTTTTTCCCTCTGAACTGGCCCAAAATAGGGATGCACATGGTACATGAGTAAATATGGTATATGTATTAATTCATTAAAATTGCAATAATCATGTGCTACTTTATCACAGTACACTGCTCCCCAGTTATAAAGAGGGTTTCAGGGGAGGAGCTGTGACTTGCATTATAAGAAATCTACAGTATAACCAAGGACATGATTGTATTGTCCAATACAGCATGTACATACAAATTTTTTGTTCTTTTTTTGTTAATTTCTTTAATTGTTACAAACAACAAAATAAAAAATAAATCAGTACAAGAAATTTATTTTTTAAAATCTGTAATTTTTTGAAGTGTTTTACTTTAGTACTTTAATAAAATGACAGGACTTTCTTTCCAATAAATGAGGAGGAAGGAAGACTTGCAGTTTATTGGAATCCATGGTAAAACTGACAACATTATGATCGGGGAGTGATGTAGTTATACTTTAATTTCCAATAAGGCTTTATATTTTCTCGATGGATGCAGCCTTGACATGGTGGAACTCCATATTAAGGAAAATGAATAAAATGTTTAGTAAAGAATCCACTTTAATAACTCACACAAAACAGACGACCGGTTTCGACTATCACTTAGTCATCATCAGGTCAAGAATAAGGACACTACAACGTATATATAGGAAATGGGCGAGGTCGGGGAGGGAGGTGTGGAGAAAACAGGATAGGGGGAAGGAAGAGGGTCTCTGAAACGGTACTTTTTATGGTGTGGGCAGAGGGGGAAGAAGACGGTTGGGGTAATTGTTTAGCAAGGGAAAGACCGAGGGAAGGAGCGGGGAGTGGGTTGGGAAGAGATGTTCGTTAATAATGTCGTTGGTGTGGGTCTTCACGTGGTGGAGGATTTCTAATTGTTTGAGAAGGTTGAGTCTCCAGCTTTTGTTTTCGGCATGCAATATGGTTGGACAAAAATTGGCAGAATGTTTGTGGTCAATGAGGTGTTTTGCAAAATGGGATTTTTGGGAGTTGGAAGCAATGTAAGTGTTCTTAGCAACGGGTCTTAAAATTTCTTCCTGTTTGTTCAATGTAAAATTTGTTACAATCACTGCAACTCAATTTGTAAATGCCACTTTTATTAAGATTTTCGATGTTATCTTTTCCATTGGAAAGAAGATGGCCTAAACTGGAGGTTCCATAGAAAGCGGGTCTTGAAAGGTTCAAGTTCAAAGAACTTAACACTATTAAACATATTGCGCTTGCTAATGGTTATTCTCCTTCCCTAATAGACACTATCCTGTTCCGTAAACAAAAGAAATTGACCCTCAATAAAATCTTCTGCCCTTCTCCGGAGACCGAAACCAAACCTCGCTGGTTTTGCCTTCTTTATACAGGACCTCTTTCCCTCAAAATCGCAAACTTTCTCCCAAAAAACCTTTCAAGACCCGCTTTCTATGGAACCTCCAGTTTAGGCCATCTTCTTTCCAATGGAAAAGATAACATCGAAAATCTTAATAAAAGTGGCATTTACAAATTGAGTTGCAGTGATTGTAACAAATTTTACATTGGACAAACGGGGAGAAATTTTAAGACCTGTTGCAAAGAACACTTACATTGCTTCCAACTCCCAAAAATCCCATTTTGCAAAACACCTCATTGACCACAAACATTCTGCCAATTTTTGTCCAACCATATTGCATGCCGAAAACAAAAGCTGGAGACTCAACCTTCTCAAACAATTAGAAATCCTCCACCACGTGAAGACCCACACCAACGACATTATTAACGAACATCTCTTCCCAACCCACTCCCCGCTCCTTCCCTCGGTCTTTCCCTTGCTAAACAATTACCCCAACCGTCTTCTTCCCCCTCTGCCCACACCATAAAAAGTACCGTTTAAGAGACCCTCTTCCTTCCCCCATCCTGTTTTCTCCACACCTCCCTCCCCGACCTCGCCCATTTCCTAAATATACGTTGTAGTGTCCTTATTCTTGACCTGATGATGACTAAGTGTTAGTCGAAACCGGTCGTCTGTTTTGCGTGAGTTATTAAAGTGGATTCTTTACTAAACATTTTATTCATTTCCCTGTTTATATTTTCTTCCATCTGCTCAAATTAACTTGAGCTGAAATTCCTCACATGTATACAACAGATATTTTGATTTGTCACTTTGAAAGAATTAAAAACAGAATTCAGAATCTGTACAGATTATAAAACATGATATAAAATATGTTTAACCAAAAAGTGTTTAAAAAACTTTGAATAAATAATCAAGCCCAAATGTTATCAACATTCATATAATACAGTATATTATTCATTTCATTTACATAGAACATATCTTGATCAAATTTCTAACCTGACTTTCTGCTCAAGATCCTTTAATCTGTCTCCTTGGTACCGGTTATCCCTTTGAAGATTTTGAACCATTACATCTGATCTATCCACATTGGCTGACAATGACTGTTCCCTTTCTTCTAAGTCCTTGAATTAGGATTGATAAAATATTTATCCCACAAACAGTGAGTACCAACTCTTGTTATTCTCAGTTATAGTCAAGGGAAAATTTTTAGAACTTAGCTTTTTTAATAAAAATTTTTATTTTTGTCAGAATACAATTTATAATCATTTAAAACTCTACTGCAGGGTGTATTAACAGGAAAGAGTGTAAATTCTAATAATATCCTGAAGTGATTGACAAATGATATTCTAAAAAAGCATTTAATGTTAAGGAATACATTATTCTTCAATCCACATAGCTAATAATAAGTTCAGCAGATATTAATATTAAAAATTTAAAGTCTGGTAGTTAGCAGATTAAAATTCAGCAGCAATCTGATAGCTAATTCTGTTAATTAAATTTTTCTCAGATAATTTCCCTGAATATATAAGTGAAGTCAATAAAATTTAATGAAACAAATACAGTTCATGTTATCTTACTACTTACATGGATTCGTTTTTTAAGAGATGCAATAATGGCATTTTGCCTTGCAGCTTGCTCCCTTAACTTTTCACATTCAGCCTGTAATTCTGCCACCCTCTGATCCCGACTGTTAAGTTTTCCTTTAGTTTCTTGAAGCTGTAACAATGAAAAAAGCACCAATTAAGTTAATTAAAAATTAATACATTAAAATTTTGGTTAAGATGGGTTTACCTAATTTATTGAAATATAGCATAACATATCCTTTGAAAGTAATTCCTTCACAAATAATTATAAAATTTTCCTTAGAATTAAAGAGGTAAAAATTTTAAATTTTGAGTGTTGTCTTGTATGATAAGTTCATGAGAGCTTATTCCTATGTTGTGTGGTTAAAAGAAATAAAGTCAATAAAGGGTCTTGTGCTGTAAGACAGTGTTTCTCAACTGGGGTCCATTTCTCGGGGGACTGCAAGTTAGTAGGATATGATGTTTATTGTTATCTATAACTTTTTTGATCCCACGCTCAGGTGTTATTAATATTACAAAGTGAAAAAACGAGACTATATGAAAAATATGAATTTTTTCATTGAGAGGAAGTCTGCAGAAATTGTGAGACTTTGTAGGAGATCTACGGCTCCAGAAAGGCTGAGAAACACTGCTATAAGTAATGTCACTGCCAGTGTGGTCGAGGGAGGTTAGTAGTTGGATTAGTTCTCAGAAAGTAGCCCATAAACAGTTCACCACATTGGTCCATACAGATAGAATAATTAGTTTTTTATTTGTTCTTTTTGAATAAGCATTCAATAGAGAAATTTTTTCTCTTGTATTGATAGAATTTGATACTCATTGGGTTAGTATGGAAAAATCTCTGTGGGCTGATATTTTCCTGCAATCCATCTCTGAATGTGTGACACGAGGAAAATAAATTCTGGAATGTATGATTAAACCACAACAAATTTATTATAATGGTGATTTTATTCATGACATGCGAATTATTTCACAGTTGACTATCACTCACCTCTGATAATAGTCTCTCTCTTTTGTACTGCAATGCAGCAAGCTCACTTCGTAGATTGGTGGCAACATCATGAGACATGTCCCCTTCCATCTGAAATAAAAAGCATAAGATTGGTTGCTGGCTCAAGGAACTTGTGAAATGACTGACAAATAATTTTTGATTCTTACCTAACTCCTAGGAAATCAATTGCACCTTTTAATATTACAAAGCATGTAGGAATGATTAGGAAGGGACCTCTTAAAAACTGTGTTATCCAAAAAGCTTGAGAAAAAAATCCTCAAGAATCACAGGGTGTTTTTTAAGTAACCGTGAAAACATAATGGGGAAAAACAACCAGTGAACCCCAGAAGAGCAAGTCCAAAAGGGCAAGTGGACAAAATAGTTGGTGGACAAAACAACAAGTGGACAAAATAGCAAGTATATCATTATGTAAAATCAATTTATGATTTATATTATTAAGTCCTGAAAGATCAAGTGGACAAAAGATCAAGTGGCCATTTGTGCTCATCTATTTAAAAAAACAAAGTTCATGTAGTCATTGTAATATTTAATTATAAATTCCAAAAGAGGATTTGATATGTTGTTCATGTTTTGTTTGACAGTAATGCATATACACATGGAATTATCAAATCATTCCTCACCACATGTGCAGTATATAATATATATATATATATATATATATATATATATATATATATATATATATATATATATATATATATATATATATATATATATAGTATATATAATGAAACAGTTTTGGGGGACTCTTGTAGGTTCCATCACACATCCAATGTGATGATCTAAGGAACTGCTCCAGCATTTCATTGGTGGCAAAGATGATGATTACATCAATGTTGTCTTCAATGTTGAAGTCATCTAGAAGAAAACATACAGATTGTCCAGCATGAATTGAATTGCAAAAAATATCTGTAGTTTTGAATCCAGACAAGGTCTTCAACTCCCATATGTTATGTTCCATTTACTGCCTCTCTGTTTGGATATGTTTAACAACTGCTTTTCTCTTAGGTGCTGTCACTACACTCTCTTGAAATAAGACGGAGAAAAAACTGGTGACAACCTCCCGAGATGGAACATTTCCAACTGCTGCCTGATGAAGAGCAGCTTTTAAAGCCTTTTCTACACATAGCCTTGCAGTATTCGGTCCATGATTGTGTTCCCTTTTTTCTTTGGCTTGAAGATGCTTCTTGCAGTCTATAGAGGTGGTTGCACTACCCTTGCAAGCATTCCATTCACTTTGCCAGGATTGACTGCTGGTATTTGTGGTGGATTTTCAGTAAGTGAATCCATTGAACAAAATTTTGTCGTTACCCTTCTGTGATGTGAATACTTCCATTATGTGATCTTGGGGTACTTCTTCATGCATTTATATAACAGAGAAATAGCCAAGAAACTACCTCTAAAATTGTCATTCACTAACTGCACACATTCTGCATTATGCCCACTTGCTATTTTGTTTACTTGTTCTTTTGTCCACTTGCTATTTTGTTTACTTTCTCTTTTGTCCACTTGCTGTTTTGTTCACTTGCTATTTTGTCCACTTGCTGTTTTTTCCAGTTGCTCTTTAGTCCACCTGTCTTTTTGGACTTGCTCTTATGTCACTTGCTCTTTTGGGACAATCTTTTGTCGTCTAATTAAAAAAACCATACGTATTTTATGTTGTTTTATTTTTGGCTACAAGGTAATGTGAGCCTGAAAATTATGTGATAATTCTTCTCAATGAAATCTTGCAGAATAAACGATCTATAATCTTTCTCGTGGGATAGTTACTTTCCATTTGTAAATTGAGCAAGGTTTGTCCAGCACTTCTGTGGTTATGGGAGATGCTTAGGTAATTTACTTGATAAAAGTTTTATGCTGAAATTGTTTTCAATTTTGAATTCTTTCCTAGGGCTTACAGTAGAGTGTGGGCTTTGAACGTGTCTCAAGGCGTGAGATTTTTTCTCATCGCGCGACCAACGGTGTTACGATATTTATCTGGGAGTGTTTTTGGAAAAAAGGAACCTATACCTGCAATTATTGAATATGTTAAAAGAGATGGCGGAAATAGTAAACACGACGTCATGTCGCTCGTGCAAAAATCCTCTTCAAGACGAGTTTAAATTACCATGTGCCGGTAGATGCATGGGATATTACCACCTAAAGTGCTCCAATCTTACAGAAATAGAATCTAACGTAATCCAGGGTCATAAATCGATTTTCTGGATGTGTGAAACCTGTTGCTCAACAGTGAACCTAAACACCGCGCGACCTGGCATCGAAAATTCCTCTCCGGCCGTTTTTGATTTTATTATCAGGAACTTACTCTGCCTGGAAGAAAGACTGGCGCTTGTGGAGTCCAAGCAAGTATGTAGTAATTCAATTAAAAACAAATTGAGCAATGCGCTCATTGAACGAGAAGTTATCCCAAGTAACGTAGTCACTGCAGATATTAATGCAGAATCAGCCCCCAACCCATCTGCTAAGTATGCCGTTGTGTCCTCCGGTGGAACTAACCTGCAACCGTCAAAATTTCCAACTGATACCCTAAATGCGTCAGAGAATTCCGACAAAATTTTTTCTCATAGTGACGATGGTTTTATAAAGGTGAGCTACAAAAAAAGGAACAAAACCATAAGTAAATATGCCGACAGCCTACATGAAAACTCTCATCACGAATGTCCATCAGAAGTCTCCATTAAGGAGAGTACGAGTTTATCGAAACGCGGTCCTGGCATAGCAAAACGAGGTAAGCAAGTAAAACACTTAATATTCGGCTCCAGCAAGGAAAAAAACAGTTTTACAGCAATCCCTAAACGTGCCTGGCTCTATTTGGGACGAGTTAATGTGAATGTTACATGTGATAATATTATAAACTTTCTTTCAAAGAGATATAATAACGATAATTTTACATGCGAAAAACTTGACATATACAGCAGTCAGAGTGCTTCCTTTAAAATCAGTGCTGATCTCTCTCTCTTATCAGATTTGAATAAAAGTGAAAACTGGCCAGAAGGTGCATGTGTTAGTAGGTTTTCCTTCACCAGGTGGAGAAAGAGTGAAATTAGCAAATCTGAACTAAGTGACCCACCCTCACCATTGTGTGTCCCCTGTCAGAATACAGCAAGTGCTCATTATGATTCTTCAGCCAGTGCTATTGATTGTGATAGCAACCCAAGTGAAAGTGCCGATAAAAATCCTCTTCCAATTTTGCCACCTAATCCCAGCCACAATCCCACCTGTAATCAGGCTCCTAAAACGATTACTCGAGGCCAAGCTGGTGTATTGATCCCAGCCCAACCCTCAACAGGAATCACAACAAGAAGCATGGATGGGATTTCCAAAGCCAAATCAAAGTGACTAAATGTAATACATCAAAACATCCAAGGTATGGGCAATAAAATTGACCAGCTCGAGGTTTTTATTGAAGAAGAAACCCCTGATATTTTGGTACTCAGTGAACATGGGTTAAAACTAGAACAAACACATCGTAACATATTGTCCAAAATGAAATTAGGTGCAGTCAGCTGCAGAAAAGGAAAAAAAGGTGGAGGTGTTATAATACTTGTCAATAGTAAATTGCAAATTCATATAGACAACTTAGAACTGGATAGATTTTCAGACCAGGAAAACATTGAAATTACAGGCATAAAACTCACCCCAAGAAATAATAATACAATGTATATCCTAGGAATATATCGCCCCCCTAGTGGTAATATTGATCTCTGCCTGAACCAACTAACACAAATAATCGAAAACATGCAGCCAAAATTAAAGAGTAAATTGATTATTATTGGTGACTTTAATGTGAATATATTGGAAAATACAAGAAACAGTAAAAAATTTATCTCATTTATTGAACTATTTGGCTTAAAACATACCATATCTTCACCTACAAGGATAACAAATATCACAGCTACCTGTATAGATAATATTTTAACTGATCTAAATCCTTCTGCATTCACCTCTCTAGTAATTCATTCCTCACTATCTGATCATTTAGCTATAAAAATTAGCATAAACTTATATCAAAATTTAGTAAGCCCACCGCATTACGTACCATTTAAAGTGCATAACTGTAAGAAAGAAAACCTAATGCGCCTTCAAAATTTAACAATGAATGAAGAATGGTCTGGTGTGACACTCAATAATACAGCAGATGACAAATATAATAATCTCATTGAAACCTTCTCCTACTGGTTCAACCTCAGTTGCCCTATCACAACTGTAAAAAAATGGAATAAAATAACAAAAAAAAGTAACTGGATTGATGCTTCAATCAGAAAAGCCAGGGCAGAGCTTTGCCATCTTGAACAAATATATTTATCAAATAGAGACATTAATAGTAAACATGAATTTTCAAATTACAAAAAGTTTTATGATAATTTAGTGTTAACAACTAAAAAGAAATACAATGATGCCTATATCCTAAACTCGAATAATATTAGTAAAAGTACATGGAATATTATTAATCAGGCCAGAGGAAAGGAAACACCAACTTCCTCCCCCACTGAAATATGTATCAATAAAGTCACCATCAACGATCCAATGGAAATTGCAAATTATTTCAATAGTTTTTTCAACACAATGGCTGCAAAAATATCCAAAAAACTACCTAACACTTCAAGGGATAAACATTTCTTGAATAATAGAGTTGCTCAAAGTATCTACCTCTTTCCAACTAATGACACAGAGGTCAAAAGCATAATTAAAAACATGAAAGCAAAAAATTCTGCAGGATATGATGGTATTCCTATTACTGCCATAAAAGCATGTGCATCATCCATTGCCTCTCCTTTATCTAACACCATTAACAAAGCCTTTGAAGAAGGAATCTTTCCAAATGCTCTCAAAATATCTGTAATTCATCCAATTTATAAAAAGGGTGACAAAAGGGATGTAGCGAACTACAGGCCCATATCTCTGATATCATGTTTTTCCAAAATATTTGAAAAAATACTGCTGAATAGACTCACACCTTTCCTCAAACGGCATAACATAATCTGTAACACCCAACATGGATTCATAAAGGGCAAATCTACCACTACTGCGGCAATCACCTTTCTGGAAAAAATTATCAGCAATATTGATCAAGGAAATAACTCCACTGGTATCTTCTTGGATCTATCAAAAGCTTTTGACTGCGTAAATTTTGACATACTACTTGAAAAACTAGAAAATTTTGGAATAAGAGGTCAAGCCCATAGTCTCATCAAATCTTACTTAACAAACCGAATGCAGGTAACAAAACTACAGACATGCCAGGGGCATATTATGTCATCTAATCTCACTGCTACCAATGGAGTTCCCCAAGGCTCAATTCTTGGGCCCTTGCTCTTCTTATTATATATAAATGACATCCAATCTGTTATTAATGATGGGACTATAATTTTGTATGCGGATGATACTTCTATCACAATAGCTGATAAGCTGTACTCTCAACTGGAAATAAAGGGAAATGTTGTCTTAAACAGCATTGCACAATATTATAATGAAAACCTTCTCACAATAAACACTGAAAAATCATGCTTTATAGAATTCTCCCCACGCTTATATGACTCAGAAAATAGCTACTTTGTAGGAGATATCATGATAATGAAAAACCACTGCACAAAATTTCTTGGTTTAATTATTGATGAAAAACTAAGCTGGAATTACCATATAGATGAAATATCGCATAAAATTAGCAGAAATCTTTACGTCTTAAGGAACCTAAAATATCGCTGTACACAAGGAGTTATGAAAACTGCTTATTTTGGACTGATTTACCCATACCTTGTCTATGGAATTGAATTATGGGGGCACACTAGTAAAACAAATTTACAGAATCTTTTCATTTTACAAAAGAAAGCAATACGCTATATAGCAAACTTACCCCTGAAACAAACATGTAGGCAGGCTTTTGTTGACCTTAAACTACTGACACTCCCCTCCATTGTAATATATAGGACATTGCTATATTTAACTACTTTGGATGATATAATATCTAATAAAGATGTCCATGAACACTTCACTAGAGGCAATTCCTCTTACCGTCTTATCCAACATAGACTAAAATTGTATGAAAGCCTACCCAAATATAAAGGTATTCAATGGTTTAATATTTTATCTCCCAACCTTAAGTCTAGCAGATCAGAAAAAGACTTTAAGAACAAAATGTACAAATTTCTACTGGAGAATGCTTTTTACTCAGTGGAAGAATTTATTGATGTATGCTACTCCAAAAACATGTAACAGGAAGAAACTCTAACATGTAATTTATTTGTTTTATATTTAAATATTGCTGTATTTTGAGATTGTAGTTTTAATATGTTTTCTTACTTTCAAATATATATGATGATTTTTGATGAAGGCTAGTTGCACAATTATAAAATATGAAACATAGAACATATAAGAAAATGTAGCATATGTATTATGTACTCACTCTGTACTTTTTGTATGTTTGTTTTGATATGTAACTCCCATAGTATATATATATGTTGTGAATGTCCTCTATGACGGCTCCTGACAATTGTAATGCTTTGTGTATGCAATTTTTATGGAATTAAAAATAAATAATAATAATAATAATGAAAATCATTTTGATTGCTCTAAAGCGTAAATTTGACCTATGACGTGATTCTGTAGGAAAAAAGCTGCAAACCATTTCTTTTAAACCTAATGTAGTTACCTAATTAATAACCTAATTCTACAAATTTCGAACTAACTCACAATCAGATTCCTGCCGTGCATTCACACTACCTTAAGCAATACCTATATGAAAGATATATATTTTAATGATGACTTAGCTACCGCGATTTTCATTTCTCAGGGCACTCATTAAACGTACATTTTTAATTGCGAGAAGTTCTTTCTTCATTGGAGAAAAATTCGGGCAAAATTTGAAAACTTATATTTTAGAAAAAAATTCTTCCAATCTTCCAATGTTTCTAAATTTATATAAATTAAATTAATTATATGGGAAGCGAAAATAATAACGAGTTTTAATGAAACTGAAGACTAGAATGCGATTCTATGAACTTTTTTTACAAATTTTCCATCGATTTTTAAAAGTACTGTTTATAAAAGCCCTTTCGAAAAAAACCAGGCGATAAAATCAACACTCAATTTTATTTACAAAAATATTAAATAGTACGATCTAGAAGCTAATGAAAACGATATAAAGTTAGATAAGTGATTTTTTGTCTGAAATTACTGAGTTGAGATAAATGATAGGCGTTTGCGCGATCAGATACGAAATTACTGGTGACACATTGGACTAAAAGGCAACTCTTTTCCTAAAAAGAGCGGCGATGATTGAAATATAACCAATTTTATCATTCAGGTAGGCGCGTGTCCTTCACATCGCAATTGACTTATTTTCAATATGCCTCGCGAAGCGAAATATGTCAATTTTAGTTTGGTTCTCTCTGCTTTTAATGTTAGATCGTTCATTCATTCAGTTAATATATTTATGATATACAAAATTAAATATTCGCATTTAACTTATACGACCAAAAACATGATCCCGAGTTTATATAAATTGTAGGTGTATACTCTCGACAAAAATGAAATTCAGCCTACTTTCCAGAATGGAAATAGGCTTATAATTTTGTCGTTGTGTCTGTCTGTCACCCACATTAACTTTTGAACCAATCGACCGATTTTCATGACACTTAGTAGAAATCTTTTTCTACTTAGGCCGAGCTCCCGAGGATAATTTTTGTTGCGAAAATTGAAAGTTTTGGGTTCAATTACAGGAACTATAATTCCCATTTGATTCACATGTGAAATCTGAAATCCATCGTGGAGGGTAATATTCTCTTGTGTATTAAAATATATTAGAATTGTAATATCGGAGCGGGATTTGTACTATCTGAGGAAAGAAATGAAGATTCTAATTTTTATCGTAGATTGTGGCTTATCGATCGTATGTCTTCAAATTTTGCGTAAGTACCGGCGTTTTTGAAGTTTTTATCACTCATTACGAGAATGTATAGTCTAGTTTCCATTGCAACAACAATTAATGGACTCGAATTCGGTATAGTCTAGTACAGGGGCCTGCAATCTTTTCAGCCTTGCGAATTCCGAGAAGGATTGCGGGCGCCAATTGGGGATACCCAGAAAAATAAAGCTAAAAGAAATGGGTTAGATTTTTTTTTTATTTTCAAACGAAAATGTTTTGATTTGAATACAAAATTTATTAATAATAAAGAAGGGGAATCTTGAAATTTTAAATCAGAAAATTGAATTTGTACTTCTTCTGTACTATCTTATTGCACCTCCCCAGTAGCGGGTGCCAAGGAATTTTATGAAGGGCGCCATGGCACCCGCGGGCGCCGGGTTGAGGGGTCCTGGGTCTAGTACATACACGCGTTATTTTTACCACACAAATACGCGTGATCAATTTATTTTTCCGTGCGAATGTATTTGTAATATTTTATAACGCTAAATTATGGAATTTGGGAGCACAAAGAGGAACATATCCGGTGATTTTAAAGCTAATAAAGCCAATATATATATATTAAATAAATGATTAAATGGAAAGTAGGCATCATGAGTTCCGTTTGGATCATTTTGTTGGAACATCAAAAAGAAACATCGAAAGATTGCGAAAACCTCTAAAAAAATACCCCTTAAAACACCATTAGTAAACAAAATTTTATCTTCTCACCTTTTCCGTGTAAGTACAATTGATGATGTTACAAATATGTCGATTTTTGAAATGATCCTTCAAAGCCATTCCATTTTAAATCTATTCTTTTTAAATGTGACAACCTGTAGGTGTTATCCTCTTCGAGATCAAATCAGCGCAAAATTTGGAAAGGTTTTCTTTCAAATGTTACAAGAATCAAAACTTTTGAAAACGAGATGTTCATTCTTGTTAACGTTTCTAAGGAGATTCCAAAGAAATGCTCACGACGCCAATTGACGATAGGAAGTTTAAACACGAGTACGTTTTTAACAATACCTCGTCATGCCTCCTTTCACGGGTCGTTGCCTTGCCTCCAAGGAATCAAAAGCGTTCTGTATTGATTAGCGATCCATTGAGGCAAGAGACCTACTTCTGCCAGGCACAAACAGTCTATATATGTGCAATCTAAAATTATCTCTTCCGGTGTTGTTGTATGAGGAAGGAGTTTTCACATAAAGGAAGACTAGAAAAATGAAACATTGCGAATTTTATTAAAAGACAATGCGTTTTGGCAGGCATTGTCATTCTCTCGCTATAAAATGACATTTAAAGCGAGTTATTTTAAAACTTTCAATACGTTATATGCAGAAGTTGATATCATGAAACCACAACAATTTAATTAAATATTTTTTTGGGTTAGTGCAACTGCAAAATTTTTTGATAAAATCCTATTAATAAATAATTTTCTCCATGTGAATGTAAAAATTCTAAATAAACAATAAATCGTAATTTTACTTTAGCCAAGATATTCGCTCATTTTTTAAAATACAGAAGCAGGTTTATGTTTGGGCTATATGGGCTGAAGCCCTGGTGCTCCCAGTTTTAGGGGGCCCGAACTGACCGAGTTTGTATCTTCTATTCTCATAGATCAAACAATGAACCGCACATGAAGAATCCCGAAGAAAAAATTAGCCAAACGCACCTAAAATTCATAATCCGCCACTGTATATATATGTGAAAAAAAGAGATCGAAAGTGTACAAATAAAGTCGTAACATAGCAGACTAGTCCGAAGCAAGCGATCTAATGAAGGTTTAGAATACATTTTACTGAATTATTAATATTTTCATGTAAACGAGTATGTCGAAGAACTATTTTCTTGAGTCAGGCAGCAATACAGTGAGAAAGAGTACGATGGCCTGTGCGTGTCTACAGGGTTAACGCATTGTTTGGTCGATAATACGTTTGAGCTCACACGCTTAGTGAGATCTAATTTTATTGGAATGTAAGAATAATGCATTACGCAGTACTTTTAAATCTATAAATTGAACATTATATGTGTATATACTAGGAAACGTTAAAGTATATTTCATAAATGGTATTTATCTTGTATCCAAAAAAATGTCTTTAACAAAGAGATAAATACTTAATATTAAAAATATGGCATTAAAAAGGAAAAAAAGACTTACGGTTGAATTTTGACAGCAAAGAATTTCATATATTTCCCAATCTTCATCTTCTACACCAACTTTGATGTTTTCCATGTTGTAAAGTAAACATTGTCTTCAGCAAAGATTAGTATGATAAACTCTTTGAAGTACTGTACAATATAATCACACGTAGAAAATGTTTTTCACTATTCACATTATAACAGTGTTAAATATTTATATAAGCTATGAATTCCTGTTTCTATACAACGCATACACTCTAAATGGCGCTTTTATCTAAAAACCCATTACGAATCTGAAAATGATAATTTATATACATAGAAAACAGTATTAGTTAACATTTGAAAAAAATAGGGAATAAATAGAGCACAGTTAAATATCCCGTGCTGTAGTTCTCGCGTGCTTGTTCCAAAGCAAGATCACAAATGGCGCGGATCAATATTACGCACAGCAGTTTTCATCTCTATCTCTATGGCCGAGTTCCATATTGGCACTTGTGTGCCCATTTTTGGAGAAGGGGAAAACGGTACGAAGTAAGATACCGTGGTCTCCTCAAAACTTGAGGGGGTTTTCTTAAAAATTGTACTTATATTTTACCAGCTTCTGAAAATTTATCAATAGATACTGAAAATGTTTTATCAGTATAGTAATTTTACTGGAAGACTAGTCGGTTCGCAGAGTTTTCAACCGTATTTTCCTGTGGTACTAATATTGTTTTTTAAACATCTTATATGAATTATTGTTACGAAATTTAGCGTACTTCTCCTATTTAAGAATTATTGTAAGTTGTTGAAACTCGTGTTTTTTATTCAGATAATGAAGCCAGTTGGCAATATTGAACCTCCACAAATTGTGTTTGCAACCCCAAACGTTACAATGGCTAAGGAAAGTCCAGCCCCTCGCCGTGGAGCAAGCGGTGGAGTGTTACCATCGCTTCCCGAGCATTTAAAGAAGAAACAACAGTTCTTTCAAGTGAGTCTTTATTGAACATGCAGTGGCTTAGCAACAATCGACGGTCAACTTTTTTGCAATTTTCTCTTAAAACATAAGTGTAGCGTATAATAGTTACCGTAATAAGGAAAATTAATTTTTCAAAGTGAAAATTTCAGTATTATAGTGCTGTTTATGTTTTCACAGGGTATTATGTTTAATAGCTCCTGAAATTGCGTTATAGAATAAAGTGATTTTGGTGATGTTTTGTTTTCAGAAAGCGGATGGAGTTTTGGTCCATATTAAAGGAGGCGCCGTCGATAAAGGATTATTTGGTTTAACCGTGGCTTTATGTGGAGTTGGATTAGCGTGCTGTTTTAAACTGTACTACGATTTATCAGTTCCAAAGAAAGAGTAGTCACAAAACGTGATTTAAATAGTTTTTATTATTGTATTAAGATGTATATTTTACCTCAAATATAGTTGATCAGTATTGTTTAAAATTGGAGTTTCATTTCATTAAAATACCATTCCTGTGGAAGTATATACATGCACATTTTGTTGATGTTTTCAAGCAATTATGCTTTTTGCGCCGTTCAATTTAGCTGCTATTAGATTACCTGTCAATGTCTGGTTTATGTGCGAAAGAATTGATGTAAGTTCTACTTGGACATGGCGATGTAATGCTGACTCAGAAGAAATGGATTTTTGATTTCTGCTAGGTTAAAATATTGTCATGAGGCAAGTTCCCAAGGTTTACAAGTGAAGATAAAGTAAAATGTCACTTGGTTTAATTTAGGTACTTGATTATGGTGAGCAAAAGCATTGCTTAGTACATATAACTTTCACAATTGCTATGATGTTTGGATGTGACAATAAGTTTTTTAGTTGTTGCTTTAATTATTTCGAAAGTATAGCTGCTGTGTTGTATTTACTCAATTATAACCTTTGAACAGAATTGCCCTAACTATTGTTAAATTGGATACTACACTGGATTTTCATTTTGGGAGCACACGAAAATATTTTTTCATCATACGCATGGCTGCTATCGATACTTAAATTTCCATTGATTTAAGGAATGTTTGCTTCATTGGCTATGTTTACAAATTCTAGCCCCAAAAACGCTTTAAAAGTAGAGAATGTTTCCAATTATGCTTGTATTATATCAAGACAAGTGCCTAGGTTAGGCATATTACGTGTAAATATCTTCTTTTAATAAAATTAAGAAAATTATTATTTTTAATGTATTTGAGTTGACCAGACAATTTATTATCACACAAATAACTAATCAATATTGAATATTAAAGACAAGGATGTACAATCACACCTTTAACAATACATTGTAAGTCTTCATCAAATAATATTTTTTAATAAGTATATTTTATATTTGTAGTTAAATTATGATATTTCTGAAGAATGGTTTGTAGTGATTTAGAGTTTGGTTTGTGATGTTTAACATGACTTCTCATTAATTAAATTTTTGGAGCTTAATGGTTAATTACAATTACTTCTCATTGTTTTACATTGTGGATTAATTATTAATCTAATAAGAGGAATTATTTGAGATGCCTAGGAAGAAAGCGGCTTATGGATTTTTTTTTCTCTTAAAATTTTAGGAAGTTTCAGTTTATAGTTTTGGTTAATGGTTTTACATGTCACTGTCAAATTTCTTCATAATGTAGAAATAAAGAGATTTGTTTGGTAATTTCACAAACTTTTATGTATATTTGATCTATGTTTTGTTGCAATGCAACATCATCAGGTGAATTGAACTCATATCCGGTAGTAATTTATAGTAATAGGTACAATGGGTGGGTAAGGGAGGTAGAGTTGGGGAGGAAAATGAACGGGATGGTGGAGCGAGCGATCATTGGAGGAAAGGAGTGCGAGGTATTACTGTATGTTTGTGGGGAGGGGGAGGAAATCGGTTGAGCTAAGTGAAGTCCAGTAAGTTGGGTAATGAGAAGACAATTGAGAGGAATAATTAGATTAACTTGTGGTGTCCGCAAAAACTTTTGTGAAGTCAATCAGAAATCTGCATGTTTTAAATCATCTTAGAGAGGAAAATAATGATAATGATATTTTCAAGTTTTTATGTTATTAATGCTTTAAAATTGTTTCTAATTATTGAAATATGCAATTTTTACCAACTTTTATATTAACTTCGCGTTATATATATATAAACTTAAGGAAAAGGAAAGGTAGTGATGAGGGTGGCAACAAGGTGTTGAAGGAAGCCCAGCGAACACTTACCAAGTTTGGGATCAAGTTGGCAGGCTGCTGGGGGCATCGAAGATACACATACAAAACACAAAAGCTTTTCGGGCATATGCCCTTCAGCAGAGATGGAGAGAGAGAGTATATATATGTGTGTGTATGTGAGCGTGCGCTCTGGACCCTGTCTAATCTGAATAATTCCGAAGCTGCTTGCAGGGTTCAAAGCACCTCACCTGAGATAATTATCGCTTCAGATGAGTGATGTAGTCACCTCGGCCACCAGATCTACATGTTGGCGCGGCAGTAAATGTTACTTTGAATTTGCGTGGAAAGATAGATATATAGTATTAGTAGCATTTTTTATATTTATTTAAAAAAATTGTTTTCTTTTTAGTTGTTTATTTTTATAATTTCATTATTTTGACATCAGTTATTACATTATTTGTACTATATAACCTTAGCTTTCCTTTTCTGTATTTGTATTGTTGAAGCAAATATGAACAAATTACAAGCTCCCATAATAGCAATGAGATTAAACAAACTATTGTCATTGTTCTTGGTGTATTAGAAGTTCTTTATTTTAACGTGAATTTGTATTGATATGAGCATTCCTACATTTTTTGAAGGTATATTTTTGCTAATAACTGCAGGTTTTTATTTATCATAATTATTATTAATATTAAGTTTTTATTTATCTAAAACACTTTTTATCTTTATTCATTTAAGATTATTCTGAAAACTGTTTTCCCTATGAAATGGCCATTGAAAACCTTGTTGGTGAATTGTGATTATTGCGATAACTTGGAGTTTCATCTGGAAAATCAAGGTACATGTAAGCTTTTGATGAATTTTATTATTATTATTAAATTCTTATTGCTTCTCTTATAATATTGCCTTATACAATTTATTATTTTTGTCATTTAAGTTAGGTGACTAAAATATGAAATATTCAACTGTTTCACTCCTACTAGTATCTAAAGCTGAATTACTCGGAACTAGCTGTATATTTTTGTTGATTTTAAGCAAAATGAATGGATAAGTCAGTATTTTCATTAATGAAACAAAAGATACTATCAAACTTCTTACTACATTCTTACATTTGCCACTGAGTTCCCTTCTTCTGTCTGCCATTCTCTCAACTGTTAAAATTAAAGGTTAAATATAGAGACCCCCACATCACTCAACAGCTGGTAGACACTTTTGCAACTTTTTACGCCCATGCAAATAGAAAGGTTATCATAATTATATTATAGAGTTTATTCATATTTAAGTATTAACTATATAAAAGTTGGTTATAAAAATTCATTTTTATAGCTTCACTTGTTTCATGTACAATTAATTCAACCATTTATTTCATTTTTTACTCTTGAATTATTACCAACACAAATACAAAGACTTCAAATTATATTGGAAAGGTTTTAAATCGGTGGTTCAAACTGCTAGAGATACAGCTAAAAGTTGGGGCATCAAATCCGAGTTTCAGAAAAAAGAAACCTCGCGAAGTGTAACACATTTATGATGAGCTTGCAAATGACAGTAGTTTGAATGAGCCTGGAAATTATTTGAAATCAGTGTTTTCTATAAATAGCTTCACATAATTCTTATGCAATTAAATGATCATTTTCTAGGGTTTCATTGTGTTGTAAATCTGTTTAGATGTTTGTTGCCCCAACAAATGCTCTCATACACCAATGATGATCTATTTGAAGCTGCAAGTAATTTAGCAGAAGCCTATCCTGATGATCCTACCCAAATTTTGGCCTCAAATTGTATCTTTCAGGTCCACATTTAAATACAAATTAGCCAATATGATTTTGTATATGATTTAGCATTTATGTTAATTGTAGAAAACTTCAACATTTCCAGGCACATGTACAGCCTGTTTACTATTTCTTACACTTCCTGTTACTGTGGTTACATCAGAACACTCATTTTATAAGTTGACATTGATAAAAAATAATTTAAGGTGATCATTGGGGCAGAAGCGCCTCAGTGGACTTGCAATGATTTCTATTGAATGAGCTTATGCTAATAAAATTGACACTTATGCAATTGTAAACAATCTTGCAGAAAGTAAAGCTCGCAAGAAGAATTTTGCTAAGTAGCAAGTTAATAATGTGTTATGTGATAGATGCTACAGATTATTTGTCTTGCAGTATAAAAATTGTTGTTATATACAGCTTCATAATTGTGTAACCTGATTTCTGTAATATTTTTTCTCTGAAATAATAATATGTACAATTAAATGCATAAAATTATTAAATGATTGCAATATATTTTATTTATAAAAAACCAAAGTATTAATAAGTTTATATAATTAACCATTTCACCACATAAAGTGACTTGAGTCACTGGCACCCTTTTTACCATTCACCACATAGAGCTGATTATTCTATAATCTTGGAAAATGTTTGATTTATACTTTTTTCAAGGGAATCAGAATTGATCTTGTGAAGTCCTTTGGCAATTCTCCCTCTTCATAAATCTTACAGTACAATTTGTAAAATCACTTTTCCCTCTTTTTCTAATTCCTTTAACATTTCTACAGGTAGGTCATCAATTCCTTCTACTTTCTTTGACTTCATATCTCTGAGAAACTTTTCAATCTCACTATTCAATATTCCCGGTCCCACACTGTTGTAGCTTTAAATCATTAGTGTATGACTCCTCAATATACTCTTTCCATCTATTATGCACATCTCTGACTCAAATAACAATATGCTGTTTTTGTCTTTAATTGTGGCCAAAGTATTTTTCTTCTTTCCCGTTAACTCCTTCACTTTTCCAAACAACATGTCTATTGTCCCTTGTTTCTGCAGTTTCTCCATATCCTCACATTGCCCTTTCTACCACAGCTCTCTCGCTTTTGTAGTTTCCCTCCTAATCTTATTGTTTAACTCTTTATACCAGAGGTGTACTCAAAATATACACAGGCCAAAATCAACCTTGATGGAACCTAGGTGGGCCACGCTACGAAAGTTTTGTACATAAAACATTTAAGTACACTATTGTAGATTCAGTAAATACCATAACAACTTTTACATGCAATTTTTATGCGACAAAAATGAGGTGACAAACAAATATAATTTACTTACTCAATGGGAGATTTTGCACCATTTTTCTCTTTGCCATTCCACTTATATCTGGAGTAATGCTGGTAGTTGCTGTTCTTAGAATGTCTCTTAAACTCTGATCTGTAAGTGATAAATGTAATGGAGCTTCATTTAATTTCATAAGAGGGAATTTTTGTTCATACATGCAATAAATATCCATAACAAACTTGTATTTTTTATGGAAAAGGAAAGCACCAGCTGAGTTAAATCCTGCTGGGCCACACAAAATGTGTTGGCAGGCCATATGTTGTGCACCCCTGCTCTATACATTCTTGTTCCATATTCTGTTTCCACCTCCTCTCTTCCATCTTTTTAATCATCCCCTGTATCACCCACCGCTTCCTTATCTTCTTTGACGTGATTTTCCCAATTGTTTTATTCACGCTTTCCATGATACACCTTTCCATACTCCCCCAGTTGTCTGCAACCATTGTTTCCTTACCTGCGTTTTCTAAGGCTTTCATGATAGCCACCCACTTCTCTTTCCTCTTTCTTCCCTTGAGCACTTCTAAATCCCACTTCTTTACTCGATTCCCTTTTACTATTTTTAAAATTTCAAAGGAGACTTCATGCCCACCAAATTTTGATCAGAAAACTATGCAAGTTCAATGCACTATTTTTGTATCTTTGTCTGACCATTATATAATCTATCTGTATGTAAATAAAAACAAAAATGTTAATTTCCACTTGTGGAAATTACAATTTTTGTTTTTATTTCCATTATGGAATCTTTCTGCCCTCTTACTGCTTCAAGAAGGGATTCTAATGATACAGATTTATTTGATTTACCCACTACATTTTCAGATAAATTTGAAAATGCACTGGATGAACAATGAATTTTCTTCGAATAAATTGTGGTCTTCAATGCTTGAATTGACCGGAATGCCATTCGGGTTGTTAAATAATTATGCTAGAAACATTTCGGTTGTTGAAATATTATAAAAAATTTAAAAAACTGAAAACATTATTTCTGAACAAGATCAAATTCACTAATTGAAATCATTGTCATTTTATTAAATAATGTACGTTGGTGCTGGGGTTAAAGTGGATGTGACGGCAGTCCGATCTCTCTCACTCGTATGTTTCGCATATGAGCAACTATATTTGTCGACTTATTGTTAGTGGAACAAGCAGGGGCACCATGAGCCAAAATGGGCCCCTGGACAAACAACTTTTTGGGCCCCACTTTACGAACTTATTTAACTCAAATGGTCTTGGCAACTGATGTAAACCTTATATTTTCTTACCACAATAGTGAATATTTTTCTTTCAAAAACAAAATTAAATGCATATTGGATGACGTTGCTCCATTTTATTGTGTATGTAATTAATGGAGTGATGTTTTCTTATTGAATCTAATTTCAATATTCTTGCCAAAAATGTTGCACTGTGCATCAGGCTTTAATGAAACCAGAGTGTGATTTCGGGTATTCCCCAATACATTCCCAGCTGGTCAGCTTTTGGATATAAAAGCTTCTGCGGCATAGCGTTGACCTTGTCAGCAAAATTAATGAAGTAATAAATTGTATTTATCTTTCACATATTCGGTATGAGCATTCAGCAGTATGCTGTTCCAACATCAAGCAGCAATGTGAATACATACATCATCGTTATACATATTTTATTTACAATTCTTATGTAATAAAAAATTTTTTGTTAAAATTCATAATAATTATTTATAGATGGTGAATTTTTTAACAAAGTGACTTTAGGATAGTAGTACCCAAACCTTGGGTCCGGGCCCCATGAGAGTCCTCGAACCCTGGGGCAGTGACCCCCATTGCCCCCTCTCTTGTCAGGCCTGGGAACAAGTCAGAACTTGCTATAGTGCTGAACATTGCTCAAATTGGGTAGGAACACATGGGAATGTCATTCTGCTTGACAAAATGAAACTCATAGCATTACCATTGTTAAAAATCAGATAAGAATATTCCGGTTACTAGCATTCCGATTATTAAAATTTACCGATTCAAGTGCTGATGGTCATAAAAAATAAAGGTTCTAATAATTACTGAAGCAGTTCATTCTGCATATAATTATTTAAATAATGCCCAGTTTTGCATCCTATTAAGAATGAAAGGTTATTATCAAAATTGAAAAAGTTTCATGCTCATAAATTCTACAAGAAAATATTTATGCATACAGAACTTAAGAATACACACAATGTATTACAATGCTTTTATTTTGTATTATAATGTAAATTTTATCTGTTCTGGCTATAAATCATCATGGTAGTGTATACTGGGTGCCCCACAACAGGATGTCCATAGGTCAATTTCGTCTTTTTGGGTTCATTTTGAGTTGAAAAGTTCTAAGAAACATAGGTCCTAAAGTGAACCATTTCAGAGATATGGGCACTTGAAAAGGTAAGGTGATCTGGTTCATAATTAAGGTTCCGGACAGAATAAGTGGCAGTTTATTGTGTGAGTAATTGGCATCCTTTAATTTAATTTTAAATTACAGTTTAACTAATGACATTTTAAATTACACACGTTATTTGTTACAACAGCAGTGGCAGCTCTTCCTTTAGGAAACGTAGGTAGTGCTCGGTTGTCAAGCGGTCTACAAGTACAAACAGCCCGATGAGTAGGTTTCTGCATTCCCTTCACAACTTAGGCCTTAAATTAGTGGAGAAAGGGCACCTCTTCTTCTTCTGTTAGGAACCTTAATTAACCTTAGTTATGAACCATATCACCTTACCTTTTCAAGTGTCCATGTCTCTGGAACTGTTCACTTTAGGAACTTTTTGACTCAAAATGAACTGAAAAACACATAGTTGAGCTATGGATATCCTGTTGCAGGACCCCCTGTATATTGTAAATCTAATATATAAAAATGAATGTGTATATATGTATGTCCCTTATACGTTTTTACACCGTTGAAGCTATTGAATTCAAAAGTTTCATGGGCCGTCCTATGGACAAAAGGAAGAATTTGGTCTAGGTTTGCAGACCGTGGGGTCTCTTATATCCCATGGGGTCAACAAAATACTATTTCCATAAGAATGCATGGGAAATGGTGTGGAGAAATCCCAAAATGCCATGCAGCCCTTCACTGATGTGGATATAAATAAACCTAAATACTAACTTACGATCACGGGAAATGGCTTATTTTACGCATAAAAGACTGAATATTTTAATTCTGTTCATGTTTAGTTGTATTACATGTTAAATCGCTCGAAATTATCCTTTAAGCGCAAAATTTATTAACATTTTCCAGGTGGCAACAAAGCTAAATTTAGTTAATGGTTTCAGGCGTCACTTGGTGAAATTTCTTCATAATGTAAAATAAAGAGACTTGTTGTAATTCCACAAAAATTTATTTAAAATGACTTAGGTTTCATTGCAATGCAGCATTGTCAGGTTACCCAACTTACTGGACATCACTAAGCTCAACCGTTTTCTCCTCCTCCCACGAACATACGTTCACTCCTTTCCTCCAATGATGTTCGCTCCACAATTCCTTTATTCTCTCCAACCCACCCTCCCCCACCCACCCATTGTACCTATAAAAATAAAATGTAAAATAAACAGACGTAATTCCACATAAATTTATTTAAAACGACCTGACGATGTTGCATTGCAACGAAACCTAGGTCGTTTTAAATAAATTTATGTGGAATTACAAGAAGTCTCTTTATTTTACATTAAAGCTAAATTTCTTAATTGTTGTCCTCCTCAAAGGGAGATAGCCATGTAAAGATTAATGCAAGGAAAGTCCACGTCGTGGCGGGCTGTAGAAGAAGAATAGCCAACGCCAAGATAAAGGGTACAAATGGATTAAATATAGTCTATGAATACTTTTAAAGTGAGTCAAATGATGTTTAAGGAATATTATAACATTGCTATCTTTTACCATTAACATTGAAAGATTTATCGCAACATAAATCGATGCATCTATTTACATGGTTCGGTAACCAAGATGTTGTTTATTGTTTACGTTTTTGCTAATAGTATTGACATAATCCACATAATTTTATTGATGCTTTAAAGGCTTCAGTGCCCTTATCTATGTGGATATTAAGCAAGACATTAATGCGTAAATATATTAATGATAAAACTTTACAATACAATAGATAAAATATTAAATGTTAATGTAAACATCGCATAATTAAGGAATGGGGAACGAAAATTCAGGGCTTATGGTGCACTCAGAGTAATTTCTATTTTAATAAAACTGCTTGATTATGCCAAATATTCTTGGAAAAGCAGTCTGCCTTGATTATATGATGGATTCGTCATTAAGATACACCCACGAGCACAAGCCTGACTAAAATTTTTCAATGGTGTCTTTAGGTGGTAGTTAAAATTCTGTGTGAACCTCTTCTCCGAATAACACATTTGAGAAATTTGGGGGCACCATCAGCATGGGGCTTCGAGAAATAAAAATCATTTGCTACTTATAAGAAAATTCTTTCTTGAGCGAAGCCGGATAACTCCAACTAGTGTATTATATTGCTGCAATAATCACTAAAATGTGTTTTCTTTCTTCCCAAAGAGAGTGTCATTTTTGTAAAATATTTCTTTTTACTGTAATTAATAAATTTATTAATTTAAGACTTTTTATGACAATAAATATTAAATTGAGAAGTTTGATAGAGCATTAAGCTGGCATTAAAAAATGTCTTTTAGGTACTCAGAAAACATATTTAATGAAATTATTTTGATATAGATGCGAATTATACTGAAGTATTGTGAATGATGACTTATGAAAATAGTTTCTTATATAATTGCCTCTCCATGCAATAAAAGAGCCTCTTAGGTTACTTTTCTTTGCCTGCCTCATTGAACGTAAAGTGCATCAGTGGCATGGCTGAGCTTCAGTGGCCTGTATGAGCTTCAGCAGCCTGAATGACTTGCTAATTAGAAATTTAATAGAAATTCTCAGGTATTGTATGGGAAAAAACCAAGTTTTAATATTTTTATAGCATTATAACTTCTCTACAGTCAACTTTATGGTAATCTATGTATTAATTGCATAAAAAATGAGGTTTTTAAAGCAAAGGTAACAGCCACCTTAATGTGTGCTGCATCAAATTAAATGTCTCGAACTGCAGCTTTGCAGAAAAATGATAAAATTAAAATCGGTCATATCGTTAGTGATGTTTATTGTGACCAGCTAAGCTCTACTCGATGTAGTTGTAGTGGTTGATGTTAAGGTAATTTCAATGAACTTACCTTTTATAGTTCTTCGGTAAGTTGTCTATTTCGTTCAAAAATTGAATTGAATTGAATCACATTTCAAAGCTGAGCTTTGCTGGCCTCGGTGGTGGCAGGGTAACGTCCTTGCCTGCCAATCCGAAGGTCGTAGGTTCCAATTCCGCCTAGGTGAGCTTTTCTCCACCTAGGGCATGGATGTTTGTGTCCTTATTGTTATATTGTTGGTATTTCACTTTAACTTGGCTATTACGCTGTATGTGAAATTATTTATCTTTTATTTATTTATTTATTTTATCAGCATTTTTAAAAGCAAAATAAGCTAGAATAACTCAAAATCACCATTCGAATCCGGGATCATGCAAAACAACATAAGAACATCGATATCAACATCAACAGTGGCGCAATCTACAGGACAAGCAGGATAAGCTCCATGGAGCGTAAAGTCAATTTAAGCCAAAAATTTTTGTGCTTTTTTAAGACAATGAAAGACATTTCGTTTTCCTGAATGTTTAAAAATATCTCAAACAGAAGCAGTTTAGTGTACTGAACTTAGCAATTATTTAGAACGCATTTAAGTCTAATTAGTCAAGAATTTTTTATTAAAACAGGTATTACAACAAACAGTTTTGTGAAGTTAAATAATCATCGCTTAAATATATTTGGAATAATTTTCACTAAATATTCAATTAGGAGAAAAATGTTTGTTTGTTATAGGTACCCTTGACTTGTCCTATAGAATATTATAATTGTTTATTGGAAAAATAAAAATTGTAATTCTTTATATATGTGTCTTTCCCAATATGCGAGTGGCTGTAATGTATGGTGAATTTTTCCTTATCTCTTGATATGTTTTATTTCGTTTCATCACAACAAATGATGTGATAAAAATGAAAGAATACAATTTGCTAAATGCTTTTCTGTACTATTTATGTTAAGACTAGCTTATTATTGTTATTATATGGTATTATATGGTCCAATAAATGCCTATTGAGTTTCGATTCCAAGGTGGTTATCTTCATTCATTTTCATGAATTTTATGGGAGATTCTCATAATATTTTTGAATAGTAATATTTAATTCTTTACCTACTTCTGAAATTATGTGTTAGACTTTTAATAAATAAATATTTGATAACATTTTAAAAATTATTTAAAATAAATATGTACGTAATTAGAAATGAACTAAAAAACAGCTACTTGCTTATTAAATATTCAATTCTGTACTTAGAATAGTATGAATTCATACTTTATATAGTACCTATGCAAATATTTTATTTTAATTATCATATATATTTGTACTTACTTTAATCCAATTTGAAAGCTTATAACATCTCTATAAAACTTTTAGAAAAAAACAATCAATTTTAAAATAAGTATCAAGTGTGGGTTATTGAAAAAAGTATAACAGAAATTTGTACTAAATTAAAATTATTAATTTCATGATAGATAACTTCTTAACTTGATTTGAATTTATATTGGTATAGGTATATTTATACATTCAGATGACAATATAGTTAAATGATTAATTTTAAATTGTATTAATTCATCATCTATACTATATATGTATGAAATTTATTTAAAATATTCTTATAGCTTATACTGTCCTGATAGAACAGTAAATTTTAATAATTATACTGACACAGATTTAATCTAATCGGCAAGTTTATATTGTTTCTATCAGTCTTTGTTAATGCTATATTGTACAAAAAGGATGATATTAGAAATATGATGACTGGATTGATGCTTGAATTGTATTTTCTAGTTATTTATGTAAACTAAAAACTGTTTTGTTTCAAAATTATCTTAAGTGAAAGCTTGCATATTATTTTTAAACTATGTAAACTGGAAAGCTTACATTGTATATTCAAATAGTTGTAATGAGATTACAATCAATTTTGAAACCAAAACTATTCATGATGAAAAACTTGATCATTTATATTGAAGGAAGCACATTTTAAATATAATTATTAAAAATGAAACATCATCTCCTTCACATTCAAGTAAAGTGAAAACTTTTTTGTTGAAATTATTTTGTAAAATCACTTTTTCTGTAATATTTTGTAACTTTTGTGAAATTTATAACATTTGTTAATTTGTATTAGTAAGTATTACAGTCTTTAAAGGAGATGCTAAAATATATACCGTCAATGGGAAACTATTTTAATTAAAAATATATATCAACAAAAACAATCATTGGATTGCTAGAACTCGAAATTATGCTCAAGGAAGCATTCACATAGTAAATATAATTATGTAAAATGAAACGTCATATCCTTCATGTGCATATGCAAGTAAAGTGAAAACTCTTTCTTGAAATTATTTTGTAAAATCGTTAATTACCATAGGCGTACCCAGGGTTTTTGTTTGGAGGGGGCCCACAATGGTAAACACTCATTTCCATGTTTAAATTTTTATATGTAAACATGCACACACATGCATGTATTCACAAACAAACATATACATAGGCAGTGGTATATTTAGAATGAAACTCATTGATTTAGTGTATGAAAATACATATTTTTAACAACACATTTATTATCCTGTGGATAAAATATATTTAATTTAAAAATTACAACATTTATACCATTACAGCAAAAAGAAAATACGTTGATTTACAAATAAAAAAAATAAGTTGTCATAAAAAATACAAGGTCCCCAGCTAGCGCCTATGCATAAATCAGCCTCTGCATATAGGCATTCATAAAAACATATAAAATGAAAAACAATGTTGGTTACAAATTTATCTGTTATTTAGAACAAACATTCTCAGTTTCTCATAGAAATATGTATATTAACATTGAATTTGAATATAAATCTTTCGATTTTTCATATCATGAAATTAATATTTATAGGTTTTGTTTACTAAAACATAAAATAAAAATTAATTGGGTAACACAATTACAATTTTATATCTAATCTTCGGTCTTTTTTTGTAATTCATCTAATATGTCTTTGGGGAGCAATTCCATTTCCCTATAAATGTTGAGGAGCGCTAAACCATTCAGTCTTTCCTGTCCCATGGAATTACGCAAGTACGTTTTCATTCTTCTTAACGTTGAAAATGTTCTCTCTGCTGTGCTAGTTGATACCGGCAGAGTTGCAAATATTTTTAATAAATAATGAATGTTTGGATATATATTTTGATTGCATTGCATTAATGCTTCTAATGCATTTGTAGGGGGTATCCTGTTTTCGTACCGTTTTTGCCAAAGCTTTAGTTCACTCTCTAAGACTGAATCGCATACTTCCACGGAATAAAATTTTGCCAAAGTTGATAGGCTATCTACGTCTGATGTAGAACTGCATCCTTTTGGAAAGAGGCACATGAAGGATTTTAAAATACTTTTATGAGCCAAGAATCTCGTCTCTAATTGTGTCATAAGACAATCCAAAAATGGAATAAACATAGATCGCCTGTAATAAACTTCCGCTGATTCAGTAGGAATATTATTTCTATTTTTTTGATATTTCGATATCCTCGGTATTGTAATTTCAACCCCAAAATCTCCTACTTTTTCTGTTGCCTCTTTGAAAATATTTGCAAAGTTTGTATCAGCGTTTTCTCAGATACATTTTAGAGTAGATGTTACATCTTCAACGAGATGTATTACGGAAATTAAGTCAATGTTTTCACTTTGTAATACTCTACTTAATGGCAGCGTATAACTGTACAGTTTTTGTATACTATACAAAGACACCAAAAATTTTCCTTGGAATATTGCATTCTGAAGAATCTGTGCTGTAGATGAAGTCTCTTTGTCATTCCAGTCACTTATTTCTTTGAGCGCTAAGTGAATTGCATCTAAAAGTTCCACCATTACCATGACAGAATCATGACGCTCTATCCATCTAGTTGGGCACATCTGCTTCAATCGTAGATGCCTACAATTGGGAATACACTCGCTAATTTTTTTGATAATATATTTAATCGCTTTGGAGTGTTAAAAAAAGTGTGATTTTTCAATAATTCCTAAGCAATTCCTTATATCTTGATTATCTGCACTGTTTCCAATGGCTAAATTTAAACAATGCGAGGTGCAATGTACATATAATGCTTGTGGGAGCTGTTGTTGTATATGTGCCTGAACACCTTCAAATTTGCCACTCATGGAAGCAGCACCATCATTCCCCTGACCTCGAAGTTAGGAAATATCAATACCAAATTTTAGTAAACTATCTATAATGGTAGAAGCCAAACCTTTTCCACTAGTGTCGATAACTGGAACAAACTGTAAAAATTTCTCGCAAACTCTAATTTCCTTATCTACGTATCTTACGCATAATGTCAATTGCTCAGTTGTTGAAATGTCTGTTGTTTCATCTGCTAAAATAGCAAAACATTTTGCATCATTTACTTCTTTAACAAGTCTTTTCAGAATCAAATCATTACAAATTTCTATTATTTGGTTCTGGATGTTGGCGCTTAAATAGGTAGTTTCGCCCGCATTGTTTAAAGTGATTTTTTAAATCGGTGTCACCAGCTTCTAGCCTTGCTCTAAGGATTGCATGGAAATTACCTTCATTTTTCTCAGGCTTTTTATCAATGTTAAACTCTCCAGAATCCACATCACCTCGTAGTGCAATACCTTGCTCTCCACATAACATTATAGTCATGATTATGGGTTCTAAGCGTTTCCGATTCTCAATAACTTGTTTCATTCTCATCGTATCGAGCTGTTTGTCGATAGGTATTCTTTTGCCTGTCATTATATCACATAGGTTTTCATAAGAACTTAATGAATTTGAATGATATAACGCTTTTTCATGATCTTCAAATGTTTCAACTGCATGTTTCCAATTATTGTACCCACTTGATGCGAGTTGACCTAAAGGTTGAGATTTACTTTTACCAATTTCTTTTGGCACGAATAAGCAAAAATATTTACAAAAACATATATCTAGTCTCGAATAAGCAAGCCACTCATATCTGTGCAACCATTGCAATTGAAATTTTCTTTTCTTTCCATTTTTTTCAGTCATATATGGAAATGGAAAAAGATCATCTGGTTTCCACAAATTCTGTATAAAATCCACTTTGTCTTCATTTATAAGTAAGCTCTTGTAAGCCGCAATATCTGATTTAATTAATGTTCCAGTAGTGTTATTTGATGCAGTCTGCAAGTTTTCACCCGTCTCGGGTGATTTTGATAGGACTATCCTGTTTTCCAATTTTGGTTTTTTGGTCAAATACTTGAATATCATTCCTATTCCCGACTTTCTTTTATCATCCATTACCCCTGTACATATTTTTTGAATAAATTATTTCTTATAATTGTAATACTTAGCATGAGAAAAATTAATGCTATTGACTTAAAACTTTTAATTTTACAATTTTAAGTGAACTTTTACCTCGTAAATGTAGTGGCCAAATGAGACTAACACTTTTTTCAATGAATAAGAATGGCTATTCCGTGGAAACGTGACACCTGGACACAGCTTACTGAAAATATGCACAAATTTTAACCTTTGAAATATATAATAGTTATATTTTCAAATAAAAATTTACAGTATTTATTTTTCAACAGTAATATGGAATAACATATTCGCGGGTAGAATAATAAATAATTGAAATTCATATTATCATAAAAAATAATTTGGCGTGTAATATATGTAATAAAAATAATCAATATAGAAAGATTTTTCCAATCTTTGAATCCAGAATTTGAAATTTTGTTTTTAAAATCAGAAAACAACTCGCAAAAGAAGCAGAAAACGCAGTCAAGTTTTTAAGAACAAACTAGCCAACGACGATCGATGAATTCACCATTTAAAAGTTTCCGGGTTTACAATTATACAGAAAAACGCCTATTACTCTCATTCACAGGAAAGTCAAAGTTACTATCCCTGTTTGGACCTTTATCAATTATAAAGACTAGCTGATTATCAATCAGAGGTATTGCCCACAGACCAATATCACTACAGTTAATTTTACATGATTCTGACTTTTCAAACCGAGTTTCTGTTAAGGATATAGATGAAGCTGATGTGAGTACTGGTAATTCTACTAACGGTGTTGTTTTAATGTGTTCTTCTAATAAATGAAATTACGATAACATTTTATTAAAGTTTTTACAAGTTTAATTCAAATTACTTTATCAAAATCATCCAGTTACATTACGGAAGGGCTTTCAGTCTCCTAAAGTACATTATTATTAACAACGAAAATTAAACAAAATTCCGCATCATAAAATAATTAGCTTTACTTACCAAATACTGCTAATTGGGTACTGTAAAAAGTGGCCGTTTTGGGAAAGTATCCGGGAAAAAGAATTTGTCTGCAACCAAGAACTTCCAAAGCTGTTCCCTTCGTCTGTAGAGAAACACTCGTGATCAACGTAAAATGTTGAGATCAAACCATGAAAATTAATTATTTCAGAAGAATATCTTAATCACCTTTGCGTATTTTCAAACGAATTATCCAGTGTTCAGTCTAAACGAAACATAAGAACTTGAACTATTGATGTTGTTTCAAAGAGAAACCAAATGAGACTAATCCTCTCAAATAGTTTCCCTCTTTCAAAAAGGACTAGGAAACATTCCTACATCTGAAAACTATTAAAGGGGTTGTTTCCTTTGGCCCATTCGTGCGGAGAAAAGAGAAAAACCCAAGTAAGGGACCCGAGACCCTCTCCCTCCTCCTACAGTCAACGTTCGGTCGGAATATGGGAAGGGATAGTAAGATAAGCTTGAAGGAATATGTGAGAAAAGAAATGCTTTTGCAATTTTGTGAAGAGCAAGTGTGGCAGAATTAATGATAATTCCATTTACTCGATCACTGTTATTTTTACAAGTCCTTATCTAGCACAGGTATGTAAGTACTAGCAGCGGCCTCTGTAACTGGCGGATCTCTTGGAATTGGCGGCCCTAGCTGGCCTATGCAAAGTCCAGCCCTGCCAGTAACTAATAAGAAATAGTAGTATTGGAAAAACAATGCTATTACATATTTTGAATTAAATGTCAATGTGAACATTGGGAACCTTCAGATTTTGTGGGATATAAGTTATTTTAACAGCAATATTCGTCACAAAAATTCTTAAAACATCGTGAAAATGTTCGTCAGCAAATTAGATTTTGCGAATGTCTTTCGTAAGAACTTTTTACGAAAATGTAATTGCATCCAAATATCGTAATCATTTGTGAGACAAATCGGCTAATTTTTTGAAAAGTATTGCGGCATATAGAATCAAATAAAATTTCACTAAATCACTTGCTTCATATGAATTTTTACTTTCTCTATATACGTAGATAGAGAAAGTATTGTTGCCTTTTTCATTTCTCTCAATATATCTAAATTTCAAATGCAGTGTTTAAGCCACCAATACAGTTTATAAGCCACCTATACCGTTTTTAAGCCAGATATCTCCTTTTGTGAATCGAAGTAGAGTTAATACCATAATGTCATATTGCCATAATTTACGAGATATTCTTCGTTCGTGCTCACATAGTGTAAACGCACCTTTAAAAGCCGATCTATTGATCGATTCGACGTGTATTAAAAAATCTATGGCAGGAAAACAAACTTCCATTATTTAGGCGTACGTTGTTTCATGTCTCGAACACCTACGATGATTCTGTGATTTTAATATGCCAATAATTAATGTTCTACATTCAAATTTATTCTTTCTCGCATATAACGCAATGAATTTTGTTTAAATTGGTTGCCTAAATCCTCTTTCAAAACATGAATTGCCCAAATTTATTTTTGGGGGGGCACGGGCCCGGTGCCCCCCCCCCCCCCCCTCGGTACGCCACTGTTAATTACTGTAATATTTCTTGATTTATGTACCATTTTGTATTTGTAATATTTTGTGAGACTTATATCTGTTAATTTGTATTAATAAGTATTAGAGTCTTTACAGGAGTTATTAAATATATACCTACTTTAACAGAAAACGATTTTAATTAAAGTATAAATAAAAAAAACTAAATCATAGGATAGCTAAAAAAAACCACACACAAGACTGAATTTTCTTTTTTTATCATTCCAAATGTCTGTTCTGAGAGAAATCTTGATTAAAGGAGATACAACTAATAAAATCTTTTGTAAGTTCCAAAACTACTAATTTCATTCTGAAGGTCCGATCTGAAAGATTTTTCATTTTCACATGCATTTGGATATAAAGAATATGATAATTAATTTTACATCATTTTAATTATAAAAGGAATGTTTTCAAATTATTAAGCAAGATACCAATTGTCAATATCAGACGAAAGACTCTTGCTGGGTTAATAATGGTGATTTTAGTAACTTACTTATATAATTCAGAATATTTCAAACTACTAATATCATTCGAAGGATCTCAACTACTAATATCATTCAGATTATTCCAAATTACTAATATCATTCGAATGATCCCAACTGCTAATATCATTTGGAATATCCCAAATTACTAATATCATTCGAATGACCTTAACTACTAATATCATTCGAATGACCTTAACTACTAAAATCATTCGAATGATCTTAACTACTAAAATCATTCGAATGATCTTAACTACAAAAAACATTTGAATGATCTTAACTACGAAAATCATTCGAATCATCTTAACTGCTAACATCATTCGAAGGATCTTGCAGTAACCAGCCCCTTTAGCGGGGTCCCCATCTGCTGCCCACCAATATCACTCCCCCAGGGAATTTATACCCACACAGTACATATTATACATTTATAAAAAAATATTATTGTAATACTGTTATATTATTTATGAAATATATCTTAACTATTAATATCATTCGAATGGTCTTAACTACTAACATCATTCGAATGATCCTAACTACTAACATCATTCAAGTGATCTTAACTACTAACTTCTCTCAAGACATTCAATTCTTAGAGATTGCGTACTAACTACTAATCTTTCGAATTATATGAGTATATTCGAATGAATTGAATGATGTGTCATAATAGAATGAATCAATTATGATCTCTTGATTATGCCCATCACTAGAGGTGTGAATATTGATTCATCTCACAATCGATTCATCTCACAGAATCGATTCAGTCAAGTCAGTTCACCTAAATGAACTGGTCAAAAGAACGGTTCAGTGGTTCACTGTGATTCACTAAGTCATCTTACGAAACCTATTCATTTACCTAGATGGTTCAGTGAGTCATTTCCGATTCTGTGATTCACTGCTGATTCTGAATCAAGCGTATGATCATAACTTTTGATCTGTTACTTTGGCTACTTTAATTCAGGCCATTAAATAAAATCAAATAAATTGAGGGGTTTAAAAAGTAATTTAATTCAGTTTGAAAAATAAACACCCGTAGAGGTCATGCAACTTGAAATCTAATAATATTAATATTTTTTAATCCAATATATATATATATATATATATATATATATATATATATATATATATATATATATATATATATATATATATATATATATATATATATATATATATATATACGAGGGTGAATCAAAAAGTTCCCGGAATTATCATATAAAAACAAAAGAAAATCAAAAAGAACCATTTATTTTGGAGTTTTTTTCAACATATTCACCATTTAACTCTAAACAGTTTTCCATTTGATGTCACCATCGTTCTAACCCATTTATGTAGAAATTTTGATCGTTTGAATGAAACCAGTTCAAAACTGCTTGTTTGGCCTCACATATCATTTCCCAGCGAACTCCCTTGATGTGCTCCTTTAATTTGGAGAACAGAAAAAAGTCCAAAAAAGCCAAGTCTGGACTGTAGGGTGGATGAGACAATGTTTCCCAGCACAATTCTCGAAGCACAGCTCTTGATACCGTAGATGAATGTGCTGGAGCATTGTCATGGTGAAACAGAATTCGCCGATGCAGTTTCCAAGGTCTTTTTTTATAAGCGCAGCATTCAGTTTTTAAAAAACTTGTTCGTAATACCCTCCTGTTACTGTTCGTTACCCCTCAAGAAAATTGACCATGATTACACCTTCATTATCCCAAAAAACAATTGCCATAACCTTCTTAAGTGATTGTTCAGCTTTGAACTTTATTGATCCACTTGACCCCCTTGGTAACCATTGTTTAGATTTAATTTTGCTTTCCGGATTGTACTGGTAGATCCATGTTTCATCACCAGTCACTATTCAGCAAAAGAAATCTTCTGGGTCTGCATCAAATCGGTTGAGGAACTCAACTGCATGGTCAGCTCTCTGAGTCTTGTGTTCAGGGTGCAACGCTTTCGGTATCCATCTAGCAGAAAGTTTGTTTAATCCTAAACTATCTTTGAGGATTGATTGAGCTGAGCCATATGAGATGTCCAAACGTTTGGCTATCATTTGCACTGAAACTCGTCTATATTCTTCCACAATTGATATGACGGTGACCACGGTTTCTTCGTTGATCGACGTTGATGGTCATCCACTTTGATAGTCATCTTTAATGTCTTCTCGTCCAAGCTTAAACTGTTTAATCCATTCATAAACTGCAGTTTTCTTAGATGCATCATCCTCGTAAAGTTTCTGCAAAGTCTGAATAATGGCATTCGATTTCCATCAAAGTTTTGTCAAAAACATTACGTTTACTCGAATCTCAAACTTTAAGTTATCCATAATCATGAATTAATGGGTTAGAAAAACTGCTTTTATATTATAACAAATGAATGAATTGTTACAAAATATTGAATTGTTATGGCTAAGGTATTACTAGTTTTAGGCAACAATGCTTTGTTATTATTTGGAATGCAGGAACATTGTTACTGAAATTTCCAGGAACTTTTTGATCCACCCTCACTCACTCACTCACCCTCACCATATATATAATTACTTCAAATTAAGATAAGAATTTAGTTCTTGCAGAATTATACATAAAAAGTATGGAAATTACATTTTTTAAATAGAATATGCATCCACGTTGAATTAACTTGATTATTTGCTTTTAACTACAAAGGAAGGTTCTTGTTTGATTTTATAACAATGGAAAGTTTTAACTACCATGACAACGAATCCAATACTTTTGTCAGATATCTATAAAAGCCTACTTCTGACCCTTTGTGGCTCCCTCTGTCACACTATAAAAATGCGAATAACTTGCAACTTGCTTGATGGTTCTGTGTACACTTTTGTAGGTCAAAATATAAAGTGAACTTTGTTTAAATTATATTTTATTTTATTTTCCCTTTAAATAAAAAGACCATGAGTGATAACCGGTGGTCAGAGGAGAAAAAGAAGGAAAACTTAACTCTCAAGGTTAAATTAGAGGTTTTACAGCGACTAAAAGATGGTGAGCGCCAACATATGTTTGTTTTTTGTTTATTACTCTCTTTTCAATTGTTCAGTTTTTTTAATGTAATAACAAGATATTTGATTTCTTCCTTTATTTGGTCTCATTCCATGTTCCTTTATTTATCAAGCATAGGTGATAATTTTTTTATGAATCAACATTTCTTTATCGAAACATAGTAAGGTTTCGATTGTTTCTATTTACAATTTTATTTTTGTGTTATTTGGTTGCATTCTGTTATTGAACAGAATCTTCAGTCATGATGTTTATGCTATTATGTTCCAGTTCTCTTTGTTAATTAAATTGCAGCTGTATAGTGACTATCCCCTCACCCTGTACATATAAGTAGACATAGGTATCTTCTTCTACTCTAATTCCTATTCCTTAATGCTCCTGTACGATTTATTCAATGTGAGATCAACATGTTCCATGAAATGCATTTTGTTCATTTATATTAAAGTTTTTACTGTTCAGTGTTAAATATAATTGCAATACAAATGACGACCTATTCTACGCTACGTAATATGGTTAACAAAGAATACTTTGGTGTATTATTTATATAATATGTACTACCTATTTACATTTTCATTAATAGAATCCCGGGAATGAATTAAATCTTATATCCTCATTTCGTATGTAAGTATGTGTTCCGAATAGTGCTGTTTCAGTTAGCGCTCAATTTTCCTGGCACCAATTAAGAGTGTTAATCAGGGAATGGGTGTAATTCTTTTAAATTCTATTAAAATCTTCAAATGAAAGGGTAAAGGGTAACAGTTTTTATAGAAATTCTGAAAAATGGTGTAATGGTTTAACATGAGGGAAGTAAGAATATCACAAAGTGCCCTAATGTAAGTGTAAGATTTCTAATTTGATTCTCTTGTTGTTTCAGAAGTGAGACAGCAAGAATTAGCTACCAAGCCATTCTGAGCTACCACACAGCTGACATCCTGGATCTTCCAGGACTTGTTGTCTATTGTGGTACCAAGAAAGGATGTGGGTGAGAGCAATCAATTTGTGTTATGAGTAGAATGAATGAGCTTCCTACTTTATATGCTGTATTTATCAGGTTGATTGTTGTACATGGCATTCTTGTTTGCATCGTGCAAGGTGTCATGTGAGATTGTGTCCTATTGATTTATTTATTCATGAAGAAGCAATAGTTTTTGGAATGTAAAACATTTTAGGATATTTTCCAAAATGAATTTTGCATGTACGTACAGGCAGAAGTTGGAGATCTTTGGAAGTAGGAATTCTACCTAGGTAACGAAAATAATAAAAAATATAAAATTTTGATCACCTGATACAATAAATAGCATATACATTTATGCTATACAATTATAAGTAGGTAAAGTATTGATAAAGGCAGTTACAGTAAAGTCTGCAAAAGGGACCAACTTATTTTTCTGTCACTTGCAAGTTTTCCTCCTCAGACAGGTTGAAATTACTTATACAACTTTTTATTTCTGGCAAACTTTAAATAGAATGATTTGTGAGTCTCCATGGAAATAAAAGCTCTAACATCACAACAACAATCGATATAGACAATAAATGAGAACATAAGCATGAAATTGCACGCATGTGCAATCCTGAATTTATTTGAAATAAATAATCCTACATTAAAAATGCTACAATCATTCAGAAGCAGAAAAATTTAATGTCATACTGTTCTGTTTTATAATATAGGTCCGTTGAAATGATAAAATGAACTTGAATAACAACTTGATTAAACAATTTAAAATAAACTTTCACTAGCTCTGATGATGTAATGTCTCTTATGATGCTCACACGTAACAACATCAGGCTGCCAACCTCTATACAGGGTAGCCAACCTAAGATACATACTACATCTCCCCCTTTATAACTCCATCTTGGTGGGTCGTCTCACCACTCTGCCACTCCTGGTGCAGTATTCACTACCCTGGTGCATCAATGGCTGGGTTGGTTAAGGTTATGGCAGCAGGTGCACGAGTAGGTCGGGGACTGGCGGACCAGCTGGAGGGTCTGCTGCTGACTCAAGTTGAGGCTGATGATCTGCTAGTGGCTGACCATGGAGTCGGGTGACCTCTTTAGCTCGCCCACACGGAACCATCCTTTTCTGTTGTTGGACATCCTTCACCTCCTGGTCCCTTTGTTAAACCAACCTAATAATAGTATCTGATAGTATTTTAAATAAATTTCGTGATTCCAATATGACTTTCATGGAGTAATTTTAATATGTGTTGCCTAAGCTTAAAGGGAACTACTAATTTTTCATCTACATAAACCAAATTGTCTTGAACTGTGATATCATTACGTAACTTCCGATAATGCCTCAATTCCCCTTCCTCAAGTTTTTTTGTCACTTGGCCAACCAGTGTGGTAATAGTTAATAATTTTATTAAGGACTGTTACTGTCTTGAATTTCTCAAGGCTATCATTTTTAACACATTCAGTGCAGGTGACTTCATATGAAGTCTAGGGACACTATTTACCTTTAGTTTGGGTGCTAGCATGCTTGGGATGACCTTTTTTCATTGCAACGCTCTTAGTTGTTCCCTAACCATCGCAGAGGAAGCAGCCGACTTTTGGATATCATATATAACTATGATAATTATAGCCCCTTAATGTCTATACAAGCAATAATTAGAAAAAATACCCCGTCACTGGGAATGGCAAACAAATTTGCGCCTGTACGGAATGTGTTAAATTCTATTACTGGGGCTGAGATTGTATACACTACCTTTAGCATGCATGCATCATCAACAACAGGTATTTTAAGATAATATGCGAGAGATAGTCTGGAATGAACATATATTTACCAGGATGGTATACTACATTTAATTTATAAATAGACAATTTCATTTTTAAGCACAACCTGTTATTTTTAATTTTGTTTAAATCCTTGTTCATCAGAGCTACTAACAGCTTATGGTCTGTGAACACTGTCACTGACCTCCCATAGATATACTCATGGTACTTCAAACAAGCAAAAATGATAGCCAACATTTCTTTTTCAACCTGGACATATCTCTCCTCTGATTCAGTCAGACTGCGAGAAGAATACGCTGCTGGTTTTTATTCTGTATTAAACAACTACCAATTCCTGACTGCGATGGGTAGATGGATCAAAATTGGCCAGCATGTGAGCCTAACGCAACATCTCTTTGATTTTTTCAACTATTTGGGAATGCAAATAGGTCCAAGTTCAAGGTCATTTTTTAACAAAGTATGCAACAGAGATGTCAGTTCAGTCAGATTTTGCAAAAAATCACAAAGATAATTTAATACTCCAAGAAGTATTTGTAATTCTTTTTTATTTCGCAGATTCTTTAAATTATTTATTGAGTCGACTCTAGCTGGATCAAGATGCATTCCTTTTCTGTTAAACAAATGACCAAGATATTTTACTTCATTTGGAGAGTACTAAAAATTTTTCACATTGAACTTAATATTATTAGCTCTGGCCCTTTGCATTACTTCCTTTAACACTTGATTATGTCTTTCTTGAGTTTCAGTACAAACTAATATATCATCAAAATATACTCCAACATCATCAATATCCCCAAAATACTTGGTATTGAAATGCTGCAGTACCTCGGGGCTGACATTGAGGCCAAACAGAAACCTTTTAAAATGGAAAGAACTAAATGGTGTGGAAAGCAAACATAACTTATTTGAAGACTCACTAAGCTCAATCTGCAAGAACCATCTTTTAGGTCTAGAAAATAAAAATATTTCTTTTTAGATGATTTAGGTATAATTTCTCTTAGTGTAGGGATTGGAAAATGGTCTCTTTTTATGGCTTTATTTAAAGCTGATGGATTAAGACAAATTCTTAGACTTTTGTCAGGTTTCTCAATGATTCACATATTACTAAGTTGTGGGCTTTGGCAGAGGAGCAGTTATTCCTTGTTTAACTAAACTGAGTAATATTTGTTTCAGTCTGTCCTTGATGATCAGAGGTACCCTATGATGACCACTTTCTTTAGGTTCAGCATTATCGATTAATTTAATATCATAAGTCTTTCGAAATTTACCCAGCTCCAAAAACAGATCCTTGCATTTTTTCAATAAACTTAACTTTATGCATATTTATTCTACAGTCTTCTAGTGAATGTACTATTTGTTTAACCAGTCCCAGTTGCTCACAAGTTTCCAGCCCTAACAATGGTATGAATGTTTTGGAACTTCTGGCATCCTAGTCAATTTTTGGATCTAGGACAATAAATTTTGTTACTACGGAACTGTTATTAGCCTTACATGTGACATTTATAGATCCTGCTGCATTAATATCAAATCCCCCATAGGCCCTTTACTTAACAGTGGACAACACTGGACAAGGTGATACCTTTAAATATACCTTATAGGCACTATGTTTACATCACTCCCTGGATCTAATTTAAACTCTACTGGGGTAGTAGCAGTAGTATTAGTAATAATTTATTCACTCTGTTGATCCATAGTGACACCGCGTACAATAAATTTGAGACACCTTGAAGTCGCTCTGGTGGCGACTCCGTGAACTTTTTACGCTGAGGTACTGAATTGCAACCCTGAAAGTTAGCTGGGTGGGGAGGGGTGGGGGACGGAAGAAGATGATAAAGGGAGGAAGGAAGCGAGAGGAAGAACAGAAGAGGGAGGGGTCTTCAACGCTGTCCCCTCCCGTTCTGACAAGGATAGTAGGCCTAGCGCTCACATGCAATTTTTAGTCGGCCGATCGGTCATTCCGCGCTCACTAGGCAACCAAACAGTCTGCCGAAAGAGATGTGCGCGCATATGCAATTAAACAGTCGGCCGACTTTCTTTTGCTATCCTATTCCTATCAGAATGTTCTTTCATGGATTTGTTGTAAAGAGCTGATCTCGATTCAATTGTTTGAATGAACCTTTCGGTCCAATCATCATCGGTATCCATATTACCTAAACGAATATATTTATATGTATTGAAACGAATGTATTTTTTGATATAAATATAAGAATAAATATGAGAATGTTGTTTTGTTTGACTAACCTAGTAGACCTAGCGTGCACACTAGGGATGAATCTCGGTATTGGAAAACCGGAATTAATACCGGTATTGAATTAGATACATAATACCGACATCATAATTTATAATACCGTCTTTTCGGTATTGAATTTAATTTTCATCGTGGGAGCAGTTCCAAGTTACCAAAAATGCATTTGTTGCTTGTGTGAATAGAAATAAAGTGGAGGATTCTTCCAAAAAGTGACTCCGACGAATTGGTATGAGAATTTTATAATATTACCTAGTTTGATGAGAGAAAATGGTTGGAAATGGTCTCGTCGTCCTGAAATGCGTTTTAAATGAAATAGTGAATGATCAAGGATGCAGTTATACCATAAGCAGCATCACACATATTTGATGGATTTATCCTGTGTTCCTAATCACTCTGTATTTTCGCTGTAACAACTAACAATTACATAAACAACTGTGCAGTAACCAATCGAAGAATAAATAGCTAAAGTCTGGTTAACAGTACGGTCTACTGGAAACCAACGCAACTACCTTGTTAAAGAATGTAAAAAAAAATCAGTTGTGTGGAATTATTTTACTAAGAAATACAATGACACAGCTGAATGTTCTATGCTTGCAAAAGTTATAAAATGCTGTGGAGGGTGGACTAGTGGATTATCTGTTCATTTAAAAACAATTCATAATATAAATATTTCTGAAATGAAGGTAGCTGAAAATCAGCCAAAAAAACTTCGGAAGGATACATTCCTAAGAAATCTATTGAAGAAGAAATTTCGAAACTTGCATGTATTGATGGGATTACATTCAGTTCTATTGCCACAAGTGAATTCATCGAACAGAGTTTATCGAAGAATAAATAATGCTATCAGGGCAGAATTTAATAGTCTATATGTGTCCATATTTTGTATAACCATCCATACAGTGTTTTAAGTATTTTAGAGTGAGGTTTAATGTTATGGTTAATGTGACTGAATCATGATATGCGAACTTTTTATACAAATATGTATTTTGTTTTTGAAAAGTCCAGATTTATGCAGTTGTTGAAATACTCATTATTAAAAATTGTCGGTATTATTTCATCCCTCGTGCATCACAAGCAGACACAGAACTTAGGGGTGAGCAGAAGAGCGATCGGCCGATTGTTTGGTTGGCAAGTGAGCGCGGACTAGTTCAGATCTGTAACATCCGAGTTGCGCAACTGTTTGGTTGCATGGAGTTTGTAGCAAATCACAAACTATTTAGTCGGCCGACTAAACAGTTGCATGTGAGCGCGGTCTCCTTAGAGCCAATGGTTCTCACTCATTCAGCCAAACAGTCGGCCGACTAAAAATTGCATGTCAGCGCGAGGCCTAAAGAAACTACCAATGGTTACACTAAAAATCAATCTCATTGCACCTGCATCAACCCTGAAGAGGCCTTCTGCCTATACCAGGGTCTTTCTGATCAGGCCATGTATAAAGAAAATGAAATGAAATGTAAAACTTGATGTAAATGAATGATATGTATATGGCTTATCGGAAATAAAAATCTTTTGAATTGCCGACATTCGTAAGAAATCGGAGCGGCGATCAGTACAAGTTAAGAGGCATTTTTTATTCCACCTGAGTTCGCGGGTTCAATCCCCATGCGCGGCATATTTGTTGTTGTCGCCTATGGCCATTTTTACTCTCTCCATATACGTAGTATAGAGAAAGTATTGTTTTCATGAAAAAAATGGAATTCGAGATTTTAACGGAAATACATTTTTTAAGGTCCCCTGAACACGTTTTGACTATTTTCGCGATGATGTCTGTGGGTGTGTGTCTGTGTATGTGTGACTGGGTTATTGTGGGTGCTCTAACTCAAAAACTATTAATCAGATCAACACGAAATTTTATATTTAACATTCTCTTTACAGGAAAAAGAGCTGATTAGTTTTTGGTAAAAATCGGTCAACCGGAAGTTGGTGTTTACTCTTCTCACTTATTCGTTATTTTGAAATATTTGCTTTAATATTTGATAAATGTAAAAATGTACTAGAATAAAAGTTGTAGGAAATTTTATTCTCTACAACCTTTGTTGGAAACATTTTTCCATATAATGCATTTTTTAAGAGATATCTTTTTTTCTAGCTGCCACCACCGCGCCATCTACCGACGAACGCTTAGTCCAAAAGATGGAAAACAAACATCATTCATGATGAGTTGTGTCGTTGTGTGCACCAGTGTTTGGAGACGTTACGTTATACGTGGTATTCGTCAAAACTAATGGATGTGAGAAATAAATCCCTTTAAGAACTTTATTCTCGATTTTCTCTGAAATCTATGAATATGGGGTCGTACTGCTTTGGTATTTAACATAATTAGGGATGTTCTTTATGTCATGGTCGTGGACTCCCCTTGTTGATCAGTGATTCAGTGCACTGAACGATTCATTTAGATCGATTTATTCATGACCTACCCGTCACTAATTCGGCATCGGAATTATGCGGAAGGGATTCTGGAGTTGGAATGCCTACAGTCGTTTGACTGAACGTAAAGTGACGTGAAGGACAAGTGTGGTCACCCTAGTTTAACTACATGTATTTTATCCTCAGGATTTTGACGCGAAGCAACGTGACGTATAAAGTGTATACAAGTGTGCGCGATCTTTTATTTTTTAAACTTGCGATGCACTCGCACATTATAATCTAACAAGGCCATATTCCCGCAACTACTCACTCTCTGCTTACCTCACCGAAAGTATAGCTTTGTCGAATACGTACGTAATTTGTTTACTGGCTTGCTTTTTACACTACTCGGCATCGCTGATTGTCATCCTCCTCCCCATAGATTTCACAAACAAACCCTCAAGAGCTCATACTCCCTAAATCCTACACAACCCTTCATGCACCCTTGCTGCGATTATCCTCGAAGTTTTGATGTTTTCAGTAAACCTATTCCTTTAGATTTAAATCGCGTCAACATCCTAAAACAAGAAAGCGTGACTAATATCTATTTAAACTCCTGTTTCAGATTATTATTCCTTTTTACATCTACAGATTCATCATTTTATTAAAATCGTCATGTCTCAAGCAATTCCTTTGGAGGCGATTCATATTTCAAAGCAAGGATAAAATCAAAGCTGAGGCGTGCGTGGTCTCGAGAACCGCGAAACTTACTGCAGTTGACAAGGTTAGCGTTGGCCTAAGAACAATTTGATGTTTTCCTTCCGAAATTTCTGTTATCTGTCCTTGCCCTAACACCTTCAAGAGGGAAACAAGCGGCCCCTCATGGTCAGCGGAATTTTCTAATCAGTTTTAGTTGTGACATAGACGTGGCCGTCCATGATTTGCTAGCAACGGTCTTCGGTGCGAGTATTAATGTTACAGGTATGGACCAGTATTTAAATCGTTTAGTTTGTATTTGGGTACATTTTTACGGGACTTTATCAGAAATGTTTGTTTGTATGGATTTTTCTGGCTAATTGGTTGGTTGGTTGACTTCACTCTCCCCTGCCAGGGCGAAGTAAGCAGTACCCAGCGTATCTACGCTGTTCCCTGCTGAGTTCAGTAATAATATATATTCTCACTGTTTATAGTCACGGCTCAGTTATTGGCGGGTCATGGAAGGGAAAGGGATAATTTGGGTTTTTTGTGTGGTGCTGCTGGAACGTCATAGTCCCATAAATTCTTTATTAGCGGATTATTACAATTTCTCAGGGTATTATAAAAATTTTTGTTTATAGTCTCCATATATTTCGGCAGCGGTTGAATTTTTAAGTCTTTATGGATGTCTTCATTCTTTTGGAACCATCTGGCACCCGTAATGAGACGTAGCATTTTATTTTGGTACACGGTGAGTCTTTTAATTTTCGTCTTTCCACAGTATGACCAGACAGGGCAGGCATATGTTAAGATGGGACGGATCATGGCAGTAAACGTCAATATTTTGGTCTTGAGAGCCATTGGGGACTTACTATTTAGGATGCAGTAGAGTGCTTTTTTCGCGGCGTTTGCTTTCCCTATAGTCTCACTGACGTGTGCGTTCCAGGTAAGTTTTTTATCTAGGGTGACGCCTAGAAATTTCACTTTTTCATGCCGTGGAATGAAGGTATTGTAAAGTTGCAGCGGGACTCCTTCGCCTATTTTAGGATGTCTTGAGAACTCCAAGTTGACGCATTTACTGGGGTTTACTTTAAGCTTCCAATTTTTCATCCAGTCCCCGATTACGTCTAGGTGATCTTGGAGGAAATCCGTAGCCGTGTGCGCATTCCGGTGTTTTGCGGCTATCGTAGTGTCATCCGCATAAAGGAGAAGTTGGGTGTTTTTGGAGCGCGGGATGTCGTTAACAAAAACATTGAAAAGGTTTGGAGAAAGAGCAGAGCCTTGAGAGACGCCAGCATAGCATTGGAATATGGGAGAAGAAGAGGTATTAAGGCTTACAAAAAACTGACGGGAGGAAAGGAATGAGTGAAGAATTTTTAGAAGGTAACTTGGCGGGGAGTAAGTTCCGAGTTTGTAGATAACTGCTCGTGGCCATACTTTATCAAAAGCCTTCTCAAGGTCGAGGAATGCCGCAGTTGTGACTTGTTTGCTGTTAAAACCATCCGTTATGAATTCAACAAGGCGGAGTATCTGGTGAGAAGTGCTCAGGCTTGCTTGGAATCCGGCTTGCTCATTAATAGTGATGTTGTTGCTTCGGAGAAATTGTTGTAGTCTGTAATTTATTATTTTTTCCAGAAGTTTTCCAAGAGTGGGTAGTAGACTTATGGGGCGGTAAGAAGAGGGAATGGTGGGGTCTTTTTGTGGCTTGGGAATAATTTTAATCATGGCAGTTTTCCATGCGGTGGGAAAGTAGGTTTGTATAAGGCAGGAATTATAAAGGCTAGTCAGGAAATGTAGGTATTCTTCAGGAAGGTTTTTTAGAGCTTTATTGGAGATTTTATCAAAACCTGCAGCCGACTTTCTTTTACTTTGTTTGATAATGGTGGAAATCTCCAGTGACGAGGTCAAATTTGGTTTAGATGTAGGCGTAAGACTGATATTTTCGATGTATAGGTTTACATCTTCTTCATGAGGCGAGGGGGCGTCATTGGAGAAGGACTGCTGCAAATGGGAAGCAAACATAGCACATTTTTGGGAATCTGTAGTGGCCGTGACTCCATTCAGATACAATGGTGGAGGCATGGTTTTTTTGTTTTTAAGGCTTCTTGCTAATTTCCAGACGGAGTAATCTTCATGTGAAAGGTCTTTAATATGATTGTTCCATGAGCTCTGTCGGTGTAACTTGATGAGGGAGCGGACGCGGTTCCTTAGTGCATTGAAATTACTTCTGTCTTCTGCGGATCTGGTATTTTGCCATTTTTTTCTTGCGGAATTTCTTTTTCTCATTGTTTCGATTATTTCTGGAGGCATCTGGTCAGGGGATTTTGATGATACAGAGAATGAAGATAACTGGAGGGAGGAGTGAATGGAGGTGGTAAGGGTTTCTACCGCAATGTCAATAGCTTGCGGAGAATTTAGTGGTAGGGATACAAGGGTTGGAAGAAATGATAACGTAGCTTTTTTAAAGGAGTTCCAATTGATTGCTGACTGTGTGCTGTCCGCCAGTGAAGGTAGGAGATGGTAGGTGGATAACACAGGCAGGTGATCTGAGGCAGAGTTATCAAGAACCACAAAGGTTGGAGGTTGAGGTAGATTTGCTGCGAGGACTATGTCCAAAATATCCGTTGAGTTAGGAGAAACCCTGGTGGGTTGTAAAGGTGAAAATATTGAGAAATTATAACGTTGCTGTAGTTGGTGTAATCGGCGGCCACGCTGGTTGCTGACAAAGCATCCCCATGCAGTGTTTTTTGCATTGAAGTCTCCTGTTAATATTGATTTTTGTCTTAAAATTTGGAGGATTGCTTTTCTATCTTTGGTTGGGTATGTGTTGCCCGGGGGGTGGTAAATTGACCAAACTGTGAATTGTCCCCGGTCGGTGCGTACGCTGAGGCCAACTAGCTCTAACGTTGTTGTAGGTGGATTAGGTAATTGTGAGCAAGTTATCCCTTTCCTTGAAAAGATAATGACGCCGCCACCGTTGTTTGCCCTTCTATCCACCCTGAATTGACGATAGTTTGGTACGAATATTGAATGATGAGGCAATAATCTTGATTCCTGAATGGTGACTATATCCGGTTGGTGAACGGCGATGAGTGTTCGGAGTTCTTCCTCTTTCGATTTGATTCCATTGCAGTTCCACTGGAGAATCATGAGGTGCTCTTTAAGATTCCTACGGGCCATTGAAGTATCCGATAAGAATGTTCCAAATTTCCTCAAGGACGATTTCAAGCTTTGTTTTCCCTGGGGGAGGAGGCCGCATAAGGAGTCCAAATAGACGTTTGACTGCCGACATAAGGAAGTGTAGGGCGTCTCCATCTAAGGGAGCAGAGGGAAAGAAGTGAGTGGAAGCGGAGGAAGCATGAGCGTTTGGAGGCGGGATAGAAGCTGATGGAGAGGGAGAGGGTTGGCGAGATGGAAGGGAGGGAAAATCAGATGGCGGAAAATTAGATGGTGCTTTAGCGGCATCCGCGTCCTGGCGTCTCCCTCTCAGCTTATCCGCATAGGATTTGAAGGTTGGGCAGCCTCTGTAATTTGCTGGGTGAGCGCCGCTACAATTTGCGCATTTTGCTGGCTCCGGTTTCATCACTGTACATTCGGCAGCAGCATGAAAGTCACCGCATTTGACACAACGCCTTTTCAGACCACAGGATTTATAAGTATGGCCAAATCTTTGGCATCTCGTACATTGTGGAGGTCCCTGGGATGGCTTATAGGGAGTAATTAATGCTTTAAGGGAGCCGATGTACGGATTATTGTAAAGGCGTTGCGCCTCATCTTCACTGCTTACAATGACTTGGAATATTGGAGTTGGTCGTAGCGGGAAGGGAGACGGTAAGGCGTCAGGGTATAGTTCCAGTTCCTTTTCCCGTTTCTCCAACATCTCCAGGGTAGGTTTTGTTGTGTGTACTTGACGAAGGCTTTCCACCGTTATATTCTTCAGTTCAATAATACGCTTGAGGGCATCAAGTGGGTAGTCAATGGGCAGACCCCGGATTGCAAGGACTGGTTTCTTTTCCTCAGAGAGCCTGTATGTGACGTACTCTATGTTGTTTTCCTTGAGGTGGTTGATAACCCCCCGGAAATCATTTATAGAGGAGCATTGGATTCTAAGTTGCTTCGCCTGCATAACTACCACCGGTTTCATCGTGCAAACATTAATAATACCCGGTTCGCGTTTGTGCCAATTGATAGTTTCATGAATGAATATTGGCGGAATGCCATTGCGTTGTTGAGGATTAGTAGCGGTATCATTGGGCGGCGTCTTTTTCACTAATGGCCTCGGAGGGAGATTGCATTGGCTAGAAGAGTCAAACGGGGCGAGATCTATATCCATCGATTGCGATTCTTTCGACAGAGGGGCGAAAGAATTTTTAGTTGGAATGGGGTCCCTAACAATCACTTTTTTCGGAAGTTGCGGCGAGTTAGTTTTTCGTTTTTCTTTACGTGATTGAACTAGAACGAAATCGTTTTCTTTCGTTTGTGGGAGAGTTGTATTGTTTGAGGCAGCGCCGCATACTAATGCAATGAAATTCGGGTTATCAAGCAAAGTTTCTGGGATATTTATATTGACGGTTCCAGCAGCGGGAGGTAACATGGGTTGGGGGGAGGTGAAGGACGAGCCGTGACTCACTGAATTCAGCTGTCTTGAGGTTGAGGGGACGTCCCACGGCGGCCGACCGGCCGAGACTTCACCCGCCACTGCGGCAGTGGTGGATGGCTCCTGAATGGTCCTTCTCTCCAGGTTTTCGGGTCGGATGTCACCAGCAGTCACCGGGTTGGGGTCGAGGGAAGCAGGGAATAGGCAGAATCAGTCTCGCTATCAACCGAAACGGAGTGTTCCGGCGAAAGAGACGCAGAGGGAGTCGACATGTCCGAGGACATTTACGAGATTTATTTATGTTGAAACTACTTATTACAGGATATAGTAAAATACTTGGGAAAGCAATGTAGATGGCAAAATGTAGCAGATTTTTGTGACTCCTATCCAATTGAAATAAAAAACTCGGTAAAGATTTCTGCGATCATCTGTGATGCCACACGTTCCGAAGTAAAAATGAACCTCCTTGAAATAAAGCCAAATTTGGTGATTATCCCAGGGAGAATGACATCAATCCTGCAGCCTATAGACGTTGCTGTTAACAACCTGTTTAAATGGGCACTGAAGAAGAGGTGGGCTGATTGGATGGTGAATGACACACACACATTCACCAAAGGTGGACTCATTTGTAAAGTAGATATAAAAACAATCTGTCAGTGGATCGTGGAAGCATGGAATGACCTTCCCTAAGAAATGATAATTAACGGATTCAAAAAATGTTGCATAAGTAATGCTTTAGATGGAAGTGAAGACGACATATTATGGAAAGATGGTGACAACAATAGCACATCAATCGCAAAAATAGAATCAGATGAATCTGAAGCTTGAGAAACAAATGAAGTTCATAACGAGTTCCATATTACCGATGAGGACTCCGGTGATGGCGAATTTCTAGGTTTTTAGGGAAATTGTTTGAAAAGTTTGATTTATTTTCTTGATTGAAGATTATTTTCAATGAGCAGATGCTTGATTTTTAAATTTTAGTTATCAGGTATTTTATATTTAACTAAAGACTCAGTACAGAAAGAATGAAAAATGTTTAGTATCCATATATGAGTATGAGTGGCTAATGAAGCTGAAATATCTTGTATTTACAATTATTGTTTGTAAAAGTGCAATCATTTTTCATATTAAAAAGTTTTAATTTAATACTTTAATACTTAATACTTTGATAGTTAATAAATATTAGTTTGCAGCTGTTTATTTTTCATCTAACATTTCGTAGAGAGAAAAACATGAATTATTATGTACCTGTGTATGAAACGCACCCTACTTTTTAGCTTTGAAAATTTGGAAAAAAGTGCATCCTATACTCGGGTCTTTACGGTAACTTCTTATTCCTATTCATACTTGTGCTTGGGAAAAACTGAATGAATTCTCTGACATTTCTGAATTTTAATTCTAAGTTGATTCTCTCATTATTAATTAGAAAATGAAAATTGGATTGTTATTTTATCCGAAAGTTCATCTGTAGCAAGGGAGTGTCCAAACTTTTTTTTTATAGACATTTGGTAAATATTCTCTGGAATTGAAATTTCTTTGCATAGAATAATAAATGTAATATTTTTCCTATTTGGTTTCTCTAACAATAATAAAAGGCTACTTCTGTCCTTTGGTCCCTTTGTGGCTCCCTCTGTCACGCTATAAGAATGTGAATAACTCGATAATGGAACAAGATTCATTTTTTATATTAGGCAGGAATGATCAATTCACATATTGTAAGATAATGACAAAAAGAAATCTGTAAAAAAAGTCCTAGTTTTGACTCCAAGGTAGGCATTCCCATTTCCCATATGATAACACGTAAAAATCGACTTTTTGACTTGCAGACTTTTATTCTTTATGAGATCTAAATTACAAATAATTCACCTATGATTTTCGGATCTAGCCCATTTTAAAGAAAAAAACTATGAAGTTTCTTATTCTGTTCAATTTTTCCCACCTACAGTTCGAAACTTCTTATGTTAAACATTTAATTTACATATTTTGGGGAAATCTTACCATTTTAACAGGATGCTGCCATGCCAACCCATTACATTGTTAAACCTCGAAAACCTATTGTTATTTCAATTCTTGAAAGCGTGCTTTGAATGCTCTTACAATTAGTACGAGAGAGAAATTCTTTTCATAGTAACCAATGTAAACAACATTCATTGCGTTATTTACTAGAAGGAGTACATTTGAATGTAGAATATTAATCATTCTCATACTAAAATTAGGTACTTAGAATAATCGTAGGAGTTCAAAACCTGAAACAACGAACACCTTAAAGAATGAAAGTTTGTTTTCTTGCCATCTAAAGAAAGTCAAGGTATATTTGTTCATTTTTTATTTCTCAAAAATCTTTCCCGTTGAATTTCAATGGGCATCTCCCTAGTAATGTAATAATTATTTTTATAACTGGCAAAGTATGGGGCAGCATTTTATGTCTTGGCCTGGATTTGCAACTTCTTGCTACAGTGTTGACAGCATGCCATATTCGATATTAAGGTTGCTATAAATAAATATTTATGGTCATACAATTTCATGTTCTTGGTTGAGTTCTTTAATTTTGCAAATAAAATACTTGATTGTGCAAAGACATTAAACCTAAGATGAATATAAATGGGGTCTTACACTTAGCTTGGTATTAGTTAAATCAGAGAGTCAGTCGAGATGGTTGCAGTGTCGCATGTCTTGACTAAGTCAGATTTTCCCATAAATTTTAATTGTGCAGATTTTGTTCCACTGAGCATAGGTTATATTTTCTAAGTCTTTAAACAGTTATTAAATTATAACATATCTATATATCTATGGGAAAATTCATATATATATATATATATATATATATATATATATATATATATATATATATATATATATATATCAATAATATGTTTAGTTATGTTGATATCAAGGTTTGTTTTAATAAATATTCAGTGTTTTTGAACAATAAACTATAGCCTACCTGAGCAACTTGAAAATTTTTTCTGTTTGAAAAAATAGTTTTATTCAATTTCTTGTTTCAATACCTTAAAATTAAAGGGGAACATGAGTTTATAAAAAAATTTAATTCTGAAAAATTATATAATCATTTAAAATGAGGGATATAATAATATCACAAAGTATAATAATCCAAGAGGTTTATTAGCCATAAATAAAGTTGGCATGGCATCTGGTGGTGCAGTATGTCTGATTTGATTCTGTTGTTGTTTCAGAAGTGTGGCTCCAAGTGACAGTCACCAGGCCATTCTGAACATGCAGTCTACCACATACCTGACATCCTCGATCTGCCTGGACCTGTTCTCTTTTGTGATGCCAAGAAAGGATAAGGGTGAGAGTAATGAATTTTTATTACAAAGCAGAATGAATGAGCTTTCCACTTTACATGTTGTATTTATCAGGTTGATTGTTGTATGAAATATTCTTGTTCACATCTTGCAAGGTGTTAAGAGACATGTTAATGTGTCCTATTGTTTTATTTATTCAAGCAGAGCAATAGTTTTTGGGACATAAAGCATTTTAGCATATTTTTCCATGCACAGGTAGAAGAAGTTGAAGAGGTTTAGAAATAGAAATTTACTGGACAAAAATAATAGAAAATTTTATAATTATAATCAACTGGTTCAATAAATAGTACAGTTGAACAGTTGACTTTTCCGGCGCCACCCATTTTTTTTGGCTTTTTTTGGAAAATGGGTGAATTCGGCAAACCACCCAAAATTTGGCAAATAATGCACATTCCCATGTCATACACTCCTATGTACAATAAATTGCAGTATAGAAATGCAGTATTTTTTGCATTTTTTCAATTATTAAAATTGAAATTTATATAATGATATTTAAAAATTACATATAAATAAATTAGCATACCGATACATGAACCAGTGTAGATATGGCCACCCGAAATCTGGCAAACTCCAAGATCCATTAAGACTCAGGTCCTAACGTTGCCAGATTTGGGAGGTTCGACTGTATATATCTATACTATATAATTAGAAGCTAGTATTGATAAATGCAGCTAGTAATACTTTAAATACATAAAAATGCAACATATTACTTATTTTTGAACTGAGATTTGTTAGCCAGCTGACAAGTACGATATAATTTGATGATCATGAATATGCAAGTTTTAAATACTATACTATATAATTAGAAGTTAGTATTGATAAATGCAGCTAGTAATACTTTAAATACATAATAATGAAACATACTGTATCTGCCTGAATAGAAGCCGACCCCTCAAAAATTTCCATTTTTTGACAAAAAGTAAATTTCGTAGATTTTATGCTGAAGTGTGCCGGGCATGCATGCATGGCCTAGAACAGTGCTTCCCCAACTTTTCAGCTCCGCAGACCACTACAGCAACCCAACTATTTTTTGTTACTTTGAAGAGGTAAACTTTCAAGAGAAAATATTCTCATATATACAGTAGAAGCCCTCTTATCCAATCTTCGCTTAACCGACTAGCCAGATTAACGGACATTTTATGCCCCTAGTTCTGAAAACTGAAATCCACAGTTAAGTGCAACATTTGACATAAAAACGACTAGTTTATAACAGTTTAAATCATTCCTTTCACTCCGCAACAATGTCACGAGTTGTCCCTTGTGCTAAAATGTTTCTCATTACATAGTAATCCTGTCTAGTACGCATCCGCTGTCACTTGTCCACACAGTCCGCTGTGGTCTGCTGTCAGTTGTCCCACATACTAGTAAAGTTCATTGTTATTTTAGTTACGATATTTAATCAATATTAAATTATGTATTTATATATATATTATATATTTAAAATACAGACTGTGTATATATACTTTTCTATTGGTTCTCCGCTTTAACCGACTTTTTTGATTAATCGACTAACTGCCGGTCCCAACCGCGACGGATAAGAGGGCTTCTACTGTGTGTGTATGTGTTTATATATATACACACACACGCACGCACTCTGTAAGGGATTTATGGAAGTCCTATGATATAATGAAGGTTATTAATAACATTAAAGAAGCGTCGGAAAAGGTGACACCCAAGTGCATGAATAGTGTGTGGTGTAAGCTATTGCCAGATGCCGTCAAGGACTATGCTGAGTCTCAATTGGAGATATCAACAATAAAAAAATGATATAATCCAAATGACGATTAATATTGGATTCAAAACTGTGTCGGAGTTTATCGACTCTTATGGAGGAACATTTACAAATGATGAGTTGCAAGAGCTAGTAAAGGAGCAGGATACATATGTTACTGACGACATACCAACTGAAAAAGTGCTAACGACAAAGTTTCTGCCAGATAATCATTAAAAAATCACTGATGTATTGGAGAGTTTCTCCGAAAATGATCCAAATTGGGAATGTAGCAGTGCTGTCAAAAGAGCTGTATTGCAAGATCTATCCTGCTATCGTGAGATGCTTCAAGAACATTACAATGGCTGTAGCAATAACTACAATAGTCAAGTAAAACTAATAGGAACTTCTTTTAATGACTAATGAAAAAAAATCTGATGTGGCCAGACCTGTAATATATCTAAAAATTCCAAATAGGTTACATGATAAAAAATATTTTAAGAAACTGTGACAAAATTTTAGACTTTACAAAGAACAGAAATAAACTCAAACCAAAGCCTTCTGATATTGGATATAGCCACAAAGCTCCAACAATTAAGAAAATAAAAGGAGCGTTACTAAGATGTAACTAAGCGTCAATTGTTAATAATAGTCATTGGTAGGTGGCGTGGTGGTGGCAGCTAAATAATTTAGTTTTTAAGATATTTCTTAAACAATGCATTATATGGAAAAATGTTTCGAATAAAGGTTGTAGAAAATTAAATTTCCTACAACTTCTATTCCAGTATGTTTTTAAATATGCCAAATATTAAAGCAAATATCTCAAAATAACAGATTAGTGACGAGAGTAAACACCCACTTCCGATTAACTGATTTTTATCAAAAACTAATCAGTTCTTGTGACTTTCATAAAAATGTTAAATATAAAATTTTGCATTGACCTGATTAATAGTTTTTGAGTTAGAGCACCCACAAAAAGCTGTCACATACAGGCACACACACACACATCATCGAGAAAATGGTGAAAACGTGTTCAGGGGACCTCAAAACGTGTATTTCAGTTGAAATCTGGATATTGATTTTTTTCACGAAAACAATACTTTCCCCTATACTATGTATGGAGAAAGTAATAATAGAAATTGCTAACTATTCTTAATGATACACATGCATAGCCCTGAGAAATGAAAGAAAATATCCAATAGCATTTAGAAATGAAAGAACGGGTAACAACGGTAACAAAACACAGTTACTGCTAATTTCAGTATTCTAGCTTTATTATTTATTCATTAATAGTAGTCGGTCAAATATTTACTTTAGGAAAAATATAATACTATCATTTGAACATGACAGCAGTGAGAGATGTGCTGCCATCTATGGGTGACTACGAGACAACCCTTGCCCCAAATTTTTTCTGACTCGCATTTAAGCCGAGGAGTGATTTTTTCATGATAGATTTTGATGAAAAACATCGGCTTGTATTCGGGCAGATACGGTATTACTTATTTTTGAACTGAGATTTGTTAGCCAGCTGACAGGTACAATATAACTTGATGATCATGAATATGCAAGTTTGAAATATAAAATAGGACATTAGTATTGCGTGATATTCATTGAAGGTATTAGAACAAAATTAATATTTTGTTGGACAATGTCCTTTACAGAAATAATACTTTATTTCACCCTGCATTTTATTTTCATTGCACAAAACCATAAAATTAGATTTTGTAAGATACTGGATTCGAATTGTAGTAGTGCTAGAGTCGGACCTGTGTGCAATAACTTTCTCATTGTGAATTAAAATGTCAGAAAATTGTGATGAAATCTCTCTTCAGAGACAAACAAGTTAAGGATCTTTTTTTTCAATCCTCAATTTTTTTGTGTGATTATCCATTCTTGGAATAATGTGAAACAGTAACTACTCCATGAGGAACTACAGGTTGGGATCTGTTAGAGAGGTGGGAGTAAATTTAATTTATAATTACAATACCATTGAAGAATAGTTGTACTTATGATGCTCACGTAAGATAAATCCTGTTGGCGAGTGCTCTAAAATTCGGAGTACTGCATCTTCCATATCAGTGTTTTCTGCTGCCTCAGAATATCTTGATTGAGGTAATTGCATCTTTCTTGAATGTTTTCTTCAGAAACTGATTTCCATTAAAAACTTCTGTAATTTCTAATTACTTTCTGAGAATGCGCTAAAGAAAACAAGAAATAGCCGCTTTAGATAGAGGTATTCTTGAGATTGTTCTGAGCCGTTTTTAAAACAGTATTGTGAAGTTCCTTATTCATATACATATATATTGTGGAAAGCTCATTCAATTCTACTTGGTATCATCAGTAACTCAAGAGTAGTAATTCTAATTCCAGTTCAGAGATAATTTCTATTATTAAGTTGGTCTCATATGTTGTTAATGCCTCCTGTTTGTTATGAGTTTTGGTTGGGATGAATGAACCCTTTTGTGGTCAATGTGCAATATATGTTCGACTAAATTATTTGCATCGAGTTTATCAGACAATTATAATGCCCATATTTCATATGTGGCCATCTATTCTGGACATTTATGTACTTGGAAAAATCCAGTCAAGTGTTACTCAACTTTTTAATTTTGCAGACTGGTAATTTTGGTGGACGCATTGACATTTTGATTTTTCTAGGCTTTATTGAGAGGAGATTCTTTAAATTTATCATAAATTACTTATCCAAATATTTTATGAAATGCTGCAGTTATTATTTCTCATTTACAATTTGAAAATTCCTCTAATATTAATTTAAAAAACATTTTGTAATTGCTAGTTCATCAGCAAAGATAGCACATTTTTAACAAAGATGAAAAACAAAAAATTAAAGTCAAAACAATTCATAATTTTTGATCGCTTTTAATAATAAAAATTATTTCACTGACTTTACCAAATATCAATAATTTGGCCATGAAAGGGTTAAGCCATCAGAGGGGCAATGTACTGTGCGAATGGTGAGCTAATAATGCCAGCAGTGTTGAATTAGGCAATCTAATTACTGCTTCACTAGTATATAAATTAATCCCAAATCATTAAATTTTCTGCATTTACCTGAATATAAGAATGGAACTTACTAGTGACATTTCTTTGAATATGCAAATTTTACTTGTAAATCGTGCAGTTGTCATGTATTTGCTTTGACAGCATCAGTTTTATATTGCAACATAACTTTGGATATGAATTTTATGTGAGAGCCAAAGATATTTTTGTTGTATGTAATCTCTCCCTTATCACTCGGTTATCGGGCTACTATTTTCAATTCAATCCTTGCTGCTATAAAAATTAAATTGGTCCCAGAAGTAATTTTCAATTTTGAGTTTATATTATGCAATTGTTTGACAATTTTTAAAACAGGAAAAAATCTTATTTAGGTACATAGTGTAATGCAAAGCCGATTTTTTGGCAAAATAAAGCTTGTAGTTGATTAATAGCAGAAATGGATATACCAGAAATTTTCAGAATTGCATTATCATTTTTTGTTGTTTTAACAAAATGCTATTTGGACATTTAAGAAACGGTAATTTTTAAGCATTGCTTTGTGATGATTTAATACTGCTGGCATTCTTTCATTCATGGGGTACACATTGCTCTTATGTGGAATCAATTGTATGCAAGCCTTTTACTTAATCTCTTAACCAGCAGGAGGCATTATAAACGTGAGGGAGGTCTACTGATATGTTTTTTTTGTTCAGAAAAAGAAGCCTGTCAGCAGTCAAGTGAAATGAATAGAAGTGGCATCTGGAAAAACAAGAGTTTGAAGACTTGCACAGCTGGTATATATATATATATATATATATATATATATATATATATATATATATATATATATATATATATGCAGAGAGGTCAGATGGATGATTTCTGCAGCTGGAGCACATCCGGAGGGTGAAAATGGAGGAATTTTAGTAGAAGAAATGCTAAAAAAAGCACCCTAAGTCCAACATACCTAAAATAGTGGCCTGGAAAAGTACTTTGAACTTAAGTCTCAGAAAAGTGAAAAACAGTGATCACTTGTATTTTCTTTTATTGCATCGCTATGTACAGTTATGATACAAGACAAAATAACAATAAATTTCTCCAATTACATGAAGCATTTTTTTCCATTTGTCTACTTCTCTGTACTTAGAAAAATTTCTGTAGTTTTCTAGAAAGAACAATAAAATGACCAGCTTTTGCATAATAAATACAATGCCAACATTTTTTCAACTGGCTTTTCCTTCTTTTTCTTCATCCCCTTCAAACGTGGGCATGAGAGTAAAGAGAAGTTTGTGTGCAGGGCTAAAAAAAGATGAGATTAAGGAGAGTTGCTGCTAATTCTGGTTTGGACATAAAACAAGAAATGGCAGTTATTGGAATGGGAAGAACTTACATTTAGATTAAAAATTTTCAGAATTCACAATTGCTCCGAATCATAGTGAACTCATTAATCACACTTGGCCAACAAATGGAAAATATTTGCAATGAATTTAATGTCTAGTAAATTGGGTGGATGGAATTTAAAAAAAGATATGCTCCTAAAAATGACTAGTACCTTTCAATACATGAATTGAGAATTGAAAATCATTACGAGAAAGATCATAATTAAAATTTTATTCACTTTAATTTCTAAGATCTCCTTTTGGTAACTTGACATATCCCAAAGTTAGTTTCAAATAAATGAAGTAAAATTCAAGTATATTGCATTTTACTTTCCTTGCTTCTTTAACAGCTATTAAATAAAATTAGGAATTAATAATAGTAAAATATAGAATAATGAAAATTCTTATCCAAAATATTATTCATCAAATTTCTTTTGAGGATTGCATTAAGTATGGTAAAATTGAAATGCTCTCCACCATCCAATTTGCTTAACACTTCACAATAAAAAAGCACAAATTTGTAAACATGAATACAGTGCCACCTCAAAAGTCAATTTCATACAAAAAATTGGCAAGTAAATAACCAAGCAGTTTTCAGGTCTTTAAATTCCAAGTTTATTTTTGGAGAAACAACTAGATGTTTTGTGCAATCTTCTGTAACCTTAAGAAACTTCTTACAATATTAGATTCCTATTAATGGTAGTCAAATTCATGTCCAATAAAAAGTTAAATTTCTAGAACCCTAATTTAAGTTTTATACACAAAAAAAAGCATTTTATAAAATTAGATTAACCAGAAAGTTGCTGAAGTTTCAACTGAAAGTTAATGCCTTATTTCAAGGAATAAAATACTTGTACATCCAATACAATAGAGTCAACAGTGCCCAGGTATGAAACATGCTTTTGAGGTAGCACAGTAATTCAATGAATTAAATGAAGATGGCACCTTAAGAAGAAGAATGAATTAAATGATTAAGAGCAATCATAAATTATGAAAGGTTCTTTAATCCAGATGTAATAAGTTCTTAGTAAATACTCCCATCCCACTTACTGCCATTGTGAACAAAGCAGAATTAACAAGGTATAAACCTCCCCATCCCATATCCTCCAACCAAAACTCCTCTCCACTCTCATACCCTGATGCCTAAATTCCAGGTACAGTGTAGCAGAACTCTTCACATGGCTCCATACTGCCTAACATCCACCTGCTCTGTTCAACCTGGCTCATTTTGTCTCAACAGTACCTTAAAGAAAGGAAAAATAAAAATGGTCAATCTAAAAAAGAAAGTATACCATATCTGCCCGAATACAAGCAGATGTTTTTTGTCAAAATATATCATGAAAAAATCACCCCTCAGCTTAAATGCGAGTTCGAGAAAAAATTTGGGCGTAGTGACATGTCTTGAAGTCACCCATAGATGACAGCATCTCTTATTGCAGTCATGTTCAAATGATTGTATGTACTATATTTTTCATAAGTAAATATTTGACTTACAATGAATATTAATGCATAAATAATAAAGCTATAGCACGTTCCACACTTAGTTGACAGTATACTCTTATGGGCCATTGCTATCTCTTTTCCATTGCTTTTCCATATAGCTCTGACATTCTCTAATCCCACTCAGTTGCCAAATTAGTTGTGATTATGGTGATACTGTCATCTAAGTAAAATGATGATGTTCAATCGTAGTAAATTTTACACAACATATGTATATCTTAATTGCCTAAAAATTTGAGCAAGTTAATAAAAGTAAGAGAAACTAAAAATGTGAGCACGGTAAGTTTTTTTATCTATCTTTAAACATGTCATATCTCGGCTTCTACTGATCCAATAAGGTCAATTTTTTGTCATGCCTCTTGAAGGATTATTTATAATGCCTATATAAATGATAAATATATAATATTAATCAAGCATCTTTAAAAAATTTAATAACATTGTTCTTTCTCCAAAATCATTTCTTGGGACATGAAAAAGTCGGACTGCAGGAAACTTTTTCACTAATTGATTTAGAGGGGTACAATGAGTGAACAAAATGTACAAAAATGTTGAAATTTATTTTTGAAAGACACCAATCCAATAACATTTGTAGTTTTCATGATATGGATATATAAACAAAAGCACGGTACAGCACAGAGAAACAGATTGGTGGCTGAGATGCACCAGATTGAGATGATATTATCACGTTGTAACTCCCACAATTTTTTAAAGGCTTCCTAAAAACAATCAACATATTTTGTGATACCCACCACCAAAAGGAAATAAAAATTGAAGTGAGAATGAATAAATTTTTATGCTTTCTAATCTAACTAATAAAAGCTGAATCTTAGTCATTTTAATAATTTCATTAGAAAATAATGCCAAATTTATATAAAAAGTTTGTCTGTTTATACAATTTCGGTCTTGCATTAGCATTTATAATAATAAGTATTACACAGATGAACGTATAAATGTAAAATGGTAATATAAAGCTTATTTACAACACATTGACTAATGAAGTAATGTAAAATCAATGAATAAATAAAAAAAATTGGATTCCACGAAAAGTAGTACAGGTAGCCCTCGATTTATGCCGGGGATGTGTTCCTGGACGAACCGGCATAATCGGAATTGGGGTAAATTGAAACGATTTTATAATGTAAATCAATGGGAAGTCAATGACATGCGTTCCCGGCACCCAAACATTGATGAGTAATATAATGGCATTGCATTTAAAGTTCTGAAATAAAGTAAATATAATAAAGGGAATTTAAAAAATATATTTTGTACACTTAACACCGGCAATGGTGTAATGAAGCAGCGTTAGTTCTCTGACGAAGTCCCTGGTTGAGGATCATCACGTTTTTTAAAGAAAGCATGCAGTGTGGACTGCCATGATTTCTTCTTTCTTTCTATCAAAATTTCATGGTAAGGCCTCATGGATGCCATAACGCTCCTCTTCGCTGTAGCACTCCGCTCCCAGTCGTGGTCAATCTCGCAGAGCTCATCAGTGAGTTTATCTATGTCTGAGAGGAAGTGCTGGAGATTGATTGTCTTCATTTCATGTAGAGGAAGTTCTTCCTCTCTTTCCTCCTCTTCCTTTTGACCCAGTTGTGTGGCCAATTCTTCTAAGTCTTCATTGGAAAGAGGCTGCCCATGGCTTTCCAAAAGTTCTGTTACATCTTCATCTGTCACTTTGTCCAAGCCCACCTCTTGTGCTTGTCTTCTTACGTCACCTATGCCGTTCTCCACTGGTTGGAATCCTGCGAAGGAAACAAATTCTGGCAGAAGTTTGCCCCACACTCCATTCAAACAATTCACCGATACTTCCTCTCAGGCTGCGTTGATGTTATTAATGCCCCTAAAAATGTTGAATGAGCGCCAATAACCCTTTACGGTTTTGTCTTAACTTTCCAAAACTCTCAGCATTTCTTTGAATGTGTTTCGGAGATAATAGGCTTTAAAGGTCGCTATTACACCTTGGTCCATTGGTAGCAAAACTGATGTGGTGTAAGGAGGCAGGAAAACATCCAGAGATGTTTTGACTTCTACTAGGTTTGTTGGATGGCCAGGGGCATTGTCCAAGAGAAGAAGGGCTTTGGTTGGCAAGTCATTCTCATGACAAAAACGGAGTACAGTTGGGCAAAAATAGTTGAGGTACCAATCCAAGAAGACTTCTTGTGTCACCCAAGCCTTTCTATTTGACTTCCAGTAGACTGGCAACATGGCTTTGTTGAGACCTTTGAAAGCGCGGGGCGTCTCTGAATGGTACACCAACATTGGCCTTAATTTTAAAGTGCCCGAGACATTGGCACCCAGCAAAAGCATTAGCCTGTCTTTTGCAGCCTTAAAACCTGACGCAGACTTCTCTTCACAGGCCTGTCTCATCAGCATTAAAAATGAGATGAGGAGGATAATCACCCTCCTCCACAATGGCCTGAAACTGCAGGATACGCTGCAGCTGCCACTGCATTTGCACTTGCTGCTTATCCACTTATTTTCATACTGTGGCATTTAGATTTGAATTGCATAAACCATGCCTTTCTTCCTAAGAATGTCCCTTTACTATCCTCTTTTATCTTAAGTTCCTCAAAAATTGACTTCGCCTTATCTGTGATAGCAATCTGAGTCAAGGGATTGTTTTTTTGATTCATGTCATCCACCCATAGCGACAGTAATTTTTCCATTTTTTTCTAAAAGTTTACTTCTGCTATAACTCACTTGCATTGCACTTATTCTCGTAGCCTGTTGCATTGACTATTTTATTTTATCTGAATTTTTCATTATGGTAGTCACAGTGGAAGGAGGCAAATTCATACTTCTACACACATTAGGACAAGTATCACCACCTTCTATTCTACGAATTACATCCATCTTATCTTCTAACGTAATAGACCTACGTAACTTTTTAGCAACACATTCACTTCCACTTGTTTTCACTGCACTTCTCTTACCAGACATGGTGGCTCTTATTTTATCAATTTAATCCACAATTTATAAATATAATAACACGGTTGCTACTGCAGAATAATGGTCAAACAACAACACAAACACATTAGCTCTCAGTTTTCAGCACATTCAATGCGTGAACAAAAAGCGAACTGAGCGCATTTTATCTTGCCTTGACGTCTTACCTTCCTTCCACTCCTTTCCATGCCAGACACCCAAATGGGAAACCCCTCTTGAGGAGCGAGTGGAAAGGGCAACAAAACAAACTTTCTTAATGAGTTCGGTCCTTACTCCTTATCTACGCAGAAGGGAAATGACTCACCATGACGAGTGACTAATGCTCACATGACTTTTGTGGAATGGTGTCGGTTTTTGAGAAGATTATCTCAGAATTATAGCAATGAGTGGGTGCGCAATTCATTGGTCCTCGTGATTGACTGTAATTCTTTTGTGTGATCGATGTGTACAGTCATCTCTGCTATTACGCGATAGTTGCATTCATGTAAGATGCCGACCTATAGAAAATCACGTAATAAAAATAACCCTGGGACCTCCGGAGAGATTAAATTTGTCCTTTGATAGGTTAAAGCGCCGGGAATGAAATCCCATAAGAGCAAACTCGCATATGTAAAAGTTTACATTTTACAAGCAGCTTTTACCGATTAATCGATCTCATTAGAGCAAATTCGCAGAGATGACTGTTTTTTATTCAAAATCAGCGATGTAAGAATTACAATTTAGTATAAGAAGCAGTACGAGAAAATTGTAAAACATTTTAAATAACAGTAAATATATTTTTTCACTTTTTGACCTCCTGGTTTCAAAATCGACGTTATTCTGAATTGGCGCAAATTGGACCAGCGCAAATCGAGGGCTACCTGTATTCGTATCTTTAATAAAATCAAAAGATCTTTCTAAATAAGATTATGTAAGACCTTGTTCAGAGTTCATAAAATTATATTCTATTGTTTTAGCATTTTATTGTGGGAATTTTTGCAAAATGTCATGTTTTAAAGAATGCAAGTATGACTATAACCAAGGAATAATTATGTAAACTTCGTATATATGGGCAGCTAAAAATACAATGCTGGTTTTTGGGACCTCCACCTTATTCTCAAAAGCAGTTTTGAAGCCTTAAAAAAATACCTTGAAGAAATGAGGAAGAAAAAATTAAAAAAAACCTCTCAAGCTTCGTTGAAAGTAGAAACAGACTCAAATTAGTTTGAAAATCCTCAACAGAGAGAGTTTATGACCATTTAGCGAATAGACAAGAGGGTTGGACCCAGATGTTCCTAGGGGAGATGGTCAATTAATAATTCCTTTGTAAAATGTGCGTTATAGGATGGAAGGGACTAACCCGATGGGAAACGTATCAAAGAATTTTCCCAAGGGAGAATACGCCTTTCAGATTGTTGGTGACATATATATGTATTAATATAGCAACTGTGGTGAAAAAGTGAAGTGTTTCAATTGCATTGGCATAGCATGAATTTTTCCAAGTTAGTTATTACACTCTATAAACTGTTTTTGTTTTTGAGTCAGCATATCCTATAAATTATTTTTTTGTAGGTAGAAGTTCAAAAATATTTAAATTCTGTTGTGAAATTACCTGAATCAGCATAGAATTGGATCAAGCAGAAAGTTTCAAGGGATAGGCGCTGGCTATAATTCACAGGAAATTTGCCAACTGCATGCTCCATAAACGCAATACTGTCTTCTCAGGGTGGAACAGAATACAGAATATTGAATTTAGCAGTGCCTGTGTTTTGTTACCTGTTCTTTTGTTTCTAAATGCTATTGGATATTTTCTTTCATTTCTCATGCATATGTAGCATTAAGAATAGTTAGCAATTTGTATAATTTTTCATTAGCCATTAAAAGAAGTCCCTATTAGTTTTACTTGGCTGTTGTAGTTATTGCTATAGCCATTGTAATGTTTGTATGCACATTAAAACCTCATTAATGAAATCTATTAAAATTGTGTACATTGACTATGCAGATGATTATGGCTTTTGATGCTCAACTGTTTGACTTTCGGTAAAACTTTACATGGATGGAGCCTGAGCAATGCCATCTGTTGCTGTTTTGTGAAACTAACTTAGCTATTGTTCGCCCTCTCCTGCCCCTTTCTATAACTATTTCAACCTGCTTGGAGATGATGACTTGAGAGTTCCCTTAGTACACTTATAACTGCTACAATGTTTCTATCAGCCTGTAGAGTGAAAACAAAAATTCCTTTTGTGATTCTTATAAAAATCCTGCAGAATGGCCTTTATACTAATGAAAACATTTTATGAATACATGACCACTACAGGCTACACCACTTTGTATCGTGAGTTGATTCAGTGCTTCACCTGCAGAGGTAGTGAATGGACGTTTTTTGTTAGCTGAAGCTTAAGATTAGTAACAGTGACTCCAGGAGCGTGAGAAATTGTGGAAATATAAAATTTTAGTCTATCTTTCTTGGAAGGTATACGTTCACAATCACGTAGACATTGATAAGTTTACTTTCTGGTGTTTAAGTGAAAAGAGAAAATTTATTTTAACCCACTAATCATGGCATCTAATAATGAAGGAAAGCATAATGCATCAAGTGATTTAAAAGCTAAAGGGGAGAAGAAGGTCATGTCATTAAGAATGAAAGTGGAACTATTGGACAAGCTTGCTAGTGGGGATAGTGCTGCATCTGTGGCTCAACACTATGGAATAAATGAATCAACTGTGCGCTATATCAAGAAAAAAGAAAAGAGCATTAGAAGTAGTGTTTCGGTGAGTGCTCCAGCATGTGAAAATTATCGTTTGTGACTCGTGATCCCAAAATAGAGAAAATGGAGACAGCTCTAAGTCTATGGATTAAAGATCAAGCTCAGAAAAATGTACTGCTGAGTGACTTGGTTATAAGGGAGAAGACCCTTCACCTCTATAAGCATTTTGCCTGAGAATCTGATTCTGAGAGCTCTTTGTGTTTTCGTGCAAGTAAAGGGTGCTCTGAGATATTTAAGAGAAGACAAAGTCTACATAACGTCAAACTAGTAAGAGAATTGGCATTGGCAGACCATGCTGCAGCACAGGTTTTCCTTTCAAAGTTTTTAACATTATTAAACAAAGGGGATATAAGCTGGAGCAAGTCTTCAACGCTGACGAGACGTTCTTATTTTGGAAGACAATGACATCAAGGACATTCCTATCCAAAGACGAGAAATTTGATTCTGGCTTCAAAGCAGCCAAAGATAGGGTTACCTTTCTCCTTTGTTCTAATGCTTCAGGAGATTGCATGGTAAAGCCGATGTTGTTATACCATTCATTAAACCCCAGGGTGCTGAGAGGCAAAAATAAAAACAGCTTACCTGTTTATTGGCAGTCTAATTAGAAAGCCAGGGACACAGCTACTCTCTTTTTGGATTGGTTCCGTAATTGCTTTATTCTACAGGTAGAAAAATACCTTAACTCCAAAGGACTACCTTTTAATGCTCTCCTTGTTTTAGACAATGCACCAGGTCATCCTCAGAGTGTGGAATTTGCCCATCCCAATGTGGAGGTGGTTTTTCTACCTCTAAACATGACATCATCAACCGCTAGACCAGGGTGTGATTACAACCTTTAAAGCACAATACACCAGATGAACTTTCGATGCAATACGATGGAATTTAATCCATTACTGGATATTAGGCAATGTTAGAAAGAATATAACATTGGTGAATGCATAAAAAATGTGAAGGAATCGCTCGATGAAATCAAACATACAACCATCAACTTGTGTTGGAGAAAATTATGGAGAGTAGCTGTAATTGATGTTTATAGTTCGCCATCTTTGGATGACGAGTTGAAGAGAATTGCAGAAATGATCCATGACATAGGAGGGGAAGGATTTGCGGATATAGAGGAAAATGATATAGAAGAACTCATTGAGTCTCACGCCGAGGAACTTACTGAGGAAGACCTGGTAAAAGCAAGTGAGGAAGAAAGTAAGGAAGAGGTAGCAGAGGAGGTCGAAAAACAAGGTTTAAATCTGAAAAAACCTGCAGAAATCTTTAGCCTTGGCAAATTATTAACAGACAAAATGGTTGAGTATGACCCCTCTATAGAGTGTAGCTTGAAGATGAAGAGAGAAATTGAGGTCGTATTAAGTCTTTATAGAGAAATTAAAAGGAATTGAAAAAAAATCAAAACAGCTTCTCATCACAACATTTCTACTAAAACCAGATCCTCCAGCCAGACAACCTTCCTCCACTGTCACCTCATTAAGCTCTAATTGTGAGTTTCCGGGATGAGGAATCAAAGGAGGACTGACTGATAGCCATCATCACCTACTTAATAGTCATTTTCGTGGGCTTCTTCATCATTAAAGGTATGTTCAGTAAACATTTATTTAATAAATTTATTATCTAGAATGTCTAAATATTAGAAAAGTCTTTTGTTTATGCATTTTTGTCCCATATTCTTCCTTAAAAGTGTTTACTAAGAACCTATCCCCCTTTTCCCCAAAAGAAGTTAGTTTTGGTATTCGTGGAATCGCTATTTGCAGCATTCTCAGGAACGCATCCCTCGCAAATAGCAAGGGTTTCCTGTAGTTATAAAAATGCAATTTCTTATGGCAATGTAAATGCTAATTTAATTGGAAATAGACTTGGATGAAATATTATCTTGGCGAGGTCACTATTGTTTTATTTAACCTGTGAAAATAAATATGAATGAAATTTTCATCACTGAATGTGGAACATTATTTAATAAAATTATTAATTGGAGTAATATTTCAAAATGTCAACAACTAAACAATTTCCCATTCTTTTCTTCAATCTCGAATAATGTATTCTAGGCTGTGCATGCATTCCCTGCATACTTCAGCATAAAATCTACAAAATATACTTTTTGTCAAAAAAATGGTGGAAATTTTTGGGGGTCAGCTTCTAATGGGGCAGATAGAGTAATAATCATGACTGAATTTTGCAAAAGGGTAATTACTCATTAACAATCTTTGGATGACAATATTTTTACAATTAATTTTCTTTCAAGCATGTACTATGTTGACCTAATAAAATAATTGAAATTTTTGGGACGTAATAATAGTATTCTGGCATACAATTGAAGCTTTAAATGGCCACCATAACTAGATTTGACCTAACTTTTGAAAAGTACTGCGTTAAAAATGAAAACACTGAAAATATCGGTCATTTTGCTTGCCCATTGGCTTGAACTATATCTGCTTACAATTAATTTTTATTTTACTTGCCTCATGAATTCAAGACAATATTTTTTGTTTCAACTTATTTTGTGATCTTTTGCCATTCATGTTCTAAATTAATATGTACTAGTAGACTGTTCACAAACAAATTCTAACTACTGGTAAGTATAAATAGAAGTGAATCCCTTAATTATTTCAAGTCACCTAGCATATCTAGTTGTTGCTTAACCAATTAATTTTCAGCCCTTTTCATTGAAATTCACAAACCCAAAGAAAATGATTTTGTAACTTTCTCACATCATTCAACATATATAATCATTTAAATGTAAGGAGTAAATACAAGTATACCTCGCAATATGCTGTTTCACGATACGCTTTGTTCAGTTTTACACTCATTACACTGACTACCTCTTGATCTGCTCGCTTGATTCGGACATATGCTCTTACAAAACCCGGAGAACAAAGAGCCTTTCTCGGCCTGTTGGAAAGGTCTCAATGCGAGCAATGAAAAACAACTGTTTCATTATATACGAAATACTTTTAAGTTGTTTTCATATTCATTTCATATGTATACAACATTGCATCAGAGAAGTAATGTAATTGACGAGTTTCTTGTTATGTCCAAGGTAGTGTTTTGGCGGACTACAGCCAGTTTTCAGTCCGAGCTTGTGGTGGTGACACATTGAATTTGTGCGAGAGTTTTTACCCTTATAAGTTTGAAATGTTGCAAGGGAAAAAATTAAAGTGAAGTATTTATTTCAATTAATTAATTAAATTAAATATAATAAAACGTTTAGAAAGTGGACAAGAACACGCTGCTATAGGAAGTGTCCTTTATCTCCATCGACTGTGAGAACTATTTGCATGATTTCGTCCAGTATGACCCTTTTTAGGAACATCTCTCTCGTGCTTACCCATGATTTTAATCCATTTAGGAATGCATCTCTTATTATACCATTGCTCTAATGTAAAAATGTTTTGCAATACGCTGATTCATGATACGCTCTGGTTTTTTAGAACACAACCCGAGTGTATTGTGAGGTATACCTGTACCAAGTTTCGTATTGGATACAATTTTGAAAACATTTTGCATTACACGAACAGTAGAAGAATATATCTTCAGCTCAGAACAGTAAGTGAAAGAAGAGTAAGCTAATTTGTTGGAAGTAAAACCTTGAGTATGCCAAAAACCAAATATTGCACCTTATGCGGTAAAACTAAAACTATAACTTCTGACTTGATGTAACTTCTCTATCTCTTATCCTATCATACTTTATAAATAGCAGATTCCAGGGGTATGAAACTCTTATGGGAGAATAGAGACCCATGTTTTAAACAGTTTGCACGGGTCTGTGGTCACTGAGAAGCGCTGCAGTCGCAGCTGGTCGCAGCAATCTAGATTCACGGCGGGACGCAGGCGAACCTTCAGCAGAGCTCACAGTCGAGCAGTTCACTTCCGCCATTTTGAATGATAGAAATCTTCCATTGCTGATTGAGTATGATTCTGAGATTCTGGCATATGCATATAGCAATATGTCTTTAAGACGAGAAAAATGTGCAGTGGCTGGCTGTGGTTTAAGAGTAGAAGTGACGGAATGAATTTGCTCTGATCTCCAATCAACAGAGTCAGGTGTCTTAAAAATAGCATATTTTTGATAAAATTTCTGACAAAATAGTTCTATGAAGTGTTATGTGAATGCATTTTGTGAGAATTATTTTGTTTTCTTAACAGATACCGGCACTAGATATATCTCCTAGGAAGGAAGGAGGGAAATTTCTCTCAGTTTTTTGTGTGTGAGAAGCATTTTGAGCGGAAGTGTTTCTCATTTTCAGGTGCAAAGCCTCGCTTGCTTCAGCTAGCTGTTCCATCCATGGGTTTGATTGAATATGGTGTCTGTTTTTCACAAAATATGCTGTAATTTTAGATTAAGTAATTGAAATTTTTTTTTAAAACTTTTTATGGTTATTAATACAGTATACTTAGTTCTTTGTAAGTTAAACTGCAATGTAGACATCCAGGAATAGAATTGTGCTTGTAATAGAATGAAAGAAGTACCTATATCATAGAGATGTCTCATTTTATTTTATATTGTTTTTTTTTAAATATTTCGGATTGTTTACAGAAATTGTTTATCATTATGCATTTTCTTGTGTTCCTTGACATTAAGATAATTCTTTTCTCCAGAACGCATTTAAAAGTATTTGTTTTTCGATCTAGAAATTGAAATGTCCATATTGAAAGTTTTCCTTGTTATTTGATTAATACATATAGATCTTAAATGGCCTAACTGTGACACCTGATCGTCAGCAAATACCGCTGTGCTCATAATAGATTATAAGTACACAAACAAAATGGACATTTTGTTGTGCAATATGTTTCATTTTACAAATGATAATGTGATCTTCATAGAGAACTTGATTATGAACCACAAGTGGACATAAGTGCATTTGCCGTATGTTAGATTTACTGCAGCATTTGAAGTATGCCCATTGCCTCCATCAATTTCTTTAGATTTATCATGTATTTGTTAGACTTAATGATTGATATTTTTAGAAATTCATTTTCATTCTTCTTACTGGTAGAACAGAAAGAGAATTGTGTTCCAGGGCCCTTGGATCCTCAAGTGATGCTGAGTATTGCTGTGGTAAGTTACATTAAATTATATAATTAATTTCTAACCCTATAGTGGAGTTCAAATAGCAGGATGTCAGTTAACAATGTGGATGCTGTGAGCCGGTCTGAGCATGCTGAAGGGCTCCTTTCAGTGAATAATGGTGAAACATCAATCAATAGGGAGCAACCTGAAGGCATGTCATTTAGTTTAGATTCAAGTGGTATTTCTCCCAATTTTTGGCAGACTAGCTGTTACAGCAGAATTTCGTAATGAAATTTGTGTTTCTTGTGTACATAATTTTTGTCTGTTATTATCTCTGTGAAAATGTGTCTGTATGAAGTGAAAATTCATTATCTGGAATATGTAATTAGCATTTTGAATGATGACTTACATGTCATTATTTGTGACCTTAACGGAATATTGTTATTAGTTGCCTGTGTACAACTGTGTAATGCAAAGAGTAATACATGTAATGGTTCTGTTATTCCCCAGTACTGAATTTCTTATTCTTAGCTGTTTGTCTTGTTCCGTTTTTCCTTTTTTGCCAACTTTTATATAAGCATATCTTCCCTTTGAATGGCACAAGCAAGGGTGTTTTGCATGTTAAAATTACTTAAGATTTCTGTATGAACACAGAATTTTCACCGAAGAACATTGAAAAGAATGAAAAATCACTTTAACGTAGATTTTCGGTTGATCCACAAATTCGTTCTTAACATGAAAGTTCGATGTTTCCCGTCATTCGCGTGAGTTTCGCTAAATACGTTTCGATGCATTAAAGGTATTAACGTTATAGAAGTTGGTTACAATTATTCATTTTTGTGTGTTGTATTTATGTACAAATTCCTCACTTTTGTAGTTCGATAATGACTATGTACTCTCGCTGTGTGATATACGCAAATAAATTTGATTTATTAAATGCAATTCAACATTCTTTCATTTTAGTACAATTCTTCTATCCATCAATTTTGAGCATTTGTTACGAATATTATATTAAAATGGGAGGGGGTGAGGAACATCCCATGTTGACGTCATGATACCGAGTGCAGTGATGACATCACAACAGCGAGAGCCGTGGTGACGTCACGATAGCGAGAGCCATCATGAACACGTAGTTCCAAGTTTTCCCGGTACCACTACGTATTGCCTTAGATGAAAACCTTTGGTAGATTCCAACAAGATAAAGAAAAAATGGAACAAGTGTTGAAGTTTACATTCTCAGGTTATCTCTACTCATGAAATAAATGACCTTTTACTGTTTACATTCCCTCCATACTTAATAAAGCACATTAAAGAAATTACATTTTTAATTATTAATTCAAACAACACTTTAAATTTGCTTTCAAAAGGTTTACGATACAGGATAAATATAGTCCTGCTGTTATAGGGACACCAGGACAATATGATGAAAAACAGGACATATCCTATAAAAACTGGACATCTGGTCACTCTATAAATAGCCATAATAACTTTCCACCTCTCAGAGTGATTTAGTCTCGTGAAAAATAATCTGTCCCATCTTAAGCATTTTTTCTTCAACTTATATATTCTTGAAAAATATTCCAAATTACCGTTATCTTCTTAAATCTGAGTTTTTCCTAGCGTCTTCCCTTTTATATTCTTGTAACAGACTTCTGGCCCAAAATGTGACCTTCAATTTCTCATCTCTGCTATTATACAAAATCCTTCCTAATCCTAATGCACATAAGGTTTCAATTATCCTCTCAGTCGAACTAATTTTCTGTAATTTACTCCATATCCACATCTCAAAAGTCATCTTTCCTCATATTCCATGTCTTACATATTATATTATAGTCCACATCTTTCTTTTCATTAATGACACTCTAATATTCACTAAAAACCTTCCTCATTAACTCGAAATGTTTCTTATAGTTTATCTATTCTCATTCTGATCTCTTTGGTGCTACTGCCATCTTGATTCTAAGTATCACCTAATTACTGTATATACTTGTGTATAACATACAGTTTGAAAAACAAATTTTTAGGTCATAAAGTAGGGGTGTGCGTTATACATAATTAACACTTCTGTGGAGTTAAAATCAAAAATTAAAATGCACCTATCTCACACCAGTTTCTTGCTTTTTGGGTGAATTGCGGGAAAAACATGTTAAATATTGATAATCCAACTTGTACATATATTAATTAAACATCAAATACCTAATTCCTTCCTTACAATTGTATTTCCATCCTCTCCAAATAGTCTACATTTCACTAGCTCATCAGCTGTTCGCTGTAGTCTCCCACAAAATCGCCAGGTAGACTTTAAACAAAATATGTATGGAAAACAATAAACATAGTATATACGCAAATTAAAATATTTTTAGTTAATGAATATCTATTTTATATAGATGCTTCTTACTTATGATATAATAATATATATATATATATATATATATATATATCAGGAGGATACTAATGTTTAGACACTTCCAGATGACCTGGAGACTAAATTTTTATGTGGGTATGACTATATGCAAAACCGACTAGAAAAATTGGAAATTTTTGTTTCTATAAATACTCTATTTGTAATGAAAATTTCCTTGATAGAAGTTACTACAGTTCAAGAGTGGAGATTTCTTAGCACTTTTCATTACAAGCTGCTTTCCGATTCCAAAAAGTTCCTAAATTTTCAATATTTTAAATTGCCATAACTGACACAAAAAGTTGAACATATTTATACACCGACTCCCCACTTTAACGCTGTCCTGATTAACACTGTTCCGCTGAAAATAATTTAATATCTTTTTCTGAATTGTGCTCGCCCATTTCACATTAATGCTCTTCAAAATTTCTGGTGTAATTTACGAAGTCCACTGCGCAGTGCCTCAGCGCATTTACAACACACAAGATGTCAGTATTTGCAGTTGCTTGATGGTTTTGTGTACACTTGTTGATGTTTTTGTAGGTCAAAATACAGTGAACTTTGTTTAAATTATATTTTTCCTTTAAATAAAAAGACCATGAGTGATAACCGGCAGTCAGAGGAGAAAAAGAGGAAGAACTTAACTCCCGACGTTAAATTAGAGGTTTTATGGCAACTAAATGCTGGAAAGTGCCAACATTTGTTTGTTTTTTGTTTATTGCTCCCTTTTCGATTGTTCAGTTTTTAAAAATGTAATACCAAGATATTTGAACTCTTCCTTTATTTGGTCTCATTCCATGTTCCTTTATTTATCAAGTACATGTGCTAATTCTTTTATGAATCAATATTTCTTTATCGAAACATAGTAAGGTTTCGGTCGTTTTGATATACGATTTTGCTTTTGTCTGATTGGTTGCCTTCTCTTAATTGAACGGTATCTTCAGTCATGATGCTTATGTTATTATGTTCCACTTTTCTTTGTGTTAATAAAATTGTGGCTGTATAGTGATTATTGCCTCATCCTGTATACCGTAAAGACCTGCCTATAGGACGCAGGGAGGTTTTCTCTTCAAATTCTAGGAATAAACAGTAAGTCACAATAAAAGATTCATATCCATTCTATTAGATGATTTCCATCAAATATGCTTTCTGCTAAGTATGATCTGAAAAGTGAGAACGATCAATTGTAAATTTATTTATTTATTAGCAAGAACTCTGAAACAAATTGGGAAGTTACCTTTCTTCCTAAAATTTTTAAACTGACCAGCTATTCATTATACTACCTCTCAGATACCCATTGTGCGTAGGCCAGAGGGAATCAGCAGGTTGTTAAAAAAAGTGAATTTACATAAGTATTTGTATTACGAGATTTACCTATGTCAAAACCATTTATTACAGGATATAGTAAAACACTTTGGAAAGCAGTGTAGAAGATAAGATATAGTAGATTTTTATGACTCTTACCCAATCGAAATAAAAAACTCGGTAAAAATTTCTGCGATCGTCTATGAAACTTGCAGTAAAAATAAAATATCTTCAATTTAAAAAAGTTATTTATTTCAATTATTGATAAAGATGTCTTCAAAGTTCCATCCCTTAATATTGATCAGGGGTATGAAACTCGTATGGGAGAATAGATTCCCAGGTTTTACACATAGTTCACTATGATAATACGGGGCCCACCAAATGCGCTGCAGTCACAGTCAGCTCTCTCTATCTCTTTTCCTTCTATTTCTCTCTCTCTACCACATCACCACATGTTCCTTGTGTATCATAGCGGAACAGCAGCCATTTTGCTTGATATAAGTTCGCCATTGCTTATTGAGCAGTAGACAGTTACTCTGATTTTGTCAAGTAGATATATAGTAGATAACATTTATCACTGTTTAAGAAAACATGACGAAATGAATTTGCTCTGATCTCCAATCAACAGTTAAGTCTTAAAAATAGCATATATTTTTGAAAAAAAAATTCTAACGAACTAGATCTACAGTGTTATGTGAATGCATTTTGTGAGAATGCTTTTATATTTTCTTAACAGATACCTTCACTGGATAGATCTCCTAGGAAGGAAGGAAAGAATTTCTCTTTTTTGTGTGCCAGAAGCATTTTGAGTGGAAATGTTTATCATTTTTAGGTGTTAAGCCTCACTTACTTCACCTAGCTGTGCCATCCATTGCCCTGGCCATGAATATGGTACGTGTCAGTTTACAAAATAAGCCGTAATTCTAGATTGAGTAATTGAAATTTGTTTAAAACTTCTCCCGGTTATCAGTCGATTATAGTGAGTTTGGAAGTTAAACTGCAACATAGATGCCATGGGATAGAATTGTGCTTGTAATAGAATGAAATAAGTATACCATAGTGATGTCTCATTGTTGGTTGGTAGAGGTGAGGTTAGCATGTCTGGCTCCCAATGCTAGGGTCGCGGGTTCGAATCCTGCTGAGGGCATGGTTGTATGTGTTCGTCTTTGTTAAAAGTTATTACGCTCATTGTAAAAGGCTGTTAACGGCTGCTTATGAGCTAAAAAAAATAAATAAAAAAAAATAAATATTTTGAATTTACAGAAATTGTTAACTTTATTATTTCTCATTTCTAATTATGCATTTGTTTGTGATTCTAGACTTTAAGATAATTCTTCTTTGTTTCAAAACGTATTTAGAAATACATATATATTTTTCGATCGAGAAATTGAAATTTCCATATCATAAGTTTTCCTTGTTATTTGATGAATACATATAGATCTTAAATGGGCTAACCATAACTGCTGCGAACACCTAAACGTCGGCAAATACAACTGTGCTTAGAATATATTATAAATAAAGTGGACATTTTCTAGGGCAATGTGATATGTTTAATTTTACAAATGGTCATGTGATCTTCATATAGTAATTGTTTATGAACCTTAATGAACCGTAAGCGCATTTGCCTTATTTTACATTTATTGCAACATTTGAAGCATGCCCATTGCCTCCTGCATCAATTTCATTAGGCTTAGCAGGTTTAATGATTGACATTCTTAGAAATTCATTTTCATTCTTTTTACAGGTGGAACAGAAAGAGAATGTGTTCCAGGGCCGAAGAAATCACTTTACAATAGATTTTAGCTTGATCCACAAATTCATTCTTGACGTGAAAGTTTGACGTTTTTCATCGTCCACATGAATTTTCTTGAAATACGTTTCATGCATAAAAGGTATTAACGTTATAACATTTGGTTACAATAATTCATTTTTATATCTTTATCGTGCAATATTTATGTACAAATACCTCCCTGTTATGTAATTTGCTAATGACTTTGTACTCTCGCAATGTGTGATATACGGTAATAAATTTGATTTCTTATATGCAATTCTTTCATTTAAGTCCATTTCTTCTGTCCGTGTAATTTATATTTGCTACGATTATTGTATTAAAACTGGAGGGGAAGGGGGTGAGTGACATCCTGTGATGACATCACCCTATCGTTCGTTAACACATAGTTCCAAATTTTCCCGTTGACCCATCTATTGTCACCTTCCATGGAAAACCTGGGAATCGTTTTATAGCATTAAGTTTCTGGTCTTTCCGTAGGGGCACTAGTCTTTGATATTGACTATAATTTTCATAGTGCTTTCAAACGACGCTTCAGGCAAAATAGAAGGTTGAGAGCCATCTAGAAACAAAATGTTTAAAGCAGTGTTTCTCAACCGGGATGACACGAGAGTTATTGAAGAGTGACACAAATATTTGATAAAGTCACAGTGTATCATATTCTGGCCAATAAAAATAAATAAAACCAGAATAATACCCGTCTCTGCTTCTTTGAATGTGTACATGTTGATCTTTATGTTGTAGATAAAGCCTAATTTATCTTTCAAGATGACTTGAAGGAAATGAAACAGTAAACGGGGTGACGCAGAACTGAAATGGGGCGACACAAAAAAAAGGTTGAGAAACACTGGTTTTAAGTATTACTACGTGCGTAAAACGAACTTACATTCCTACTTTACAAATGGCAGCATGGATTATTAATCACTTACTAATGGATTTTATTTTTACCCTTATCAATGATAGAAAAAATTAAAATCAAGAGAAAGTTATGATGCTAATTATAAATTAAGAGTGTGTCAGTATGCTAAAGAACATGGTAATGGAGGGGCTGAATGTGAATTTGGGCCCAGTGAATGTCTTATAAGAAAATGGAGAAAGGCTGAAAAAATGATAAAAAATATGGGGAAGACCAAAAAGGCAAACAGTGGTAGTAAAGCAAACCATCCTGAAATGGAAGAATGCTTGCTGAAATGGATAAGAGATACAAGAAGGGACTGCTTGGGTGTTAGCACATCAGCTGTTCATGTGCAAGCTTTGAGATTATCCAAAGAATTAACCATTTAAGACTTCCAAGCCTCTATGCATTGGTGTGGTCATTTCTACGAAAGACAATTAATCATCAATCTGCCGACGTGCTACGATAAGTCAATGTTTACCCAAAGATCACAAGGAGAAATTAATTGCATACCAGTCCTATATAATATAATTAAGAAAGAATTTCATTTTTCCAGTTAGTCAAATAGGCAATGCCGACCAAACGCCTTAACATTTGATATGCCATTTGATACAACAGTAAATGAGATCATCATCACGATGAGAGGAATGGAAAATGAAAAAAATCATTTTGCTGTCATGCTTGCTTGCATGGCTGATGGAATGAAACTACCTCCGTATGTAGTTTTTAAAAGACAAACAATGCAGAAATGCAAATTTCCCAGTGGTATCATAGTCTGAGTGCAACAGCAAGGTTGGTTTGATGAAAACATCCCCAGTGACTGGATCAAGACTGTTTGGAAAAGAAGGTCTGATGGAATGCGTCCCGAAGTAAAAAAGAAACTCCTTGAAATAAAGACAAATTTGGTGATTATCCCAGGGAGAATGACATTGATCCTGCAGCCTATAGACATTGCTGTTAACAAGCTGTTTAAATCAGCGCTGAAGAAGACGTGGGCCGATTAGATGGTGAATGGCACACACATTTACCCAAGGTGGACTCATTTGTAAAGTAGATATAAAAACAATCTGTCAGTGGATCATGGAAGCATGGAATGACCTCTCCTCAGAAACGATAATTAACGGATTCAAAAAATGTTGCATAAGTAATGCTTTAGATGGAAGTGAAGATGACATATTATGGGAAGATGGTGACAACAACAGCACGACGACCGCAATATTAGAATCAGATGAATCTGAAGCTTCAGAAACAAATGAAGTCCACGACGAGTTCCATATTACCGATGACGACTCCGATGATGGCAAATTTCTAGGATTTTAGGGAAATTGTTTGAAAAGTTTGATTTGTTTTCTTGATTGAAGATTTTTTTTCAATGAACAGATGGTTGATTTTTAAATTTTAGTTATCAGGTATTTCATTTTAACTGAAGACTCCGAACAGAAAGAACAAAAAATGTTTAGTATACATGTATGAGTATGAGTGGCTAATGAAGCCAAAATATCTTGTATTTACAATTATTGTTTGTAAAAGTGCAATCATTTTTCATATTAAAAAGTTTTAATTTAATTAAAACACTTTGATGGTTAATAAATATTACTTTGCAGCTGTCTATTTTTCATTTTTCATCCAAGATTTTGTAGAGAGAAAAACATGACATATTATGTACCCCTGCATAAAATGCATCCTACTTTTTAGCTTAAAAAATTTGGAAAAACAGTGCGTCCTATACTCGGGTCTTTTCGGTATATAAGTAGATGCAGGAATCTTCTACTCTAATTCCTATTCCTTAATGCTCCTGCGCAATTTATTCAGCATGAGATCAAATAAAATGCATTCTGTTCTTTATTTATATTCAAGTTTTACTATTCAATTTTAAATATAATTGCAATGCAAATGACAACCTATTCTACACTACGTATTATGGTTAACAAAGAATACTTTGGTGTACTATTTATATAATACTACCTATTTTCATTTCCATTAATTGAATCTCAGGAACGAATTAAATCTTATAATGTTATTTCTTGTTCCGAATAGTGGTTTCAGTTAGCGCTCGATTTTCCTGGCACCAATTATGAGCATTAATTGGGGAGTAGGTATATACATATAGGTATGCTAATAGATGTTTGAAACATTTATAATATATGCAGCAAACATTTTCTAAATCTGACGGATCTTTTGGAAAAAAGTGCAGATATTACAATAAAGATGGTATTTTGATGTAATATTGTGCATGATCATAATTATAAAACTTTCTATGGATTACACCAAGTAAAATTTGATTGTAAAAATGAACGATTTATAAAGCACTATTTTGAAATACATGTGAAAAACAAATTAAATTCCAAAAACTAATGCATGGATGCGTGAATAATTTAATCTTAGACATTCATTATAATGCAGTGATAATGCACATTGGAAACTTCTGTGATATCAGCAAATAATAGTGTAACTTAAAGCAGCCAATTTGATAAGTGCCATATGTAACAGGAAGCTCAATCAATTAAATTTGTAACACATATTGATAGTACTCACCGTCAATATTTCTTGGTATCAAATCAAATATCTTGAACATCTGATCCAGGAAGTCACCTGAATGGCAGACTGCAAATTGAGAATCACCAAGGACATATGCCTATGAAAAACAAGAGAATCAAATCAGAAAACTTGCACCGCATAATTTCATACTGAATAATATTCATGATTTCTTTAGTACCTACGTTATGTAATGTCCTCCCTTTCTACATGCTAAATCACGCCATTGATACTTGAAATTATATTGATACTCAAGATATTCTTCAATTCAAAGATTTGTAAATGGAGAAATTCTTTCCCACATTTAGGTTAAGGCCAATACTTATTTCAGAACCATTTGACTGAATGCATAACTAAAATCAACTGAACAGCAAATAATCATTGCTTTTGAATAGTTTTTCCATAGAAAATTATATGCAATTATTTATTAAATGATCGAAGTCATAAGAAAATATCACCTCTAGCTCAGGGAAACAGTTGCACGATTAAAATATCTGAGAAAATCTGATTCAACAGAAGAATTCAACGTTGCATCAAGATTAGACAACCATTCTCAGAGTTTGAATGGAATTATAGGTTAACTGAGAGGGACAATAATGCGATCAATTCATCCGAAATACCTCTGTCCGCACTAGAAAGAGGCAATGACAGAAATCTGTCTATACTAAAGCAATGCGTTCGAATTCCAAATTTTATCCCTCAACACAGATCCATTCGACTATTCCATAACATTCACCTCTACTTTCCTAAACCCACCCTAAGTACACCTGGTCTATTTAAACCGATTTCAAGATGGAAATAATATCGTATCAATCCTATATAGCCGTGTATCGGAATTAAGGTTAAGGCCAGGTTATAACTCCATTAACGTCCATATCAAGTTCAACATATTCGTGTAAATATGAATTTCGATTTCAGAAAAGCTGAGAATTCTTCATCGAAAAACAGATTAGAAATCGAGAAACGAAATTATTCGAACGTCAAAGATGCTGTTACGGCAAAATTAATGCGATGGTATATATCCGATGCAACGTGCCATTAACTAAGTATACAATCGTTTATGGTAGTACGTCAAAAGGCGCATTCTGCGAAAAATGAAACCGAGCAGTATATTTCGTATCGAATATCGCTCACAGTAAGTTAATTCAGAACAAATCGATTACATTAATTCGACTTTAATTCAAAATCAGTAAAGATTTCTTTACCTGTGATTAAACACTACATCCTGCAATGGACTGACATCTCCACTTCTTCTACGCAATCACGACAGTAAACTGACGAGCGATAATCTCTCACACCTCAGAGATGCGCACTTTTAGCTTTCTTTTGTTCTTTGTAGCGCGGTTTCATAAACGAATTTTTGTTTTCGCATTCCCTCCGCATGCTTACTTAATTACATTAAAATAGCAAATACACGATAAGAGATATGATTGAGATTTGAAGGCAGATTTTTAGTGCCGTCATGTCTCTTGAAAGATTTTATAAAATTGCAGGAGTTTTAATATTTGACAATAGAGATGGCAGAAAAAAAGCACCGGAAAGGTGACAGATTGGCACACAAACGCGTTGCTTGGGATTTTTGGGTGGAAAATTTGCAGAAGTTATACACCCAAGATGAAAATGTATCTATAGTGGAAGAGTTAGAAGCGTCTAGGAATAATCAGTATAATACGGGGATACAAATTTGGATTTTATGTGATAGTGCATCTGCGTATGCATACAATTCACAAGTACAGTAAAACCTCGATAATTAGAAAATCTTTAGTTCAAAATTTCTGTATAATTCGAAATTTCTTTTAATTTGAAGACCCAATAATCAAATTTCATACCTGGACAATTCAAAAACCTTGATAATTCGTAATTCGAAAAAATGCAATATGCTCATAATATTTGGGCCTAAATAATTCGAAAAAGTATAAAAAAATTATGTTCGTAAATTTTATGCGTTTGCGAACACACCCATTTCCTCTCATCCCCTCGATCCTTCTCAACGATGTTGTTACTACCCTCGCACACTTTCTCTTCTTTTTGGCCTAGGTCAAGAGTTGAATGATTTCACGCTCCAATCTACGTATGCACGTTGGCACGCACGCTGGCACGCACGCTGGCACGCAAGCTGGCACGCACGCTGGCACGAACGCTGGCACGCACGCCGGCACGCACGCCGGCACGCACGCCGGCACGCACGCCGGCACACACGCCGGCACGCACGCCGGCACGCACGCTGACACGCACAATGCCACGCACGCTGCCACGCACGCTGCCACGCACGATGCCACGCACGCTGGCACGCACGCTGCCACGCACGCTGCCACGCACACTGCCGTGCGCTGCCACGCACGATGCCACGCACGCTGGCACGCACCCTGGCACGCACGCTGGCACGCGAGTTGGCACGCGAGCTGGCACGCGAGCCAACACGCGAGCTGGTACGCGAGCTGGCACGCGAGCTGGCTGGCTCCTTTTTATTCTGTATTGCGCTGACATGCCTTCTCCCGCTCTTCCACAGGTGACCCTCGCGCAGTACGCAGGCGACACGGCGCTGTGGGCTAGGGCACGCAAATCTGACACCGCAGCACGTTATCTACGATAGGACTTCCGGCGGCTCGAGGAGCGAATGAGAAGGTGGCCAAACCCAGAAAAATCGATCCTGATGACCTTCACTCACGAAGGTGGGAAGAAGAAGGTCCGCAGCAACCGATTTCCGTCACCCTTTGGGGGAAAAGTGTTGGCCTGCAGAAAGAGGGGAAATGCCTCGGTGATACTCTCGATCTCCACCTGACGTTCGCCACCCATCTGAGAAACTTGATATCCACCATAACCAGGCGCAGCAACCTTATCCGAGCCGTACGAGCGGGAGGAAAAGGCGTCTCTGAGGAGACGGCCATACACTTGTACAAATCATACATCAGACATGTCATCGAGTATGGCGCCCCTGCCATCACGCCGCTCGCAAAAGGAAACATCTCGAGGCTGGCTGCCATCCAGAGAGTCATCCGCAACATCATGAGGACTCCGATCCGCACACCTAGAGCCGAGTTACGCGCGCGGGCCGAAATAGAACCGGTCCTACACCGAATGGCGAGACTCCTCTGCAGAGCGGCCGAAAGAATGAGGTCACAAATCCCCCATCTCTTCCAACAAATCCTCGCTCCCCTACCCATTATCCTCCCAACTCACCCCAAACGCAAGCTCCCCACCCCGGCAGGATAATAGAGGCGACGCTATCGCTCTATTGCTCAGACGCCCCTCACCTCTACGCCCGCACCAAAGTCCCTATCTCCCCCCACCTGTGCCCTCAGGACGGATTGCCCCTGCTGCCGCCAAAGAAATAAAAGACATGGACGGCGCTAGTCCAACAAAAGCATATTTATTTATCACTATTATTTATATAAATTCAAACCTATTTGAACCTTGTTATATTTTGCTATATTCAATTTAACTGTTACGCATTACAAAATGTTATTTGTTATATATTTATTTGTATTTGTAATATTTACTAAGAACCTTGTGAAAAACTGGTGCTGTGAGAAAGTGGAAATGTGATAGTCATTCCGTCTGTCTACAGAAGGTTTTGCCGAGTTTCCCTTCCGTCTCGGGCGAATGCCTGGCAAAAGCCACCCCAGAGAGAAGGTAATAAGATCGAAATACTACTGGTTAAACGAATACAATTGAACTATCTGCATCTGAATTTACCCTGAAGAGGCCTTTTCCCGATCTGGCCATGTGTAAAACAATTGCAATGTAAAGGGTATGTAAATGAAATATGTATGGCTTATCAGAAAATAAAAACAAATTGACTTTGACACGAGTATGTGTTAGTTATTTTGTTGGTGCTCTAACTCAAAAACCAATAATCAGGTTAACGCGAAATTTTATATTTAACATGTTTTTGAAAGTCGCAAGATCTGATTAGCTCTTAGTAAAAATCGGTCACTCGAAAGAGGGTGTTTACTCTAGTCACTTATCCGTTATTTTGAAATATTTGCTTTAATATTTGATAAATGGAAAAATATACTTGAATAAAAGGTGTAGGAAATATAATTTACTACAACTTTGTTTGAATCATTTCTCCATCATTATATATCGACGTTTCCTACAGAGGATGATGTAACATGCATATCACATATATATATAACATATTGGAGGCAAATTTTTAAACAAATTTTCAAGGTTTATGTACTTCCGAATGTGCTACGGAGCTGAAATTTTTTTAGAGGTAGGATTTTTAATAAAACGAAATAGCAATTATAAAAATTTTTATATTTTAATTTCTTTGGCAGTTAAAAATTCTTAAAATTTAAAAAAATACGTAAATGCTTAGACACTACATGGCAAGTTAGAGGGCTGAAATTTTAAAACTACTTAGATTTTAGTTTATGTAACCGATTAAATATTTCAGTGTATTCATGAAGTTCTTTCTGTGGCCATTAAAAATTATTTAAATTTAAACAATTTGAAAAATATTATTTCACTTATGAAAGTGATCAAACTTCAAAAATTGGCAGAAATGTGAACCATTAGTGAAATATCTGTCTGAAAAATGAATGTTTTTTCAAGGCGCGAAGATATGCTTCTACTAGTATACTTGTACTAGTTTCCGCGAATTTGACGTCCAATAGAATCAGATGTAATGCTCATTAGTAGAGCATTCTTCCGCTAGTTGGTTCTGATTATGTTCAAGAATTTTCGACGCTGTTTGAACGACGGTAACAAAACTAAACAAATATTCAATTACTGTTGATATTCATTTCATGATGTCATACGTGGAAATTAAAATTGCTGAATTTTTTAAGGTCTTTGAGGACATTTCCTGCGAAAGATAAATTTTTCCCCGTCATATTGACGGGCTTTTATAGTTTTTATATTAGGGATAGTAGTGTTTGCTAGAAATATAATAGTTTTGGTCACGAAATTCGAAGTGAAAGGTGCGTGAATTATGCGAGTAAGTACAGTAATACTGTCACTGGCATTAAAGAAATTTCGAGTGCCATGGGATAGATCGAGATAGTCACATGACATGAGTAGACAAAAGATTGGAGCACAAATTCGGCCGTAAAGTATCTCTGTTTATTAAAAAAGGAAATTTCCGCGGTCGTAGCTGTAGGATAATAAAACGCAGTAATATTCTTCCCTTGCTCATAACGTAAAATATATCGTGGCACATCATGGACTTTATCGCGGCACACCGGTTGCGAAGCCTTGCCGTTTCAGCACAATATGAGAAGCGCACAAACGAATCTCATGACTCAACAGTTTTATAAGGTAAAATAATTACATGAATCAATTTGTGGGTATTTTTTATTTAAAATATTTTAATTTGAAGTTCTTATCATTTATATTTTACGAGAAATTTGACTTGACAAACCGCGTCTTAGTGAGGCGAGCCGCCGCGTCTTCTGAGGTCTTAATTAAAATATTTCAGCTCCCTAGCTTGCACCCTAGTACTGAAACATTTATCTATTTGTTAACAATTTAGGAATTTTTTTACATCCACATTAATTAATATATCAGAATTTCATAACCCCTATTCGGTTATTTTTAGATTTCTAATATTACCAACGTCAGATTTGTGGCACATTCAGAAGTACATAAACATTAAATGTTTGTTTAAACATTTGCGAGTTTTCTAAGCCGAGAGATTTAGTCACCTCGGCCATCAGATCCTTGCGTTGGCGCTGCGATAAATGTTTATTTGAATTCTCGTTATAAGATAAACGCGTCCATCTTAGCAACGAGATTAAACAAACTATTGTAATTGTTGATGTTGTAAGAGAAGTTTATTTTAATGTGGATTGTATTTATACTAGCATTCCTGCGTTTTTTGAAGGGATATTTCTGTTAATTATTATAAGTTTTTATTTATCGTTATTATTATTGTTGGTATGTTTTTATTTATCTTAAAAACTTTTTATTTTTATTTTTTTAAGGTTATTGTAAAAACCATTTCCATATGAGTTTCATTAAGAATTACATCCGGAAAATCGAGGTACATGTAAACTTTTGATTAATTTTATTATTATTATTAAATTCTTATTGTTCCTCTTATAATACTGCCTTATACGATACATGTATGTTATTATTGTTAAATTATAATCACATTCGTATTGCTTTACTATTAATAATCATTAAAGCGATCTTCTCGGAATAGTTTCCAATGAAAATTCATTTGAATACTACTTTAGATAATTATATTCTTTGGAACTGTTGACTTGCCTATTTTTTTACTTTTCAATGAAATCTTTTATAATTATAGACTTTTAAGATCAGTTGTTCCTACATTATTCTAAAAGCCCTCACATTAAATATCATATTCCTTTTTTTCACTATTTAAGATAGGTAATACTGTTTTAAAGGATTTTATTTTGATCATATTTAAATAAAAAATTTTAAAGTGTCGCGTTGTAGTTTAGCAATTCTTCAGCTAACTATGCTTATACAGCGGTTTTATATGGACAGTAGATTTGATGTTAGGAAAAGAACAATTTTTTATTTTTGTCATTTCAGTTAGGTAACTAAAATATGAAATATTCAACAATTTCACTGCTACTAGTATTTAAAAATAAATTACTCTGCATTAGCAGTCTATATTCGTTGATTTTACGTAATAGGAGTTTATAAGTCAGTATTGATATTTATGAAACAAAAGATACTATCGAACCTCTTACTACTTATTTACAAAACATTCTTACAGTTCTCTACTTCTGTCTGCTATTCTCACAACTGTAAAAAGATTAACGGTTAAATAGGGATACCCCCACGTCTCTCAAGAGCTGGTATACACTTTTGCAACTCATTAAAGCAGAAAGGTTATCATAATTATATTATAGGGTTTATTGATATTAAGGTATAAAATATATAAAAACTGGTTATTATAATTCAATTTTATATCTTGACTTGTTATTTTTACGTTTGACTACCCATCAGCAATGGACAGTTGGTCCAGACATATTAGCGTGTGAACAGTAACATTTAACTAATATTAGCTTATTTAAAAAAATACATGCAAAAGGTAATGCTAGAAAGTGACATTCTTTTTTAGAAATTTAACCTGATAATGCTCTTCGAGAAAAAGGAACAACATTGTCACTTCCACAAATTTATTTGGCACGAAAGGTTTCACTACGATCATAGCATCATTAGGTGATAAAATATAAATACAGTTCCATGTATATAGGGAAAAAAGGGTGAAAGGGGCAGAGTAAGGGTTACATAGAAAACGAATGGAAGGTAAATAAATAAACGGTTAGGAAAAGGAAGGGGTTGGAAAGGAAGATGAAAGGAAAATAAAGTTATAAAATGTTACTAAAACTTGGTAAAAGGGGCCAAAGACAACAATGTTTATATAAAGTATTTAAAAATATTTGGTAAGCAAAATTGAGAAGAATGATTGCGGAAAAGATATACATTTAAGAGAAACAGGTCTTCACAAATAATTATCTCTAGCTGTTCAAGAGCATCCAATTTGCGACCTTAATTTTCAAAGCGGAGGAATTTAGGGTTGAAGGAACTATGATGATTGAGGTTTAAAAGATGTTTCGCAAATTGAGAATTCAAATTATTTAAACGGAAGCATTGCTTATGCTCCTTAATCCTCTTGTCAAAACTCCTCCGCCAGAATTAAGAAGGTTAACATATAAATTGTTGATATAAATGTTGGCAAGGAGAGGGGAAAGTGGGGACCTCATCGCGAGATTATGCGTTTGTTTAAAAAAATTACACTAAAAAAGAAATAGGTTTTGTTCAGAATATGCTACATGTAAGTTAGGAAACGCAGTTATCAAAAATTGATTGACATCTGCTTTTGAATACATATCTACAACCAAATCTACGAGTTCTTTAACGGGAACAGAAGTAAAAAGGTAAAAAATATCAAAAGATACAAATTTTGAATTCTTGTGGAAAATCTTTACTTTGAAGGTGGGCGTCAACTATATGGAAATTTTAATACCAAATTTTGGACTAAAATGAGAATAATGACGAAGAAGTGTATTGAGTTTGAAGGCGAGCTTATGGGCAAAGGGCAGAGGTACTGGAGACAACAGGCCTAATAGGGCAATCCTTTTTGTGATGTTTTGTTAAACCATGAAGTCTAAGGGGAAAGGGGTTCACCACTTATAAGTTGTGTTTGTTTTTAGGAGTGAAAAAGAAAAGAAGTCGAAGAAATAGTTTTTTGGATCGAAGATTGATAATTCGAGAGAGGGTTTTTTTTTTCAAAACCGAAATATATTTGTTTCGAATGAAATCATAACATTTCTCTAAATAAACGTCTCTGTCCATCACCACCATGCCATTAACTTTATCAGCCTTTTGGACAATCAAATTGTTTTAACACTTGAAAGTAAGGCGGGAGAGTGTGAGCGGGATAGTGGTCTGGGTCGAGGAACTTTGAGGAAGGAAGAAACTTTACAAGCAAAAACGTGCTTAAACGAATGAGATTCTTTTTGTAGGGCCAAATCACAATCGACGACTGGATTCTTCAACACACGTGTAGATAAATGGAGGCTAGGGGCGAATTTCAGGCCTAAGTTAAACTCGTTCAAAATAGAAACACAATTGGATAAATTGGTGTGTGGAACTTGTGGTCACTGAGTTTAGAAGGACTGGAATCACTACACTGCACTGATTTTGAGGAAACAGCAGCCAGTTTTTTCCTAAGGGTAGAGAGCTTGGCAAAACCAATCTCACTTACACGTTGTCTGACACTGTCAACAAAAGTTGATCATTCCAGCCAATGAAGAGCGTGGCACAATTCAGAATTCCACACGGTAGAGCCTGACCTCATTCTTGATACTGATAATGCTCTATTGATTTGTTTTACAACTTTCATCTATCATAGATAAACTATGAGCGACCAGTCGTATTTATGGTATGAGAATTTATTGGAATGACTAACACATACTGAAACATTTCCTTCTTTGATAAGTTTTGGAATTTTTCTTGCAGGTCCTTAAATATTTATTGTCATTTAACCTATTTGGAAGTTTTAGAAATATTACAAGTATGGAGAAAGACATGTGATGGCCATATAAGAATTTTGTCGTATATAGTACTAAATCGATGAACAGGAAGTTAAACAAAATATATGGATTTCTTGGAAATAAATGAATTACGCTCCTTCTGTTGGTGACACGTTTGTCGTTTGTCATGTTTTGACTCATAATACAAATATAAGCGTTCCAATAACAATCTATCAGTTTTGAATTCTCACTGTGAGATTGAAAACTTATTTGAAGGAAAACTGTGAAATCATAGCTAAATTTAGGTATTATTTTATTTGTATTGCATTGTAATTTCTAATTCCTAATTACACGTGAAAATATTTCTATTGCTTTCCTAAAAACTTTCATCTTTTAGACCATAACATTTGATCTATTTTGTGATTCTGTCAATGAATATTTTCATGATGAGGATTTATGTAAAATTGTCTCAGAATTAGAAGATAACGCGGAATATGAAGGAAATTCGACGGAATATTCTGAAAGTAAGGATGGCCTTATTTTAGACGATTCGTCTCGATGATCTCAAAAGATAAAAAGGATTGCATGGATTTGTAAATCAAGTCGTATCATAACGTAATAGAATTTTCTCTAGGACTAAGAAGATATCCCACAAGTCGCATAACCACCACAAAATCATCTTTTGGCATGATAATTATCACTAAAAAAATTATAACAATGGCCAATATAGAAGATAGGCGTGTCAATGGAAAATCTTGGAAAGATGAGGACTATGCTCACATTGAGCCTTATTTTGGACTTTTGGTATTGGCAGGCGTTTACAGATCTCATAACGAATCACTGAAGAGTTTGCGGGACGAAGTACATGGTAGGCCGATTTTTAGTGCAGTCATGTTTCTTGAAAGATTTTATAAAATTACAGGAGTTTAATTATTTGACAATAGAGATGGCAGAAAAAAGCACCGGAAAGGTGACAGATTGGCAACCCATACGCGTTGTTTGGGATTTTTGGGTGGAAAATTTGCAGAAGTAACACACCAAAGATGAAAATGTATCTATAGAGGAACAGTTAGAAGCGTCTAGGAAGAGACCCCTTCAATCAGTATAATTCGGGGATCAAAATTTGGATTTTATGTGATAGTGCATCTGCGTATGCATACAATTCACAAGTACAGTAAAACCTAGATAATTAGAAAATCTTTAGTTCAAAATTTCTGTATAATTCGAAATTTCTTTTAATTTGAAGACCCAATAATCAAATTTCATACCTGGACAATTCAAAAACCTTGATAATTCGTAATTAAAAAAAATCGAGATGATGATATTATTTAGGCAAAATAATTCGAAAAAGTATAAAAAAATTATGTTCGTAAATTTTATGCGTTTGCGAACACACCCATTTCCTCTCATCCCCTCGATCATTCTCTACGATGTTGATACTACCCTCGCCAACTTTCTCTTCTTTTTGGTCTAGGTCAAGAGTTGAATGATTTCACGCTCCAATCTACGCATGCACGCTGGCACGCACGCTGGCACGCACGCTGGCACGCACGCTGGCACGCACGCTGGCACGCACGCTGGCACGCACGATGCCACGCACGCTGCCACGCACGCTGGCACGCACGCTGCCACGCACGCTGGCACGCACGCTGGCACGCACGATGCCACGCACGCTGGCATGCACGCTGGCACGCACGCTGGCACGCACGCTGGCACGCACGCTGGCACGCACGCTGGCACGCACGCTGGCACGCACGCTGGCACGCACGCTGCCACGCACGCTGGCACGCACGCTTTCACGCACGCTGCCACGCACGCTGCCACCCACGCTGGCACGCACACTGCCGCGCGCTGCCACGCACCCTGGCACGCGAACTGGTACGCGAGCTGGCACGCGAGCTGGCACGCGATCTGGCACTCGAGCTGGCATGTGAGCTGGCACGCGAGCTGGCATGCCCAACTTGTCGGGGACGTCAAAGCCGAGGATACCATCACGTCGGACCACCTGCCACTCATCTTCCCTATCACCAACGGAGGATACGCCAAAAGACCGAGACGGACGATAAACAATACGGATTGGGCAAAAGCGAAATGGGGAATGTTCGAAGAAATCATCGCTGAAGGATTACTCCCTGCAGAGAGACCTAAGACAACCACTGAGGTATACATTGCAATCGATACAATAAACAATATTATTTAAAAGGCTGCGGACGAATGCACCCCAAGGAAGATAATCGACTTAAAAAACGCTTCTGCTTAAGTACGTCGTCGCCTTTATCAAGGAAAACTGGAGGATTTACCGAAAATTCGAAAAGAGGAAGGACCAGGAATTAAAAACCGTTTGGAACAGGAACCAGGCCATCATCTAAAGAAAGGTACTTGATTATAAAAACGATTTATGGCAGAAAACTTGCGCGTGTCTAGATTTCAGATTCAGCAAAAGGTTCTAGGACCGATTCAAAGGCTTCTCGGGAGCTATACGACAAAAAGAACCCCACCTAGTTTACTACGGGAAAAGCCTCTGCAAGGAGAAAAAAGCAGAGGAATTCTTACGCGTGCAGGAAGAAATACACACGCCGACCGACGATCCAAGGTTCGACGAGAAATTTCACAGAGGATCCATAGAGGTAATGCAGAACATTATACCTAACTTAATCCCCACAGATATCAGCGAGGAAACCGAGGAAGGAATCCTCGACAACGACCTGACGACGATGACGTGCAACAAACGCATGTCAGATATTTCCCCACGCTTAAAAAATTCCTCATAAAGATTTATAATTCCTGATTTTCCATGGGTTGCTACCCAAAACAATGGAGAAACGCGCACACCATCATGCTCCTGAAACGGGGGAAAGACGCGAAAAATTATCGCCCCATCAGCATTACGAGCGTTCTGGGAAAGATGCTGGAAAAAGTGGTCGTGAAAAAACTCACGGCAATCCTAGACGCAGGCGGCATCCTCCCAGACCATCAATACGGATTCCGAGCGCACAGGACAACCACGGACCCACTGACGCTGCTCACCAACACGGCGGCAGAAGAAATCAACAAAAGAGGGTGCACGGCCGCGATCTTCATGGAGATCGAAAGGGCATTCGACAACCTCTGGTATGACGGGCTATCCCTAAAAATCTCCCAAATTCCCGACATCCCACCAAACTTATTCCGCTTCCAAAACTCCTTTATCTCCGACCGACCTGCAAGAGTCAAAGTAGGTGGCACCCTGTCCAATCCCTTCCGCATTCAATACGGAGTGCCCCAAGGAACGGTATTATCGACGCTCCTTTTTATTCTGTATATCTCTGACATGCCTTCTCCCGCTCTTCCACAGGTGACCCTCGCGCAGTACGCAGACGACACGGCGCTGTGTGCTAGGGCACGCAAATCTGACACCGCAGCACGTTATCTACGATAGGACTTCCGGCGGCTCGAGGAGTGAATGAGAAAGTGGCGCCTTCGGCCAAACCGAGAAAAATCGATCCTAATGACCTTCACTCACGAAGGGGGGGGGGGGACAAGGAGGTCCTCAGCAACCGATTTCCGTCACCCTTTGAGGGGAAAGTGTCGGCCTGCAGAAAGAGGGGAAATGCCTCGGTGTTACCCTCGATCTCCACCTGACGTTCGCCACCCATCTGAGAAACTTGATATCCACCATAACCAGGCGCAGCAACCTTATCCGAGCCGTACGAGCGGGAGGAAAAGGCGTCTCCGAGGAGACGGCCATACACTTGTACAAATCATTCATCAGACACGTCATCGAGTATGGCACCACTGCCTTCACGCCACTCGCAAAAGGAAAAATTTCGAGGCTGGCAGCCATCGAGAGAGCCATCCTCCGCAACATCATGAGGGCTCCGATCCGCACACCCAGAGCCGAGGTACACGCGCGGGCCGAAATAGAACCGGTCCTACACCGAATGGCGAGACTCCGCTGCAGAGCGGCCGAAAGAATGAGGGCACACATCCCCCACCTCTTCCAACAAATCCTCGCTCCCCTACCCATTATCCTCCCAACCCACCCCAAACACAAGCGCCCCACCCCGGAAGTATAATAGAGGCGACGCTATCGCTCTATTGCACAGACGCCCCTCACCTCTACGCCCGCACCTAAGTCCCTATCTCCCCCCACCTGTGCCCTCAGGACGGATTGCCCCTGCTGCCGCCAAAGAAATAAAAGACATGGACGGCGCTAGTCCAACAATAGCATATTTATTTATCACTATTATTTATATAAATTCAAACCTATTTGAACCTTGTTATATTTTGCTATATTCAATTTAACTGTTACGCATTACAAAATGTTATTTGTTATATATTTATTTGTATTTGTTATATTTACTAAGAACTTTGTGAAAAACTGGTGCTGTGAGCAAGTGGAAATGTGATAGTCATTCCGTCTGTCTACGGATGGTTTTGCCGAGTTTCCCTTCCGTCTCGGGCGAATGCCAGGCAAAAGCCACCCCCAGAGAAAGCAATAAGATCGAAATACTACTGGTTAAACGAATACAATAGAACTATCTTCACCTGAATTTTCCCTGAAGAGGCCTTTTTCCGATCTGGCCATGTGTAAAACAATTGAAATGTAAAGGGTATGTAAATGAAATATGTATGGCTTATCAGAAAATAAAAACAAATTGAATTTGACACGAGTATGTGACAGTTATTTTGTGGGTGCTCTAACTCAAAAACCAATAATCAGGTTAACGCGAAATTTTATATTTAACATGTTTTTGAAAGTCGCAAGATCTGATTAGTTCTTAGTAAAAATCGGTCACTCGAAAGAGGGTGTTTACTCTAGTCACTTATCCGTTATTTTGAAATATTTGCTTTAATATTTAATAAATGGAAAAATATACTTGAATAAAAGCTGTAGGAAATATTATTTACTACAACTTTGTTTGAATAATTTTTCCATCATTATATTTCGACGTTTCCTACAGAGGAGGATGTAACATGCATATCACATATATATATATAACATATTGGAGGCAAATATTTAAACAAATTTTCAAGGTTTATGTACTTCCGAATGTGCTACGGAGCTGAAATTTTTTTAGAGGTAGGACTTTTAATAAAACGAAATAGCAATTATAAAAATTTTGATATTTTAGTATTTTTGGCAGTTAAAAATTCTTAAAATTTAAAAAAATAGGTAAATGCTTAGACACTACGGGGCAAGTTAGAGGGCTGAAATTTTAAAACTACTTATATTTTAGTCTATGTAACCGATTTAATATTTTAGTGTATTCATGAAGTTCTTTCTGCGGCCGTTAAAAATTATTTAAATTTAAAGAATTAGAAAAATATTATTTCACTTCTAAAAGTGATCAAACTTCAAAAATTGGCAGAAATGTAAGCCATTAGTGAAATATCTGTCTGAAAAATGAATGTTTTTTCAAGGCGCGAAGATATGCTTCTACTAGTATACTTGTACTAGTTTCCGCAAACTTGACGTCCGATAGAATCAGATGTAATGCTCATTAGTAGAGCATTCTTCCGCTAGTTGGCTCTGATTATGTTCAAGAATTTTCGACGCTGTTTGAACGACGGTAACAAAACTAAACAAATATTCAATTACTGTTGATATTCATTTCATGATGTCATACGTGGAAATTAAAATTGCTGAATTTTTTAAGGTCTTTGAGGACATTTCCTGCGAAAGATAAATTTTTCCCCGTCATATTGACGGGCTTTTATAGTTTTTATATTAGGGATAGTAGTGTTTGCTAGAAATATAATAGTTTTGGTCACGAAATTCGAAGTGAAAGGTGCGTGAATTATGCGAGTAAGTACAATAATACTGTCACTGGCATTAAAGAAATTTCGAGTGCCATGGGATAGATCGAGATAGTCACATGACATGAGTAGACAAAAGATTGGAGCACAAATTCGGCCGTAAAGTATCTCTGTTTATTAAAAAAGGAAATTTCCGCGGTCGTAGCTGTAGGATAATAAATCGCAGTAATATTCATCCCTTGCTCATAACGTAAAATATATCGTGGCACATCATGGAATTTATCGCGGCACACCGGTTGCGTAGTATTGCCGTTTCAGCACAATATGAGAAGCGCACAAACGAATCTCATGACTCAACAGTTTTATAAGGTAAAATAATTACATGAATCAATTTGTGGGTATTTTTTATTTAAAATATTTTAATTTGAAGTTCTTATCATTTATATTTTACGAGAAATTTGACTTGACAAACCGCGTCTTAGTGAGGCGAGCCGCCGCGTCTTCTGAGGTCTTAATTAAAATATTTCAGCTCCCTAGCTTGCACCCTAGTACTGAAACATTTATCTATTTGTTAACAATTTAGGAATTTTTTTACATCCACATTAATTAATATATCAGAATTTCATGACCCCTATTCGGTTATTTTTAGATTTCTAATATTACCAACGTCAGATTTGTGGCACATTCAGAAGTACATAAACATTAAATGTTTGTTTAAACATTTGCGAGTTTTCTAAGCCGAGAGATTTAGTCACCTCGGCCATCAGATCCTTGCGTTGGCGCTGCGATAAATGTTTATTTGAATTCTCGTTATAAGATAAACGCGTCCATCTTAGCAACGAGATTAAACAAACTATTGTAATTGTTGATGTTGTAAGAGAAGTTTATTTTAATGTGGATTGTATTTATACTAGCATTCCTGCGTTTTTTGAAGGGATATTTCTGTTAATTATTATAAGTTTTTATTTATCGTTATTATTATTGTTGGTATGTTTTTATTTATCTTAAAAACTTTTTATTTTTATTTTTTTAAGGTTATTGTAAAAACCATTTCCATATGAGTTTCATTAAGAATTACATCCGGAAAATCGAGGTACATGTAAACTTTTGATTAATTTTATTATTATTATTAAATTCTTATTGTTCCTCTTATAATACTGCCTTATACGATACATGTATGTTATTATTGTTAAATTATAATCACATTCGTATTGCTTTACTATTAATAATCATTAAAGCGATCTTCTCGGAATAGTTTCCAATGAAAATTCATTTGAATACTACTTTAGATAATTATATTCTTTGGAACTGTTGACTTGCCTATTTTTTTACTTTTCAATGAAATCTTTTATAATTATAGACCTTTAAGATCAGTTGTTCCTACATTATTCTAAAAGCCCTCACATTAAATATCATATTCCTTTTTTTCACTATTTAAGATAGGTAATACTGTTTTAAAGGATTTTATTTTGATCATATTTAAATAAAAAATTTTAAAGTGTCGCGTTGTAGTTTAGCAATTCTTCAGCTAACTATGCTTATACAGCGGTTTTATATGGACAGTAGATTTGATGTTAGGAAAAGAACAATTTTTTATTTTTGTCATTTCAGTTAGGTAACTAAAATATGAAATATTCAACAATTTCACTGCTACTAGTATTTAAAAATAAATTACTCTGCATTAGCAGTCTATATTCGTTGATTTTACGTAATAGGAGTTTATAAGTCAGTATTGATATTTATGAAACAAAAGATACTATCGAACCTCTTACTACTTATTTACAAAACATTCTTACAGTTCTCTACTTCTGTCTGCTATTCTCACCACTGTAAAAAGATTAACGGTTAAATAGGGATACCCCCACGTCTCTCAAGAGCTGGTATACACTTTTGCAACTCATTAAAGCAGAAAGGTTATCATAATTATATTATAGGGTTTATTGATATTAAGGTATAAAATATATAAAAACTGGTTATTATAATTCAATTTTATATCTTGACTTGTTATTTTTACGTTTGACTACCCATCAGCAATGGACAGTTGGTCCAGACATATTAGCGTGTGAACAGTAACATTTAACTAATATTAGCTTATTTAAAAAAATACATGCAAAAGGTAATGCTAGAAAGTGACATTCTTTTTTAGAAATTTAACCTGATAATGCTCTTCGAGAAAAAGGAACAACATTGTCACTTCCACAAATTTATTTGGCACGAAAGGTTTCACTACGATCATAGCATCATTAGGTGATAAAATATAAATACAGTTCCATGTATATAGGGAAAAAAGGGTGAAAGGGGCAGAGTAAGGGTTACATAGAAAACGAATGGAAGGTAAATAAATAAACGGTTAGGAAAAGGAAGGGGTTGGAAAGGAAGATGAAAGGAAAATAAAGTTATAAAATGTTACTAAAACTTGGTAAAAGGGGCCAAAGACAACAATGTTTATATAAAGTATTTAAAAATATTTGGTAAGCAAAATTGAGAAGAATGATTGCGGAAAAGATATACATTTAAGAGAAACAGGTCTTCACAAATAATTATCTCTAGCTGTTCAAGAGCATCCAATTTGCGACCTTAATTTTCAAAGCGGAGGAATTTAGGGTTGAAGGAACTATGATGATTGAGGTTTAAAAGATGTTTCGCAAATTGAGAATTCAAATTATTTAAACGGAAGCATTGCTTATGCTCCTTAATCCTCTTGTCAAAACTCCTCCGCCAGAATTAAGAAGGTTAACATATAAATTGTTGATATAAATGTTGGCAAGGAGAGGGGAAAGTGGGGACCTCATCGCGAGATTATGCGTTTGTTTAAAAAAATTACACTAAAAAAGAAATAGGTTTTGTTCAGAATATGCTACATGTAAGTTAGGAAACGCAGTTATCAAAAATTGATTGACATCTGCTTTTGAATACATATCTACAACCAAATCTACGAGTTCTTTAACGGGAACAGAAGTAAAAAGGTAAAAAATATCAAAAGATACAAATTTTGAATTCTTGTGGAAAATCTTTACTTTGAAGGTGGGCGTCAACTATATGGAAATTTTAATACCAAATTTTGGACTAAAATGAGAATAATGACGAAGAAGTGTATTGAGTTTGAAGGCGAGCTTATGGGCAAAGGGCAGAGGTACTGGAGACAACAGGCCTAATAGGGCAATCCTTTTTGTGATGTTTTGTTAAACCATGAAGTCTAAGGGGAAAGGGGTTCACCACTTATAAGTTGTGTTTGTTTTTAGGAGTGAAAAAGAAAAGAAGTCGAAGAAATAGTTTTTTGGATCGAAGATTGATAATTCGAAAGAGGGTTTTTTTTCAAAACCGAAATATATTTGTTTCGAATGAAATCATAACATTTCTCTAAATAAACGTCTCTGTCCATCACCACCATGCCATTAACTTTATCAGCCTTTTGGACAATCAAATTGTTTTAACACTTGAAAGTAAGGCGGGAGAGTGTGAGCGGGATAGTGGTCTGGGTCGAGGAACTTTGAGGAAGGAAGAAACTTTACAAGCAAAAACGTGCTTAAACGAATGAGATTCTTTTTGTAGGGCCAAATCACAATCGACGACTGGATTCTTCAACACACGTGTAGATAAATGGAGGCTAGGGGCGAATTTCAGGCCTAAGTTAAACTCGTTCAAAATAGAAACACAATTGGATAAATTGGTGTGTGGAACTTGTGGTCACTGAGTTTAGAAGGACTGGAATCACTACACTGCACTGATTTTGAGGAAACAGCAGCCAGTTTTTTCCTAAGGGTAGAGAGCTTGGCAAAACCAATCTCACTTACACGTTGTCTGACACTGTCAACAAAAGTTGATCATTCCAGCCAATGAAGAGCGTGGCACAATTCAGAATTCCACACGGTAGAGCCTGACCTCATTCTTGATACTGATAATGCTCTATTGATTTGTTTTACAACTTTCATCTATCATAGATAAACTATGAGCGACCAGTCGTATTTATGGTATGAGAATTTATTGGAATGACTAACACATACTGAAACATTTCCTTCTTTGATAAGTTTTGGAATTTTTCTTGCAGGTCCTTAAATATTTATTGTCATTTAACCTATTTGGAAGTTTTAGAAATATTACAAGTATGGAGAAAGACATGTGATGGCCATATAAGAATTTTGTCGTATATAGTACTAAATCGATGAACAGGAAGTTAAACAAAATATATGGATTTCTTGGAAATAAATGAATTACGCTCCTTCTGTTGGTGACACGTTTGTCGTTTGTCATGTTTTGACTCATAATACAAATATAAGCGTTCCAATAACAATCTATCAGTTTTGAATTCTCACTGTGAGATTGAAAACTTATTTGAAGGAAAACTGTGAAATCATAGCTAAATTTAGGTATTATTTTATTTGTATTGCATTGTAATTTCTAATTCCTAATTACACGTGAAAATATTTCTATTGCTTTCCTAAAAACTTTCATCTTTTAGACCATAACATTTGATCTATTTTGTGATTCTGTCAATGAATATTTTCATGATGAGGATTTATGTAAAATTGTCTCAGAATTAGAAGATAACGCGGAATATGAAGGAAATTCGACGGAATATTCTGAAAGTAAGGATGGCCTTATTTTAGACGATTCGTCTCGATGATCTCAAAAGATAAAAAGGATTGCATGGATTTGTAAATCAAGTCGTATCATAACGTAATAGAATTTTCTCTAGGACTAAGAAGATATCCCACAAGTCGCATAACCACCACAAAATCATCTTTTGGCATGATAATTATCACTAAAAAAATTATAACAATGGCCAATATAGAAGATAGGCGTGTCAATGGAAAATCTTGGAAAGATGAGGACTATGCTCACATTGAGCCTTATTTTGGACTTTTGGTATTGGCAGGCGTTTACAGATCTCATAACGAATCACTGAAGAGTTTGCGGGACGAAGTACATGGTAGGCCGATTTTTAGTGCAGTCATGTTTCTTGAAAGATTTTATAAAATTACAGGAGTTTAATTATTTGACAATAGAGATGGCAGAAAAAAGCACCGGAAAGGTGACAGATTGGCACCCATACGCGTTGTTTGGGATTTTTGGGTGGAAAATTTGCAGAAGTAACACACCAAAGATGAAAATGTATCTATAGAGGAACAGTTAGAAGCGTCTAGGAAGAGACCCCTTCAATCAGTATAATTCGGGGATCAAAATTTGGATTTTATGTGATAGTGCATCTGCGTATGCATACAATTCACAAGTACAGTAAAACCTAGATAATTAGAAAATCTTTAGTTCAAAATTTCTGTATAATTCGAAATTTCTTTTAATTTGAAGACCCAATAATCAAATTTCATACCTGGACAATTCAAAAACCTTGATAATTCGTAATTAAAAAAAATCGAGATGATGATATTATTTAGGCAAAATAATTCGAAAAAGTATAAAAAAATTATGTTCGTAAATTTTATGCGTTTGCGAACACACCCATTTCCTCTCATCCCCTCGATCATTCTCTACGATGTTGATACTACCCTCGCCAACTTTCTCTTCTTTTTGGTCTAGGTCAAGAGTTGAATGATTTCACGCTCCAATCTACGCATGCACGCTGGCACGCAAGCTGGCTCGCACGCTGGCACTCACGCTGGCACGCACGCTGGCACGCACGCTGGCACGCACGCTGGCACGCACGCTGGCACGCACGCTGGCACGCACGCTGGCACGCACGCTGGCACGCACGCTGGCACGCACGATGCCACGCACGCTGCCACGCACGCTGCCACGCACGCTGGCACGCACGCTGCCACGCACGCTGGCACGCACGATGCCACGCACGCTGGCACGCACGCTGGCAAGCACGCTGGCACGCACGCTGCCACGCACGCTGGCACGCACGCTGCCACGCACGCTGGCACGCACGCTGGCACGCACGCTGGCACGCACGCTGCCACGCACGCTGCCACGCACGCTTTCACGCACGCTGCCACGCACGCTGCCACGCACGCTGCCACCCACGCTGGCACGCACACTGCCGCGCGCTGCCACGCACCCTGGCACGCGAACTGGTACGCGAGCTGGCACGCGAGCTGGCACGCGATCTGGCACTCGAGCTGGCATGTGAGCTGGCACGCGAGCTGGCATGCCCAACTTGTCGGGGACGTCAAAGCCGAGGATACCATCACGTCGGACCACCTGCCACTCATCTTCCCTATCACCAACGGAGGATACGCCAAAAGACCGAGACGGACGATAAACAATACGGATTGGGCAAAAGCGAAATGGGGAATGTTCGAAGAAATCATCGCTGAAGGATTACTCCCTGCAGAGAGACCTAAGACAACCACTGAGGTATACATTGCAATCGATACAATAAACAATATTATTTAAAAGGCTGCGGACGAATGCACCCCAAGGAAGATAATCGACTTAAAAAACGCTTCTGCTTAAGTACGTCGTCGCCTTTATCAAGGAAAACTGGAGGATTTACCGAAAATTCGAAAAGAGGAAGGACCAGGAATTAAAAACCGTTTGGAACAGGAACCAGGCCATCATCTAAAGAAAGGTACTTGATTATAAAAACGATTTATGGCAGAAAACTTGCGCGTGTCTAGATTTCAGATTCAGCAAAAGGTTCTAGGACCGATTCAAAGGCTTCTCGGGAGCTATACGACAAAAAGAACCCCACCTAGTTTACTACGGGAAAAGCCTCTGCAAGGAGAAAAAAGCAGAGGAATTCTTACGCGTGCAGGAAGAAATACACACGCCGACCGACGATCCAAGGTTCGACGAGAAATTTCACAGAGGATCCATAGAGGTAATGCAGAACATTATACCTAACTTAATCCCCACAGATATCAGCGAGGAAACCGAGGAAGGAATCCTCGACAACGACCTGACGACGATGACGTGCAACAAACGCATGTCAGATATTTCCCCACGCTTAAAAAATTCCTCATAAAGATTTATAATTCCTGATTTTCCATGGGTTGCTACCCAAAACAATGGAGAAACGCGCACACCATCATGCTCCTGAAACGGGGGAAAGACGCGAAAAATTATCGCCCCATCAGCATTACGAGCGTTCTGGGAAAGATGCTGGAAAAAGTGGTCGTGAAAAAACTCACGGCAATCCTAGACGCAGGCGGCATCCTCCCAGACCATCAATACGGATTCCGAGCGCACAGGACAACCACGGACCCACTGACGCTGCTCACCAACACGGCGGCAGAAGAAATCAACAAAAGAGGGTGCACGGCCGCGATCTTCATGGAGATCGAAAGGGCATTCGACAAACTCTGGTATGACGGGCTATCCCTAAAAATCTCCCTAATTCCCGACATCCCACCAAACTTATTCCGCTTCCAATACTCCTTTATCTCCGACCGACCTGCAAGAGTCAAAGTAGGTGGCACCCTGTCCAATCCCTTCCGCATTCAATACGGAGTGCCCCAAGGAACGGTATTATCGACGCTCCTTTTTATTCTGTATATCTCTGACATGCCTTCTCCCGCTCTTCCACAGGTGACCCTCGCGCAGTACGCAGACGACACGGCGCTGTGTGCTAGGGCACGCAAATCTGACACCGCAGCACGTTATCTACGATAGGACTTCCGGCGGCTCGAGGAGTGAATGAGAAAGTGGCGCCTTCGGCCAAACCGAGAAAAATCGATCCTAATGACCTTCACTCACGAAGGGGGGGGGGACAAGGAGGTCCTCAGCAACCGATTTCCGTCACCCTTTGAGGGGAAAGTGTCGGCCTGCAGAAAGAGGGGAAATGCCTCGGTGTTACCCTCGATCTCCACCTGACGTTCGCCACCCATCTGAGAAACTTGATATCCACCATAACCAGGTGCAGCAACCTTATCCGAGCCGTACGAGCGGGAGGAAAAGGCGTCTCCGAGGAGACGGCCATACACTTGTACAAATCATTCATCAGACACGTCATCGAGTATGGCACCACTGCCTTCACGCCACTCGCAAAAGGAAAAATTTCGAGGCTGGCAGCCATCGAGAGAGCCATCCTCCGCAACATCATGAGGGCTCCGATCCGCACACCCAGAGCCGACGTACACGCGCGGGCCGAAATAGAACCGGTCCTACACCGAATGGCGAGACTCCGCTGCAGAGCGGCCGAAAGAATGAGGGCACACATCCCCCACCTCTTCCAACAAATCCTCGCTCCCCTACCCATTATCCTCCCAACCCACCCCAAACACAAGCGCCCCACCCCGGAAGTATAATAGAGGCGACGCTATCGCTCTATTGCACAGACGCCCCTCACCTCTACGCCCGCACCTAAGTCCCTATCTCCCCCCACCTGTGCCCTCAGGACGGATTGCCCCTGCTGCCGCCAAAGAAATAAAAGACATGGACGGCGCTAGTCCAACAATAGCATATTTATTTATCACTATTATTTATATAAATTCAAACCTATTTGAACCTTGTTATATTTTGCTATATTCAATTTAACTGTTACGCATTACAAAATGTTATTTGTTATATATTTATTTGTATTTGTTATATTTACTAAGAACTTTGTGAAAAACTGGTGCTGTGAGCAAGTGGAAATGTGATAGTCATTCCGTCTGTCTACGGATGGTTTTGCCGAGTTTCCCTTCCGTCTCGGGCGAATGCCAGGCAAAAGCCACCCCCAGAGAAAGCAATAAGATCGAAATACTACTGGTTAAACGAATACAATAGAACTATCTTCACCTGAATTTTCCCTGAAGAGGCCTTTTTCCGATCTGGCCATGTGTAAAACAATTGAAATGTAAAGGGTATGTAAATGAAATATGTATGGCTTATCAGAAAATAAAAACAAATTGAATTTGACACGAGTATGTGACAGTTATTTTGTGGGTGCTCTAACTCAAAAACCAATAATCAGGTTAACGCGAAATTTTATATTTAACATGTTTTTGAAAGTCGCAAGATCTGATTAGTTCTTAGTAAAAATCGGTCACTCGAAAGAGGGTGTTTACTCTAGTCACTTATCCGTTATTTTGAAATATTTGCTTTAATATTTAATAAATGGAAAAATATACTTGCATAAAAGCTGTAGGAAATATAATTTACTACAACTTTGTTTGAATAATTTTTCCATCATTATATTTCGACGTTTCCTACAGAGGAGGATGTAACATGCATATCACATATATATATAACATATTGGAGGCAAATATTTAAACAAATTTTCAAGGTTTATGTACTTCCGAATGTGCTACGGAGCTGAAATTTTTTTAGAGGTAGGACTTTTAATAAAACGAAATAGCAATTATAAAAATTTTTATATTTTAGTATTTTTGGCAGTTAAAAATTCTTAAAATTTAAAAAAATAGGTAAATGCTTAGACACTACGGGGCAAGTTAGAGGGCTGAAATTTTAAAACTACTTAGATTTTAGTTTATGTAACCGATTAAATATTTCAGTGTATTCATGAAGTTCTTTCTGCGGCCATTAAAAATTATTTAAATTTAAACAATTTGAAAAATATTATTTCACTTATGAAAGTGATCAAACTTCAAAAATTGGCAGAAATGTGAACCATTAGTGAAATATCTGTCTGAAAAATGAATGTTTTTTCAAGGCGCGAAGATATGCTTCTACTAGTATACTTGTACTAGTTTCCGCGAATTTGACGTCCAATAGAATCAGATGTAATGCTCATTAGTAGAGCATTCTTCCGCTAGTTGGTTCTGATTATGTTCAAGAATTTTCGACGCTGTTTGAACGACGGTAACAAAACTAAACAAATATTCAATTACTGTTGATATTCATTTCATGATGTCATACGTGGAAATTAAAATTGCTGAATTTTTTAAGGTCTTTGAGGACATTTCCTGCGAAAGATAAATTTTTCCCCGTCATATTGACGGGCTTTTATAGTTTTTATATTAGGGATAGTAGTGTTTGCTAGAAATATAATAGTTTTGGTCACGAAATTCGAAGTGAAAGGTGCGTGAATTATGCGAGTAAGTACAGTAATACTGTCACTGGCATTAAAGAAATTTCGAGTGCCATGGGATAGATCGAGATAGTCACATGACATGAGTAGACAAAAGATTGGAGCACAAATTCGGCCGTAAAGTATCTCTGTTTATTAAAAAAGGAAATTTCCGCGGTCGTAGCTGTAGGATAATAAATCGCAGTAATATTCATCCCTTGCTCATAACGTAAAATATATCGTGGCACATCATGGAATTTATCGCGGCACACCGGTTGCGTAGTATTGCCGTTTCAGCACAATATGAGAAGCGCACAAACGAATCTCATGACTCAACAGTTTTATAAGGTAAAATAATTACATGAATCAATTTGTGGGTATTTTTTATTTAAAATATTTTAATTTGAAGTTCTTATCATTTATATTTTACGAGAAATTTGACTTGACAAACCGCGTCTTAGTGAGGCGAGCCGCCGCGTCTTCTGAGGTCTTAATTAAAATATTTCAGCTCCCTAGCTTGCACCCTAGTACTGAAACATTTATCTATTTGTTAACAATTTAGGAATTTTTTTACATCCACATTAATTAATATATCAGAATTTCATGACCCCTATTCGGTTATTTTTAGATTTCTAATATTACCAACGTCAGATTTGTGGCACATTCAGAAGTACATAAACATTAAATGTTTGTTTAAACATTTGCGAGTTTTCTAAGCCGAGAGATTTAGTCACCTCGGCCATCAGATCCTTGCGTTGGCGCTGCGATAAATGTTTATTTGAATTCTCGTTATAAGATAAACGCGTCCATCTTAGCAACGAGATTAAACAAACTATTGTAATTGTTGATGTTGTAAGAGAAGTTTATTTTAATGTGGATTGTATTTATACTAGCATTCCTGCGTTTTTTGAAGGGATATTTCTGTTAATTATTATAAGTTTTTATTTATCGTTATTATTATTGTTGGTATGTTTTTATTTATCTTAAAAACTTTTTAATTTAATTTTTTTAAGGTTATTGTAAAAACCATTTCCATATGAGTTTCATTAAGAATTACATCCGGAAAATCGAGGTACATGTAAACTTTTGATTAATTTTATTATTATTATTAAATTCTTATTGTTCCTCTTATAATACTGCCTTATACGATACATGTATGTTATTATTGTTAAATTATAATCACATTCGTATTGCTTTACTATTAATAATCATTAAAGCGATCTTCTCGGAATAGTTTCCAATGAAAATTCATTTGAATACTACTTTAGATAATTATATTCTTTGGAACTGTTGACTTGCCTATTTTTTTACTTTTCAATGAAATCTTTTATAATTATAGACCTTTAAGATCAGTTGTTCCTACATTATTCTAAAAGCCCTCACATTAAATATCATATTCCTTTTTTTCACTATTTAAGATAGGTAATACTGTTTTAAAGGATTTTATTTTGATCATATTTAAATAAAAAATTTTAAAGTGTCGCGTTGTAGTTTAGCAATTCTTCAGCTAACTATGCTTATACAGCGGTTTTATATGGACAGTAGATTTGATGTTAGGAAAAGAACAATTTTTTATTTTTGTCATTTCAGTTAGGTAACTAAAATATGAAATATTCAACAATTTCACTGCTACTAGTATTTAAAAATAAATTACTCTGCATTAGCAGTCTATATTCGTTGATTTTACGTAATAGGAGTTTATAAGTCAGTATTGATATTTATGAAACCAAAGATACTATCGAACCTCTTACTACTTATTTACAAAACATTCTTACAGTTCTCTACTTCTGTCTGCTATTCTCACAACTGTAAAAAGATTAACGGTTAAATAGGGATACCCCCACGTCTCTCAAGAGCTGGTATACACTTTTGCAACTCATTAAAGCAGAAAGGTTATCATAATTATATTATAGGGTTTATTGATATTAAGGTATAAAATATATAAAAACTGGTTATTATAATTCAATTTTATATCTTGACTTGTTATTTTTACGTTTGACTACCCATCAGCAATGGACAGTTGGTCCAGACATATTAGCGTGTGAACAGTAACATTTAACTAATATTAGCTTATTTAAAAAATACATGCAAAAGGTAATGCTAGAAAGTGACATTCTTTTTTAGAAATTTAACCTGATAATGCTCTTCGAGAAAAAGGAACAACATTGTCACTTCCACAAATTTATTTGGCACGAAAGGTTTCACTACGATCATAGCATCATTAGGTGATAAAATATAAATACAGTTCCATGTATATAGGGAAAAAAGGGTGAAAGGGGCAGAGTAAGGGTTACATAGAAAACGAATGGAAGGTAAATAAATAAACGGTTAGGAAAAGGAAGGGGTTGGAAAGGAAGATGAAAGGAAAATAAAGTTATAAAATGTTACTAAAACTTGGTAAAAGGGGCCAAAGACAACAATGTTTATATAAAGTATTTAAAAATATTTGGTAAGCAAAATTGAGAAGAATGATTGCGGAAAAGATATACATTTAAGAGAAACAGGTCTTCACAAATAATTATCTCTAGCTGTTCAAGAGCATCCAATTTGCGACCTTAATTTTCAAAGCGGAGGAATTTAGGGTTGAAGGAACTATGATGATTGAGGTTTAAAAGATGTTTCGCAAATTGAGAATTCAAATTATTTAAACGGAAGCATTGCTTATGCTCCTTAATCCTCTTGTCAAAACTCCTCCGCCAGAATTAAGAAGGTTAACATATAAATTGTTGATATAAATGTTGGCAAGGAGAGGGGAAAGTGGGGACCTCATCGCGAGATTATGCGTTTGTTTAAAAAAATTACACTAAAAAAGAAATAGGTTTTGTTCAGAATATGCTACATGTAAGTTAGGAAACGCAGTTATCAAAAATTGATTGACATCTGCTTTTGAATACATATCTACAACCAAATCTACGAGTTCTTTAACGGGAACAGAAGTAAAAAGGTAAAAAATATCAAAAGATACAAATTTTGAATTCTTGTGGAAAATCTTTACTTTGAAGGTGGGCGTCAACTATATGGAAATTTTAATACCAAATTTTGGACTAAAATGAGAATAATGACGAAGAAGTGTATTGAGTTTGAAGGCGAGCTTATGGGCAAAGGGCAGAGGTACTGGAGACAACAGGCCTAATAGGGCAATCCTTTTTGTGATGTTTTGTTAAACCATGAAGTCTAAGGGAAAAGGGGTTCACCACTTATAAGTTGTGTTTGTTTTTAGGAGTGAAAAAGAAAAGAAGTCGAAGAAATAGTTTTTTGGATCGAAGATTGATAATTCGAGAGAGGGTTTTTTTTTTCAAAACCGAAATATATTTGTTTCGAATGAAATCATAACATTTCTCTAAATAAACGTCTCTGTCCATCACCACCATGCCATTAACTTTATCAACCTTTTGGACAATCAAATTGTTTTAACACTTGAAAGTAAGGCGGGAGAGTGTGAGCGGGATAGTGGTCTGGGTCGAGGAACTTTGAGGAAGGAAGAAACTTTACAAGCAAAAACGTGCTTAAACGAATGAGATTCTTTTTGTAGGGCCAAATCACAATCGACGACTGGATTCTTCAACACACGTGTAGATAAATGGAGGCTAGGGGCGAATTTCAGGCCTAAGTTAAACTCGTTCAAAATAGAAACACAATTGGATAAATTGGTGTGTGGAACTTGTGGTCACTGAGTTTAGAAGGACTGGAATCACTACACTGCACTGATTTTGAGGAAACAGCAGCCAGTTTTTTCCTAAGGGTAGAGAGCTTGGCAAAACCAATCTCACTTACACGTTGTCTGACACTGTCAACAAAAGTTGATCATTCCAGCCAATGAAGAGCGTGGCACAATTCAGAATTCCACACGGTAGAGCCTGACCTCATTCTTGATACTGATAATGCTCTATTGATTTGTTTTACAACTTTCATCTATCATAGATAAACTATGAGCGACCAGTCGTATTTATGGTATGAGAATTTATTGGAATGACTAACACATACTGAAACATTTCCTTCTTTGATAAGTTTTGGAATTTTTCTTGCAGGTCCTTAAATATTTATTGTCATTTAACCTATTTGGAAGTTTTAGAAATATTACAAGTATGGAGAAAGACATGTGATGGCCATATAAGAATTTTGTCGTATATAGTACTAAATCGATGAACAGGAAGTTAAACAAAATATATGGATTTCTTGGAAATAAATGAATTACGCTCCTTCTGTTGGTGACACGTTTGTCGTTTGTCATGTTTTGACTCATAATACAAATATAAGCGTTCCAATAACAATCTATCAGTTTTGAATTCTCACTGTGAGATTGAAAACTTATTTGAAGGAAAACTGTGAAATCATAGCTAAATTTAGGTATTATTTTATTTGTATTGCATTGTAATTTCTAATTCCTAATTACACGTGAAAATATTTCTATTGCTTTCCTAAAAACTTTCATCTTTTAGACCATAACATTTGATCTATTTTGTGATTCTGTCAATGAATATTTTCATGATGAGGATTTATGTAAAATTGTCTCAGAATTAGAAGATAACGCGGAATATGAAGGAAATTCGACGGAATATTCTGAAAGTAAGGATGGCCTTATTTTAGACGATTCGTCTCGATGATCTCAAAAGATAAAAAGGATTGCATGGATTTGTAAATCAAGTCGTATCATAACGTAATAGAATTTTCTCTAGGACTAAGAAGATATCCCACAAGTCGCATAACCACCACAAAATCATCTTTTGGCATGATAATTATCACTAAAAAAATTATAACAATGGCCAATATAGAAGATAGGCGTGTCAATGGAAAATCTTGGAAAGATGAGGACTATGCTCACATTGAGCCTTATTTTGGACTTTTGGTATTGGCAGGCGTTTACAGATCTCATAACGAATCACTGAAGAGTTTGCGGGACGAAGTACATGGTAGGCCGATTTTTAGTGCAGTCATGTTTCTTGAAAGATTTTATAAAATTACAGGAGTTTAATTATTTGACAATAGAGATGGCAGAAAAAAGCACCGGAAAGGTGACAGATTGGCACCCATACGCGTTGTTTGGGATTTTTGGGTGGAAAATTTGCAGAAGTAACACACCAAAGATGAAAATGTATCTATAGAGGAACAGTTAGAAGCGTCTAGGAAGAGACCCCTTCAATCAGTATAATTCGGGGATCAAAATTTGGATTTTATGTGATAGTGCATCTGCGTATGCATACAATTCACAAGTACAGTAAAACCTAGATAATTAGAAAATCTTTAGTTCAAAATTTCTGTATAATTCGAAATTTCTTTTAATTTGAAGACCCAATAATCAAATTTCATACCTGGACAATTCAAAAACCTTGATAATTCGTAATTAAAAAAAATCGAGATGATGATATTATTTGGGCAAAATAATTCGAAAAAGTATAAAAAAATTATGTTCGTAAATTTTATGCGTTTGCGAACACACCCATTTCCTCTCATCCCCTCGATCATTCTCTACGATGTTGATACTACCCTCGCCAACTTTCTCTTCTTTTTGGTCTAGGTCAAGAGTTGAATGATTTCACGCTCCAATCTACGCATGCACGCTGGCACGCAAGCTGGCTCGCACGCTGGCACTCACGCTGGCACGCACGCTGGCACGCACGCTGGCACGCACGCTGGCACGCACGCTGGCACGCACGCTGGCACGCACGCTGGCACGCACGCTGGCACGCACGCTGGCACGCACGATGCCACGCACGCTGCCACGCACGCTGCCACGCACGCTGGCACGCACGCTGCCACGCACGCTGGCACGCACGATGCCACGCACGCTGGCATGCACGCTGGCACGCACGCTGGCACGCACGCTGGCACGCACGCTGGCACGCACGCTGGCACGCACGATGCCACGCACGCTGCCACGCACGCTGGCACGCACGCTGCCACGCACGCTGGCACGCACGCTGGCACGCACGATGCCACGCACGCTGGCATGCACGCTGGCACGCACGCTGGCACGCACGCTGGCACGCACGCTGGCACGCACGCTGGCACGCACGCTGGCACGCACGCTGGCACGCACGCTGCCACGCACGCTGCCACGCACGCTTTCACGCACGCTGCCACGCACGCTGCCACGCACGCTGCCACCCACGCTGGCACGCACACTGCCGCGCGCTGCCACGCACCCTGGCACGCGAACTGGTACGCGAGCTGGCACGCGAGCTGGCACGCGATCTGGCACTCGAGCTGGCATGTGAGCTGGCACGCGAGCTGGCATGCCCAACTTGTCGGGGACGTCAAAGCCGAGGATACCATCACGTCGGACCACCTGCCACTCATCTTCCCTATCACCAACGGAGGATACGCCAAAAGACCGAGACGGACGATAAACAATACGGATTGGGCAAAAGCGAAATGGGGAATGTTCGAAGAAATCATCGCTGAAGGATTACTCCCTGCAGAGAGACCTAAGACAACCACTGAGGTATACATTGCAATCGATACAATAAACAATATTATTTAAAAGGCTGCGGACGAATGCACCCCAAGGAAGATAATCGACTTAAAAAACGCTTCTGCTTAAGTACGTCGTCGCCTTTATCAAGGAAAACTGGAGGATTTACCGAAGATTCGAAAAGAGGAAGGACCAGGAATTAAAAACCGTTTGGAACAGGAACCAGGCCATCATCTAAAGAAAGGTACTTGATTATAAAAACGATTTATGGCAGAAAACTTGCGCGTGTCTAGATTTCAGATTCAGCAAAAGGTTCTAGGACCGATTCAAAGGCTTCTCGGGAGCTATACGACAAAAAGAACCCCACCTAGTTTACTACGGGAAAAGCCTCTGCAAGGAGAAAAAAGCAGAGGAATTCTTACGCGTGCAGGAAGAAATACACACGCCGACCGACGATCCAAGGTTCGACGAGAAATTTCACAGAGGATCCATAGAGGTAATGCAGAACATTATACCTAACTTAATCCCCACAGATATCAGCGAGGAAACCGAGGAAGGAATCCTCGACAACGACCTGACGACGATGACGTGCAACAAACGCATGTCAGATATTTCCCCACGCTTAAAAAATTCCTCATAAAGATTTATAATTCCTGATTTTCCATGGGTTGCTACCCAAAACAATGGAGAAACGCGCACACCATCATGCTCCTGAAACGGGGGAAAGACGCGAAAAATTATCGCCCCATCAGCATTACGAGCGTTCTGGGAAAGATGCTGGAAAAAGTGGTCGTGAAAAAACTCACGGCAATCCTAGACGCAGGCGGCATCCTCCCAGACCATCAATACGGATTCCGAGCGCACAGGACAACCACGGACCCACTGACGCTGCTCACCAACACGGCGGCAGAAGAAATCAACAAAAGAGGGTGCACGGCCGCGATCTTCATGGAGATCGAAAGGGCATTCGACAAACTCTGGTATGACGGGCTATCCCTAAAAATCTCCCTAATTCCCGACATCCCACCAAACTTATTCCGCTTCCAATACTCCTTTATCTCCGACCGACCTGCAAGAGTCAAAGTAGGTGGCACCCTGTCCAATCCCTTCCGCATTCAATACGGAGTGCCCCAAGGAACGGTATTATCGACGCTCCTTTTTATTCTGTATATCTCTGACATGCCTTCTCCCGCTCTTCCACAGGTGACCCTCGCGCAGTACGCAGACGACACGGCGCTGTGTGCTAGGGCACGCAAATCTGACACCGCAGCACGTTATCTACGATAGGACTTCCGGCGGCTCGAGGAGTGAATGAGAAAGTGGCGCCTTCGGCCAAACCGAGAAAAATCGATCCTAATGACCTTCACTCACGAAGGGGGGGGGGGACAAGGAGGTCCTCAGCAACCGATTTCCGTCACCCTTTGAGGGGAAAGTGTCGGCCTGCAGAAAGAGGGGAAATGCCTCGGTGTTACCCTCGATCTCCACCTGACGTTCGCCACCCATCTGAGAAACTTGATATCCACCATAACCAGGCGCAGCAACCTTATCCGAGCCGTACGAGCGGGAGGAAAAGGCGTCTCCGAGGAGACGGCCATACACTTGTACAAATCATTCATCAGACACGTCATCGAGTATGGCACCACTGCCTTCACGCCACTCGCAAAAGGAAAAATTTCGAGGCTGGCAGCCATCGAGAGAGCCATCCTCCGCAACATCATGAGGGCTCCGATCCGCACACCCAGAGCCGAGGTACACGCGCGGGCCGAAATAGAACCGGTCCTACACCGAATGGCGAGACTCCGCTGCAGAGCGGCCGAAAGAATGAGGGCACACATCCCCCACCTCTTCCAACAAATCCTCGCTCCCCTACCCATTATCCTCCCAACCCACCCCAAACACAAGCGCCCCACCCCGGAAGTATAATAGAGGCGACGCTATCGCTCTATTGCACAGACGCCCCTCACCTCTACGCCCGCACCTAAGTCCCTATCTCCCCCCACCTGTGCCCTCAGGACGGATTGCCCCTGCTGCCGCCAAAGAAATAAAAGACATGGACGGCGCTAGTCCAACAATAGCATATTTATTTATCACTATTATTTATATAAATTCAAACCTATTTGAACCTTGTTATATTTTGCTATATTCAATTTAACTGTTACGCATTACAAAATGTTATTTGTTATATATTTATTTGTATTTGTTATATTTACTAAGAACTTTGTGAAAAACTGGTGCTGTGAGCAAGTGGAAATGTGATAGTCATTCCGTCTGTCTACGGATGGTTTTGCCGAGTTTCCCTTCCGTCTCGGGCGAATGCCAGGCAAAAGCCACCCCCAGAGAAAGCAATAAGATCGAAATACTACTGGTTAAACGAATACAATAGAACTATCTTCACCTGAATTTTCCCTGAAGAGGCCTTTTTCCGATCTGGCCATGTGTAAAACAATTGAAATGTAAAGGGTATGTAAATGAAATATGTATGGCTTATCAGAAAATAAAAACAAATTGAATTTGACACGAGTATGTGACAGTTATTTTGTGGGTGCTCTAACTCAAAAACCAATAATCAGGTTAACGCGAAATTTTATATTTAACATGTTTTTGAAAGTCGCAAGATCTGATTAGTTCTTAGTAAAAATCGGTCACTCGAAAGAGGGTGTTTACTCTAGTCACTTATCCGTTATTTTGAAATATTTGCTTTAATATTTAATAAATGGAAAAATATACTTGAATAAAAGCTGTAGGAAATATAATTTACTACAACTTTGTTTGAATAATTTTTCCATCATTATATTTCGACGTTTCCTACAGAGGAGGATGTAACATGCATATCACATATATATATATAACATATTGGAGGCAAATATTTAAACAAATTTTCAAGGTTTATGTACTTCCGAATGTGCTACGGAGCTGAAATTTTTTTAGAGGTAGGACTTTTAATAAAACGAAATAGCAATTATAAAAATTTTGATATTTTAGTATTTTTGGCAGTTAAAAATTCTTAAAATTTAAAAAAATAGGTAAATGCTTAGACACTACGGGGCAAGTTAGAGGGCTGAAATTTTAAAACTACTTATATTTTAGTCTATGTAACCGATTTAATATTTTAGTGTATTCATGAAGTTCTTTCTGCGGCCGTTAAAAATTATTTAAATTTAAAGAATTAGAAAAATATTATTTCACTTCTAAAAGTGATCAAACTTCAAAAATTGGCAGAAATGTAAGCCATTAGTGAAATATCTGTCTGAAAAATGAATGTTTTTTCAAGGCGCGAAGATATGCTTCTACTAGTATACTTGTACTAGTTTCCGCAAACTTGACGTCCGATAGAATCAGATGTAATGCTCATTAGTAGAGCATTCTTCCGCTAGTTGGCTCTGATTATGTTCAAGAATTTTCGACGCTGTTTGAACGACGGTAACAAAACTAAACAAATATTCAATTACTGTTGATATTCATTTCATGATGTCATACGTGGAAATTAAAATTGCTGAATTTTTTAAGGTCTTTGAGGACATTTCCTGCGAAAGATAAATTTTTCCCCGTCATATTGACGGGCTTTTATAGTTTTTATATTAGGGATAGTAGTGTTTGCTAGTAATATAATAGTTTTGGTCACGAAATTCGAAGTGAAAGGTGCGTGAGTTATGCGAGTATGTACAGTAATACTGTCACTGGCATTAAAGAAATTTCGAGTGCCATGGGATAGATCGAGATAGTCACATGACATGAGTAGACAAAAGATTGGAGCACAAATTCGGCCGTAAAGTATCTCTGTTTATTAAAAAAGGAAATTTCCGCGGTCGTAGCTGTAGGATAATAAATCGCAGTAATATTCATCCCTTGCTCATAACGTAAAATATATCGTGGCACATCATGGACTTTATCGCGGCACACCGGTTGCGTAGTATTGCCGTTTCAGCACAATATTAGAAGCGCACAAACGAATCTCATGACTCAACAGTTTTATAAGGTAAAATAATTACATGAATCAATTTGTGGGTATTTTTTATTTAAAATATTTTAATTTGAAGTTCTTATCATTTATATTTTACGAGAAATTTGACTTGACAAACCGCGTCTTAGTGAGGCGAGCCGCCGCGTCTTCTGAGGTCTTAATTAAAATATTTCAGCTCCCTAGCTTGCACCCTAGTACTGAAACATTTATCTATTTGTTAACAATTTAGGAATTTTTTTACATCCACATTAATTAATATATCAGAATTTCATGACCCCTATTCGGTTATTTTTAGATTTCTAATATTACCAACGTCAGATTTGTGGCACATTCAGAAGTACATAAACATTAAATGTTTGTTTAAACATTTGCGAGTTTTCTAAGCCGAGAGATTTAGTCACCTCGGCCATCAGATCCTTGCGTTGGCGCTGCGATAAATGTTTATTTGAATTCTCGTTATAAGATAAACGCGTCCATCTTAGCAACGAGATTAAACAAACTATTGTAATTGTTGATGGTGTAAGAGAAGTTTATTTTAATGTGGATTGTATTTATACTAGCATTCCTGCGTTTTTTGAAGGGATATTTCTGTTAATTATTATAAGTTTTTATTTATCGTTATTATTATTGTTGGTATGTTTTTATTTATCTTAAAAACTTTTTATTTTTATTTTTTTAAGGTTATTGTAAAAACCATTTCCATATGAGTTTCATTAAGAATTACATCCGGAAAATCGAGGTACATGTAAACTTTTGATTAATTTTATTATTATTATTAAATTCTTATTGTTCCTCTTATAATACTGCCTTATACGATACATGTACGTTATTATTGTTAAATTATAATCACATTCGTATTGCTTTACTATTAATAATCATTAAAGCGATCTTCTCGGAATAGTTTCCAATGAAAATTCATTTGAATACTACTTTAGATAATTATATTCTTTGGAACTGTTGACTTGCCTATTTTTTTACTTTTCAATGAAATCTTTTATAATTATAGACCTTTAAGATCAGTTGTTCCTACATTATTCTAAAAGCCCTCACATTAAATATCATATTCCTTTTTTTCACTATTTAAGATAGGTAATACTGTTTTAAAGGATTTTATTTTGATCATATTTAAATAAAAAATTTTAAAGTGTCGCGTTGTAGTTTAGCAATTCTTCAGCTAACTATGCTTATACAGCGGTTTTATATGGACAGTAGATTTGATGTTAGGAAAAGAACAATTTTTTATTTTTGTCATTTCAGTTAGGTAACTAAAATATGAAATATTCAACAATTTCACTGCTACTAGTATTTAAAAATAAATTACTCTGCATTAGCAGTCTATATTCGTTGATTTTACGTAATAGGAGTTTATAAGTCAGTATTGATATTTATGAAACCAAAGATACTATCGAACCTCTTACTACTTATTTACAAAACATTCTTACAGTTCTCTACTTCTGTCTGCTATTCTCACAACTGTAAAAAGATTAACGGTTAAATAGGGATACCCCCACGTCTCTCAAGAGCTGGTATACACTTTTGCAACTCATTAAAGCAGAAAGGTTATCATAATTATATTATAGGGTTTATTGATATTAAGGTATAAAATATATAAAAACTGGTTATTATAATTCAATTTTATATCTTGACTTGTTATTTTTACGTTTGACTACCCATCAGCAATGGACAGTTGGTCCAGACATATTAGCGTGTGAACAGTAACATTTAACTAATATTAGCTTATTTAAAAAATACATGCAAAAGGTAATGCTAGAAAGTGACATTCTTTTTTAGAAATTTAACCTGATAATGCTCTTCGAGAAAAAGGAACAACATTGTCACTTCCACAAATTTATTTGGCACGAAAGGTTTCACTACGATCATAGCATCATTAGGTGATAAAATATAAATACAGTTCCATGTATATAGGGAAAAAAGGGTGAGAGGGGCAGAGTAAGGGTTACATAGAAAACGAATGGAAGGTAAATAAATAAACGGTTAGGAAAAGGAAGGGGTTGGAAAGGAAGATGAAAGGAAAATAAAGTTATAAAATGTTACTAAAACTTGGTAAAAGGGGCCAAAGACAACAATGTTTATATAAAGTATTTAAAAATATTTGGTAAGCAAAATTGAGAAGAATGATTGCGGAAAAGATATACATTTAAGAGAAACAGGTCTTCACAAATAATTATCTCTAGCTGTTCAAGAGCATCCAATTTGCGACCTTAATTTTCAAAGCGGAGGAATTTAGGGTTGAAGGAACTATGATGATTGAGGTTTAAAAGATGTTTCGCAAATTGAGAATTCAAATTATTTAAACGGAAGCATTGCTTATGCTCCTTAATCCTCTTGTCAAAACTCCTCCGCCAGAATTAAGAAGGTTAACATATAAATTGTTGATATAAATGTTGGCAAGGAGAGGGGAAAGTGGGGACCTCATCGCGAGATTATGCGTTTGTTTAAAAAAATTACACTAAAAAAGAAATAGGTTTTGTTCAGAATATGCTACATGTAAGTTAGGAAACGCAGTTATCAAAAATTGATTGACATCTGCTTTTGAATACATATCTACAACCAAATCTACGAGTTCTTTAACGGGAACAGAAGTAAAAAGGTAAAAAATATCAAAAGATACAAATTTTGAATTCTTGTGGAAAATCTTTACTTTGAAGGTGGGCGTCAACTATATGGAAATTTTAATACCAAATTTTGGACTAAAATGAGAATAATGACGAAGAAGTGTATTGAGTTTGAAGGCGAGCTTATGGGCAAAGGGCAGAGGTACTGGAGACAACAGGCCTAATAGGGCAATCCTTTTTGTGATGTTTTGTTAAACCATGAAGTCTAAGGGGAAAGGGGTTCACCACTTATAAGTTGTGTTTGTTTTTAGGAGTGAAAAAGAAAAGAAGTCGAAGAAATAGTTTTTTGGATCGAAGATTGATAATTCGAGAGAGGGTTTTTTTTTTCAAAACCGAAATATATTTGTTTCGAATGAAATCATAACATTTCTCTAAATAAACGTCTCTGTCCATCACCACCATGCCATTAACTTTATCAGCCTTTTGGACAATCAAATTGTTTTAACACTTGAAAGTAAGGCGGGAGAGTGTGAGCGGGATAGTGGTCTGGGTCGAGGAACTTTGAGGAAGGAAGAAACTTTACAAGCAAAAACGTGCTTAAACGAATGAGATTCTTTTTGTAGGGCCAAATCACAATCGACGACTGGATTCTTCAACACACGTGTAGATAAATGGAGGCTAGGGGCGAATTTCAGGCCTAAGTTAAACTCGTTCAAAATAGAAACACAATTGGATAAATTGGTGTGTGGAACTTGTGGTCACTGAGTTTAGAAGGACTGGAATCACTACACTGCACTGATTTTGAGGAAACAGCAGCCAGTTTTTTCCTAAGGGTAGAGAGCTTGGCAAAACCAATCTCACTTACACGTTGTCTGACACTGTCAACAAAAGTTGATCATTCCAGCCAATGAAGAGCGTGGCACAATTCAGAATTCCACACGGTAGAGCCTGACCTCATTCTTGATACTGATAATGCTCTATTGATTTGTTTTACAACTTTCATCTATCATAGATAAACTATGAGCGACCAGTCGTATTTATGGTATGAGAATTTATTGGAATGACTAACACATACTGAAACATTTCCTTCTTTGATAAGTTTTGGAATTTTTCTTGCAGGTCCTTAAATATTTATTGTCATTTAACCTATTTGGAAGTTTTAGAAATATTACAAGTATGGAGAAAGACATGTGATGGCCATATAAGAATTTTGTCGTATATAGTACTAAATCGATGAACAGGAAGTTAAACAAAATATATGGATTTCTTGGAAATAAATGAATTACGCTCCTTCTGTTGGTGACACGTTTGTCGTTTGTCATGTTTTGACTCATAATACAAATATAAGCGTTCCAATAACAATCTATCAGTTTTGAATTCTCACTGTGAGATTGAAAACTTATTTGAAGGAAAACTGTGAAATCATAGCTAAATTTAGGTATTATTTTATTTGTATTGCATTGTAATTTCTAATTCCTAATTACACGTGAAAATATTTCTATTGCTTTCCTAAAAACTTTCATCTTTTAGACCATAACATTTGATCTATTTTGTGATTCTGTCAATGAATATTTTCATGATGAGGATTTATGTAAAATTGTCTCAGAATTAGAAGATAACGCGGAATATGAAGGAAATTCGACGGAATATTCTGAAAGTAAGGATGGCCTTATTTTAGACGATTCGTCTCGATGATCTCAAAAGATAAAAAGGATTGCATGGATTTGTAAATCAAGTCGTATCATAACGTAATAGAATTTTCTCTAGGACTAAGAAGATATCCCACAAGTCGCATAACCACCACAAAATCATCTTTTGGCATGATAATTATCACTAAAAAAATTATAACAATGGCCAATATAGAAGATAGGCGTGTCAATGGAAAATCTTGGAAAGATGAGGACTATGCTCACATTGAGCCTTATTTTGGACTTTTGGTATTGGCAGGCGTTTACAGATCTCATAACGAATCACTGAAGAGTTTGCGGGACGAAGTACATGGTAGGCCGATTTTTAGTGCAGTCATGTTTCTTGAAAGATTTTATAAAATTACAGGAGTTTAATTATTTGACAATAGAGATGGCAGAAAAAAGCACCGGAAAGGTGACAGATTGGCAACCCATACGCGTTGTTTGGGATTTTTGGGTGGAAAATTTGCAGAAGTAACACACCAAAGATGAAAATGTATCTATAGAGGAACAGTTAGAAGCGTCTAGGAAGAGACCCCTTCAATCAGTATAATTCGGGGATCAAAATTTGGATTTTATGTGATAGTGCATCTGCGTATGCATACAATTCACAAGTACAGTAAAACCTAGATAATTAGAAAATCTTTAGTTCAAAATTTCTGTATAATTCGAAATTTCTTTTAATTTGAAGACCCAATAATCAAATTTCATACCTGGACAATTCAAAAACCTTGATAATTCGTAATTAAAAAAAATCGAGATGATGATATTATTTAGGCAAAATAATTCGAAAAAGTATAAAAAAATTATGTTCGTAAATTTTATGCGTTTGCGAACACACCCATTTCCTCTCATCCCCTCGATCATTCTCTACGATGTTGAAACTACCCTCGCCAACTTTCTCTTCTTTTTGGTCTAGGTCAAGAGTTGAATGATTTCACGCTCCAATCTACGCATGCACGCTGGCACGCAAGCTGGCTCGCACGCTGGCACTCACGCTGGCACGCACGCTGGCACGCACGCTGGCACGCACGCTGGCACGCACGCTGGCACGCACGCTGGCACGCACGCTGGCACGCACGCTGCCACGCACGCTGCCACGCACGCTGGCACGCACGATGCCACGCACGCTGCCACGCACGCTGCCACGCACGCTGGCACGCACGCTGCCACGCACGCTGGCACGCACGATGCCACGCACGCTGGCACGCACGCTGGCACGCACGCTGGCACGCACGCTGGCACGCACGCTGGCACGCACGCTGGCACGCACGCTGCCACGCACGCTGGCACGCACGCTGGCACGCACGCTGCCACGCACGCTGCCACGCACGCTTTCACACACGCTGCCACGCACGCTGCCACGCACGCTGCCACGCACGCTGCCACCCACGCTGGCACGCACACTGCCGCGCGCTGCCACGCACCCTGGCAGGCGAACTGGTACGCGAGCTGGCACGCGAGCTGGCACGCGAGCTGGCACGCGATCTGGCACTCGAGCTGGCATGTGAGCTGGCACGCGAGCTGGCATGCCCAACTTGTCGGGGACGTCAAAGCCGAGGATACCATCACGTCGGACCACCTGCCACTCATCTTCCCTATCACCAACGGAGGATACGCCAAAAGACCGAGACGGACGATTAACAATACGGATTGGGCAAAAGCGAAATGGGGAATGTTCGAAGAAATCATCGCCGAAGGATTACTCCCTGCAGGGAGACCTAAGACAACCACTGAGGTATACATTGCAATCGATTCAATAAACAATATTATTTAAAAGGCTGTGGACGAATGCACCCCAAGGAAGATAATCGACTTAAAAAACGCTTCTGCTTAAGTACCTCGTCGCCTTTATCAAGGAAAACTGGAGGATTTACCGAAAATTCGAAAAGAGGAAGGACCAGGAATTAAAAACCGTTTGGAACAGGAACCAGGCCATCATCTAAAGTAAGGTACTTGATTATAAAAACGATTTATGGCAGAAAACTTGCGCGTGTCTAGATTTCAGGTTCAGCAAAAGGTTCTAGGACCGATTCAAAGGCTTCTCGGGAGCTATACGACAAAATGAACCCCACCTAGTTTACGACGGGAAAAGCCTCTGCAAGGAGAAAAAAGCAGAGGAATTCTTACGCGTGCAGGAAGAAATACACACGCCGACCGACGATCCAAGGTTCGACGAGAAATTTCACAGAGGATCCATAGAGGTAATGCAGAACATTATACCTAACTTAATCCCCACAGATATCAGCGAGGAAACCGAGGAAGGAATCCTCGACAACGACCTGACGACGATGACGTGCAACAAACGCATGTCAGATATTTCCCCACGCTTAAAAAATTCCTCATAAAGATTTATAATTCCTGATTTTCCATGGGTTGCTACCCAAAACAATGGAGAAACGCGCACACCATCATGCTCCTGAAACGGGGGAAAGACGCGAAAAATTATCGCCCCATCAGCATTACGAGCGTTCTGGGAAAGATGCTGGAAAAAGTGGTCGTGAAAAAACTCACGGCAATCCTAGACGCAGGCGGCATCCTCCCAGACCATCAATACGGATTCCGAGCGCACAGGACAACCACGGACCCACTGACGCTGCTCACCAACACGGCGGCAGAAGAAATCAACAAAAGAGGGTGCACGGCCGCGATCTTCATGGAGATCGAAAGGGCATTCGACAAACTCTGGAATGACGGGCTATCCCTAAAAATCTCCCAAATTCCCGACATCCCACCAAACTTATTCCGCTTCCAATACTCCTTTATATCCGACCGACCTGCAAGAGTCAAAGTAGGTGGCACCCTGTCCAATCCCTTCCGCATTCAATACGGAGTGCCCCAAGGAACGGTATTATCGACGCTCCTTTTTATTCTGTATATCTCTGACATGCCTTCTCCCTCTCTTCCACAGGTGACCCTCGCGCAGTACGCAGACGACACGGCGCTGTGGGCTAGGGCACGCAAATCTGACACCGCATCACGTTATCTACGATAGGACTTCCGGCGGCTCGAGGAGTGAATGAGAAAGTGGCGCCTTCGGCCAAACCGAGAAAAATCGATCCTAATGACCTTCACTCACGGTGGGGGGGGGGGGGGGGACAAGGAGGTCCTCAGCAACCGATTTCCGTCACCCTTTGAGGGGAAAGTGTCGGCCTGCAGAAAGGGGGGAAATGCCTCGGTGTTACCCTCGATCTCCACCTGACGTTCGCCACCCATCTGAGAAACTTGATATCCACCATAACCAGGCGCAGCAAACTTATCCGAGCCGTACGAGCGGGAGGAAAAGGCGTCTCCGAGGAGACGGCCATTCACTTGTACAAATCATTCATCAGACACGTCATCGAGTGTGGCACCACTGCCTTCACGCCACTCGCAAAAGGAAAAATTTCGAGGCTGGCAGCCATCGAGAGAGCCATCCTCCGCAACATCATGAGGGCTCCGATCCGCACACCCAGAGCCGAGGTACACGCGCGGGCCGAAATAGAACCGGTCCTACACCGAATGGCGAGACTCCGCTGCAGAGCGGCCGAAAGAATGAGGGCACACATCCCCCACCTCTCCCAACAAATCCTCGCTCCCCTACCCATTATCCTCCCAACCCACCCCAAACACAAGCGCCCCACCCCGGAAGTATAATAGAGGCGACGCTATCGCTCTATTGCACAGACGCCCCTCACCTCTACGCCCGCACCTAAGTCCCTATCTCCCCCCACCTGTGCCCTCAGGACGGATTGCCCCTGCTGCCGCCAAAGAAATAAAAGACATGGACGGCGCTAGTCCAACAATAGCATATTTATTTATCACTATTATTTATATAAATTCAAACCTATTTGAACCTTGTTATATTTTGCTATATTCAATTTAACTGTTACGCATTACAAAATGTTATTTGTTATATATTTATTTGTATTTGTTATATTTACTAAGAACTTTGTGAAAAACTGGTGCTGTGAGCAAGTGGAAATGTGATAGTCATTCCGTCTGTCTACGGATGGTTTTGCCGAGTTTCCCTTCCGTCTCGGGCGAATGCCAGGCAAAAGCCACCCCCAGAGAAAGCAATAAGATCGAAATACTACTGGTTAAACGAATACAATAGAACTATCTTCACCTGAATTTTCCCTGAAGAGGCCTTTTTCCGATCTGGCCATGTGTAAAACAATTGAAATGTAAAGGGTATGTAAATGAAATATGTATGGCTTATCAGAAAATAAAAACAAATTGAATTTGACACGAGTATGTGACAGTTATTTTGTGGGTGCTCTAACTCAAAAACCAATAATCAGGTTAACGCGAAATTTTATATTTAACATGTTTTTGAAAGTCGCAAGATCTGATTAGTTCTTAGTAAAAATCGGTCACTCGAAAGAGGGTGTTTACTCTAGTCACTTATCCGTTATTTTGAAATATTTGCTTTAATATTTAATAAATGGAAAAATATACTTGCATAAAAGCTGTAGGAAATATAATTTACTACAACTTTGTTTGAATAATTTTTCCATCATTATATTTCGACGTTTCCTACAGAGGAGGATGTAACATGCATATCACATATATATATATAACATATTGGAGGCAAATATTTAAACAAATTTTCAAGGTTTATGTACTTCCGAATGTGTTACGGAGCTGGAATTTTTTTAGAGGTAGGACTTTTAATAAAACGAAATAGCAATTATAAAAATTTTTATATTTTAGTATTTTTGGCAGTTAAAAATTCTTAAAATTTAAAAAAATAGGTAAATGCTTAGACACTACGGGGCAAGTTTGAGGGCTGAAATTTTAACCGATTAAATATTTCAGTGTATTCATGAAGTTCTTTCTGTGGCCATTAAAAATTATTAAAATTTAAACAATTTGAAAAATATTATTTCACTTATGAAAGTGATCAAACTTCAAAAATTGGCAGAAATGTGAACCATTAGTGAAATATCTGTCTGAAAAATGAATGTTTTTTCAAGGCGCGAAGATATGCTTCTACTAGTATACTTGTACTAGTTTCCGCGAATTTGACGTCCAATAGAATCAGATGTAATGCTCATTAGTAGAGCATTCTTCCGCTAGTTGGTTCTGATTATGTTCAAGAATTTTCGACGCTGTTTGAACGACGGTAACAAAACTAAACAAATATTCAATTACTGTTGATATTCATTTCATGATGTCATACGTGGAAATTAAAATTGCTGAATTTTTTAAGGTCTTTGAGGACATTTCCTGCGAAAGATAAATTTTTCCCCGTCATATTGACGGGCTTTTATAGTTTTTATATTAGGGATAGTAGTGTTTGCTAGAAATATAATAGTTTTGGTCACGAAATTCGAAGTGAAAGGTGCGTGAATTATGCGAGTAAGTACAGTAATACTGTCACTGGCATTAAAGAAATTTCGAGTGCCATGGGATAGATCGAGATAGTCACATGACATGAGTAGACAAAAGATTGGAGCACAAATTCGGCCGTAAAGTATCTCTGTTTATTAAAAAAGGAAATTTCCGCGGTCGTAGCTGTAGGATAATAAATCGCAGTAATATTCATCCCTTGCTCATAACGTAAAATATATCGTGGCACATCATGGAATTTATCGCGGCACACCGGTTGCGTAGTATTGCCGTTTCAGCACAATATGAGAAGCGCACAAACGAATCTCATGACTCAACAGTTTTATAAGGTAAAATAATTACATGAATCAATTTGTGGGTATTTTTTATTTAAAATATTTTAATTTGAAGTTCTTATCATTTATATTTTACGAGAAATTTGACTTGACAAACCGCGTCTTAGTGAGGCGAGCCGCCGCGTCTTCTGAGGTCTTAATTAAAATATTTCAGCTCCCTAGCTTGCACCCTAGTACTGAAACATTTATCTATTTGTTAACAATTTAGGAATTTTTTTACATCCACATTAATTAATATATCAGAATTTCATAACCCCTATTCGGTTATTTTTAGATTTCTAATATTACCAACGTCAGATTTGTGGCACATTCAGAAGTACATAAACATTAAATGTTTGTTTAAACATTTGCGAGTTTTCTAAGCCGAGAGATTTAGTCACCTCGGCCATCAGATCCTTGCGTTGGCGCTGCGATAAATGTTTATTTGAATTCTCGTTATAAGATAAACGCGTCCATCTTAGCAACGAGATTAAACAAACTATTGTAATTGTTGATGGTGTAAGAGAAGTTTATTTTAATGTGGATTGTATTTGTACTAGCATTCCTGCGTTTTTTGAAGGGATATTTCTGTTAATTATTATAAGTTTTTATTTATCGTTATTATTATTGTTGGTATGTTTTTATTTATCTTAAAAACTTTTTATTTTTATTTTTTTAAGGTTATTGTAAAAACCATTTCCATATGAGTTTCATTAAGAATTACATCCGGAAAATCGAGGTACATGTAAACTTTTGATTAATTTTATTATTATTATTAAATTCTTATTGTTCCTCTTATAATACTGCCTTATACGATACATGTATGTTATTATTGTTAAATTATAATCACATTCGTATTGCTTTACTATTAATAATCATTAAAGCGATCTTCTCGGAATAGTTTCCAATGAAAATTCATTTGAATACTACTTTAGATAATTATATTCTTTGGAACTGTTGACTTGCCTATTTTTTTACTTTTCAATGAAATCTTTTATAATTATAGACCTTTAAGATCAGTTGTTCCTACATTATTCTAAAAGCCCTCACATTAAATATCATATTCCTTTTTTTCACTATTTAAGATAGGTAATACTGTTTTAAAGGATTTTATTTTGATCATATTTAAATAAAAAATTTTAAAGTGTCGCGTTGTAGTTTAGCAATTCTTCAGCTAACTATGCTTATACAGCGGTTTTATATGGACAGTAGATTTGATGTTAGGAAAAGAACAATTTTTTATTTTTGTCATTTCAGTTAGGTAACTAAAATATGAAATATTCAACAATTTCACTGCTACTAGTATTTAAAAATAAATTACTCTGCATTAGCAGTCTATATTCGTTGATTTTACGTAATAGGAGTTTATAAGTCAGTATTGATATTTATGAAACAAAAGATACTATCGAACCTCTTACTACTTATTTACAAAACATTCTTACAGTTCTCTACTTCTGTCTGCTATTCTCACAACTGTAAAAAGATTAACGGTTAAATAGGGATACCCCCACGTCTCTCAAGAGCTGGTATACACTTTTGCAACTCATTAAAGCAGAAAGGTTATCATAATTATATTATAAAGTTTATTGATATTAAGGTATAAAATATATAAAAACTGGTTATTATAATTCAATTTTATATCTTGACTTGTTATTTTTACGTTTGACTACCCATCAGCAATGGACAGTTGGTCCAGACATATTAGCGTGTGAACAGTAACATTTAACTAATATTAGCTTATTTAAAAAAATACATGCAAAAGGTAATGCTAGAAAGTGACATTCTTTTTTAGAAATTTAACCTGATAATGCTCTTCGAGAAAAAGGAACAACATTGTCACTTCCACAAATTTATTTGGCACGAAAGGTTTCACTACGATCATAGCATCATTAGGTGATAAAATATAAATACAGTTCCATGTATATAGGGAAAAAAGGGTGAAAGGGGCAGAGTAAGGGTTACATAGAAAACGAATGGAAGGTAAATAAATAAACGGTTAGGAAAAGGAAGGGGTTGGAAAGGAAGATGAAAGGAAAATAAAGTTATAAAATGTTACTAAAACTTGGTAAAAGGGGCCAAAGACAACAATGTTTATATAAAGTATTTAAAAATATTTGGTAAGCAAAATTGAGAAGAATGATTGCGGAAAAGATATACATTTAAGAGAAACAGGTCTTCACAAATAATTATCTCTAGCTGTTCAAGAGCATCCAATTTGCGACCTTAATTTTCAAAGCGGAGGAATTTAGGGTTGAAGGAACTATGATGATTGAGGTTTAAAAGATGTTTCGCAAATTGAGAATTCAAATTATTTAAACGGAAGCATTGCTTATGCTCCTTAATCCTCTTGTCAAAACTCCTCCGCCAGAATTAAGAAGGTTAACATATAAATTGTTGATATAAATGTTGGCAAGGAGAGGGGAAAGTGGGGACCTCATCGCGAGATTATGCGTTTGTTTAAAAAAATTACACTAAAAAAGAAATAGGTTTTGTTCAGAATATGCTACATGTAAGTTAGGAAACGCAGTTATCAAAAATTGATTGACATCTGCTTTTGAATACATATCTACAACCAAATCTACGAGTTCTTTAACGGGAACAGAAGTAAAAAGGTAAAAAATATCAAAAGATACAAATTTTGAATTCTTGTGGAAAATCTTTACTTTGAAGGTGGGCGTCAACTATATGGAAATTTTAATACCAAATTTTGGACTAAAATGAGAATAATGACGAAGAAGTGTATTGAGTTTGAAGGCGAGCTTATGGGCAAAGGGCAGAGGTACTGGAGACAACAGGCCTAATAGGGCAATCCTTTTTGTGATGTTTTGTTAAACCATGAAGTCTAAGGGGAAAGGGGTTCACCACTTATAAGTTGTGTTTGTTTTTAGGAGTGAAAAAGAAAAGAAGTCGAAGAAATAGTTTTTTGGATCGAAGATTGATAATTCGAAAGAGGGTTTTTTTTTCAAAACCGAAATATATTTGTTTCGAATGAAATCATAACATTTCTCTAAATAAACGTCTCTGTCCATCACCACCATGCCATTAACTTTATCAGCCTTTTGGACAATCAAATTGTTTTAACACTTGAAAGTAAGGCGGGAGAGTGTGAGCGGGATAGTGGTCTGGGTCGAGGAACTTTGAGGAAGGAAGAAACTTTACAAGCAAAAACGTGCTTAAACGAATGAGATTCTTTTTGTAGGGCCAAATCACAATCGACGACTAGATTCTTCAACACACGTGTAGATAAATGGAGGCTAGGGGCGAATTTCAGGCCTAAGTTAAACTCGTTCAAAATAGAAACACAATTGGATAAATTGGTGTGTGGAACTTGTGGTCACTGAGTTTAGAAGGACTGGAATCACTACACTGCACTGATTTTGAGGAAACAGCAGCCAGTTTTTTCCTAAGGGTAGAGAGCTTGGCAAAACCAATCTCACTTACACGTTGTCTGACACTGTCAACAAAAGTTGATCATTCCAGCCAATGAAGAGCGTGGCACAATTCAGAATTCCACCGGTAGAGCCTGACCTCATTCTTGATACTGATAATGCTCTATTGATTTGTTTTACAACTTTCATCTATCATAGATAAACTATGAGCGACCAGTCGTATTTATGGTATGAGAATTTATTGGAATGACTAACACATACTGAAACATTTCCTTCTTTGATAAGTTTTGGAATTTTTCTTGCAGGTCCTTAAATATTTATTGTCATTTAACCTATTTGGAAGTTTTAGAAATATTACAAGTATGGAGAAAGACATGTGATGGCCATATAAGAATTTTGTCGTATATAGTACTAAATCGATGAACAGGAAGTTAAACAAAATATATGGATTTCTTGGAAATAAATGAATTACGCTCCTTCTGTTGGTGACACGTTTGTCGTTTGTCATGTTTTGACTCATAATACAAATATAAGCGTTCCAATAACAATCTATCAGTTTTGAATTCTCACTGTGAGATTGAAAACTTATTTGAAGGAAAACTGTGAAATCATAGCTAAATTTAGGTATTATTTTATTTGTATTGCATTGTAATTTCTAATTCCTAATTACACGTGAAAATATTTCTATTGCTTTCCTAAAAACTTTCATCTTTTAGACCATAACATTTGATCTATTTTGTGATTCTGTCAATGAATATTTTCATGATGAGGATTTATGTAAAATTGTCTCAGAATTAGAAGATAACGCGGAATATGAAGGAAATTCGACGGAATATTCTGAAAGTAAGGATGGCCTTATTTTAGACGATTCGTCTCGATGATCTCAAAAGATAAAAAGGATTGCATGGATTTGTAAATCAAGTCGTATCATAACGTAATAGAATTTTCTCTAGGACTAAGAAGATATCCCACAAGTCGCATAACCACCACAAAATCATCTTTTGGCATGATAATTATCACTAAAAAAATTATAACAATGGCCAATATAGAAGATAGGCGTGTCAATGGAAAATCTTGGAAAGATGAGGACTATGCTCACATTGAGCCTTATTTTGGACTTTTGGTATTGGCAGGCGTTTACAGATCTCATAACGAATCACTGAAGAGTTTGCGGGACGAAGTACATGGTAGGCCGATTTTTAGTGCAGTCATGTTTCTTGAAAGATTTTATAAAATTACAGGAGTTTAATTATTTGACAATAGAGATGGCAGAAAAAAGCACCGGAAAGGTGACAGATTGGCACCCATACGCGTTGTTTGGGATTTTTGGGTGGAAAATTTGCAGAAGTAACACACCAAAGATGAAAATGTATCTATAGAGGAACAGTTAGAAGCGTCTAGGAAGAGACCCCTTCAATCAGTATAATTCGGGGATCAAAATTTGGATTTTATGTGATAGTGCATCTGCGTATGCATACAATTCACAAGTACAGTAAAACCTAGATAATTAGAAAATCTTTAGTTCAAAATTTCTGTATAATTCGAAATTTCTTTTAATTTGAAGACCCAATAATCAAATTTCATACCTGGACAATTCAAAAACCTTGATAATTCGTAATTAAAAAAAATCGAGATGATGATATTATTTGGGCAAAATAATTCGAAAAAGTATAAAAAAATTATGTTCGTAAATTTTATGCGTTTGCAAACACACCCATTTCCTCTCATCCCCTCGATCATTCTCTACGATGTTGATACTACCCTCGCCAACTTTCTCTTCTTTTTGGTCTAGGTCAAGAGTTGAATGATTTCACGCTCCAATCTACGCATGCACGCTGGCACGCAAGCTGGCTCGCACGCTGGCACTCACGCTGGCACGCACGCTGGCACGCACGCTGGCACGCACGCTGCCACGCACGCTGGCACGCACGCTGCCACGCACGCTGGCACGCACGCTGGCACGCACGCTGGCACGCACGCTGGCACGCACGCTGCCACGCACGCTGCCACGCACGCTTTCACGCACGCTGCCACGCACGCTGCCACGCACGCTGCCACCCACGCTGGCACGCACACTGCCGCGCGCTGCCACGCACCCTGGCACGCGAACTGGTACGCGAGCTGGCACGCGAGCTGGCACGCGATCTGGCACTCGAGCTGGCATGTGAGCTGGCACGCGAGCTGGCATGCCCAACTTGTCGGGGACGTCAAAGCCGAGGATACCATCACGTCGGACCACCTGCCACTCATCTTCCCTATCACCAACGGAGGATACGCCAAAAGACCGAGACGGACGATAAACAATACGGATTGGGCAAAAGCGAAATGGGGAATGTTCGAAGAAATCATCGCCGAAGGATTACTCCCTGCAGAGAGACCTAAGACAACCACTGAGGTATACATTGCAATCGATACAATAAACAATATTATTTAAAAGGCTGCGGACGAATGCACCCCAAGGAAGATAATCGACTTAAAAAACGCTTCTGCTTAAGTACGTCGTCGCCTTTATCAAGGAAAACTGGAGGATTTACCGAAAATTCGAAAAGAGGAAGGACCAGGAATTAAAAACCGTTTGGAACAGGAACCAGGCCATCATCTAAACTAAGGTACTTGATTATAAAAACGATTTATGGCAGAAAACTTGCGCGTGTCTAGATTTCAGGTTCAGCAAAAGGTTCTAGGACCGATTCAAAGGCTTCTCGGGAGCTATACGACAAAATGAACCCCACCTAGTTTACGACGGGAAAAGCCTCTGCAAGGAGAAAAAAGCAGAGGAATTCTTACGCGTGCAGGAAGAAATACACACGCCGACCGACGATCCAAGGTTCGACGAGAAATTTCACAGAGGATCCATAGAGGTAATGCAGAACATTATACCTAACTTAATCCCCACAGATATCAGCGAGGAAACCGAGGAAGGAATCCTCGACAACGACCTGACGACGATGACGTGCAACAAACGCATGTCAGATATTTCCCCACGCTTAAAAAATTCCTCATAAAGATTTATAATTCCTGATTTTCCATGGGTTGCTACCCAAAACAATGGAGAAACGCGCACACCATCATGCTCCTGAAACGGGGGAAAGACGCGAAAAATTATCGCCCCATCAGCATTACGAGCGTTCTGGGAAAGATGCTGGAAAAAGTGGTCGTGAAAAAACTCACGGCAATCCTAGACGCAGGCGGCATCCTCCCAGACCATCAATACGGATTCCGAGCGCACAGGACAACCACGGACCCACTGACGCTGCTCACCAACACGGCGGCAGAAGAAATCAACAAAAGAGGGTGCACGGCCGCGATCTTCATGGAGATCGAAAGGGCATTCGACAAACTCTGGTATGACGGGCTATCCCTAAAAATCTCCCAAATTCCCGACATCCCACCAAACTTATTCCGCTTCCAATACTCCTTTATCTCCGACCGATCTGCAAGAGTCAAAGTAGGTGGCACCCTGTCCAATCCCTTCCGCATTCAATACGGAGTGCCCCAAGGAACGGTATTATCGACGCTCCTTTTTATTCTGTATATCTCTGACATGCCTTCTCCCGCTCTTCCACAGGTGACCCTCGCGCAGTACGCAGACGACACGGCGCTGTGTGCTAGGGCACGCAAATCTGACACCGCAGCACGTTATCTACGATAGGACTTCCGGCGGCTCGAGGAGTGAATGAGAAAGTGGCGCCTTCGGCCAAACCGAGAAAAATCGATCCTAATGACCTTCACTCACGAAGGGGGGGGGGGGACAAGGAGGTCCTCAGCAACCGATTTCCGTCACCCTTTGAGGGGAAAGTGTCGGCCTGCAGAAAGAGGGGAAATGCCTCGGTGTTACCCTCGATCTCCACCTGACGTTCGCCACCCATCTGAGAAACTTGATATCCACCATAACCAGGCGCAGCAACCTTATCCGAGCCGTACGAGCGGGAGGAAAAGGCGTCTCCGAGGAGACGGCCATACACTTGTACAAATCATTCATCGGACACGTCATCGAGTATGGCACCACTGCCTTCACGCCACTCGCAAAAGGAAAAATTTCGAGGCTGGCAGCCATCGAGAGAGCCATCCTCCGCAACATCATGAGGGCTCCGATCCGCACACCCAGAGCCGACGTACACGCGCGGGCCGAAATAGAACCGGTCCTACACCGAATGGCGAGACTCCGCTGCAGAGCGGCCGAAAGAATGAGGGCACACATCCCCCACCTCTTCCAACAAATCCTCGCTCCCCTACCCATTATCCTCCCAACCCACCCCAAACACAAGCGTCCCACCCCGGAAGTATAATAGAGGCGACGCTATCGCTCTATTGCACAGACGCCCCTCACCTCTACGCCCGCACCTAAGTCCCTATCTCCCCCCACCTGTGCCCTCAGGACGGATTGCCCCTGCTGCCGCCAAAGAAATAAAAGACATGGACGGCGCTAGTCCAACAAAAGCATATTTATTTATCACTATTATTTATATAAATTCAAACCTATTTGAACCTTGTTATATTTTGCTATATTCAATTTAACTGTTACGCATTACAAAATGTTATTTGTTATATATTTATTTGTATTTGTTATATTTACTAAGAACTTTGTGAAAAACTGGTGCTGTGAGCAAGTGGAAATGTGATAGTCATTCCGTCTGTCTACGGATGGTTTTGCCGAGTTTCCCTTCCGTCTCGGGCGAATGCCAGGCAAAAGCCACCCCCAGAGAAAGCAATAAGATCGAAATACTACTGGTTAAACGAATACAATAGAACTATCTTCACCTGAATTTTCCCTGAAGAGGCCTTTTTCCGATCTGGCCATGTGTAAAACAATTGAAATGTAAAGGGTATGTAAATGAAATATGTATGGCTTATCAGAAAATAAAAACAAATTGAATTTGACACGAGTATGTGACAGTTATTTTGTGGGTGCTCTAACTCAAAAACCAATAATCAGGTTAACGCGAAATTTTATATTTAACATGTTTTTGAAAGTCGCAAGATCTGATTAGTTCTTAGTAAAAATCGGTCACTCGAAAGAGGGTGTTTACTCTAGTCACTTATCCGTTATTTTGAAATATTTGCTTTAATATTTAATAAATGGAAAAATATACTTACATAAAAGCTGTAGGAAATATAATTTACTACAACTTTGTTTGAATAATTTTTCCATCATTATATTTCGACGTTTCCTACAGAGGAGGATGTAACATGCATATCACATATATATATAACATATTGGAGGCAAATATTTAAACAAATTTTCAAGGTTTATGTACTTCCGAATGTGCTACGGAGCTGAAATTTTTTTAGAGGTAGGACTTTTAATAAAACGAAATAGCAATTATAAAAATTTTTATATTTTAGTATTTTTGGCAGTTAAAAATTCTTAAAATTTAAAAAAATAGGTAAATGCTTAGACACTACGGGGCAAGTTAGAGGGCTGAAATTTTAAAACTACTTAGATTTTAGTTTATGTAACCGATTAAATATTTCAGTGTATTCATGAAGTTCTTTCTGTGGCCATTAAAAATTATTAAAATTTAAACAATTTGAAAAATATTATTTCACTTATGAAAGTGATCAAACTTCAAAAATTGGCAGAAATGTGAACCATTAGTGAAATATCTGTCTGAAAAATGAATGTTTTTTCAAGGCGCGAAGATATGCTTCTACTAGTATACTTGTACTAGTTTCCGCGAATTTGACGTCCAATAGAATCAGATGTAATGCTCATTAGTAGAGCATTCTTCCGCTAGTTGGTTCTGATTATGTTCAAGAATTTTCGACGCTGTTTGAACGACGGTAACAAAACTAAACAAATATTCAATTACTGTTGATATTCATTTCATGATGTCATACGTGGAAATTAAAATTGCTGAATTTTTTAAGGTCTTTGAGGACATTTCCTGCGAAAGATAAATTTTTCCCCGTCATATTGACGGGCTTTTATAGTTTTTATATTAGGGATAGTAGTGTTTGCTAGTAATATAATAGTTTTGGTCACGAAATTCGAAGTGAAAGGTGCGTGAGTTATGCGAGTATGTACAGTAATACTGTCACTGGCATTAAAGAAATTTCGAGTGCCATGGGATAGATCGAGATAGTCACATGACATGAGTAGACAAAAGATTGGAGCACAAATTCGGCCGTAAAGTATCTCTGTTTATTAAAAAAGGAAATTTCCGCGGTCGTAGCTGTAGGATAATAAAACGCAGTAATATTCTTCCCTTGCTCATAACGTAAAATATATCGTGGCACATCATGGACTTTATCGCGGCACACCGGTTGCGAAGCCTTGCCGTTTCAGCACAATATGAGAAGCGCACATACGAATCTCTTGACGCAACAGTTTTATAAGGTAAAATAATTACATGAATCAATTTGTGGGTATTTTTTATTTAAAATATTTTAATTTGAAGTTCTTATCATTTATATTTTACGAGAAATTTGACTTGACAAACCGCGTCTTAGTGAGGCGAGCCGCCGCGTCTTCTGAGGTCTTAATTAAAATATTTCAGCTCCCTAGCTTGCACCCTAGTACTGAAACATTTATCTATTTGTTAACAATTTAGGAATTTTTTTACATCCACATTAATTAATATATCAGAATTTCATAACCCCTATTCGGTTATTTTTAGATTTCTAATATTACCAACGTCAGATTTGTGGCACATTCAGAAGTACATAAACATTAAATGTTTGTTTAAACATTTGCGAGTTTTCTAAGCCGAGAGATTTAGTCACCTCGGCCATCAGATCCTTGCGTTGGCGCTGCGATAAATGTTTATTTGAATTCTCGTTATAAGATAAACGCGTCCATCTTAGCAACGAGATTAAACAAACTATTGTAATTGTTGATGTTGTAAGAGAAGTTTATTTTAATGTGGATTGTATTTATACTAGCATTCCTGCGTTTTTTGAAGGGATATTTCTGTTAATTATTATAAGTTTTTATTTATCGTTATTATTATTGTTGGTATGTTTTTATTTATCTTAAAAACTTTTTATTTTTATTTTTTTAAGGTTATTGTAAAAACCATTTCCATATGAGTTTCATTAAGAATTACATCCGGAAAATCGAGGTACATGTAAACTTTTGATTAATTTTATTATTATTATTAAATTCTTATTGTTCCTCTTATAATACTGCCTTATACGATACATGTACGTTATTATTGTTAAATTATAATCACATTCGTATTGCTTTACTATTAATAATCATTAAAGCGATCTTCTCGGAATAGTTTCCAATGAAAATTCATTTGAATACTACTTTAGATAATTATATTCTTTGGAACTGTTGACTTGCCTATTTTTTTACTTTTCAATGAAATCTTTTATAATTATAGACCTTTAAGATCAGTTGTTCCTACATTATTCTAAAAGCCCTCACATTAAATATCATATTCCTTTTTTTCACTATTTAAGATAGGTAATACTGTTTTAAAGGATTTTATTTTGATCATATTTAAATAAAAAATTTTAAAGTGTCGCGTTGTAGTTTAGCAATTCTTCAGCTAACTATGCTTATACAGCGGTTTTATATGGACAGTAGATTTGATGTTAGGAAAAGAACAATTTTTTATTTTTGTCATTTCAGTTAGGTAACTAAAATATGAAATATTCAACAATTTCACTGCTACTAGTATTTAAAAATAAATTACTCTGCATTAGCAGTCTATATTCGTTGATTTTACGTAATAGGAGTTTATAAGTCAGTATTGATATTTATGAAACAAAAGATACTATCGAACCTCTTACTACTTATTTACAAAACATTCTTACAGTTCTCTACTTCTGTCTGCTATTCTCACAACTGTAAAAAGATTAACGGTTAAATAGGGATACCCCCACGTCTCTCAAGAGCTGGTATACACTTTTGCAACTCATTAAAGCAGAAAGGTTATCATAATTATATTATAGGGTTTATTGATATTAAGGTATAAAATATATAAAAACTGGTTATTATAATTCAATTTTATATCTTGACTTGTTATTTTTACGTTTGACTACCCATCAGCAATGGACAGTTGGTCCAGACATATTAGCGTGTGAACAGTAACATTTAACTAATATTAGCTTATTTAAAAAAATACATGCAAAAGGTAATGCTAGAAAGTGACATTCTTTTTTAGAAATTTAACCTGATAATGCTCTTCGAGAAAAAGGAACAACATTGTCACTTCCACAAATTTATTTGGCACGAAAGGTTTCACTACGATCATAGCATCATTAGGTGATAAAATATAAATACAGTTCCATGTATATAGGGAAAAAAGGGTGAGAGGGGCAGAGTAAGGGTTACATAGAAAACGAATGGAAGGTAAATAAATAAACGGTTAGGAAAAGGAAGGGGTTGGAAAGGAAGATGAAAGGAAAATAAAGTTATAAAATGTTACTAAGACTTGGTAAAAGGGGCCAAAGACAACAATGTTTATATAAAGTATTTAAAAATATTTGGTAACAAAATTGAGAAGAATGATTGCGGAAAAGATATACATTTAAGAGAAACAGGTCTTCACAAATAATTATCTCTAGCTGTTCAAGAGCATCCAATTTGCGACCTTAATTTTCAAAGCGGAGGAATTTAGGGTTGAAGGAACTATGATGATTGAGGTTTAAAAGATGTTTCGCAAAATGAGAATTCAAATTATTTAAACGGAAGCATTGCTTATGCTCCTTAATCCTCTTGTCAAAACTCCTCCGCCAGAATTAAGAAGGTTAACATATAAATTGTTGATATAAATGTTGGCAAGGAGAGGGGAAAGTGGGGACCTCATCGCGAGATTATGCGTTTGTTTAAAAAAATTACACTAAAAAAGAAATAGGTTTTGTTCAGAATATGCTACATGTAAGTTAGAAAACGCAGTTATCAAAAATTGATTGACATCTGCTTTTGAATACATATCTACAACCAAATCTACGAGTTCTTTAACGGGAACAGAAGTAAAAAGGTAAAAAATATCAAAAGATACAAATTTTGAATTCTTGTGGAAAATCTTTACTTTGAAGGTGGGCGTCAACTCTATGGAAATTTTAATACCAAATTTTGGACTAAAATGAGAATAATGACGAAGAAGTGTATTGAGTTTGAAGGCGAGCTTATGGGCAAAGGGCAGAGGTACTGGAGACAACAGGCCTAATAGGGCAATCCTTTTTGTGATGTTTTGTTAAACCATGAAGTCTAAGGGGAAAGGGGTTAACCACTTATAAGTTGTGTTTGTTTTTAGGAGTGAAAAAGAAAAGAAGTCGAAGAAATAGTTTTTTGGATCGAAGATTGATAATTCGAGAGAGGGTTTTTTTTCAAAACCGAAATATATTTGTTTCGAATGAAATCATAACATTTCTCTAAATAAACGTCTCTGTCCATCACCACCATGCCATTAACTTTATCAGCCTTTTGGACAATAAATTGTTTTAACACTTGAAAGTAAGGCGGGAGAGTGTGAGCGGGATAGTGGTCTGGGTCGAGGAACTTTGAGGAAGGAAGAAACTTTACAAGCAAAAACGTGCTTAAACGAATGAGATTCTTTTTGTAGGGCCAAATCACAATCGACGACTAGATTCTTCAACACACGTGTAGATAAATGGAGGCTAGGGGCGAATTTCAGGCCTAAGTTAAACTCGTTCAAAATAGAAACACAATTGGATAAATTGGTGTGTGGAACTTGTGGTCACTGAGTTTAGAAGGACTGGAATCACTACACTGCACTGATTTTGAGGAAACAGCAGCCAGTTTTTTCCTAAGGGTAGAGAGCTTGGCAAAACCAATCTCACTTACACGTTGTCTGACACTGTCAACAAAAGTTGATCATTCCAGCCAATGAAGAGCGTGGCACAATTCAGAATTCCACCGGTAGAGCCTGACCTCATTCTTGATACTGATAATGCTCTATTGATTTGTTTTACAACTTTCATCTATCATAGATAAACTATGAGCGACCAGTCGTATTTATGGTATGAGAATTTATTGGAATGACTAACACATACTGAAACATTTCCTTCTTTGATAAGTTTTGGAATTTTTCTTGCAGGTCCTTAAATATTTATTGTCATTTAACCTATTTGGAAGTTTTAGAAATATTACAAGTATGGAGAAAGACATGTGATGGCCATATAAGAATTTTGTCGTATATAGTACTAAATCGATGAACAGGAAGTTAAACAAAATATATGGATTTCTTGGAAATAAATGAATTACGCTCCTTCTGTTGGTGACACGTTTGTCGTTTGTCATATTTTGACTCATAATACAAATATAAGCGTTCCAATAACAATCTATCTGTTTTGAATTCTCACTGTGAGATTGAAAACTTATTTGAAGGAAAACTGTGAAATCATAGCTAAATTTAGGTATTATTTTATTTGTATTACATTGTAATTTCTAATTCCTAATTACACGTGAAAATATTTCTATTGCTTTCCTAAAAACTTTCATCTTTTAGACCATAACATTTGATCTATTTTGTGATTCTGTCAATGAATATTTTCATGATGAGGATTTATGTAAAATTGTCTCAGAATTAGAAGATAACGCGGAATATGAAGGAAATTCGACGGAATGTTCTGAAAGTAAGGATGGCCTTATTTTAGACGATTCGTCTCGATGATCTCAAAAGATAAAAAGGATTGCATGGATTTGTAAATCAAGTCGTATCATAACGTAATAGAATTTTCTCTAGGACTAACAAAATATCCCACAAGTCGCATAACCACCCAAAAATCATCTTTTGGCATGATAATTATCACTAAAAAAATTATAACAATGGCCAATATAGAAGATAGGCGTGTCAATAGAAAATCTTGGAAAGATGAGGACTATGCTCACATTGAGCCTTATTTTGGACTTTTGGTATTGGCAGGCGTTTACAGATCTCATAACGAATCACTGAAGAGTTTGCTGGACGAAGTACATGGTAGGCCGATTTTTAGTGCAGTCATGTTTCTTGAAAGATTTTATAAAATTACAGGAGTTTAATTATTTGACAATAGAGATGGCAGAAAAAAGCACCGGAAAGGTGACAGATTGGCACCCATACGCGTTGTTTGGGATTTTTGGGTGGAAAATTTGCAGAAGTAACACACCAAAGATGAAAATGTATCTATAGAGGAACAGTTAGAAGCGTCTAGGAAGAGACCCCTTCAATCAGTATAATTCGGGGATCAAAATTTGGATTTTATGTGATAGTGCATCTGCGTATGCATACAATTCACAAGTACAGTAAAACCTAGATAATTAGAAAATCTTTAGTTCAAAATTTCTGTATAATTCGAAATTTCTTTTAATTTGAAGACCCAATAATCAAATTTCATACATGGACAATTCAAAAACCTTGATAATTCGTAATTAAAAAAAATCGAGATGATGATATTATTTGGGCAAAATAATTCGAAAAAGTATAAAAAAATTATGTTCGTAAATTTTATGCGTTTGCGAACACACCCATTTCCTCTCATCCCCTCGATCATTCTCTACGATGTTGATACTACCCTCGCCAACTTTCTCTTCTTTTTGGTCTAGGTCAAGAGTTGAATGATTTCACGCTCCAATCTACGCATGCACGCTGGCACGCAAGCTGGCTCGCACGCTGGCACTCACGCTGGCACGCACGCTGGCACGCACGCTGCCACGCACGCTGGCACGCACGCTGCCACGCACGCTGGCACGCACGCTGGCACGCACGCTGCCACGCACGCTGGCACGCACGCTGCCACGCACGCTGCCACGCACGCTTTCACGCACGCTGCCACGCACGCTGCCACGCACGCTGCCACCCACGCTGGCACGCACACTGCCGCGCGCTGCCACGCACCCTGGCACGCGAACTGGTACGCGAGCTGGCACGCGAGCTGGCACGCGATCTGGCACTCGAGCTGGCATGTGAGCTGGCACGCGAGCTGGCATGCCCAACTTGTCGGGGACGTCAAAGCCGAGGATACCATCACGTCGGACCACCTGCCACTCATCTTCCCTATCACCAACGGAGGATACGCCAAAAGACCGAGACGGACGATAAACAATACGGATTGGGCAAAAGCGAAATGGGGAATGTTCGAAGAAATCATCGCCGAAGGATTACTCCCTGCAGAGAGACCTAAGACAACCACTGAGGTATACATTGCAATCGATACAATAAACAATATTATTTAAAAGGCTGCGGACGAATGCACCCCAAGGAAGATAATCGACTTAAAAAACGCTTCTGCTTAAGTACGTCGTCGCCTTTATCAAGGAAAACTGGAGTATTTACCGAAAATTCGAAAAGAGGAAGGACCAGGAATTAAAAACCGTTTGGAACAGGAACCAGACCATCATCTAAAGAAAGGTACTTGATTATAAAAACGATTTATGGCAGAAAACTTGCGCGTGTCTAGATTTCAGGTTCAGCAAAAGGTTCTAGGACCGATTCAAAGGCTTCTCGGGAGCTATACGACAAAAAGAACCCCACCTAGTTTACGACGGGAAAAGCCTCTGCAAGGAGAAAAAAGCAGAGGAATTCTTACGCGTGCAGGAAGAAATACACACGCCGACCGACGATCCAAGGTTCGACGAGAAATTTCACAGAGGATCCATAGAGGTAATGCAGAACATTATACCTAACTTAATCCCCACAGATATCAGCGAGGAAACCGAGGAAGGAATCCTCGACAACGACCTGACGACGATGACGTGCAACAAACGCATGTCAGATATTTCCCCACGCTTAAAAAATTCCTCATAAAGATTTATAATTCCTGATTTTCCATGGGTTGCTACCCAAAACAATGGAGAAACGCGCACACCATCATGCTCCTGAAACGGGGGAAAGACGCGAAAAATTATCGCCCCATCAGCATTACGAGCGTTCTGGGAAAGATGCTGGAAAAAGTGGTCGTGAAAAAACTCACGGCAATCCTAGACGCAGGCGGCATCCTCCCAGACCATCAATACGGATTCCGAGCGCACAGGACAACCACGGACCCACTGACGCTGCTCACCAACACGGCGGCAGAAGAAATCAACAAAAGAGGGTGCACGGCCGCGATCTTCATGGAGATCGAAAGGGCATTCGACAAACTCTGGTATGACGGGCTATCCCTAAAAATCTCCCAAATTCCCGACATCCCACCAAACTTATTCCGCTTCCAATACTCCTTTATCTCCGACCGATCTGCAAGAGTCAAAGTAGGTGGCACCCTGTCCAATCCCTTCCGCATTCAATACGGAGTGCCCCAAGGAACGGTATTATCGACGCTCCTTTTTATTCTGTATATCTCTGACATGCCTTCTCCCGCTCTTCCACAGGTGACCCTCGCGCAGTACGCAGACGACACGGCGCTGTGTGCTAGGGCACGCAAATCTGACACCGCAGCACGTTATCTACGATAGGACTTCCGGCGGCTCGAGGAGTGAATGAGAAAGTGGCGCCTTCGGCCAAACCGAGAAAAATCGATCCTAATGACCTTCACTCACGAAGGGGGGGGGGGACAAGGAGGTCCTCAGCAACCGATTTCCGTCACCCTTTGAGGGGAAAGTGTCGGCCTGCAGAAAGAGGGGAAATGCCTCGGTGTTACCCTCGATCTCCACCTGACGTTCGCCACCCATCTGAGAAACTTGATATCCACCATAACCAGGCGCAGCAACCTTATCCGAGCCGTACGAGCGGGAGGAAAAGGCGTCTCCGAGGAGACGGCCATACACTTGTACAAATCATTCATCGGACACGTCATCGAGTATGGCACCACTGCCTTCACGCCACTCGCAAAAGGAAAAATTTCGAGGCTGGCAGCCATCGAGAGAGCCATCCTCCGCAACATCATGAGGGCTCCGATCCGCACACCCAGAGCCGACGTACACGCGCGGGCCGAAATAGAACCGGTCCTACACCGAATGGCGAGACTCCGCTGCAGAGCGGCCGAAAGAATGAGGGCACACATCCCCCACCTCTTCCAACAAATCCTCGCTCCCCTACCCATTATCCTCCCAACCCACCCCAAACACAAGCGCCCCACCCCGGAAGTATAATAGAGGCGACGCTATCGCTCTATTGCACAGACGCCCCTCACCTCTACGCCCGCACCTAAGTCCCTATCTCCCCCCACCTGTGCCCTCAGGACGGATTGCCCCTGCTGCCGCCAAAGAAATAAAAGACATGGACGGCGCTAGTCCAACAAAAGCATATTTATTTATCACTATTATTTATATAAATTCAAACCTATTTGAACCTTGTTATATTTTGCTATATTCAATTTAACTGTTACGCATTACAAAATGTTATTTGTTATATATTTATTTGTATTTGTTATATTTACTAAGAACTTTGTGAAAAACTGGTGCTGTGAGCAAGTGGAAATGTGATAGTCATTCCGTCTGTCTACGGATGGTTTTGCCGAGTTTCCCTTCCGTCTCGGGCGAATGCCAGGCAAAAGCCACCCCCAGAGAAAGCAATAAGATCGAAATACTACTGGTTAAACGAATACAATAGAACTATCTTCACCTGAATTTTCCCTGAAGAGGCCTTTTTCCGATCTGGCCATGTGTAAAACAATTGAAATGTAAAGGGTATGTAAATGAAATATGTATGGCTTATCAGAAAATAAAAACAAATTGAATTTGACACGAGTATGTGACAGTTATTTTGTGGGTGCTCTAACTCAAAAACCAATAATCAGGTTAACGCGAAATTTTATATTTAACATGTTTTTGAAAGTCGCAAGATCTGATTAGTTCTTAGTAAAAATCGGTCACTCGAAAGAGGGTGTTTACTCTAGTCACTTATCCGTTATTTTGAAATATTTGCTTTAATATTTAATAAATGGAAAAATATACTTACATAAAAGCTGTAGGAAATATAATTTACTACAACTTTGTTTGAATAATTTTTCCATCATTATATTTCGACGTTTCCTACAGAGGAGGATGTAACATGCATATCACATATATATATATAACATATTGGAGGCAAATATTTAAACAAATTTTCAAGGTTTATGTACTTCCGAATGTGCTACGGAGCTGAAATTTTTTTATAGGTAGGACTTTTAATAAAACGAAATAGCAATTATAAAAATTTTTATATTTTAGTATTTTTGGCAGTTAAAAATTCTTAAAATTTAAAAAAATAGGTAAATGCTTAGACACTACGGGGCAAGTTAGAGGGCTGAAATTTTAAAACTACTTAGATTTTAGTTTATGTAACCGATTAAATATTTCAGTGTATTCATGAAGTTCTTTCTGTGGCCATTAAAAATTATTAAAATTTAAACAATTTGAAAAATATTATTTCACTTATGAAAGTGATCAAACTTCAAAAATTGGCAGAAATGTGAACCATTAGTGAAATATCTGTCTGAAAAATGAATGTTTTTTCAAGGCGCGAAGATATGCTTCTACTAGTATACTTGTACTAGTTTCCGCGAATTTGACGTCCAATAGAATCAGATGTAATGCTCATTAGTAGAGCATTCTTCCGCTAGTTGGTTCTGATTATGTTCAAGAATTTTCGACGCTGTTTGAACGACGGTAACAAAACTAAACAAATATTCAATTACTGTTGATATTCATTTCATGATGTCATACGTGGAAATTAAAATTGCTGAATTTTTTAAGGTCTTTGAGGACATTTCCTGCGAAAGATAAATTTTTCCCCGTCATATTGACGGGCTTTTATAGTTTTTATATTAGGGATAGTAGTGTTTGCTAGTAATATAATAGTTTTGGTCACGAAATTCGAAGTGAAAGGTGCGTGAGTTATGCGAGTATGTACAGTAATACTGTCACTGGCATTAAAGAAATTTCGAGTGCCATGGGATAGATCGAGATAGTCACATGACATGAGTAGACAAAAGATTGGAGCACAAATTCGGCCGTAAAGTATCTCTGTTTATTAAAAAAGGAAATTTCCGCGGTCGTAGCTGTAGGATAATAAAACGCAGTAATATTCTTCCCTTGCTCATAACGTAAAATATATCGTGGCACATCATGGACTTTATCGCGGCACACCGGTTGCGAAGCCTTGCCGTTTCAGCACAATATGAGAAGCGCACATACGAATCTCTTGACGCAACAGTTTTATAAGGTAAAATAATTACATGAATCAATTTGTGGGTATTTTTTATTTAAAATATTTTAATTTGAAGTTCTTATCATTTATATTTTACGAGAAATTTGACTTGACAAACCGCGTCTTAGTGAGGCGAGCCGCCGCGTCTTCTGAGGTCTTAATTAAAATATTTCAGCTCCCTAGCTTGCACCCTAGTACTGAAACATTTATCTATTTGTTAACAATTTAGGAATTTTTTTACATCCACATTAATTAATATATCAGAATTTCATAACCCCTATTCGGTTATTTTTAGATTTCTAATATTACCAACGTCAGATTTGTGGCACATTCAGAAGTACATAAACATTAAATGTTTGTTTAAACATTTGCGAGTTTTCTAAGCCGAGAGATTTAGTCACCTCGGCCATCAGATCCTTGCGTTGGCGCTGCGATAAATGTTTATTTGAATTCTCGTTATAAGATAAACGCGTCCATCTTAGCAACGAGATTAAACAAACTATTGTAATTGTTGATGTTGTAAGAGAAGTTTATTTTAATGTGGATTGTATTTATACTAGCATTCCTGCGTTTTTTGAAGGGATATTTCTGTTAATTATTATAAGTTTTTATTTATCGTTATTATTATTGTTGGTATGTTTTTATTTATCTTAAAAACTTTTTATTTTTATTTTTTTAAGGTTATTGTAAAAACCATTTCCATATGAGTTTCATTAAGAATTACATCCGGAAAATCGAGGTACATGTAAACTTTTGATTAATTTTATTATTATTATTAAATTCTTATTGTTCCTCTTATAATACTGCCTTATACGATACATGTACGTTATTATTGTTAAATTATAATCACATTCGTATTGCTTTACTATTAATAATCATTAAAGCGATCTTCTCGGAATAGTTTCCAATGAAAATTCATTTGAATACTACTTTAGATAATTATATTCTTTGGAACTGTTGACTTGCCTATTTTTTTACTTTTCAATGAAATCTTTTATAATTATAGACCTTTAAGATCAGTTGTTCCTACATTATTCTAAAAGCCCTCACATTAAATATCATATTCCTTTTTTTCACTATTTAAGATAGGTAATACTGTTTTAAAGGATTTTATTTTGATCATATTTAAATAAAAAATTTTAAAGTGTCGCGTTGTAGTTTAGCAATTCTTCAGCTAACTATGCTTATACAGCGGTTTTATATGGACAGTAGATTTGATGTTAGGAAAAGAACAATTTTTTATTTTTGTCATTTCAGTTAGGTAACTAAAATATGAAATATTCAACAATTTCACTGCTACTAGTATTTAAAAATAAATTACTCTGCATTAGCAGTCTATATTCGTTGATTTTACGTAATAGGAGTTTATAAGTCAGTATTGATATTTATGAAACCAAAGATACTATCGAACCTCTTACTACTTATTTACAAAACATTCTTACAGTTCTCTACTTCTGTCTGCTATTCTCACAACTGTAAAAAGATTAACGGTTAAATAGGGATACCCCCACGTCTCTCAAGAGCTGGTAGACACTTTTGCAACTCATTAAAGCAGAAAGGTTATCATAATTATATTATAAAGTTTATTGATATTAAGGTATAAAATATATAAAAACTGGTTATTATAATTCAATTTTATATCTTGACTTGTTATTTTTACGTTTGACTACCCATCAGCAATGGACAGTTGGTCCAGACATATTAGCGTGTGAACAGTAACATTTAACTAATATTAGCTTATTTAAAAAATACATGCAAAAGGTAATGCTAGAAAGTGACATTCTTTTTTAGAAATTTAACCTGATAATGCTCTTCGAGAAAAAGGAACAACATTGTCACTTCCACAAATTTATTTGGCACGAAAGGTTTCACTACGATCATAGCATCATTAGGTGATAAAATATAAATACAGTTCCATGTATATAGGGAAAAAAGGGTGAGAGGGGCAGAGTAAGGGTTACATAGAAAACGAATGGAAGGTAAATAAATAAACGGTTAGGAAAAGGAAGGGGTTGGAAAGGAAGATGAAAGGAAAATAAAGTTATAAAATGTTACTAAGACTTGGTAAAAGGGGCCAAAGACAACAATGTTTATATAAAGTATTTAAAAATATTTGGTAACAAAATTGAGAAGAATGATTGCGGAAAAGATATACATTTAAGAGAAACAGGTCTTCACAAATAATTATCTCTAGCTGTTCAAGAGCATCCAATTTGCGACCTTAATTTTCAAAGCGGAGGAATTTAGGGTTGAAGGAACTATGATGATTGAGGTTTAAAAGATGTTTCGCAAAATGAGAATTCAAATTATTTAAACGGAAGCATTGCTTATGCTCCTTAATCCTCTTGTCAAAACTCCTCCGCCAGAATTAAGAAGGTTAACATATAAATTGTTGATATAAATGTTGGCAAGGAGAGGGGAAAGTGGGGACCTCATCGCGAGATTATGCGTTTGTTTAAAAAAATTACACTAAAAAAGAAATAGGTTTTGTTCAGAATATGCTACATGTAAGTTAGAAAACGCAGTTATCAAAAATTGATTGACATCTGCTTTTGAATACATATCTACAACCAAATCTACGAGTTCTTTAACGGGAACAGAAGTAAAAAGGTAAAAAATATCAAAAGATACAAATTTTGAATTCTTGTGGAAAATCTTCACTTTGAAGGTGGGCGTCAACTCTATGGAAATTTTAATACCAAATTTTGGACTAAAATGAGAATAATGACGAAGAAGTGTATTGAGTTTGAAGGCGAGCTTATGGGCAAAGGGCAGAGGTACTGGAGACAACAGGCCTAATAGGGCAATCCTTTTTGTGATGTTTTGTTAAACCATGAAGTCTAAGGGGAAAGGGGTTAACCACTTATAAGTTGTGTTTGTTTTTAGGAGTGAAAAAGAAAAGAAGTCGAAGAAATAGTTTTTTGGATCGAAGATTGATAATTCGAGAGAGGGTTTTTTTTCAAAACCGAAATATATTTGTTTCGAATGAAATCATAACATTTCTCTAAATAAACGTCTCTGTCCATCACCACCATGCCATTAACTTTATCAGCCTTTTGGACAATAAATTGTTTTAACACTTGAAAGTAAGGCGGGAGAGTGTGAGCGGGATAGTGGTCTGGGTCGAGGAACTTTGAGGAAGGAAGAAACTTTACAAGCAAAAACGTGCTTAAACGAATGAGATTCTTTTTGTAGGGCCAAATCACAATCGACGACTAGATTCTTCAACACACGTGTAGATAAATGGAGGCTAGGGGCGAATTTCAGGCCTAAGTTAAACTCGTTCAAAATAGAAACACAATTGGATAAATTGGTGTGTGGAACTTGTGGTCACTGAGTTTAGAAGGACTGGAATCACTACACTGCACTGATTTTGAGGAAACAGCAGCCAGTTTTTTCCTAAGGGTAGAGAGCTTGGCAAAACCAATCTCACTTACACGTTGTCTGACACTGTCAACAAAAGTTGATCATTCCAGCCAATGAAGAGCGTGGCACAATTCAGAATTCCACCGGTAGAGCCTGACCTCATTCTTGATACTGATAATGCTCTATTGATTTGTTTTACAACTTTCATCTATCATAGATAAACTATGAGCGACCAGTCGTATTTATGGTATGAGAATTTATTGGAATGACTAACACATACTGAAACATTTCCTTCTTTGATAAGTTTTGGAATTTTTCTTGCAGGTCCTTAAATATTTATTGTCATTTAACCTATTTGGAAGTTTTAGAAATATTACAAGTATGGAGAAAGACATGTGATGGCCATATAAGAATTTTGTCGTATATAGTACTAAATCGATGAACAGGAAGTTAAACAAAATATATGGATTTCTTGGAAATAAATGAATTACGCTCCTTCTGTTGGTGACACGTTTGTCGTTTGTCATATTTTGACTCATAATACAAATATAAGCGTTCCAATAACAATCTATCTGTTTTGAATTCTCACTGTGAGATTGAAAACTTATTTGAAGGAAAACTGTGAAATCATAGCTAAATTTAGGTATTATTTTATTTGTATTACATTGTAATTTCTAATTCCTAATTACACGTGAAAATATTTCTATTGCTTTCCTAAAAACTTTCATCTTTTAGACCATAACATTTGATCTATTTTGTGATTCTGTCAATGAATATTTTCATGATGAGGATTTATGTAAAATTGTCTCAGAATTAGAAGATAACGCGGAATATGAAGGAAATTCGACGGAATATTCTGAAAGTAAGGATGGCCTTATTTTAGACGATTCGTCTCGATGATCTCAAAAGATAAAAAGGATTGCATGGATTTGTAAATCAAGTCGTATCATAACGTAATAGAATTTTCTCTAGGACTAACAAAATATCCCACAAGTCGCATAACCACCCAAAAATCATCTTTTGGCATGATAATTATCACTAAAAAAATTATAACAATGGCCAATATAGAAGATAGGCGTGTCAATAGAAAATCTTGGAAAGATGAGGACTATGCTCACATTGAGCCTTATTTTGGACTTTTGGTATTGGCAGGCGTTTACAGATCTCATAACGAATCACTGAAGAGTTTGCTGGACGAAGTACATGGTAGGCCGATTTTTAGTGCAGTCATGTTTCTTGAAAGATTTTATAAAATTACAGGAGTTTAATTATTTGACAATAGAGATGGCAGAAAAAAGCACCGGAAAGGTGACAGATTGGCACCCATACGCGTTGTTTGGGATTTTTGGGTGGAAAATTTGCAGAAGTAACACACCAAAGATGAAAATGTATCTATAGAGGAACAGTTAGAAGCGTCTAGGAAGAGACCCCTTCAATCAGTATAATTCGGGGATCAAAATTTGGATTTTATGTGATAGTGCATCTGCGTATGCATACAATTCACAAGTACAGTAAAACCTAGATAATTAGAAAATCTTTAGTTCAAAATTTCTGTATAATTCGAAATTTCTTTTAATTTGAAGACCCAATAATCAAATTTCATACATGGACAATTCAAAAACCTTGATAATTCGTAATTAAAAAAAATCGAGATGATGATATTATTTGGGCAAAATAATTCGAAAAAGTATAAAAAAATTATGTTCGTAAATTTTATGCGTTTGCGAACACACCCATTTCCTCTCATCCCCTCGATCATTCTCTACGATGTTGATACTACCCTCGCCAACTTTCTCTTCTTTTTGGTCTAGGTCAAGAGTTGAATGATTTCACGCTCCAATCTACGCATGCACGCTGGCACGCAAGCTGGCTCGCACGCTGGCACTCACGCTGGCACGCACGCTGGCACGCACGCTGGCACGCACGCTGGCACGCACGCTGGCACGCACGCTGGCACGCACGATGCCACGCACGCTGCCACGCACGCTGCCACGCACGCTGGCACGCACGATGCCACGCACGCTGCCACGCACGTTGGCACGCACGCTGGCACGCACGCTGGCACGCACGCTGCCACGCACGCTGGCACGCACGCTGCCACGCACGCTGGCACGCACGCTGGCACGCACGCTGCCACGCACGCTGGCACGCACGCTGCCACGCACGCTGCCACGCACGCTTTCACGCACGCTGCCACGCACGCTGCCACGCACGCTGCCACCCACGCTGGCACGCACACTGCCGCGCGCTGCCACGCACCCTGGCACGCGAACTGGTACGCGAGCTGGCACGCGAGCTGGCACGCGATCTGGCACTCGAGCTGGCATGTGAGCTGGCACGCGAGCTGGCATGCCCAACTTGTCGGGGACGTCAAAGCCGAGGATACCATCACGTCGGACCACCTGCCACTCATCTTCCCTATCACCAACGGAGGATACGCCAAAAGACCGAGACGGACGATAAACAATACGGATTGGGCAAAAGCGAAATGGGGAATGTTCGAAGAAATCATCGCCGAAGGATTACTCCCTGCAGAGAGACCTAAGACAACCACTGAGGTATACATTGCAATCGATACAATAAACAATATTATTTAAAAGGCTGCGGACGAATGCACCCCAAGGAAGATAATCGACTTAAAAAACGCTTCTGCTTAAGTACGTCGTCGCCTTTATCAAGGAAAACTGGAGTATTTACCGAAAATTCGAAAAGAGGAAGGACCAGGAATTAAAAACCGTTTGGAACAGGAACCAGACCATCATCTAAAGAAAGGTACTTGATTATAAAAACGATTTATGGCAGAAAACTTGCGCGTGTCTAGATTTCAGGTTCAGCAAAAGGTTCTAGGACCGATTCAAAGGCTTCTCGGGAGCTATACGACAAAAAGAACCCCACCTAGTTTACGACGGGAAAAGCCTCTGCAAGGAGAAAAAAGCAGAGGAATTCTTACGCGTGCAGGAAGAAATACACACGCCGACCGACGATCCAAGGTTCGACGAGAAATTTCACAGAGGATCCATAGAGGTAATGCAGAACATTATACCTAACTTAATCCCCACAGATATCAGCGAGGAAACCGAGGAAGGAATCCTCGACAACGACCTGACGACGATGACGTGCAACAAACGCATGTCAGATATTTCCCCACGCTTAAAAAATTCCTCATAAAGATTTATAATTCCTGATTTTCCATGGGTTGCTACCCAAAACAATGGAGAAACGCGCACACCATCATGCTCCTGAAACGGGGGAAAGACGCGAAAAATTATCGCCCCATCAGCATTACGAGCGTTCTGGGAAAGATGCTGGAAAAAGTGGTCGTGAAAAAACTCACGGCAATCCTAGACGCAGGCGGCATCCTCCCAGACCATCAATACGGATTCCGAGCGCACAGGACAACCACGGACCCACTGACGCTGCTCACCAACACGGCGGCAGAAGAAATCAACAAAAGAGGGTGCACGGCCGCGATCTTCATGGAGATCGAAAGGGCATTCGACAAACTCTGGTATGACGGGCTATCCCTAAAAATCTCCCAAATTCCCGACATCCCACCAAACTTATTCCGCTTCCAATACTCCTTTATCTCCGACCGATCTGCAAGAGTCAAAGTAGGTGGCACCCTGTCCAATCCCTTCCGCATTCAATACGGAGTGCCCCAAGGAACGGTATTATCGACGCTCCTTTTTATTCTGTATATCTCTGACATGCCTTCTCCCGCTCTTCCACAGGTGACCCTCGCGCAGTACGCAGACGACACGGCGCTGTGTGCTAGGGCACGCAAATCTGACACCGCAGCACGTTATCTACGATAGGACTTCCGGCGGCTCGAGGAGTGAATGAGAAAGTGGCGCCTTCGGCCAAACCGAGAAAAATCGATCCTAATGACCTTCACTCACGAAGGGGGGGGGGGGACAAGGAGGTCCTCAGCAACCGATTTCCGTCACCCTTTGAGGGGAAAGTGTCGGCCTGCAGAAAGAGGGGAAATGCCTCGGTGTTACCCTCGATCTCCACCTGACGTTCGCCACCCATCTGAGAAAATTGATATCCACCATAACCAGGCGCAGCAACCTTATCCGAGCCGTACGACCGGGAGGAAAAGGCGTCTCCGAGGAGACGGCCATACACTTGTACAAATCATTCATCGGACACGTCATCGAGTATGGCACCACTGCCTTCACGCCACTCGCAAAAGGAAAAATTTCGAGGCTGGCAGCCATCGAGAGAGCCATCCTCCGCAACATCATGAGGGCTCCGATCCGCACACCCAGAGCCGACGTACACGCGCGGGCCGAAATAGAACCGGTCCTACACCGAATGGCGAGACTCCGCTGCAGAGCGGCCGAAAGAATGAGGGCACACATCCCCCACCTCTTCCAACAAATCCTCGCTCCCCTACCCATTATCCTCCCAACCCACCCCAAACACAAGCGTCCCACCCCGGAAGTATAATAGAGGCGACGCTATCGCTCTATTGCACAGACGCCCCTCACCTCTACGCCCGCACCTAAGTCCCTATCTCCCCCCACCTGTGCCCTCAGGACGGATTGCCCCTGCTGCCGCCAAAGAAATAAAAGACATGGACGGCGCTAGTCCAACAAAAGCATATTTATTTATCACTATTATTTATATAAATTCAAACCTATTTGAACCTTGTTATATTTTGCTATATTCAATTTAACTGTTACGCATTACAAAATGTTATTTGTTATATATTTATTTGTATTTGTTATATTTACTAAGAACTTTGTGAAAAACTGGTGCTGTGAGCAAGTGGAAATGTGATAGTCATTCCGTCTGTCTACGGATGGTTTTGCCGAGTTTCCCTTCCGTCTCGGGCGAATGCCAGGCAAAAGCCACCCCCAGAGAAAGCAATAAGATCGAAATACTACTGGTTAAACGAATACAATAGAACTATCTTCACCTGAATTTTCCCTGAAGAGGCCTTTTTCCGATCTGGCCATGTGTAAAACAATTGAAATGTAAAGGGTATGTAAATGAAATATGTATGGCTTATCAGAAAATAAAAACAAATTGAATTTGACACGAGTATGTGACAGTTATTTTGTGGGTGCTCTAACTCAAAAACCAATAATCAGGTTAACGCGAAATTTTATATTTAACATGTTTTTGAAAGTCGCAAGATCTGATTAGTTCTTAGTAAAAATCGGTCACTCGAAAGAGGGTGTTTACTCTAGTCACTTATCCGTTATTTTGAAATATTTGCTTTAATATTTAATAAATGGAAAAATATACTTGCATAAAAGCTGTAGGAAATATTATTTACTACAACTTTGTTTGAATAATTTTTCCATCATTATATTTCGACGTTTCCTACAGAGGAGGATGTAACATGCATATCACATATATATATAACATATTGGAGGCAAATATTTAAACAAATTTTCAAGGTTTATGTACTTCCGAATGTGCTACGGAGCTGAAATTTTTTTAGAGGTAGGACTTTTAATAAAACGAAATAGCAATTATAAAAATTTTGATATTTTAGTATTTTTGGCAGTTAAAAATTCTTAAAATTTAAAAAAATAGGTAAATGCTTAGACACTACGGGGCAAGTTAGAGGGCTGAAATTTTAAAACTACTTAGATTTTAGTTTATGTAACCGATTAAATATTTCAGTGTATTCATGAAGTTCTTTCTGTGGCCATTAAAAATTATTAAAATTTAAACAATTTGAAAAATATTATTTCACTTATGAAAGTGATCAAACTTCAAAAATTGGCAGAAATGTGAACCATTAGTGAAATATCTGTCTGAAAAATGAATGTTTTTTCAAGGCGCGAAGATATGCTTCTACTAGTATACTTGTACTAGTTTCCGCAAACTTGACGTCCGATAGAATCAGATGTAATGCTCATTAGTAGAGCATTCTTCCGCTAGTTGGCTCTGATTATGTTCAAGAATTTTCGACGCTGTTTGAACGACGGTAACAAAACTAAACAAATATTCAATTACTATTGATATTCATTTCATGATGTCATACGTGGAAATTAAAATTGCTGAATTTTTTAAGGTCTTTGAGGACATTTCCTGCGAAAGATAAATTTTTCCCCGTCATATTGACGGGCTTTTATAGTTTTTATATTAGGGATAGTAGTGTTTGCTAGTAATATAATAGTTTTGGTCACGAAATTCGAAGTGAAAGGTGCGTGAGTTATGCGAGTATGTACAGTAATACGGTCACTGGCATTAAAGAAATTTCGAGTGCCATGGGATAGATCGAGATAGTCACATGACATGAGTAGACAAAAGATTGGAGCACAAATTCGGCCGTAAAGTATCTCTGTTTATTAAAAAAGGAAATTTCCGCGGTCGTAGCTGTAGGATAATAAAACGCAGTAATATTCTTCCCTTGCTCATAACGTAAAATATATCGTGGCACATCATGGACTTTATCGCGGCACACCGGTTGCGAAGCCTTGCCGTTTCAGCACAATATGAGAAGCGCACAAACGAATCTCATGACTCAACAGTTTTATAAGGTAAAATAATTACATGAATCAATTTGTGGGTATTTTTTATTTAAAATATTTTAATTTGAAGTTCTTATCATTTATATTTTACGAGAAATTTGACTTGACAAACCGCGTCTTAGTGAGGCGAGCCGCCGCGTCTTCTGAGGTCTTAATTAAAATATTTCAGCTCCCTAGCTTGCACCCTAGTACTGAAACATTTATCTATTTGTTAACAATTTAGGAATTTTTTTACATCCACATTAATTAATATATCAGAATTTCATAACCCCTATTCGGTTATTTTTAGATTTCTAATATTACCAACGTCAGATTTGTGGCACATTCAGAAGTACATAAACATTAAATGTTTGTTTAAACATTTGCGAGTTTTCTAAGCCGAGAGATTTAGTCACCTCGGCCATCAGATCCTTGCGTTGGCGCTGCGATAAATGTTTATTTGAATTCTCGTTATAAGATAAACGCGTCCATCTTAGCAACGAGATTAAACAAACTATTGTAATTGTTGATGGTGTAAGAGAAGTTTATTTTAATGTGGATTGTATTTATACTAGCATTCCTGCGTTTTTTGAAGGGATATTTCTGTTAATTATTATAAGTTTTTATTTATCGTTATTATTATTGTTGGTATGTTTTTATTTATCTTAAAAACTTTTTATTTTTATTTTTTTAAGGTTATTGTAAAAACCATTTCCATATGAGTTTCATTAAGAATTACATCCGGAAAATCGAGGTACATGTAAACTTTTGATTAATTTTATTATTATTATTAAATTCTTATTGTTCCTCTTATAATATTGCCTTATACGATACATGTATTTTATTATTGTTCAATTATAATCACATTCGTATTGCTTTACTATTAATAATCATTAAAGCGATCTTCTCGGAATAGTTTCCAATGAAAATTCATTTGAATACTACTTTAGATAATTATATTCTTTGGAACTGTTGACTTGCCTATTTTTTTACTTTTCAATGAAATCTTTTATAATTATAGACCTTTAAGATCAGTTGTTCCTACATTATTCTAAAAGCCCTCACATTAAATATCATATTCCTTTTTTTCACTATTTAAGATAGGTAATACTGTTTTAAAGGATTTTATTTTGATCATATTTAAATAAAAAATTTTAAAGTGTCGCGTTGTAGTTTAGCAATTCTTCAGCTAACTATGCTTATACAGCGGTTTTATATGGACAGTAGATTTGATGTTAGGAAAAGAACAATTTTTTATTTTTGTCATTTCAGTTAGGTAACTAAAATATGAAATATTCAACAATTTCACTGCTACTAGTATTTAAAAATAAATTACTCTGCATTAGCAGTCTATATTCGTTGATTTTACGTAATAGGAGTTTATAAGTCAGTATTGATATTTATGAAACCAAAGATACTATCGAACCTCTTACTACTTATTTACAAAACATTCTTACAGTTCTCTACTTCTGTCTGCTATTCTCACAACTGTAAAAAGATTAACGGTTAAATAGGGATACCCCCACGTCTCTCAAGAGCTGGTATACACTTTTGCAACTCATTAAAGCAGAAAGGTTATCATAATTATATTATAGGGTTTATTGATATTAAGGTATAAAATATATAAAAACTGGTTATTATAATTCAATTTTATATCTTGACTTGTTATTTTTACGTTTGACTACCCATCAGCAATGGACAGTTGGTCCAGACATATTAGCGTGTGAACAGTAACATTTAACTAATATTAGCTTATTTAAAAAATACATGCAAAAGGTAATGCTAGAAAGTGACATTCTTTTTTAGAAATTTAACCTGATAATGCTCTTCGAGAAAAAGGAACAACATTGTCACTTCCACAAATTTATTTGGCACGAAAGGTTTCACTACGATCATAGCATCATTAGGTGATAAAATATAAATACAGTTCCATGTATATAGGGAAAAAAGGGTGAAAGGGGCAGAGTAAGGGTTACATAGAAAACGAATGGAAGGTAAATAAATAAACGGTTAGGAAAAGGAAGGGGTTGGAAAGGAAGATGAAAGGAAAATAAAGTTATAAAATGTTACTAAAACTTGGTAAAAGGGGCCAAAGACAACAATGTTTATATAAAGTATTTAAAAATATTTGGTAACAAAATTGAGAAGAATGATTGCGGAAAAGATATACATTTAAGAGAAACAGGTCTTCACAAATAATTATCTCTAGCTGTTCAAGAGCATCCAATTTGCGACCTTAATTTTCAAAGCGGAGGAATTTAGGGTTGAAGGAACTATGATGATTGAGGTTTAAAAGATGTTTCGCAAATTGAGAATTCAAATTATTTAAACGGAAGCATTGCTTATGCTCCTTAACCCTCTTGTCAAAACTCCTCCGCCAGAATTAAGAAGGTTAACATATAAATTGTTGATATAAATGTTGGCAAGGAGAGGGGAAAGTGTGGACCTCATCGCGAGATTATGGGTTTGTTTAAAAAAATTACACTAAAAAAGAAATAGGTTTTGTTCAGAATATGCTACATGTAAGTTAGAAAACGCAGTTATCAAAAATTGATTGACATCTGCTTTTGAATACATATCTACAACCAAATCTACGAGTTCTTTAACGGGAACAGAAGTAAAAAGGTAAAAAATATCAAAAGATACAAATTTTGAATTCTTGTGGAAAATCTTTACTTTGAAGGTGGGCGTCAACTCTATGGAAATTTTAATACCAAATTTTGGACTAAAATGAGAATAATGACGAAGAAGTGTATTGAGTTTGAAGGCGAGCTTATGGGCAAAGGGCAGAGGTACTGGAGACAACAGGCCTAATAGGGCAATCCTTTTTGTGATGTTTTGTTAAACCATGAAGTCTAAGGGGAAAGGGGTTCACCACTTATAAGTTGTGTTTGTTTTTAGGAGTGAAAAAGAAAAGAAGTCGAAGAAATAGTTTTTTGGATCGAAGATTGATAATTCGAGAGAGGGTTTTTTTTTCAAAACCGAAATATATTTGTTTCGAATGAAATCATAACATTTCTCTAAATAAACGTCTCTGTCCATCACCACCATGCCATTAACTTTATCAGCCTTTTGGACAATCAAATTGTTTTAACACTTGAAAGTAAGGCGGGAGAGTGTGAGCGGGATAGTAGTCTGGGTCGAGGAACTTTGAGGAAGGAATAAATTTTATAATAAAAAACGTGCTTAAACGAATGAGATTCTTTTTGTAGGGCCAAATCACAATCGACGACTAGATTCTTCAACACACGTGTAGATAAATGGAGGCTAGGGGCGAATTTCAGGCCTAAGTTAAACTCGTTCAAAATAGAAACACAATTGGATAAATTGGTGTGTGGAACTTGTGGTCACTGAGTTTAGAAGGACTGGAATCACTACACTGCACTGATTTTGAGGAAACAGCAGCCAGTTTTTTCCTAAGGGTAGAGAGCTTGGCAAAACCAATCTCACTTACACGTTGTCTGACACTGTCAACAAAAGTTGATCATTCCAGCCAATGAAGAGCGTGGCACAATTCAGAATTCCACACGGTAGAGCCTGACCTCATTCTTGATACTGATAATGCTCTATTGATTTGTTTTACAACTTTCATCTATCATAGATAAACTATGAGCGACCAGTCGTATTTATGGTATGAGAATTTATTGGAATGACTAACACATACTGAAACATTTCCTGTGAATATATGAGTAATCAATTCGGTACGTGAACTTTGGGAAACTTGCCAGCATTAGTCCATGATTTGGATTTCTTGTTCTTATCTTAATTGTTGGATATGCCTGGCTTAAATCAAGTATCAGAAGGCTACTATTTCTGTCTATTTCGGTTTTTTGTTAAGTCTTGGAATTTTTCTTGCAGTTCCTTAAATATTTATTATCATTTAACCTATTTGGAAGTTTTAGAATTATTACAAGTATGGAGAAAGTCATGTGATGGCCATATAAGAATTTTGTCGTATATAGTACTAAATCGATGAACAGGAAGTTAAACAAAATATATGGATTTCTTGGAAATAAATGAATTACGCTCTTTCTGTTGGTGACACGTTTGTCGTTTGTCATGTTTTGACTCATAATACAAATATAAGCGTTCCAATAACAATCTATCAGTTTTGAATCCTCACTGTGAGATTGAAAACTTATTTGAAGGAAAACTGTGAAATCATAGCTAAATTTAGGTATTATTTTATTTGTATTGCATTGTAATTTCTAATTCCTAATTACACGTGAAAATGTTTTTATTGTTTTCCTTAAAACTTTCATCTTTTAGACCATAAAAATTGATCTATTGTGTGATTCTGATAATGAATATTTTCATGATGAGGATTTATGTATAAATGTCTCAGAATTAGAAGATAACGCGGAATATGAAGGATATTCGACGGAATATTCTGAAAGAAAGGATGGCCTTATTTTAGATGATTCGTCTCGATGATCTCAAAAGATAAAAAGGATAGCATGGATTTGTAAATAAGTCGTATCATAACGTAACAGAATTTTCTCTAGGACTAACAAAATATCCCACAAGTCGCATAACCACCCAAAAATCATCTTTTGGCATGATAATTATCACTAACAAAATTATAACAATGGCCAATATAGAAGATAGGCGTGTCAATGGAAGAGCTTGGAAAGATGTGGACTATGCTCACATAGAGCCTTATATTGGACTTTTGGTATTGGCAGGCGTTTACAGATCTCATAACGAATCACTGAAGAGTTTGCGGGACGAAGTACATGGTAGGCCGATTTTTAGTGCAGTCATGTTTCTTGAAAGATTTTATAAAATTACAGGAGTTTAATTATTTGACAATAGAGATGGCAGAAAAAAGCACCGGAAAGGTGACAGATTGGCACCCATACGCGTTGTTTCGGATTTTTGGGTAGAAAATTTGCAGAAGTAACACACCAAAGATGAAAATGTATCTATAGAGGAACAGTTAGAAGCGTCTAGGAAGAGACCCCTTCAATCAGTATAATTCGGGGATCAAAATTTGGATTTTATGTGATAGTGCATCTGCGTATGCATACAATTTACAAGTTCAGAAAAACCTAGATAATTAGAAACTCTTTAGTTCAAAATTTCTGTATAATACGAAATTTCTTTTAATTTGAAGACCCAATAAGCAAATTTCATGCCTAGATAATTCAAAAACCTTGATAATTCGTAATTCGAAAAAAATCGAGATGATGATAATATTTTGGTCAAAATAATACGAAAAAGTATAAAAAAATTATGTTCGTAAAGATAATGCGTTTGCGAACATACCCATTTCCTCTCATCCCCTCGATCCTTCTCTACGATGTTGTTACTACCTTCGCAGACTTTATCTTCTTTTTGACCTAGGTCAAGAGTTGAATGATTTCACGCTCCAATCTACGCATGCATGCTGGCACGCAAGCTGGCACGCAAGCTGGCACGCATGCTGGCACGAACGCTGGCACGAACGCTGGCACGCACGCTGGCACGCACTCTACCACGCACGCTGCTACGCACGCTGGCACGCACGTTGGCACGCACGCTGGCACGCACGCTGACACGCACGTGGCCACGCACGCGGCCACGCACGCTGGCACGCACGCTGCCACGCACGCTGCCACGCACGCTGCCACGCACGCTGCCACGCACGCTGGCACGCACGATGCCACGCGAGCTGGCACGAACCCTGGCACGCACGCTGGCACGCACGCTGGCACGCACGCTGGCACGCACGCTGGCACGCACGCTGGCACGCACGCTGGCACGCACGCTGGCACGCACGCTGGCACGCACGCTGGCACGCACGCTGCCACGAACGCTGGCACGCACGCTGCCACGCACGCTGCCACGCACGATGCCACGCACTCTGCCACGCACGTTGCTACGCACGATGCCACGCACGCTGGCACGAATGCTGGCACGCACGCTGCCAGCACGCTGACTCGCACACTGCCGCGCGCTGCCACGCACGATGCCACGCACAATGCCAAGCACATTGGCACGCACTCTGGCACGCGAACTGGCACGCGAGCTTGCACGCGAGCTGGCACGCGAACTGGCACTCGAGCTGGCACGCCAGCTGGCACGCGAGCTGGCACGCCCAACTTGTCGGGGGCGTCAAAGCCGAGGATACCATCACGTCGGACCACCTGCCACTCATCTTCCCCATCACCACCGGAGGATCTGCCAAGAGACCGAGACGGACGATTAACAATACGGATTGGGCAAATGCGAAATGGGGAATGTTCGAAGAAATCATCGCCGAAGGATTACTCCCTGCAGAGAGACAACGACTGAGTTAGACAATGCAATCGATACAATAAACAATATTATTTAACAGGCTGCGGACGAATGCACCCCAAGGAAGAGAATCACGTAAAAAAACGCCTCTACTTAAGTACGTCGTAGCCTTCATCAAGGTAAACTGGAGGATTTACCGAGAACTTGAAAAGAGGAAGGACCAGGCATTAAAAACAGTTTGGAACAGGAACCAGGCCATCATCTAAAGAAAGGTACTTGATTATTAAAACGATTTATGGCAGAAAACTTGCGCGTGTCTAGATTTCAGGTACAGCAAAAGGTTCTAGGACCGATTCAAAGGCTTCTCGGGAGCTATACGACAAGAAGAATCCCACCTAGTTTACGACGGGAAAAGCCTCTGCAAGGAGAAAAAAGCAGAGGAATTCTTACGCGTGCAGGAAGAAATACACACGCTGACCGACGGTCCAATGTTCGACGAGAAATTTCACAGAGAATCCATAGAGGTAATGCAGAACATTATACCTGACTTAATCCCTACAGATATCAGCAAGGAAACCCAGGAAGGAATCATCGACGACGACCTGAAAGATGCCATAGCCATCACGAAGAATTCTGCTCCTCGAACTCCTGGACGATAAAGTTCAACAAACGCATGCCAGGTATTTCCCCACGCTTAAAAAATTCCTCCTAATGATTTATAATTCCTGCTTCTCCATGGTTTGCTACCCAAAACAATTAAGAAAGGCGCACACCATCATGCTCCTGAAACGGGAGAAAGACGCGAAAAATTATCGCCCCATCAGCATTACGAGCGTCATGGGAAAGATGCTGGAAAAATTGGTCGTGAAAAAACTCACGGCCATCCTAGACGCAGGCGGCATCCTCCCAGACCATCAATACGGATTCCGAGCGCATAGGACAACCACGGACCCACTGACGCTGCTGACCAACACGGCGGCAGAAGAAATCAACAAAAGAGGGTGCACGGCCGCGATCTACATGGAGATCGAAAAGGCATTCGACAAACACTGGATTGACGAGTTATCCCTAAAAATCTCCCTAATACCCGACATCCTACCCAACTTATCCCGCTTCCAATACTCCTTTATCTCCGACCGACATGCAAGAGTCAAAGTAGGTGGCACCCTGTCCAATCCCTTCCGCATTCAATCCGGCGTGCCCCAAGGAACGGTATTATGGACGCTTTTTTATTCTGTATATCGCTGACATGCCTTCTCCCGCTCTTCCACAGGTGACCCTCGCGCAGTACGCAGACGACACGGCGCTGTGGGCCACGGCACGTAAATCTGACTCCACAGCACGTTATCTACGAAAGGACTTCCGGCGGCTCGAGGAGCGAATGAGAAAGTGGCGCCTTCAGCCAAACCGAGAAAAATCGATCCTAATGACCTTCACTCACGAAGGGGGGGAGACAAGGAGGTCCTCAGCAACCGATTTCCGTCACCCTTTGAGGGGAAAGTGTCGGCCTGCAGAAAGAGGCGAAATGCCTCGGTGTTACCCTCGATCTCCACCTGACGTTCGCCACCCATCTGAGAAACTTGATATCCACCATAACCAGGCGCAGCAACCTTATCCGAGCCGTACGAGCGGGAGGAAATGGCGTCTCCGAGGAGACGGCCATACACTTGTACAAATCATACATCAGACATGTCATCGAGTATGGCTCCCCTGCCATCACGCCGCTAGCAAAAGGAAACATCTCGAGGCTGGCAGCCATCAAGAGAGTCATCCTCCGCAACATCATGAGGACTCCGATCCGCACACCCAGAGCCGAGGTACGCGCGCGGGCCGAAGTAGAACTGGTCCTACACCGAATGGCGAGACTCCGCTGCAGAGCGGCCGAAAGAATTAGGGCACTCATCCCCCACCTCTTCCAACAAATCCTCGTTCCCTACCCATTATCCTCCCAACACACCTCTAACACAAGCGCCCCATCCCGGCAGGATAATAGAGGCGACGCTATCGCTCTATTGCACAGACGCCCCTCACCTCTACGCCCGCACCAAAGTCCGTATCTACCCCCACCTGTGCCCTCAGGACGGATTGCCCCTGCTGCCGCCAAAGAAGAAAAAGAAATGGACGGCGCTAGTCCAACAAAAGAATATTTATTTATCACTATTATTTATTTAAATTCAAACCTATTTGAAAATTTATATTTTTATTACATTCATTTTAACTGTTACGCATTACAAAATGTTATTTGTTATATATTTATTTGTATTTGTTATATTTACTAAGAACTTTGTGAAAAACTGGTGCTATGAGCAAGTGGAAGTATGATAGTGACCATCTAGTCATTCCGTCTGTCTATAGAAGGTTTTGCCTGGTTTCCCTTCCGTCTCGGGCGAATGCCAAGCAAAAGCCACTCCCAGAGAAAGCAATAAGATCGAAATACTACTGGTTAAACGAATACAATTGAACTAAATGCACATTAATTTACCCTGAAGAGGCCTTTTGCCTAAACTGGGTATTTTCCGATCTGGCCATGTGTAAAACAATTGAAATGTAATGGGTAAGTAAATGAAATATGTATGGCTTATCATAAAATAAAAATAAATTGATTTGACAAGTGTATGCGACATTTATTTTGTGGGTGCTCTAACTCAAAAACCAATAATCAGGTTAACGCGACATTTTATATTTAACACGTTTTTGAAAGTCGCAAGATCTGATAATTTCTTAGTAAAAATCGGTCACTGGAAAAAGGGTGTTTACTCTAGTCACTTATCCGTTATTTTGAAATATTTGCTTTAATATTTAATAAATGGAAAAATATACTTGAATAAAAGCTGTAGGAAATATTATTTACTACAACTTTGTTTGAATAATTTTTCCATCATTATATTTCGACGTTTCCTACAGAGGAGGATGTAACATGCATATCACATATATATATAACATATTGGAGGCAAATATTTAAACAAATTTTCAAGGTTTATGTACTTCCGAATGTGCTACGGAGCTGAAATTTTTTTAGAGGTAGGACTTTTAATAAAACGAAATAGCAATTATAAAAATTTTGATATTTTAGTATTTTTGGCAGTTAAAAATTCTTAAAATTTAAAAAAATAGGTAAATGCTTAGACACTACGGGGCAAGTTAGAGGGCTGAAATTTTAAAACTACTTATATTTTAGTCTATGTAACCGATTTAATATTTTAGTGTATTCATGAAGTTCTTTCTGCGGCCGTTAAAAATTATTTAAATTTAAAGAATTAGAAAAATATTATTTCACTTCTAAAAGTGATCAAACTTCAAAAATTGGCAGAAATGTAAGCCATTAGTGAAATATCTGTCTGAAAAATGAATGTTTTTTCAAGGCGCGAAGATATGCTTCTACTAGTATACTTGTACTAGTTTCCGCAAACTTGACGTCCGATAGAATCAGATGTAATGCTCATTAGTAGAGCATTCTTCCGCTAGTTGGCTCTGATTATGTTCAAGAATTTTCGACGCTGTTTGAACGACGGTAACAAAACTAAACAAATATTCAATTACTATTGATATTCATTTCATGATGTCATACGTGGAAATTAAAATTGCTGAATTTTTTAAGGTCTTTGAGGACATTTCCTGCGAAAGATAAATTTTTCCCCGTCATATTGACGGGCTTTTATAGTTTTTATATTAGGGATAGTAGTGTTTGCTAGTAATATAATAGTTTTGGTCACGAAATTCGAAGTGAAAGGTGCGTGAGTTATGCGAGTATGTACAGTAATACGGTCACTGGCATTAAAGAAATTTCGAGTGCCATGGGATAGATCGAGATAGTCACATGACATGAGTAGACAAAAGATTGGAGCACAAATTCGGCCGTAAAGTATCTCTGTTTATTAAAAAAGGAAATTTCCGCGGTCGTAGCTGTAGGATAATAAAACGCAGTAATATTCTTCCCTTGCTCATAACGTAAAATATATCGTGGCACATCATGGACTTTATCGCGGCACACCGGTTGCGAAGCCTTGCCGTTTCAGCACAATATGAGAAGCGCACAAACGAATCTCATGACTCAACAGTTTTATAAGGTAAAATAATTACATGAATCAATTTGTGGGTATTTTTTATTTAAAATATTTTAATTTGAAGTTCTTATCATTTATATTTTACGAGAAATTTGACTTGACAAACCGCGTCTTAGTGAGGCGAGCCGCCGCGTCTTCTGAGGTCTTAATTAAAATATTTCAGCTCCCTAGCTTGCACCCTAGTACTGAAACATTTATCTATTTGTTAACAATTTAGGAATTTTTTTACATCCACATTAATTAATATATCAGAATTTCATAACCCCTATTCGGTTATTTTTAGATTTCTAATATTACCAACGTCAGATTTGTGGCACATTCAGAAGTACATAAACATTAAATGTTTGTTTAAACATTTGCGAGTTTTCTAAGCCGAGAGATTTAGTCACCTCGGCCATCAGATCCTTGCGTTGGCGCTGCGATAAATGTTTATTTGAATTCTCGTTATAAGATAAACGCGTCCATCTTAGCAACGAGATTAAACAAACTATTGTAATTGTTGATGTTGTAAGAGAAGTTTATTTTAATGTGGATTGTATTTATACTAGCATTCCTGCGTTTTTTGAAGGGATATTTCTGTTAATTATTATAAGTTTTTATTTATCGTTATTATTATTGTTGGTATGTTTTTATTTATCTTAAAAACTTTTTATTTTTATTTTTTTAAGGTTATTGTAAAAACCATTTCCATATGAGTTTCATTAAGAATTACATCCGGAAAATCGAGGTACATGTAAACTTTTGATTAATTTTATTATTATTATTAAATTCTTATTGTTCCTCTTATAATATTGCCTTATACGATACATGTATGTTATTATTGTTAAATTATAATCACATTCGTATTGCTTTACTATTAATAATCATTAAAGCGATCTTCTCGGAATAGTTTCCAATGAAAATTCATTTGAATACTACTTTAGATAATTATATTCTTTGGAACTGTTGACTTGCCTATTTTTTTACTTTTCAATGAAATCTTTTATAATTATAGACCTTTAAGATCAGTTGTTCCTACATTATTCTAAAAGCCCTCACATTAAATATCATATTCCTTTTTTTCACTATTTAAGATAGGTAATACTGTTTTAAAGGATTTTATTTTGATCATATTTAAATAAAAAATTTTAAAGTGTCGCGTTGTAGTTTAGCAATTCTTCAGCTAACTATGCTTATACAGCGGTTTTATATGGACAGTAGATTTGATGTTAGGAAAAGAACAATTTTTTATTTTTGTCATTTCAGTTAGGTAACTAAAATATGAAATATTCAACAATTTCACTGCTACTAGTATTTAAAAATAAATTACTCTGCATTAGCAGTCTATATTCGTTGATTTTACGTAATAGTAATTTATAAGTCAGTATTGATATTTATGAAACAAAAGATACTATTGAACCTATTACTACTTATTTACAAAACATTCTTACAGTTCTCTACTTCTGTCTGCTATTCTCACAACTGTATAACGATTAACGGTTAAATATGGATACCCGCACGTCTCTCAAGAGCTGGTAGACACTTTTGCAACTCATTAAAGCAGAAAGGTTATCATAATTATATTATAGGGTTTATTGATATTAAGGTATAAAATATATAAAAACTGGTTATAATAATACAATTTTATATCTTGACTTGTAATTTTTACGTTTGACTACCCATCAGCAATGGACAGTTGGTCCAGACATATTAGCGTGTGAACAGTAACATTTAACTAATATTAGCTTATTTAAAAAAATACATGCAAAAGGTAACGCTAGAAAGTGACATTCTTTTTTAGAAATTTAACCTGATAATGCTCTTCGAGAAAAAGGAACAACATTGTCACTTCCACAAATTTATTTGGCACGAAAGGTTTCACTACGATCATAGCATCATTAGGTGATAAAATATAAATACAGTTCCATGTATATAGGGAAAAAAGGGTGAGAGGGGCAGAGTAAGGGTTACATAGAAAACGAATGGAAGGTAAATAAATAAACGGTTAGGAAAAGGAAGGGGTTGGAAAGGAAGATGAAAGGAAAATAAAGTTATAAAATGTTACTAAAACTTGGTAAAAGGGGCCAAAGACAACAATGTTTATATAAAGTATTTAAAAATATTTGGTAAGCAAAATTGAGAAGAATGATTGCGGAAAAGATATACATTTAAGAGAAACAGGTCTTCACAAATAATTATCTCTAGCTGTTCAAGAGCATCCAATTTGCGACCTTAATTTTCAAAGCGGAGGAATTTAGGGTTGAAGGAACTATGATGATTGAGGTTTAAAAGATGTTTCGCAAATTGAGAATTCAAATTATTTAAACGGAAGCATTGCTTATGCTCCTTAACCCTCTTGTCAAAACTCCTCCGCCAGAATTAAGAAGGTTAACATATAAATTGTTGATATAAATGTTGGCAAGGAGAGGGGAAAGTGGGGACCTCATCGCGAGATTATGGGTTTGTTTAAAAAAATTACACTAAAAAAGAAATAGGTTTTGTTCAGAATATGCTACATGTAAGTTAGGAAACGCAGTTATCAAAAATTGATTGACATCTGCTTTTGAATACATATCTACAACCAAATCTACGAGTTCTTTAACGGGAACAGAAGTAAAAAGGTAAAAAATATCAAAAGATACAAATTTTGAATTCTTGTGGAAAATCTTTACTTTGAAGGTGGGCGTCACCTCTATGGAAATATTAATACCAAATTTTGGACTAAAATGAGAATAATGACGAAGAAGTGTATTGAGTTTGAAGGCGAGTTTATGGGCAGGCGCAGAGGTACTGGAGACAACAGGTCTAATACGGCAATCCTTTTTGTGATGTTTTGTTAAACCATGAAGTCTAAGGGGAAATGGGGTTCACCACTTATTAGTTATGTTTGTTTTTAGGAGTGAAAAGATAAGAAGTCGAAGAAATAGTTTTTTCGATCGCAGATTGATAATTCGAGAGAGGGTTTTTTTTTCAAAACCGAAATATATTTGTTTCGAATAAAATCATTACATTTCTCTAAATAAACGTCTATGTCCATCACCACCATGCCATTAACTTTATCAGCCTTTTGGACAATCAAATTGTTTTAACACTTGAAAGTAAGGCGGGAGAGTGTGAGCGGGATAGTAGTCTGGGTCGAGGAACTTTGAGGAAGGAATAAATTTTATAATCAAAAACGTGCTTAAACGAATGAGATTCTTTTTGTAGGGCCAAATCACAATCGACGACTAGATTCTTCAACACACGTGTAGATAAATGGAGGCTAGGGGCGAATTTCAGGCCTAAGTTAAACTCGTTCAAAATAGAAACACAATTGGATAAATTGGTGTGTGGAACTTGTGGTCACTGAGTTTAGAAGGACTGGAATCACTACACTGCACTGATTTTGAGGAAACAGCAGCCAGTTTTTTCCTAAGGGTAGAGAGCTTGGCAAAACCAATCTCACTTACACGTTGTCTGACACTGTCAACAAAAGTTGATCATTCCAGCCAATGAAGAGCGTGGCACAATTCAGAATTCCACACGGTAGAGCCTGACCTCATTCTTGATACTGATAATGCTCTATTGATTTGTTTTACAACTTTCATCTATCATAGATAAACTATGAGCGACCAGTCGTATTTATGGTATGAGAATTTATTGGAATGACTAACACATACTGAAACATTTCCTGTGAATATATGAGTAATCAATTCGGTACGTGAACTTTGGGAAACTTGCCAGCATTAGTCCATGGTTTGGATTTCTTGTTCTTATCTTAATGGTTGGATATGCCTGGCTTAAATCAAGTATCAGAAGGCTACCATTTCTGTCTATTTCGGTTTTTTTTAAGTCTTGGAATTTTTCTTGCAGTTCCTTAAATATTTATTATCATTTAACCTATTTGGAAGTTTTAGAATTATTACAAGTATGGAGAAAGTCATGTGATGGCCATATAAGAATTTTGTCGTATATAGTACTAAATCGATGAACAGGAAGTTAAACAAAATATATGGATTTCTTGGAAATAAATGAATTACGCTCCTTCTGTTGGTGACACGTTTGTCGTTTGTCATGTTTTGACTCATAATACAAATATAAGCGTTCCAATAACAGTCTATCATTTTTGAATTCTCACTGTGAGATTGAAAACTTATTTGAAGGAAAACTGTGAAATCATAGCTAAATTTAGGTATTATTTTATTTGTATTGCATTGTAATTTCTAATTCCTAATTACACGTGAAAATGTTTTTATTGTTTTCCTTAAAACTTTCATCTTTTAGACCATAAAAATTGATCTATTGTGTGATTCTGATAATGAATATTTTCATGTTGAGGATTTATGTATAAATGTCTCAGAATTAGAAGATAACGCGGAATATGAAGGATATTCGACGGAATATTCTGAAAGAAAGGATGGCCTTATTTTAGACGATTCGTCTCGATGATCTCAAAAGATAAAAAGGATTGCATGGATTTGTAAATCAAGTCGTATCATAACGTAACAGAATTTTCTCTAGGACTAACATAATATCCCACAAGTCGCATAACCACCCAAAAATCATCTTTTGGCATGATAATTATCACTAACAAAATTATAACAATGGCCAATATAGAAGATAGGCGAGTCAATGGAAAAGCTTGGAAAGATGTGGACTATGCTCACATAGAGCCTTATATTGGACTTTTGGTATTGGCAGGCGTTTACAGATCTAATAACGAATCACTTAAAAGTTTGCTGGACGAAGTACATGGTAGGCCGATTTTTAGTGCCGTCATGTTTCTTGAAAGATTTTATAAAATACAGGAGTTTAATTATTTGTAAATAGAGATGGCAGAAAAAAGCACCGGAAAGGTGACACGTTGGCACCCATACGCGTTGTTTGGGAATTTTGTGTGGAAAATTTGCAGAAGTAATACACCCAAGATGAAAATGTATCTATAGATGAACAGTTAGAAGCGTCTAGGAAGAGACCCCTTCAATCAGTATAATACGGGGATAAAAATTTGGATTTCATGTGATGGTGCATCGGCGTCTGCATACAATTTACAAGTTTAGAAAAACCTAGATAATTAGAAAATCTTCAGTTCAAAATTTCTGTATAATTCGAAATTTCTTTTAATCTGAAGACTGTGACGGGCTAGGGTTTCTCGGAGAGGAAAGGGCACAAATGAAAGTTACACGTAATAACACAAACACCTTTAAACGCCTGGGGCGCACACTACACTCTGTAAGCTTCCACAAGAGAAGAGAGAACTGACGCGCACCCTGTTGGCTGCGCGCAAAAACAAAATAAAATGAATAGCAAAGTCCGTTATCGGTCTGGTCTCGTTACAAGACCCAATAAGCAAATTTCATGCCTAGATAATTCAAAAACCTTGATAAATCGTAATTCGAAAAAAATCGAGATAATCATAATATTTCATCATCATCATGAGGTGTTCTGCCTCTAGGCAGGTCCCTGGCACCAGCGTTGTCTCCACTCATTTCTGTTCCTTGCCATTTCTTTCATTTCCTGATACCCTCCCCTTTCTTTCAGATCGTCAAACATTTTTATTCTTCTACGTCCCCTTTTCCTTTCACCTTCTACTGATCCTTCCAACACCATCAATAGTAAACCTTCTCCTCTCAAGATATGCCCTAACCAGTTACTTTTCCTCCTCTGAATTGTTTCAAGTAATCTTCTCTTCTCATTCACCCTTGTTAGTATTGCTTCATTCCTTATCCTATCCGTCCACTTAACCTTCTCCATCCGCCTCCACACCCACATTTCAAATGCCTCTAGTCTTTCTTTCTCTCTTTTCTTTAGCGTCCATGTTTCACACCCATAAAGCAATACACTCCAAACATAGCACTTCACAAGACGTTTCTTCAGATTTAAATCCATTTTACCATATAGTACCCGTTTTTTCCTATTAAATGTTTCTTTTGCCATTGCTATTCTTGTTCTTATTTCTTTTTCACTTCTCCAGTCTTCAGTTAGCATGCTTCCCAAATATCTATACTGTTTTACTTGCTCCACTCTTCCATCCTTTATTGACACATTCATAATCTCTCTATCCCCTATTCTCATCACCTTTGTTTTCTTTATGTTCATTTTTATTCCATATTCCATCATCCTGTCTTCTACCTTTGTAACCATTTCCTGAATATGCCTCGTTTCATCTGCCAAAATTACCATGTCATCAGCAAACCTTATACAATTTATTATTCTACCCCCAATACTAATTCCTTTATCATTCCCTATTCCATTGTCAATCATTTCTTCAGCATATATATTGAACAGGGTTGGCGATAAGCAGCACCCTTGTCTTACTCCTCTTCCTAGATCATACCATTCGGTCTGTGCATCTTTTATCCTCATAGCTGTTTTCTGTTTCATATACAGTCTACTTTTTTTGCTTTTAGTATTTCCATCAGTTTTTCCCAGTTCACTCGGTCGAATGCCTTCTCCATATCTATGAAGCACAGACTAATTCCTTTACCCCTTTCTATATATCTCTCTCCACTCATTCTTATCAATCCTATTGCATCTCTTGTAGCTCTACTCTTTCTAAATCCAAACTGTTCCTCTGCAACATTTTCTTCCATTTTGCTAATTAGTCTCCTGTTCATAACCCTAAGTAGAACCTTTGCTGCATGTGTAATTAAACTGATTGTTCTGTGTTCACTGCATTTTCTTGTTCCTTGCTTTTTCGGAATTGGAATCATAATTGTTTTGACGAAATCCTCTGGCCACATCCCCTTGTCATAGATTGCATTACACAACTTCACTATTTCTTCCAGTCCTTCCTCATTAAGACACTTAAATAATTCTATCGGTATCTCATCTACCCCCATTGCCTTCCCATTCTTCATATCCTTTATTGCTTGTAGCACCTCTATTTTCAATATCGAAACCCCTGTTTCGTCATTATTTATTTCATCCTGCTCTTCAATACGGAGATCCTTTGGTTTTTCATTTGATTTGTACAACTCCTCCATGTATTCTCTCCATCTATTAAGGACCTCCTCTTCCTTATATAGAACTTTATCTTCTTTACTTGCAATCTCTTTCACACATGCACTTGTTCTCCATCTATCCCACGTTACATTTTTTACTTTCTTATACATCAAGTCATACATTCCTTTTCTCTCTAGATCTTCTATATCTGAGCATTCCTCCTCTAGCCATCTCTCCCTTGCTTTTTGGGTTTCTCTTCTTAGTTCATTATTCAGTTTCCTGTATTTCCTTTTTCCATCTTCATCAGTCCTGCTTTTGTATTGCCTTCTTTCTTCCATCTTTTCTATCATTTCCTTTGTCACCCATGGCTTTTTTATTCTTTTTCCTTTGAAAAACCCAATAGCCTGTTCTGCTGTTTTCCTTATAGCCTTCTTTATCCTATTCCATGCTTCATCCACATTTTCCTCCGACACGTTTTCTCTTTTGATTGCCTGAGCTAATTTTTCTCCTATTCTTTCTTTTCCTACTGTGGCTATATTCTCTAAATCCCATTTCCTAACTATCTAAGCCTTCTTAACCTTCTTCAAGGCTAGTTTTATTTCGGCCATGAGGAGCACATGATCACTGTCAATGTCTGCTCCTGGAAGTCCATATGCCTTTTTTACTCCATTTCTATATCTTTCTTCCACTAGAATATAATCTATTTGATGTCTGGCTCCATCTCCTGGTGATTTCCACGTGTATAGCCTTCTCTTATGATTTTCAAACCAAGTATTTGATATAAACATCCTCTTCTCTTTACAGAACTCAACAAGTCTTTCACCTCTTTCATTTCTTTTCCCTAGTCCAAATTTTCCTACTACTTGGTCTTCTCTTCCCTCTCCTACCACAGCGTTCCAATCGCCCATCACTATCTTGCAACAGTTTTTACCTTCCTCCTCCATAATATTTTCTATCTTCTCGTATATTTCTTCAACAGCCTGTTGGCTGGTCGGCATATAAACTTGTATCAACAGTAGATCTTTTGGGTGCATTCCTATTCTAAGACCAATTGCTCTATCATTTACAAATATCACCCTCTGTACACAATTTGCTATTTCCTTATTCAAAATTACCCCTACTCCATTCGTTCCTCTAGTACCTCCTGAATAGTACACCGTGGTGTCATCACTTTTTATTTCTCCTCTTCCTTCCCATCTCATTTCACTTAAGCCAATCATATCCATTCTATTTATTTTCATCTCTTTCTTTAAATTTTCCAACTTCCCTGCTCGTAGGAGTGTTCTAACATTCCACGTGCCAATTCTCAACTTCTTTCCAGCTTCCTTCCTTCCTTGTGTTAAACGGAACCTCTAGTGTTGTCCCCCCCGGAGATCCGAGCGGGGGACCATTTTGCCTCCGGAATATTTAACAAGAGAAGACTCCGTCATGATGCCTCTACATGGGATATATTGTGGCGGTGGTTTCCCATTGCCTTCCGCCTATATATTCAGCCGCCCCTAACATGGGGAACAGACGCTGTTTGCAGCCGCCCCTAATATGGAGAACAGACGCTGCTGCCTGTTGGTCCGCGGGAGGTATTTTATTTCCCTCCTACCCTACATATCTGTAGAGCATTCCCCTATCCGCCACCCGGGGACGCGCCCTCTAGAGGTTACAGGCTCCTCCGAGGGTCATAATATTTGGGCCAAAATAATTCGAAAAAGTATAAAAAAATTATGTTCGTAAAGAATGTGCGTTTGCGAACACACCCATTTCCTCTCATCCCCTCGATCCTTCTCTACGATGTTGTTACTACCCTCGCCAACTTTCTCTTCTTTTTGGCCTAGGTCAAGAGTTGAATGATTTCACGCTCCAATCTACGTATGCACGTTGGCACGCACGCTGGCACGCACGCTGGCACGCACGCTGGCACGCACGCTGGCACGCACGCTGGCACGCACGCTGGCACGCACGCTGGCACGCACGCTGGCACGCACGCTGGCACGCACGCTGGCACGCACGCAGCCACGCACGCTGGCACGCGAGCTGGCACGCGAGCTGGCACGCGAGCTGGCACGCGAGCTGACACGCGAGCTGGCACTCGACCTGGCACGTGAGCTGGCTCGCGAGCTGGCACGCGAGCTGGCACGCCCAACTTGTCGGGGACGTCAAAGCCGAGGATACCATCACGTCGGACCACCTGCCACTCATTTTCCCCTTCACCACCGGAGGATCCGCCAAAAGACCGAGACGGACGATAAACAATACGGATTGGGCAAAAGCGAAATGGGGAATGTTCGAAGAAATCATCGCCGAAGGATTACTCCCTGCAGAGAGACCTAAGACAACCACTGAGGTAGACAATGCAATCGATATATTAAACAATATTATTTAACAGGCTGCGGACGAATGCACCCCAAGGAAGAAAATCGATGTAAAAAAACGCCTCTGCTTAAGTACGTCGTCGCCCTCATCAAAGAAAACTGGAGGATTTACCGAGAATTCGAAAAGAGGAAGGACCCAGCATTAAAAATCGTTTGGAACAGGAACCAGGCCATCATCTAAAGAAAGGTACTTGATTATAAAAACGATTTATGGCAGAAAAGCTTTTCAACCCCAGTTCTTGAACTTAGAAAATATTCTTTCTCCATGGAAAGAAGGTGAAAATAAATTGGAACACCTTTGTAAAATCATAAAATATGAAGTTGATGTAAATGACTTTAGAGATTTTGTTGATATGAATCTAGAATCAAAAAATCAAAACCTCCCATCAACAATAATAAGAGCAAAGGAATCGTAAACACAGTTGTAATCAGGAGCGAGGAAGCTGAAAGAGGCTTCAGCCTTATGAATATAATTTGTAATGAAAGAAAGTCTCCACTTACCATTCCCCATTTATCAAATTTGCTAACAATTAATATGTTTGGAAAACCTGTAGATGAGTATAATGCAGAGTATTATGTAAAAAAAAAACTGGTTAAAAAATCACTGTTCAGCTGCAGATACACACGGTCAAAGACATCAAGAAAGCTCACACTCAGAAAATCAAATTAAATTGTGGAAATGTATTGAATAAATGACTGAATTTATTTATAACTATTATTTTAGTGTCTATTTATTGTAATATAAATGTATAACATAAAAATGTGATGTGGCCACCACATGATTTTCTCCATATCTTTAATATTTCTAAAAATTCCAATTAGGTTACATAATAATAAATATTTTAAGAAACTGTGAGAAAATTTTAGACTTTACGAAGAACAGAAATAAACTCAAACCATAGCATTCTGATATTGGATATAGTCACAAAGCTCCAACAATTAAGAAACGAAAAAGGGGTGTTACTAATATGTAACTAAGCATTGTTAACAGTCGTCAGTAGGTGGCATGGTGGTGGCAGCTAGAAATATAAGTTATCTCTTAAACAATGAATTAGTTGTAAAAATGTTTCAAACACAGGTTGTAGAAAATTAAATTTTCTACAACTTTTATTCAAATACATTTTTACATTTATCAAATATTAAAGCAAATATCTCAAAATAACTGATAAGTGACAAGAGTAAACACTCACTTCTGGTTGACCGATTTTTACCAAAAACTAATCAGTTCTTTTGACTTTTATAAAAATGTTAAATATAAAATTTTGCGTTGACATGATTGATAGTTTTTGAGTTAGAGCACCCACAAGAAGCTATCACACATGCACTAACACACACACACACACACAGACCTCATTGAGAAAATGGTCAAAACGTGTTCAGGGGACCTCAAAACGTGTATTTCTGTTGAAATCTCGAAGTCAATTTTTTTCATCAATACAATACTTTCCCTATACTACGTATATGGAGAAAGTAAAAATTGAAATAAATAAATATTCTCACTTTTTATCTGTTAATAAATAGAATTTTTTTCCCTTTACAAAAGCTTGCAGGACATTTTTGGATGCTGAGAGCCAGTTCTTCAAAATTTCTCAGCTCACCACTGTCTGCATCCCAGCGGTGCGTATTGTCTCCTTCCCAAGTGAGGAGGATGAACACCAGAACCCTGAAAATTTCTAAGAAAATGTGCTTTCACTTCTTGCTTTAGCAAGGGTATTTTATTTGTTATAAATGTATGTGACACCTAATATATATAGATGTTAGCCATATGAAAGATAACTGATGTCAACATCGGTCATTTTCAGACATCAAATATCCTACAGAATGTTTGATGGATTGGATCCCTATGCAATCGACATAATCTGGAATATGGGCAAATTAAAAATTCAGGAGAAAAAATTCTGCATGAGCAGGAATCAAATCCGGGTCTTCCACTTTCTGGGCAGATATTCTACTACTGAACTCAGAGCTGGCCCAAGCTACAGGCAAGCCGGGTGGCTGCCCAGGGCACCAAAGTTTTGGGGCACTATTCCGATCATTCATCTATGCATTACTTGCAATTGAATGCATATTGGGTAGCAATTTATATCAAGGAACAGGATAGAATCTTGATGACATTCCTTTTAATTTTTTGTTATCAGTAACTTTTACAGAGCAATGAATAAATTAACATGTACTCTATAAATATCTAAACAAACATTAACAGAGAGGGGTGCTGGAGTGCTATCTCGCCCAGGGCATCAAAATTCCTCAGGCCGCCCCTGACTGAACTAGAGTGGTAAACTTAGTACATAAAGGTGTATTCTATTAATCTTCCTTCATTAAAAAGATGCAGATTGGAGATATGTTAAAGGATTTTTAATCTTTTATTTTAATTTCTATGGTTATTTAAACTGACAACCTTGCTTGATATTGTTATTTCAACCTATAGTTCAACATATTAATAATTAATTTTCTCCCTCCTGTAACAGTGTCCCAAATCAACTGGATTCTTCCAAGTGCTTGGTGTTTACAGTGCATTCATAAGATGCACCAAATGGAAGCCTGCACCTCAATTTCAATCCTCTCTTGAAGTGATGCAACATGCTAGACAGAGCACAATATCTTCCAACGGCAAGCAACAGGGAATCTATAATTTCTAACCTAATTTCTGAAAATTTTAAATATTAGTTGATTTACTTATGCTTCTGAATTATAAATTACCATATATATTTGCATATAATGCACACCCATACTTTTTGCCAGAAAATCATGACTTTTTTGTATACCCTGTGTATAACACACGCTACATGTTGAAGCGTATAAGAACAAATTATTTAATCATATTGTCATGTTAGGTACTCACTAGAGTACCATAAATAAATACAGGCTCTCCACAGGTTATGCAAGATTCGACTTACGCAAATCCAACTTTATGTATAAACCTTAAAAAAAAATTTAATCCAAAAATTCCTAGTTGCAGAAATTTTCTTACAAGGCAAAACATTTCAGGCTTAACCGATTAGGGACGGAGCACCACCACGGTGGTGTTAGGGTACTGTCCTCTTCTGCCCTCTTGTGTGGAGCATGTTAATTACCTGTAGCTCCTTCTTTTTGCTAGCAGGTTACGGACAGTTTTAAGTTCCATCCTGTGAAGTTGCACGTGTTTTTCTTAAGTGGTTACCATTTTATGTGTTTTTAAACTTAGCCCTTTTTTAATTTGACAATGGCAACCAAGAGAAAACGGTGTGAGGATCACAAACTGGATTTATTGTTTTCTATACCAGATGGTGGAGTAAAAAGTGATATATCCTCTATCGATAGTGATAGTGATATTCAAGAGGAAGAAATTCCTGAATCCTGTGAAAATATTTCACCTATAACTTTAGACGATGAATCCGATGGTGAAATTGAAGAGACAGTTCAACAGGCTAATAGAAGCAGATTGGCTTGGTCCAGAAGAGGTTTGATAAATTTAGGCACTAGTCCCTCTCAGTTTACACCTGGTCCTAATACTTACTTACCAGAAAATTCTTCACCTTTAGATTATTTTATGTTATTTTTTACGGGCGATATGTTGGACCATTGCGTCAAGCAGACTAATTTTTATGCTTCAGAAAAAATGTCAACTGCGGGCGGAGGTGGAAATATTTGGGAAGATCTTACATTAGATGAGTTGAAAGCTTGGTTAGGTATTATTTTTACAATGGGATTTCATGATCTTCCAAGTCTGAAAGACTATTGGTCCACAGATAGGGCATTGAATGTACCAGGTGTATCTGAAATCATGGCAAGGGATCAATTTTGTCAATTTTGCAGAATTTTCACGTAAATGATAATTCATGGAAGCCTCCACAAGGTAGCTTAGATTTTGATAAACTCTACAAAATTAGACCTATTCTGGATAGTTTAAATAGCAATTATAAAAAATATTATAACTTTTCTGAGTATCAGGCAATAGATGAATCGATGGTGAAATTTACTGGTCGCTCTTCAATGAAACAGTATATGCCAATAAAACCCAACAAAAGAGGATTCAAGTGGTGGGGAAGAGCTGATGGAACATTGGGATTTGTTTTTCATTTAGAATTATATACAGGGAAAGGGACAATTAAAAAGAATAATTTGGGTTTGGGTGGAAATGTCGTGATGCAACTTGCAGAGCCTCTCTTTGGGTCAGGCAGCACCCTTATTTGCGATAGATTTTTTACGTTTCCAGATCTATTTATGGAACTCTCCAAAAAAGGTTTGAGAGCCATAGGAACTGCAAACACCAACCGTGTCAATTATCCCAAAGAATTGGTAGCAAACACAAAGGACTGGAAGCAAAGTAACCAAGGGGACTGTGAGTGGCTCTCCTCTGCCCCACTCGTTTCCTTAGGCTGGCGAGACAAAAGGTCTATATTCTTTTTGTCATCAGGTTATGATTCACCCACATACCCAATGCAGTCTGTGAAAAGGAAGGAGAAGGATGGGTCGAAGGTGGAAGTGTGCTGTCCTGAGATTGTGAGGTTATACAACCAATTTATGGGAGGATTAGATTGAAACGATCAATTATGTAGCTACTACAGTTTGCACATTTCTTCAAAAAAGTGGTGGCATAGACTGGTGTTTGATTTAATAAATAGGACGGTAGTAAATTCTTATATCTACTACAAACAAGCTACCAATAAGCCAACTTTTCCCCTTAAAAAAGTCTAATTGAATATAATCAGAGACCTCATTGGAGGCTATAGTAGCAGAAAGGCACTATTTTATGATTTTACAAAGGCGTTCCAATTTATTTTCACCTTCTTTCCATGGAGAAAGAATATTTTCTAAGTTCAAGAACTGGGGTTGAGTATGTTAAAAAGTTCAAAAAATTCATCAGAAGTATACTTGTTGTTATATAAATCCTTCTTAAAGTTTATGTGACTGCTTTTTAGAAGTCGAGCATCCATGTATTTTACTAAAATGTCAATTAATTTATATTGAGGAAGAATTTTAAATTTTGTTCGCTCTTCAATCTTTGAAATTGTCACTAATTATTAAATTTTCAACCATTGCCTCATATTTGCCATTATCATTTCTTAATTGTTTTATGGCATTGATTGCATGCTTAATTAATTTGTCCACTTTCTGTATTAAAATTTCTCTTGATTGTAATGCATTAGAAAGCAATGAAAATTCAGTTAAAATGTCAGTAATTAATGCTAAATCTTTTATAAAATTTTTGTTTTGCAATCTTATTACCAAACCACCATACTCCTTATTTGTTAAAAAATAGTGATACAAAGCAGGATATGCTCACCAAACAGCAAGTGCAGTACGTAAACTACATTATGCCCATCTTGGTAAAGGAATTCTTCCGATTTTTAATAATTTCAGTATCAAGATCTTCTGCTATAAATTTTAATTCATACTGCTTTTTGCTGGATTGGTGATAAATAGAATAAATCTTATCCAAGAAAGACTTAAAATGATTGATTTCTACATCATTGATGCTATCATCTAACACAAGTTGCAGTCTATGATTTAAGCAATGCCAGACAATTATATTTGGAAAATCTTGTAAAACCCTGGCTGCTACACAAGATTCAACACCTAGCATAACACTGGTACCATCGGAACAAAACGCAATTCAGTATTTGACAAATAGTCTTTGGATGATCCATTGTTTTCCAAACAAAATATTAAAGTAGCATATATTGTTTCAGCCTTTGTTGATGCCAATTCAAAAAGATCTAAGAAAATAATAACTGGTTCATCACACATGTTGAACTCATTAATGAAAATTATTAGAACACTTTGATTCATCAATTATTATGCTGATATTTGCATTTTCATTAATAATTTTCTTAAAAAACTTTAATTTCATTACCTTTGTGATGTGCTCAACAATTTGAACAACTGTAAATTGGAATGCAAACAGGTACCAACATCTACTTTGTTTAATTCTGTAGCTGTGAAATTGCATCCATATTGGACATTGGTCTGTTTCTTTTTACTAAAGTATAAACTGTATTGAAAATTTTTACAGCTGTGTCAACTTCTTTTTCTTCAGATTGCTTAATAAATTCTGTGTTTTTTCTTTTTCACTTTCTTCTACAATATGAAGAGATTTCAAATGGGAACCTGATGTAAAATGTTCAGACAATTTTTTTCTTAAAGAAACCTGCCTTGATGCTTTTGAATTTCCATTTCATTCAACATCATTATTTATTGCTTTGAAAGATGATAGAATTTAGCTCTTTCTGCTCCTAAATGTGACACTTTTGAACACATTAAACAACCTAATTTTCTGTTTTTGATGATCAGATGTACATATTTTTTTGAAAATTTTCTAATTGCTTTTTATTCCAGCAATCGGGAATTTTAAATGTCTGAGTCTGCCACTGATGATTCTGCTTCACAATTTTCTTCAAAATTAGATGTAGATGCTGATGCTATAGCTAGATATGATTGTTAGATGGCTACAGAAGCTGTAGTTTCTTCTCCTGATGTATTCCCATCTATGTTATTACAAACAGTTACTTTCTTACTTTTAATAAACGACAAAATTGTACTTTGTCTTTTCATTTTTATGTATGACTGAAATTAAAAAAAAAATAGAATTATTTCAATATGGATCTTCAAAACATATACTTAGTTCCCAATATTGCACATTATTAAAATTACCGCACTCCACAACAGGGCCTTGGAGCTGAAGTTTTGGACCTTGGCTCCTTATCTTCCCTTTTGTTCATTGATTTTTTTATTTCTGCTGCAATTTTTCCTGTTTTTTTTCTAATACTTCTTTCAATTTGTACCATTCTTTTAAAAACTCACCAGTAGTCACATTGTTTCTCTGAAGTCTGATGGTGACATCATTAGGCTTTTCCAGAATTTCAGTGAGGAGGTTAATCTTTTCCCACATTTCAAGAGATATAAAAAACACAGGGTCTACTGCTGCAAATTGCTCACAGAATGAGTGAAAAATAAGAAGTCACTCAATCATTCAAAATGTTGAGCCCCACCGATTTTCATTACCCAAAATTGGGACGACTTTGTATTGCTTCTTCGCCAAAGAAATCATACTTGGCACTTTAAGTTTCTTCATAACAGCTCGAATTTTTCCCAACAATTGTGCAGTGTAGTTCTACTTCAACTCATCATGAATTGCCAGCTGTAATGTGTGGATCACACAACGCATGATTCTAATGTCAGATGACTGTTACTAAAGCCATTGTGGGAGAACAAGAAGTGGATTTGCTTCCCAAGTTGCTGAATTTTCTGCTTGTTCCTTAGATTCAATTAGAAGGCATCTTCTGTATCAGACACTTCCTCCACTCCAGGTAAATTATCTTTATTTTCATCATCTTTATTTAGAAGTGTAACTGCATGAGTCATATTAGCTGCATTGTCCACATTGACACTGATAACTTGAGACTTTGTATACCAAAGTTACATAAGAATATCTTCAAACATTTTCTTTATGACAGCTGAATTGTTTCCCCTCCATATTGATGAGAGCCAAGGTTTTAATTTGTATTGTGCCTTGGTTATAATACTGGATATTTATTCCCAAATAATTTCTTTGATGCTGAGTTACAGAATCCATCTTTAGATAAATCAGTTTCTGAGTAAAGAATTCCTTCAATTCAGCTCTCTTGTCTTCAGCAAGCTTGATGACTGAGTTTTGGACTGATTCATATCCAGTATTGAAACCCACTTGCTTGGCTACTTGACCTGCCAGTAATTGAAAACTTTCTCCTCCAAAAGTCTTAAGTGAAATACTATCATTAACAATCATTTGAATCACCCCTTTTCTGAATGTTTCTGCTGACATATAATTAGTCACTTTGTCACTTGCAATATAGGAGTCAATCCGAGGCTGGATATATGGTTTTTTGACTTCACCTGTTGGACCAATTGTGTTTGCTGACTTTCTTTTTCTTCTCTGCCGAGATTATGAGCTTGAATTCAGCAGGATGAGATCTTTCCAAATGATGCTTCGTATTACATATAAGATTTGGCATTCCTGATCTGCATGCCACAAGGGACTTCATCATTTCTCTCTATTTCAATTTTTCAATCTTACAAGTGGACAGTTTCATACTTTTGCCTGTTGTAAAGAAATTATCCAGCTTCATTGGTTTGTCTGAATTTAAAGACATTTCTTATGTAAAAGTAGGGTTCAATTAAACTCTCAAGAGTGAATTCCTTAATTTAGTTGCTAATAAATTGTTTGCTTAAAGCCTGTATAAAAAAATAAATACCAACACTGAGTTACAGAACTAAATTTCCATGATGAAAAATATTGTAAAATAAAAAACTGGCAGCAATAAAAGTTTTATACACTCACAGGAAATACTGTTGGCACACCAAATCTCCAAATAATATTCAAGAATGGTGACACCAAAGGATGTATGCTCAGTAATCCTGGATGTATGAGGAAAGGTAGTTAAAAACTGTAGTTTTTATGATCTGATTTATGTTCTCCACAATTCATGCTGCGAAAAGGCGAAACAATGACCCATGTTTAAAAAAATGTCATATACTCACAGGAAACTGCTGATTTAACAGCAAGAACTTAAAATAAGGTCATCTCCGTTTCTAACACAGACACCTGTCATACTGACTGTTTTTTACGTGCACTTCCCTGTAAGCGTGATCTTATCGCTCTCCTGACCTGCTTTTAAGTAGTGCGGTTGCCCCATTGCCATGTTTTTACATTGTATTCACATTTTGTTAAATGCTTTGCAAAGTAAATCTTGTATGTCATGCAGCAACATAGTTAGGTGATATTCTTTGCAGAATTTTCTGTTTGCATCGTGGTTGTTCAGTTTTTTAAATGAAAGATATACGAAACTCAGGTGACCATATGGGAACAGCACATTTAGGTTAAAATATTCAGCTCTCATGGTGATCAACTTCTTAAATAAAAGTGAGAGAAAAAAGTCTCTCTGAGAAGAATATAAAGAAATGAAAGCCGAATCCAGGAAATTTTTGGAAGAATTTAGAGCTCCAGCTCAAGCAAAAAATAGTAGCTCCAGGCAGTTCTTGCCCTAGCTCGGGCTCTGACTCCAAAGTCATGCACAAAACATGCAGCAGAAATTAACTTCAGTGACTCCAGCATGTGAGGTGGACACATGTAGTACTACCATATGTGACAGCTGATGAATGCTACTCTGTAATTTACAAGAGTAGAGAACGCCAAAAGTGTGCAGGAATAATTTTTGCTGTGATGCCACCATTCATGGCCTCTGGAATGGGATGCGCAGCAGCAAGTGAAAGTCACATGGGCCCTGGGAATGAATCAACATGTCAGTTTCATGCTTTACTAGAGAGGAAATTCCTTGTGATACTTGCAATATACAGTTGTTTTTAGCTTTAGTTTACATGTATTAGTATAATAGTTTAGGTATTATTTTAATGTTTATTTATGTCCGACGAGAAACGTCTTAGACAAGTGTTACATAAGCAAGCCAGAGACCTTGTATTCCATGTGCACAGCTACTTCTCGAGGAAGGAGGCAGGACTAGGGATTGGGCTCGAGAAATCCCGTCTTGAGAATTTGAAAAATTTTTGTTATTTCAGACTCTTGTTTCTAGATAAATTAAATTTTTTAAATTTCGCGAGTCTTGTTTCTAGAGAATCTAGAGAAACACAAAATATAACATTTTGCAACTGGGATTCTGACATTGTATGCAAAAACCGTGACTCGGATATTCAATGACTATGGTGTCATTGAATTGGTAGATTCAAAACTTAAATATTTCGGGCATAATTTTGGCAATGACATTTTTCCACCACAAGTGATGGTGACAAAATCGTGGTAAAATTCATAAAATTGTCCCCTGCTTACCAACAGCTGTGCTATAACCACGCTATTCATTTAGCAGTTATGGATGTTTTTTTTTAAATCAGAGGGAACAAGCGAAGATTCAAATGATGATGACTCAGAATCGGAACATGAAAGGGAAGATGAATATGTTACAGAAAACGAAAGTGAATTTGCCGCAGAAATTGTTTGTATGAATATGGTCATTTTTATAAAACTGTTAATAAAATTCGTAATATTGTAAAATTGTTCAAAAACTCCCCAGTATGGAACACTGTATTACAAAGCCATGTAAAAGCTAGAGAGAAAGACGAATTTGTTAGATTGTTGCTAGATTCTAAAACCCGTTGGAATACCATAGAAATTATGATAGAGCGATTTCTTAGAATCAAGACTCCTATAGTAAAATCATAGCATGATCTAAATTTAAGTCACTTGTGGAAGCCAGAAGATGATGAGGCAATGGCATTGAATACATTGAAAACTTTGAAACCGGTCGGAATAGCGATAGAAGCGTTGAGCCGCCAAGATGCTAACCTTTTAACTGGTGAGGGAGTCATCGAATTTTTATTTAACGCTCTCAGAGAGAACAATGCAGACATTTGTACTAAACTTCTCCATGGACAAAAAACAAGGTTAAAAGAAGAAATGCGTCATTAATTTCTTTGATAAATTTTTTTCAAGGTCCCAATTGCATCCAGTTCGGTGAGGAAAACGATTTTTTTGTTATCAGTTCAAAAAACGAAATAGTCGAAAGAGTAAAAATAATAACGAAAAGACTTTAATGTCAACGAGCAGAATAATTTTGCAACACTGAACCATGATCAAGAACAAGATGAAGGTATTTTGACAGTGGATAAAGAAGATTGTTGCAGTATGAATCTAGATAAGCAGTTGGAAGAATCCATCCGTCAAAACCTGAAGCCAATAAAAATAATTGATGTCAACCTCCGCTTATTATAGAAAGAAATCAATATAATTTTCTTTATATTAAAGTTGCCCTCCAATTCTAGTCTACGACCAAAAGATTTTAAAAATCAAAATTCACACACGACAAAAAGTTTTCATCTTAATACTCGAGAGTTCTCGAGAACAGCAGCAAAAGAAATTCCTGAATTCTCGAGAAAAAATACTGCGAAAAAGAGAATTCTCGATAACAGCAGCAAAAGACATTCCTGAATTCTCGAGAAAATAAATACCGCGAAAAAGAGAAATCTAGAGAACAGAAAAAAGTCGAGAATACACAATCTCTAGGCAGGACATCTACTTTGCGACGTTGCCTTTGTGCTGAAGTCTGCGGTGGAATAGGGATAAGAACTGTCACGGGGAGTGGCGACAACACCGCATAAGTATCTCCATCTCTCTCTGCGCGACCAGAGGCCATAAACGCTGGCGAGCACTATAGCTAATGTCAGTGCTGTAGTCGTAAAAAAAAGCAGTGGATATACCGTATACGGAAGTAAAACTTTGAGAGAAGGTCTTACCCAGTTTTTTTAAGAGCAAAATACATGTTACGATGGCAGGATAAAACTTGTTTGAATTTCCTTGAAAATTTTATTCCAATTATATTTCAGTCATGCATATAACAAAATAAAAAATTATAAGTACAGTATTTATTTTCAATTTGATCGAAACAAAAGTAACATTACAATATTGGTATTAAATATCTTCGTGGGCCGCAGATTTTCAAGATTGCAGGTGCAGCTTCAATATTTGGAGCCACGAAAAAAGGAGGAATTGGCTGTTTTTTTCAATCAACCTGTATAATACCTCATAAAGCGAGGGTATACACCATTTGTTAGGAAAAGCAGAGGGTATAGCCTAATCATTTGAAAAAAGCAGAGGTTATACGGTCTATACCACCCTCCTCTACAGCCCTGGCTAATATGCATAAAGTAATGAGCAATGCGTAAAAATATGAAATTTATAAAAACATATTTAAGTTTAACAATCGGCTCGCAAATTCCGGAAAATATAACAAACGGCTCGTGCGGCTTCAGCTTATCACTGGATGTAGATCCTCACTAAAAGCCGATTCACACTATGCAGTCGGGGGACGGAACAGTCGCAGTCTAAAGAGACTGCCTCGAATTGATTCAATGTATGTCCTCTCTAGTGCATTCACACTAGAGAGGACAGTCGAGGGACGGGACGGTCGGGAGACAGTCGCGGTCTCTCGGCCAGGCAACTCATTGTCAAACTGCGGACTGCGGCAGACTACCCCCTCTCCTGTCTGAAAATTGTGTTCCTCTTTTCAATAGCCGACCTAATGTACTCGAGTAGTTCGTCGAATTTCTCAAGAGACATACGGAAGTATTGCTGATGACTCCTGGAGTTCTTACGAAATCGCATAGAGTATGAAATTCACCTTGATGCCTGACAGTAAATATTTCTTTCATCCATATTCTTTTCTCTTTCTCCTTCTTTTCCTCCTGTTAACACAGGGCAGCAAGTACTACAACTTCTTCAAAACTGCTGTCAGAATCCATGATGTACAATATTTTCTTCTTAATAAACACTTTAAAACTGTAATTAATCACTCGGCAAACGGGAGCAGACTGCGTAATATGAATGCACAGCTCAGGGGCAGATTGTTCTCCGACTGTCCCGTCCCCCGACCGTACCGTCTCCCGACTGCATAGTGTGAATCGGCCTTAAACCTTCCCATCTGAGATAACTTCACTCCTTTAGCTATAGTAGGTTGGTTACAATACCATTTCAAAGTTTTGAATTTTCCGAATTTGAAGCTACCTAGTGGAAATCTATGAACTACTTGGAAAACCCATTCAGTGGAAAATTCATAGATTGATAAGATTCAAAAAGAATTTTCCAAACATATCTTAAAATAAAAAAGTTGATTGTTCACAGACAGAACGACAGACAGCGTGATCACATTAGTGTTTTTTATTGAAAGAGAACACGCTAAAAATTAAAATAAGGATATCTGCTTTATAGCAACTAATCTGATCCACATGCCGTTTCTGGAGAGAAATTTTTGATCGTGAAACCGTCTTACCATAACTCTGCGGTTTTCAAACATTACAAATCCATCCCCTCACCTAACGAAACTCTCATCGCGCCCCCCTCTATACCATGCTCGACCACAGTTTATGAACAATACTCGATGGACATACAAATACCTTAAGAAAAAAACATGGACGCAAACGACACGTCCTAGTCACTTGAGGGTTAGAATTTGACGGCTGGATATATACATGTTTAAACTTCATTCAACGGCTGCATATCTTTTGCGCCTTTTCTCCTCTCCTCCCCCCAGGTATGCGCGCACCACAGTTTATAAAAAATTGCTATGACGCATCAAGGAAGAAACCCTATGAACAACGTCGGATATATTATCGAGAATTGAGGTGCCGCAAGAGACGGGAAACTTCCTCCACCGCACGTTTTCGAGAGCTCTTTTCCGGGAGAGAATGTCGACGGATTTCGAAGTTATTATTCGCGGGAGTTTGCGGTGCGAAAGTTTCGCTCTCGCGCAGAGGCGAAAACGAGGGTAAAAAATGAACAAGAAGCGAGCTCCCAATGAGAATGCACCTGCGGAACTTTTGTCCGAAACTCGCTAATGAAATCTAGGCGATGGATGCGTTGCCAATATGCGAGATAAAACATGAATTATTGCACCGACGCATTGCTCGCTTTATCTGAGAGGCAATAACGTCGAGTCACGGACGATAACTCTATTATGTAGGTCACGATTTTTTTTCTCAAACACATTAAAACCCTGCTTTGTTAGGGCAGTTTAAATAGTTCGAATATGGATGTCTGGGGAAGAGTTACTTATCACCAGTTAGAAATATGCGTTTTTATAATGCCGACATGTTTGACCTCATTTGTGGCTCTTAGAGTTTAAAGAAACGTATTTTAGAATAAAAAGGATACAAATTCATTCCGTCTGAAAATGGACAAAATTGCGTAATTTAATCTCTTAAACAGTGTGAATTACTTATATGAAAAGTAACATTTATCAAAAACGGAGATCAAAAGACACATAAAAATCGACTTGAATCTATGGCAAAAACATCAAAATTACAGAGGGTTTTATATTTTCTAACATGCTCATGCATAGAATGGACACGCTAGAAATCCCATAGGCAAGATTCAAATCAGTACAGCAAAGGGTTGTAAAATTTAGAAAATAAAACAAAACCTCATGTTCATTGGAATAATGTTCTGCTCGATTTTTTCCAATTCTTGAAAATAATAAGCTATTTCATCAAACAAAGCTAAACAAAAAAATCTCGACTCCAGCGGCCATTTCGAAAAATCGAATCTTGTCATTGTTTGTTATTCATAAAATATTTGGAAATCAATCGAAATTTTTAAATTATAACATCCCATGATGTAGAATTTGAAGAAATAACGGGAGAAAACCCATATTTTTTCGTCCTTACTCTACAGTGATTTGGAATTGCAACATCCGGCGCATGTAAAGTTACGTATGCGAAGGAGCCACGTGATTTCTGCGGGCGTTTCTTCGTATTCAGTCACAGTGGCGGCGTGTCTCTTGAGCAGCAGAGAGGAATGTTTGTTCCCAGTCTCTCGGGGGATATGAAAAAATATCCAGGCAACGGTCGATAAACAGGCGGGTTTATTAAAACGCCACCAAAGGGAAAATACATACACGGTCGCATCAAAGGCGAACGACTTGGAAGAGATGCATGGACCTTATCTTTCGTGCCATTATTACGACGGAAATGATTTACAAGCGCGATTTTCTTTTCTTTTACGAGATACAAAGCGAAACATCAACCCAATGTCCAATAAAGCAGACCAAGGCGCCACTTGATGCATCAAAGGGAGATGATGACGCTATTTTGAGCTCGAAAAAAATATCGTTAATTGATATCGGTTCACTGACACTGATGAACTGTAAAAACAACTTTTATTCGACATTTTTTTTAGCAGGATTTGATGTGGGTCAAGACTGTTCTTTCGTGTAGCATTTCAGGGTTTATTATTAAGAAGTGGGAACTCATAATGTATCGCGCATATCACTTGTAGTCAAAGATGCATCGTTCTCAAGATATTATGTTCACAGACACCGTTCAAATAAAACTAATTCCGTTTTTAAATATGAACATTTAGGATTAATTTTTTAATCTCATCTCTCCGTCTTTACAGATATTTTCGGTTATCTGTCGCAGATTTTATAGTCAAACAAGCCAAAAAGTGCTGCGAATTGGAACGATAATCTTGAAATTAGTAAAATAATATTTCTGCTTGAGCCTGTTTTGGCATATTTAACGATTTCCAACGATCACAGCGTGCTGCTCTTTTATAATTCATATTTATAAGTACTCGAGCAAATCTAAAAGTCGAAAAACTGTTTTTGGCTAATTCACCAGAGCTCTAACTGTTGGTGCGCCAATAAACACACACATACAATTCACCAGAGCAGTGGAGCCCAATCTTTACATGGCGGGCCACAGTCGTACTTGCGAATGCTTCGGAGGGCCGCATTGGAAGTCACGAGCCGGATGAGTGTTGACATTAGAAGTTATCAAGGGATTCTGTGGTCTCATATTAGCGAAAATCAAGTGCAAATAAATTACTAGCGTTAAAACTCCACCAGTAAAGGTTATGAGAAGATAATTATGCTTAAAAAATGTGAAATTGTCTATATCAAATTTTACCGATAACCTTTTCATCATAGCTTCGCGGGCCGCATAGAGTGCTCTCGGGAGCTGCAATCGGCCCGCGACCCGCGGGTTGGTGACCTCTGCACTAGAGAATTAACGAGTTCACCCTATGGCCGAAAAAATTCAAAAGTAAGCTTTTCAGCATCAAAAAGGCACTTATCTCAGATATCTCCAATAGCCACAAGAAGGTCATGAAATCCACTTTCGGTGAGGAGGATGGATGCATCGTAGACGAAATACACATCTGATATTTTTTATAACCTTGCTGTGCGCATATTGGAGATATCTGAGATAAGCATTTTTTTCAATTTCTTTATATTTTAAGTGCCTATTCTTGAATCTGTTTTTGGTTCATTTCGCTAAATAATTGGAAAGCATGGAGGAGGATATTAAAAATAAAATAGACGGATCAAGTAAGAAATGAGTAGGCATCAGGACGAATAGGAGAGAAAAGAATGACAATGTTACTGAAAGAAAGATTAAGGACTGGAAATTTCTTGGAAATAGGCTGCATAGTTAAAAGCAGTGATAGAAGAAAATTAGAAAGAGGAAGGAATAGGAACCCACACAACCCCAAAATGAAATAATTGGCAGTAATTCGTCGCAAAATCATTAAAATATATAAATATGTAATTATTAGTGAAAAAAGTGTTAATATATACTGTTCAACATTGTGCAATGTGAATTCCGTCGAAACATTTTCATTATTACGCTTCATTACTGTTATCTCACAGTAACTATAATTTTGGTGCGTTTGCTGTGATGATTAATTCCTAATGAGCCAGTTGAATAGCACGATTGATGCCACGGAACATTATAATTCCGATAGATAGTAGCTATAAGCTTCAGGTGATTCAATACGCAAAAACACACGGAAACCGAGCAGCAAAATGTCATTTTCCACTGAAAAAATGACCCGTCAATGGAGAAAACAGGAGAAAAAACTGAAGGTGACAGGAAAAGAGAAGCATAGTCTTTGTAAGTTTGGTCCTAAATGCACACAACTAGAGGAGGAAATGAAAAAATGAATATCAGAACGGAGGAAATTACGTATTGCTGTATCGATAAACATGGTTATGTACGAGGTAAAAAGAGTTGCAGAAGGAAAGGACTAGTTGAGCGTACGTTATTACATGTGAATTCCATTTATTAGGAATTAAAATCTTATCTTGCACTTAAGTTTAATTAAGTACTATCGGTAAGGTGTGCCTACACGTGCGACGTGTGCGGCCCACTCCGGCAGCCTAATTCAGATGTGGCCAGCCGGCGGCTCTTTGAGAGTTGATACGCGGCTCTTTGTAACTTTGGCTGCCTTATTTATATATATATATATCATAATTTTCCGATTATAATGCGCAAGGGGGTTGTTGAAGTCAAAGATTGTCAGAAGTTCCACTAAATTAAAGGGTAAGTTTTTGTTTTTATTGCTATTATTATGTGCTACAGCAGCTACATTATGTGTAAAATATATATGTCATCAGCTCATTGCGTGTTACTGTGGCTCTTCGGTGATGTCCATTGTAGTATTGTGGCTCCTACTCAGGCACAGTTCGCCACCCCGGCCTAATTAATAGGACTGCCGAGTGCAAGCAGGGCATATATAACTATCCAAGTTTCGAAGCAATTACTTATGTACTAGATAAGCCCTATTTACTTTAACAAATTAAGTTAATTTAAAACGATATATTTAACTGTTATCTCCCCATAATATTTTATTTAAATGTTGCCAGATACGGACTTAATGACGGCTAGAAATGATGCACGACGTGGGCCCTTAGTAAATGCTTTGGTGAACCAAAATAAATTTTTCCTGAAAAATCTCCTCGAAAATCGGGGTGCGTCTTATAACCCGAAAAATACGGTAACTCTTGTGGGCATAACTTTATTAAGCTACAGGGGTTACTTAGGTTACCCATTACGCTAGACGGTGTCTGTATTTCAGCTATAAGAAAAAATATTCATTCGTCCTTTTCATCCGTTAGCATCCGCGATCTCGGGCGATGGAAACTCCTATTTTACACCCTTCTGACCTTTCTCTGCCGAGGAAAATTTCAATTAAATTAGGCGGGGTCGATAAATTACACAATTATGGGAAAATGCGTAATTAAAAAATTCATACCACTGGCATCGCATTTAATCTTCCAGTTATCAAACAGAGTGGGCATACATCTATATTTTTTAGTAAGTCACTAAACACTCGGCAAACTTCGGCTACCAATCGGATGTGATCGGTTTCGGTATTAACTCGTCCGTTTTAAATTGCTTTTTTTATAAATATCTCTTAAAAATTTAACGAAAAAACTTTTTACTTGCCTTTAACAATAGCCATACAATACAACTTCATAAAATTTTCGGTAATTCCCGATATTTGTGCTCTATAATGGAGTGATTGGGATAGCGTTAGAAGACTAGCTGCCCCATTTTCCCCCTCTTTCTGGGTTAACCGCCGAGCAAGAAATCGTGAAGTTTCAATCAATTAAAAAGTTGTTGCGTTTAAGCATTTAAAAAAAATCACTCGTATTTTGATAGAAGAAATGTTTTCAGTTTTTAAAACGGCAAGAAATAGAGGAATCATAAGAATTTTAGTTCGATCGAATATCATGCAATAAAACGGATTATTGCATACTTTTCACGAAAAGAGGTAGGCATAAGAAGTCGATCAGAAGTGCCAAAAAGAAAGACGTATGGTATTTCTTCATCTATCTTAGTTATTCATGAAAATTTCAACACTTATTTCTGACAGAGATTGTCTCCCTCTTCTAGTTTTCTATTACCCGGCTTATCGTAACAATCCTATACTTCAAACTCAATGAAACAAGATGGTGAAGAGACACTATCGGGGAAATAAATTTATCAGTAAAAAAGTATACAGCGACAGATTAAAAAAAAATAGCTCTTCGATAACACAACACACGCGTTCTTGTTTATCAAAACATAGTAAGGAGACAATGAAAGCCCCCGAGAGAGGATGGAAGAGATGAACAATGATGTATTCGACGCACTTTTGATTTTATTTCTAAAAAGAATATCGAGCCCAACCTTTGTTATTAATTAAGGTAAATTTTCTCGAAAAATTATTTTCGCCTACTATGACAGCGCACGAGATCGCAAGAAAAGAGATTTTTCGGAATAATGAAAAAACGTCTACCCACTGCAGTTTGTGTTTTCACATCTAAAATAGAATGGCAAGCGAAATTGAGTTGCTATAATGCAAGACTCTCGGTTCATTTTTGTAGAGTGATTACCTAAGAGGAGATAAAAATGGAGAGTAGAGTAACTAACGTGATCGTTTTCATACGCTTTAAGCGCATTTAATATGGATCGTGGTAATATATGATGCGATGGCTTCATAAGTTTGGTGGAAAATAGAGCGAAATTTTTTCTCCGTACATTGGACCTAAATTTTATCGATGCTAATTATCTTTATCATACTAATTCTCCAGTACTGACGATTATTTTCCCTGAAGCGAAGGTTTATTTGGATTGTAGTGGAGATAGTGTTTAGCCACTAAGTTTCCTTTTACGATGACATACGTTATGTAGACCAGCGGTGCCCAAACTACGGCCCGCGGGCCAAATGCGGCCTGCGAAGGGTTTTTGTTCTGCCCGCGAAGCTAGGGCGAAAAATCAATTCGAAAAATTTAACACAAATTCATACATTTTTTGAAAATTTTCATAATAAAACTTTAAATATTGAAATGTTAGCCATGAAAACCTTATTTAGACATGATTTTCACTTATTGGCATCTCAGAATATATAGAAAATTTCCGATTTAAACTCTAATCCGGCCCGCCGAAGAATTGACAACTTCCAATACGGCCCGCCAAGGGATTCGCAACCATTGATGTGGCCCGCCATTAGAAAAGTTTGTGCACTGCTGATATAGACCATTAAAAATCCCGTGAAATTAATTTTGCGACGGGATTGAAAACTTTCTTCGAAAATAAAATTGTAAATTTTCGCTGCCTTGATCCGCCACGTAAAACTTTATTTTGTCTCTTTTATGCTTCTGGAGATAAGGCAGCGAGTTTTGCTATGAAAGAATTGCTCAAAATGCTTAATGAGGCGATGTTCTTTTAGTTTATAAATTTTAAAGCGCGATATTGTTCCTTTTTTTGTTCATTGAAGTTGCGGCATGTCTACAGACAAGCGAATTGAAAATTCGCGAAAGTACAGCGATTACATCATTCGGAAGGAGGAGAGTATTTTTTATGAAGTTTATTCTAGTGGGTTGATATGAATTCGATAATATTCAATAAAGAAAGCTAAATTATGAATGAAAACTGAAGTACAATCGATTAGCCACAGTAGGTTTGCGGCACACTTTCGCGCAGCATTGTTTTTCTTTAGCAATGAATTTTATTTTAGAAATTGCAGTTCTATCGAAATAGTTTAATTTAGACGTCTTCAACCCTTTTTATAATCATCTTGCATTAAATGTTTGTTTGCTATAAGTTTTCCTTATTAGCGATCACACACACACAGCTTTATATGAAGTGTGTTCATAGTCCCCGTTTTCGTGCCTGAAAACAGTCGCGTGGCCGCGCGCCGGAACCGCTGAGAAGCTCCCTCCCAACACGCCTTTCTCCTTCGCTCACTTTCACCAAATATAAAAATCACCATAAAATATTCCGTTCGTTTCAGGCTTATGAAATTAATTGATTCGTAATACAGAGCCCATGACGAAGCCAATAGTGTGCGTTGCATGTCTCACAGACTTAGGGTAAAAACATAGTGGAGCCTCGCATTAAGCATCGCATCAAGCATCGACTCGAGCATCGCATCTGCCTCCAAATCAAACGCATTGTGTTAAATGTGCCCTTTCATAGTGAAGCATCGACCCTCGCACCAAGCGTCGACCCAAGCATCGCATCTATCAAGGAATCAAACTCAATCCCCTGAGCAAGCTGATGCCATGGCGACCTTTGTGTCTGGTGTCATCCGAGATGCAATGGAAGGGAATATTCCCTGGAAATTCACTCCCAGGCTGATCTCCCGACGGCTCCCTGAGCCAGTCTGGCGGATCATCACCCACCGGAACAGCGTGCGGCGGAGGTGGCAGCGCCACCGCACGCCGGATTTGCGCAACCTGCTCGACCGCCTTAACAGGGAGGTCCGAGAAGCGATCCGGGAGATTAAAACCGACGCCTGGGAGGAACAGCTGGCGGAGGTGTCCCTCGCTGATCACTCCATCTGGCGGGTTTGTCGTGGTTTAAAAACCACCCAGCGGAGGGACCCTCCCCTCTCAACTCCTACAGGACTTGCCTGCTCCTCCAGGGAAAAGGCGGAAGTGTTTGCAGAACACCTTGCTAGCACCTTCCGGCTTAACCCTTCCACTGCTGACTCGGCGGATTTTGAGGCGGCGGTGGAAATAGCCATGAATGCTATTCAGAATTCTGCTGATGACGATCGGGACTTCTTTCCTCGGATTGGCACCGCGGAAGTAGTTGCTGTCATGAGGAACCTATCCTCGCACCGCTCTCCAGGTGATGATGAAATCAGTGGGTTGGTGATTAAGCAGCTCCCTGTTGCAGCTGTACAGTTCCTTACAGCGCTGTACAATGGCTGCTTATGCATCCGGCACTTCCCTGAGGAGTGGAAAAGGGCGAAGATAATTGGAATTCCCAAAGCTAATAAGGCTGCGGGTGTTGCCGAGAATTATCGCCCCATTTCCCTCCTCAATAACTTTGGGAAGATGTTCGAGAGGCTGATCCTCCCAACCCTGCGGAGACACCTCTCCGATAGGAATGTCATCCCTGGAGAGCAGTTCGGCTCCGCCAGCAGCATTCCACCTCCCATCAGCTTGCCAGGGTCGTCGGCTTCATCACCGACGGCTTTAATGTCCGGCATAGGACGGCGGCGGTTTTCTTGGATATTAGCCAAGCGTTTGACCGAGTCTGGCAGGAGGCACTGATGGCCAAAATGCTTTGGGCTGGTATGCCTCTACCACTAATTCTTCTTCTGAGGTCCTACCTGGGGAACAGAAAATTCTGGGTGTGCTGGGAGGGAGAGCGATCCGGGACTCACCTGATTCAGGCGGGCGTCCCCCAGGGATCCATCCTAGGTCCAGTGCTATTCAACACCTTCACCCATGACTTCCCTAGGGACCACGGGCCTCAGGTTATAGTTGGCCTTTATGCCGACGATGCAGCCATCCTTGCTAGATCTACGAACGAGGCACAGGCAGTCAAATATCAGCAGCGAGCTCTGGATAAGGTCAACGCCTGGTACTGCAAGTGGAGAGTTGCAATAAATCCATCTAAAACCGTCGCCGTCATGTTCCGTGCCCTCCCTCGGGTGCAACCGTCAGCCACGCTCACCCTGCAGGGGCACGCTATCCCATGGTCCTCTGAGGCTAAATACCTCGGAGTGACCATGGATAGAGGGCTAACCTGGCGCCTCCACATCTCCGGAGCGAGAGGGGTTGCAACAGGTGCAGTACGCAGACTTGGCCCTATCTTTGGCTCCAGGGAAGTCACTCTGGAAACCAAGGTTAGGATATATAGGGCCTGCGTACTGCCGATCCTCACCTATGCCTCGCCGATATGGTCCGGCGCGGCAGTCACCCACATCAAGAAGATTCCCGTAGTGCAAAACAATGCGCTACGAATGATCTTAGGGGTGAGCTGGAGGAGCTTCGTCCGAGTGACGGAGCTCCAAGCCACAACAGGGGTTGAGCCTGTAGAACGCGTCCTGGAAAAGAAGGCCACGGCATTCTACCGGAAGACCGCTGGCTCACAGCATGCCCTCATACGGCAGCTCTCAGGGATCCGCGTGATGCCCTGGGACTGGTTCAGGCGCCCGATAGCGTCGATGGGGGCGGAATTCTCTCCTCTGCCCAAGCGGCTGAGGCGGCAGCACATCCTGCTGCCGCAACATAACCTGTAATATCACAACCTGCAGAAACCTTCTCAAAACCTGGCAGGCTTATAGCTTAGCTGGCAGCCTAGAATGGGGAAGAGGCCACTGCCTTTTCTCTAACACCCGCTCTACAGGAATCAAACTTGTTTGTTTCTGTGCAATTAGTGCGATGGTCGATGCCTGAAATCTGATTGGTGCACTCAAGGACACCCCATACCCCAGTCTGAGTCACAGGCACCCGTAGATTATTTAGTGTGGCATAGTTCATTGTGAATTAAGGATTACCGTTTAAATATGGAAAAAGAAAGATTGATAGCGGAAGTATTTCCACGCGCGGCAGTGTGGGATAAGCGGGATAGAGGACATCACAATAGATTTGTATTATTCATCACCCACCATTTAACTGTCGTATTTGTCGACAAATCACTTTCACTGTCTGAAGACAACAAATCTGATTGTGAGCGGTGATAATATGACACTTTTGAAGTAAATCAATACATATAAAAAAGTATTACGAACAAACACTACACGCACTAAAATTTTGTACAGCTATAACAAGTAGAAGGATATGTTTCTATATCGAGTTCTAGAATCAGACTGGGACGAAAGTCGTGAGTCGGTGCTCCACTATGAAAGCCCTGATGCGCTGATTGAGTCGATGCTTGATGCGATGCTTAGGGCGAGGCTCCACTATGTTTTTACCCTTATAGTTGCGGAGATAACACGGTTTCATACATTGAATAAAATACTGTAAACGAATAAATTTAGAAATTTGACATCTTGTACACGTAATAATAAGACTATGACTCATATCCAATTAAGATTTAACTGCAATCGGACGAACCGTTTCGTAATTATGAACCGGCAAAGTGACACCTTCCGTCTAAGAGCTCTAAAAAGCTGGTCTTTTTCATTCTCACCCCGGAAACGTCACCTTCGAAAAATCCAAGAAATTCAAACCTACCCTCATTCAACGTGGGATTAAACATCTACATGCCTCCTACCAAAATTCACGGAGCCGTTTTCGAGATATTTAGCCTCAAACTCTGGTCTACATACTTTTGGCGCCGATAGTAACCTGCCTGCGGTAGCGTACGTAGTAAGATGGATTCACAAAGAAAAGCTGTCCTGCATGTATACAGGTAAAAATAATTCACCTGTCTTGATCAGTAAGGTGAAGAGACTGGGGTTTCGTTTCAAGAGATAAACTATACTGAAAAAATCTCCTCGCGCGAGATCCCCTTAACGCGACGCGCAACAAAGACGTCACCTGTGTCACGTGGCAGTCCTCAACCTTGGATTCAGGCTTGGAATCGGGAGTCGCGCCCGTTTCGTTCCTGACACGTTACTACAAATACCAGGTAGGTCGTTGCGCATCTCAGGCGAGCGTCGCTTCGAGCGTGTGACGTCACGTGGCATAGAGATTGCGTTTGCCACCTATGATTTAGTATTAACTGTGGTCGCGGGTTTGGAAAATTATTGTTTTCTCTTGAACTCTGGCTTTCTCAGTGAAATGACGTCTTGTGCGGTATTTGGTTGTAATAACGGTTACAAAAATTGTAACGGTAGGGTGAGATTTTTCCGATTTCCCCAAGAAAAGTCTATTCAAAAAACATGGATTCGATCATGCTGGAGAAGAGACAACATAAACATGAAATCAGGTAAGAACAGGTATTCTTTGGTTTAAAGATGCTACTTATTAATTTTATCTATATCTATTTATTTAATTGTTGCTGGTGAATTGAACTTCAGTGATCTGTGCAATGTAAAAATCTTTTGAAACGGTTTTAAGTACCTAACACCTGGTGTTTGTTACAATGAAACTAGTGATTAATTAATTAATTAGCCATTGTCAAACGCTTATGTATCACTTATTTAATTAATTATACATTTTTTGCAGCACGAATTTGCTCTGTGCATTTTGATGAAAGTTCATTTTGTCAAAAGCCTGCAGCAAAAGCTGTTGAAATAGTCACCAAAAAATAGTAGAAAACTGAAATTTCATGCTGTACCTTCCCTCAATTTGCCTTTATTCACGAGTGAAAAGGAAGTATGTGGAAAAAGAAGAGAGAGGCATAATAACAGATCTAAAAGGAATTTATTAAAATCTCTTTTAGAAAATGATGAAACAATGCTGGATGTATCAAACACGTAGGTACTCCATCTTCAAAAGAATTTAGTGAGAACAGTAACCTTAACAAGTTTTAATTTTAAGAAAGTGTTCCATTTTAAAATGTCTACTTTTGTGCTTCAGAAAATACTTTCTGTGCTGCAGATTTTGTTTGATCAGTTTCAGGAGGTTTGTAACTTCATTAATTATTCCATATTTATAATTTCTTTATGTTCTTTCTACTTCTTTTAATCTCTCTGAATAATATCACAATCCTAGGCCATGGATGTTGGTGAGTGTATATTTCATCAAACACTGGATATATTTTATTACACAGCGTATATATATAATTTTTATTAAAATTCATGCAGTTGGGTAATAAACTTGTACAAATAAATTATATTTTTAATACAGAAGTCAGTCTTACTGATAGACTTATTATTTGAAAATTTTCTTTTGAACTAGTATGGAGGGCATCTTAATGATTAAAGGAAGGGACTGGTAACATTAAGATGTAAGCAATTAATGTCCAGGCAATGCTTTATATAGCATAGTGTTCTTCATCCAGCTGTATGAAACTTTGTATTACAAAGAATCAGTAATTGGCTGGAGGCTAAGAGGACAACCCCACCACCAGATTAGGGCTGGGTGCGCATGCACGCACCCAGAAATTTACTTCAGGAGGGTCTGAGGCCAAAAACCAATTTCCAGCAATTGATTAAATAAGAGTCCTATTCCAATAATATAAACTTTTATAACTTTTTTAGTTCTCATAACTCAATGCAGCAAGTGGCAGCATAGCAAGAGGAAATGTAGCAAGTCTGTAGTGTGGTTATCGCATATTCCACAAATGTCTGTACACCAGGGGGGATCACCCCCAGAGTACATCTTTGTAGTTGGGCCTCAATCACATCTCACATCATCAGTGGTTTTCATATTCTTATTAATAAATCTTAGCTTTTACAAGTAAATGTTTGGTCACATTATTGTTAATATTGATTTTATATCAGTGACATAATGCCAATGGAGTTAACGGTATGAAAGTTTGTACCATATTTTGTTATGTAACATATGGTCCATGTTTGGACCATATGTGTTGTTTATGATTACAAAATAAATTTCTGATTGTAAAAAATGTTTGCATTTATCAATAAATATTTTATTCCGCTTTTAAATTATTTTTCCTACAACCCACCTTAATTATGACATCTATAAACTGAGATCAGTCTAATCTTTTTGGAGTAATGTGGTATTGTTTAATTAAAAAAATATGACATGGTCAGCACATGATTTTTTCATAGATAGTAGACAGTGGGTCAGTTGTATTTAAATGCAAGTGTAACTTGAGCATATCATAGATTTTCATTTTTGCCATTATTCTAAGGTAAGAGTTAAAACCATAAAATTTGTAACCTGCATTTACTAAGGCAGCAACACCCTGTTTATTGAGGGCTTCATAGATATTTTGTAAGCTAAGCTTGAAGTAATAAGTCTTACATCTTTTGATTGTCATGTGTGCAGTTGAATTTTAGAAATTACTAAATATAGACTCAGTAAACCTAATAGGCTAATACAATAGGAGGATGGTTAAGGGTTCTGCCAAATTCTGAAAAGTTCCTTGAGGGTGCTGTGACTAAGAATGTTGGAAAACACTGTCCTATACAATAACAAGATCCACATGGAACTTATGATGCCTACTTTCCTAATAATTAAATTAAATGTGCAATAATTACTTATATTGACTATAATAGCTTCAAAATCACTGCAGATGAATTGCTCTTTCTGTTCCAAAATTTCATAAATTAGCGTTATAAAATATTAAAAGTACATTCGAGCAAAAAACTAAATTGATCAGGCGTATTTGTGTGCAAAACTAGACTATACCAAATCTGAGTCCAATAATAGTCATTGCAATGCCTATGCTCTTAATCTATAGATATTAATAAAAGACAATGTACGTGTGTGGACAGCATATCTCAAAAACCAAGAATCTTCGAGTCTTAAAACTTATTAATGGGATCATGAGGATGTGCACATAGGGGCCAGAATTTTTATTTTTGGTGGAAGAGGTGTGCCATTTTTCATAAGATAACACACAAAAATCGATTTTTCGATTTAAAGGCTTTCACTTCTTTGAAAATTAAAATTAGAAAGAACTTCGGATCTAGACCGTTTTAAAGAAAAATAAATAACGAGATTGTATTGACGCCTTAATCCTAATATGTACTATATACATTAAGGAATGCATGTGGATGCTTTAATACGTGAGAGAGGAAGAAATAAAGGAGAGAGAGAGAGACAAAATTAAAGGTTCCATAGATTAAAAATAATTTTAGACGTAAAAGAATTGTGTACCCTAATGTATTTCTTTGTCATGCAATTTATATTCGCCCATAACTATTTTTACTCTCTTGAACACTCAATTATGTGAATGTTGTATTTATTGTTTACTTTTTAGTGCATCTAAAACTTGGTTTAATTATTTTTTTTTCAATTTGAACTTAATTCACGCATACCCGTCACATTTGAAGAACAATTACGCTAGTGAGTGATAAAAACGGCAGTACTTACGCGAAATTCTAAGAAATCAATTATGAAAAGAACTAAAATGTCAACTTGGGAAAAAATGGCTTTTGAGTGAAAATCATACGGGAAATGAAGGTGAGTCCGGGACCTTTCTTAGAAGTCTTTTCCCTTCGTCGAAGTTCACTTGATGCCGAATGTTCTTAACAAACTTGAACTTTTTCCGATTCTGTTAATTCGTTAAAAAATCATTGTATGTACAAATTAACGTCCCGGTATTTTATAGCATGACTTATAAATGCATTATTTATAATAACGAAGGGTGAATAAATAAAAAGACGGATATCAGCAGCCGATTTACGTTAATTTTTATACAAATTTTAAGCTTCCCGCTACAAAGCGGAAACCACGTGACATCATGCGCGAACTGGACGCGTTTTCGTCCACTGGAACGACCTACATGGTATTGTAGAACCATGGTTCCTGACGCCTTTTTTTCGGGAGAATTCGCTTGTGCGCATGCGCCGATCGTCATGCGCCTGCTATCAGGCACGAAAACAGGAGCGTGTAAACGGGGACTTATAGCGCATTGTCCGGATAAATGAGACCAAATGTGGCAATTAAAAACCGACATTAATAACTTGATATCATTCGAGATATTAATAACATTAGGAATGTGTAAAAAAAAAATGTTAAATCTAGCAGAAATTATTATCTTTAATTCTTAGGATCACGAATCACAGAAAAATGCTATATAAAGAATTACTGGGCTCGCCTTAAGGATTAAATCCAATTAACAAACTATGTTTCTCCATTAGCCATAAAAATGTTGGGAAAATCATGAGTGCATTTCTGCAACAAATTCTACGAATTTTGCTATCGGTGAATCAACACTGATAGCGGATCCTTTGCAGCTGGACTGCGCATCAGGTTTTCCGAATTATTTTTGCTCTCGGAGAATCCAAGAGAAGACAATTCAAGTGCGAAAAATATTATTTAGCAAAAAAATCGTTCTAAAATCACTACCCAACGTTTGAAAGTTGTATGTCTTGAATGCATGAGAGATTTGCATCGTAAAAAATGTTATTCAAGTTGCTAGCACTTGCGATTTTATTTAATTTTTTCATATGTAGAGAATGCCAAGAGTGCGAAAAGAAGTGGATGGCGAAGGATTTAGCCAGATTAAAAACTTTCCTTGATGCTCATTCCTCCATTAGTTGGAGATATTTTCTATACCATTTCTGGACTATGTACTTTAATTACAGCGGATTTCCGGTACATATGATATACTCGTATGAATCAAAAATTTCAACACGTTCTTTTCTTCTGCTCACGATAGCACCACTGTATCATCTACATCTACATCTACACATTACCCTGCAAGTCACCTTGACGGTGGATGGCAGGGGGTGCCGCGCACCAAGTTCCTAACCAATTATTATTCACAGTTATCTATTGTGGTCACGTATTGTCCTAGGGAAAAATGACTCCTTATACCTCTCCGTCCTACTATCTATTTCGCGAATCTTGTCCTCATTATCCCTCCGTCCGATATACGTTGGTTGTCGAGTAATATCCTTCATTTCATTTACGAATATCTCCGACCTATATTTATCTAGAAGTTTAAGTCTCGCCTGTAATCTACTATCTTTCAACGATGGCCAATTCAACTGTTCAATGAGTAATGTAACGCTCTGTTTTTTATCGTAATTCTTTTTCACGAATCTAGCTTCTCGCCGCTGTATTTTTTCTAAATCCTTTATGAGTCCCCTCTGATATGGATTCCAAACCGCTGCTGCGTATTCCATTTGAGGTCTAACCAACGATAAATAACAGGATTCTCTCACCTTTTCCGTGCTTTTCCTGACTATCCTACGCACAAAAGCCAACTTCTTATTTGCCGCACCTATCACTCGTCTTATGTGGGTGTTCCAAGACAGGTCACGATTCAAGGTTACCCCGAGGTATTTCACGGATTCCGAAACAGGAATGCTCTCACCATCTATCGAGTAGGTAAACACGGACGATGGGCTTCTAGATTTCCAAAAGTTTACAACGTTACTCTTTTTCTGATTGATTTCTAGCTGCCATTCCTTGCACCAAACAGATACGCATCCAGATCATCCTGAAGGTGACAATGGTCGCTAGGACCACTAATTTCTCTATAGACTACGGTGCCATCCGCAAAAAGCCTGATATTACTTTTTACAACTGAGCTGATGTCGTTTATATAAAGCAAGAAAAGCATAGGTCCGATCACACTACCCTGCGGCACTCCAGAGACTACATCTGCCACACTCGAGGACTTACCATCGATGACTACTTTTTGTTTTCTATTCCAAAGGAAAGCGCGAACCCAGTTATTGACTTTAACATTAACGCCAAGATTTCCCAATTTTAATAACAACTTACGGTGGGGAACCTTGTCAAAAGCTTTTCTAAAATCAAGGAACACTGCATCGACCTGCTTATTATTTTCGCCGCATGATAAAACATCATTAACAAACAGACCGAGTTGGGTGTCACAGGATCTACCTTTTCTGAAGCCATGTTGACAGCTGACTAAGAGCGATCTACTCTCAAGATAACGCATTGTGTTGCTAACAATAATGTGCTCCAAAATCTTACATGATAATGATGTTAGAGAAATCGACCTATAATTTTCGGGGTTTTCTTTGTCACCTCCATTATGAATGGGTGTGACGTGTGCTAGTCTCCAATCATCAGGAACCTCACACCCACATCGGCGTTGGCTAAGGTCTAAATGTTATAAAACGCGCCCGTCTCTCAAATTAAAACGCCCTGCGTGAAGGCGGTGGTTATCTTGCGATGCACTTAGCGGTGTTTGTTCCGAAGGCCGCCCTCGCGAAACGATTTTGGTGCTGCGTTTTATAAACACGCAAGAGCGCAGCTATGGTCCTTGACGTCCTAAGCCTGGAAAATGAAATTTAAAATAAAAGAAATACAGCTGGTTCTTAAAAATCCAGAATCCTTTCCAATATTTTGTCTTCTCTCGTTGGATTAATTGCAATGACTAGGATATAAAATCGATTAGTTTTAGATTGAATGCAAAAAAGTGGGGTCTTTTATCGTTAACAAATTTAAGATAACCAAGTTTATAACTATGTAATAGAGCATTTCTATAGAAATGAAATTGGAAAAGAATAAGATAAAAGGACATTAAATATTAATAGATAATATTAAAGAAGCTGAATAATTTATTTAGGTGGCGTATAGCCGCTAGAAGCGCGGGGTGGGTGAAATCAGCAAATGCCTCAAGTCAGACCTGCACAGAAATATCAAAATCACGAAGAATTACTAAATATATAGGATCAAATTTTGAAATCAATTTCAACAAACGATATAGAGCTCGACAAATCTTTGAAATAATAAATTTGAGTTCCACGTACCCATTTATAAATTCGCATCTCGGCGAAACGAATTATTTCAGGGAGAATTGGAAATCGATGTTGCTCTTCTTTGGTCAAATTTATGAATTTAATCAACCGCGAGCATACACGACAACTAGAAAATGCGACCCTTCCATACGTTTTGGTGGAAAATCGCGTTATCGCAACTCCCTTCTCCGAGGGGTTTTTATGCGATCGAAAGATCGAAGGGCAACCCGAATAAACCTCCGCTATCGAACTCGCTGAGCAAGGAAGATCGTAGGCCGTGAAGCTGTTCCCATGGAAACGATTATTACTCTTCTCACCAGAGGCGCTGAGAGAGCAAGAATGTCTTCCGCCGTAGGACTCTCGCGTCTATTCCGGTCCCTATCTCATTCCCAGGCGGCCAGAATTAGAATCCCGTTCATAAAAAAACTCTCGGATGATACAGATTCTTTTATCCGATACGGCGCACGTACTGCACTGAGATATCGATTCTGGCACGGTCCCATCGCCATCGGTTACTACGAGGATATATAGACTTCGCTCATCCAGGCCATCAAAGATTTAAGGAGGTGACGCAACAATGTGTGTCACCTAGTTTATTACCTTTAAATCGTCTCGATCTGTTGCCAGTGATAGTGTTTATATATGAAAGGAATTGGTAAAGGTTTTGCTTCGTTTAATTTTAACTGCCATTTGTATTTTTAATTCTGATACAACTGAGAGCATTTAATTGAAGCGCTATTAAGATAAAAATAAAATAATCTTTTAATTACAAGAATAAAGCCGTACTGATTTCCAAAGTATAGAATAATGATGGAAATATTATCAACTCTCTACATTTTGACAAAAAATACCAGAATATACTATAATGGAAAAAAAACAACCTCATAATTTGTAAACCTAGATATTAATGCTAAAAACCTAATGAGGCCTTGGTGCACCATGAAAACAGATTATTGGAGGGCATAAACACGCCGCATGGCTCCTTTCAAAAGCGGTGTCTTTTTATGGCCGCTCACTTCGTCCTACCCTAGGAATTTCATCGTTTTGGCAACCTTCCTGCTTTTTAATAACATACAATTAGCATCTTAAACGCAGAGAGGATGTTTTCAGATTCATATAACCCGGGTCGTGGGTGTAGTACAAATTACAAAGCACTGATAATGTTTTCGTTTTATTATCACGGAGGTACCAAAAATTTTAATAATAATATCTCCTTAAAGTATTTAAAATACATTCCTCGGAAATATCCGGATAATTGGAAGTTCGTAATTGGGAAGGAGAATGAGGGAATTAATTAGCACTCAGCGCAAGCAATTAACGAATGTGTGCGATTGAAACATCTTGATGGCGATGTCAGAACCATTCGGCGTTATAAATTCGTACGTTAAATTAATAATACCTGTTATGAAAATTTCACGAAATGATGCGAGAATAATGACAATCGCCTTTCCAAAAATTACGAAAGACTTAAAGGGAGGATAATAGGAGCGTCGTTCGGATCGCTTGAAATTACCCCTTTGCCAAATTCGGTTGATCTAAATGGAAACGCTCGCGGATAATTGATAAAGATCAAACATATAAACAAACAGCGCCACAATTGAACATTAAGCCTGGTTACCGATACGGAATTGATGATGAAAATAAAAACAAAAAATGCGGCAAGCGTTTGGTTCTCATAGAGATCTTTGATCTAAAGGATTTTCGACGAAGCTTCGGTGTTCTACCAACAATAGGTGATGAACAATCGATTTAAGCATAAATATGCAGAGAAAATATTATACATTATAATTTTTTAAAATCAAACGTGTTTATTATATATTAATTTTATACCTGGATTTAAATTCGGTAATAATATCAACATGTGAGTTTCCCAATCATTTTAGAAAAAAATATTTTTTTCTTCTGATTTTAAGCAAATATTTGTGCTTTTTTAAATGAGATTCAAATGCAACTACTATGCTAAAAACAATATCATTTTTACGGTAAGCAATTAACATTTCGTTCCTCATTCATAATTAATCTTGGAATGCAACTTCCTGCGTTGATTACTATTTGTTGCCATGGGTATGATTTTAAAATGGAAAGACTAATATTGGATACAAAAGGAGACTGTTTAATAATTGCGTTCTACTTGTAGTTCAGAATAAATTAAAAGCTGCGTTACGACTGATTTCATTTACGTCCATCGTGGATGAAACATTTTTAGGAACGAATTTGAACGAAGAATATTTTCCTTCCGTCAATGTCGAGTTTTAATTTAAAACGATAATCGAATCCGTTCACCTCGCATCTTTATGAAAAATGCGAGAAATAGAAACGACATCAGCTTATACCATTCATCAAATAAATATTGGATATTCATGTCTACGGCTATGAAGCAATTGCTTTAATCAGTTTTCGAATGTTCATCTTTGGGTCTGGGTCTGTTGATCGTCGTCTTCTCTATGGAGCAATATATTCCGCTGCTTAAACTTTATGCGATCCATAATTTTAACCAAAATCCGAATTTGGGTAAGTGCGCATTTGCGTAGAGATTTTTTTATGAAACCATTTTTAATCATTTTAACCTCCATAAAAACGAAATAGTGAACACAAACAGCAGTTTTTCTACTATTTAAAAAATAATGGCATTCGTACCTATGATCCTTCCTTTATAAAATTTTCACTAAGTTTATCCGCACCAGCATTACAGCATCTGTGAATTTTTAAATTCTTTAAAAATTCCTTTCTTCCGCCCCTGATTTTCTAGACTATCGAATCGTTCTTCATGCCTGCCCCATCTCTCTATAAAAAAGAAACCTTAAATAAACATTATTGCCTAACCAGGCCGTCGTCAAGCGGGAGGGAACGCGTAAATAAAAGCGCGGTATCACGCTTGTGTATCCAGGGAAGGGTTCCGATTGGTCGGGCGATTCCCCCTTCATCTGTTTCATTTGCTTTCGCGCTCATGTTTTTTCCGATAATCTGTTTTATAGGTTGTTTGCGGTGCGATTGTTACCATAAACCGCATTGCCTGTTTCCCGCGCTCATTGTTTCCCGCGGACTAGGTGCCCCTTTCAATAATCGTCAGCAACCACGCAGCTAGAATAAACGACTAGGGCAGGGAGGTAGAAGTAATGCAAGGGATGTAGCTTTAATCAGCAGTTTCATACGCTCCAATAGGCTTTATTGAGTAATCCCGTCAAAGCAGAAGTTATCGACCTGTGGTCTATGGACTTGGTGTATATGGTCCGCGTTAGTGATTACAAAAATGTAATCAAAAAGTTATAATCAATTGTGACGGAAAATAGAATCTACTCGCTGTAATTGGTTGGAAACCGATAATATATGAAATTAGGATATATACCATCGATTGTGGTTATATTGCGTTCTGGTGGATTTTCCATGATTGCGAACAGATTTAGAACCTCAGCTTTAAAGTATTTTTTTCACATCTTCCGATGGATATACTCTTGATTGAAACGGTTTTAAAAGAGTTCTTTGATACATTTACGTACGTTTTCTCGGCAGATGATGATCATTCTTATCGGGGCCTTTCAGAGAGGGTCCTGGAGGGCCATTTGGTCTGGGCCTCAAGTTCAAGAGGTCTAAATTTGCGTTTAAATCGACTCGCCATGCTTAATATAAACTGCGAAATTGCCCGAAAATTAGATTTTTTCCTCAGTTGTTGATACATATTCATGGAAAAAGACTAGAGCAGCATTTTATAAATAAAAAATATTCCAATTATAATTTAGCTCCTCTTTTAGCTAATGATTGTCTTATTTCTTTTTATTTTTATTATTATTCCTCAAAATCTGGAAGTGGCCAAGGCCTCTCTGAACCTCGAAGAGGGTTTGATCCTCATCGCTTTAAGGTTTCTGACTGCAGACATCTACATTAAGAGCACTTTCCATTTGTTCTACATCCTCTGTTGCTTTCTTTTCTATTGGTTCTTGTCTGGCAATCTTCCGTCAATAACTTTCCTTAAGATTTCTCTCCTCTCTTGATATTTTTCGCAACTGTTTCCTCTCTCTACTGCTACTTCCTATTAAACACTTTCTTAACCCTAGATTACAACCTTTGTTTGAAAAACGGGATTAATAAACATTCGTCTAACAGACTACCTCACACATATTTTTTAATAAAAGAAAAAAGAGATACACTTAAATTTTTTAAATACTTAACAATACTTAAACACTTTCTGGTACATTTAAACATACAATACTGTATTAAATTTTATCACAGCATTCCAAACACGTTTCCAATATATTCTATACAAATAGCACGTGAACATGGACTTCAGTAAAATCTCTGTTTATTCTCCTCTTCTTAGAAGGGCAAAATGCACATATCGAGCGTTTACTCAGTTCACACTTATTCTGGCTCTCTTGAGGCAGCTCTATTTGCAGAACGTTAGCGACCATCGACTTAAGTGTATGACTTAATTTTAGAATCACCAAGTAACGTTAAGGCTAACCATTCGTCTGTGAGGCGACCTCAACTGCGTAGCACAAAATCATAGGAAATAATCCATTGTGTAAACAGTCACACTAGAAGAACACAAGCTAAAATGAGGCTATAACAAAAGTAAACCTAGAACTGAAAAATATGGAGTGGGCGGAGTATTTTTGTTTTGGTAGTCGTCTGCTAGACGAATGGTTAGTAATCTACGGTTAATAGTTTTCTACGATGTCAATTAATTTTCCTGCTGTACGCGTTACTATAATATCTGTAGTTTATATATAACTCCCTTTCCTTTTTTCTATTAGTCATACACTTCTTCGTTTTGCGTAAAAGCTTTTGCAGTTTTTTTATCTCACTGCCCATATCACATTATCTTTATCAATAGAACATCTTCAATGGCGAATTACCCTGCCATTATTATGGTCACAACTCAAGAGCAGTACGAAAAACAACTGGCCAAAATTTAAACGTTTAATGTACATAAACACCCTTGCGCAGACTCGCAAGTCAACTAAAGGATTTAATTGAACAATTACTGATGAAGCACTGCTGGCTGCGGCTTAAATTTCATTCGATCGTGGCCAAATGACGCACAATAAACAAACAAAGCTTTCTTTTGTATTTATGCGTGTGTGTAGACACGACGTTTGTGTCCATGCGTATACACCCACCGCTTGTTTTGCACGGCACATAAGTTCCTGGAAAACACCGTGTAAAGTGGAAGAGGTTCTGCCATAGTAGCACAAGAGATTATGTTTGAGTGTCAGGTTGAGCTCAATACCTTGTTGCATTGTATTCGGTATAGTGTCATAATCTCCCGAGACGAACTGAAAAATGTTATGATTGTCAAAGCTTGGAGATGATTTAAAAACCGATGAGTGTGCAATTCGAATAGTTCCTCATAAAGAATACCGCGCAAAATAAAAAAGTTGTAAAGCGAAACCGTTCAATTCGCGGGACAGTTGTATCTGTTTTTTCTTTCTATAGGTACTCTCGCGAGCTAATATTCTTCTTCCTCTGTCTCTCTCTTCAGAGATCTCAACTTTCCTTTTGCCATTACCGCTTTGATCCTTCCACCTATCTCTCTCTCCCACTTCCTTTACCTATCTTTCCGCTCCGACTGGAATTCGACCAACACCCTCCGAAAAAAAGCTTTTTTCCTTTTTACTCCCTACTCCCTCCCTCCCTTTGTCTACTCATACCTCCGACCTACACTTCAGCCCTCCCATCTCCTGTCACTAGGATACGCTCCATTTATCAACCCTTTTCAAAGCTCACTCCATCCTATCTCCCACCCCGTCCTTAGCGTTCCCGGTACATATTACTTTTTGATCAAGGGGAAACGGGGTTCTAGCCGCCGTTTTTTTTCATTTTTTATTATTCTAAGCATTGCTAGGATACCCATCCAGATATAGAGTGGGAGACATAAAGGTCAATTCCGGGGAAAAGGAGAGGTTAAAAAAGCAAGAGAGAGAGAGAGAGAGAGAATAAGGAAAAAAGCCTCAGAAGAAGAGGCTCGGAAGAGACTATCGATACATTTATTTTTATGGAGTACAGTTAAGAGATATTTATATATTGAAAGGATTTCTTATTACCTTGCACTCAGTGCTTCACTATGAGAATTTCCTCTGGGCGCACAAGTGGATGCGGGATAAACACTCTCCGACGCTGCCCATTCTCGTTCTCTCGTCTATATATACTCCTCTACCTTTAGTTCGAAATACACCCACGCTTCTTTTCCTCTCCTATATGGATCACTCCCTCTCCATTTCCCTCTCCGTTTCTCTTTCGAGAAGATACTTCGAGAATTATTTCCTCGAATCGCTTTTCTACGTTCTTCTTTGCATCCAGCTGTGTCTCTGTTTTAGTGTTTCCCAACCTTTTTCGCTTCACGGCACATTTACCCGAATAACAAGTGAGAAAAGAAGCGCAGAACAAATTACGTATCAAGCTATCGTTCCAGCGGAAGAATAGCTGATGCGATGCTTTGCTGTGTGCCTACCTTTGTAGCATCGTGTATTTTTAGTGATATTTTTACAATTACTCACCCAGCATCTGATCCACCATTCTTAGCTCTTATATAGACCAATTAAATGCAAAAATTGCATCTCTCCGAATTGCAGGATTTTAGAGTTATTGCTCGTACAGACGGACAGACAGACAAACCGTACGCATAAGCGATTTTTTTATAAGACACAAAGCGCTAAAAATATTGGCGGAACAACCGAAATCATCCTCTCCGACACGCATGATATCTCAGTTTGTCTCGAAGTATTAAGTTGATTTAAGCCGTGCAGGAATTGAAGACGGTGAAACTCTGGAGTTCTTGTCCGACCGCTCCCAAAGGTTTGTTCTGTTCGTTTTTTTTTATAAAAATCATTATTGAAAAGCTAAACTCAAGTAAGTACGCTGCCAAAAATAACAACAAAATTGGGTTTGCGTCGCCTGACTCACTACAGAATATTCATTTGCAACAGTCCACCAGAACGTGTCAATCGGATCGTTGCCAAATTCAAGCACTTCACTGTCAAAAAAATTGAAAAGTATATCATTATATATCGACGACTCTTACAGAGGAGGAGGAGATAACATCATTATATTTCGACGACTCTTACAGAGGAGGATACAACATATCATCATCATCATCATGCTTCTGTCCGAAGACAGGTTTTAACTGAATCGCTGCCTCCATTTCTCTCTCTCCCTAGATGCCTCTTTTATATCTCTATAAGTATTATATCCCTGCTTTATATTATCTACTATTCCTATTCTTTTTCTCCCTCTTCCTCTTCTTCCACTAATTTTTCCTTCTAAGATCGTCCTTTGTAAACACTGTCTTCTCAATATGTGCGCTATCCAATTTGCTTTTCTTTTCCTGATTGTTTTTATTAGCATCCTTTCTTCTCCCACCATTTCTATTACTTCTTCATTTCTCTTCCTCTCTGTCCATTTCACTTTCATCATTCTCCTCCATACCCACATCTCAAAACTTTCTAAATATTTTTCCTTCTTTCTCCTTATCGTCCACGTCTCTGCACCATAAAGAGCTATGCTCCATATGTAGCATTTTGCTAATTTCTTCCTTGTTTCTTGTTTACTTGTTTATATAACATATAGGAGGATACTAATGTTTAGGCACTTTCAGAAGAGCTGGAGACTCGAAATTTTTTTCATAGGTAGCATATTGTGCAAAACCGACCAGAAAAAACTAAAATCTTGAAAAAGAGCAACAATGCGGCCGCTAAAATTGCGCAATTGTTTAAACAAATTTTCATGGTTTATGTATTTCCGCATATGTTACGGAGTTTGAAATTTTTTTTATAAGTAGAATTCTTAAAAAAAACGAAATAAAGATTATACGAATTTTATATTTCAATTTGTTTGGCAGTTAAAAATTCTTAAAATTTAAACAAATGGATAACTGTTTAGGTACTACGGGATTAGTTAGGAAGCTGAAATTTTCAAATTATTTACAGAGTCGTGAATTTGCACAAATAAACATTTCAATTTCACCATATATGAATTACGGCGGCCGTTAAAAATTATTTAAATTTAAACAATTAGAAAAATATTATTTTACTTCTAGAAGTGCTACAACTTTAAAATTTGGCTAAATGTGTAGCATTAGTACCTTTTAATGAAGAAAGTGTAAAATTTCAACATTTGGGAATTGTTTTAAACTATTGTTTTTACATGTGGGAAAAACGGAAATCGCTGCGGAATCGAAAGAATATTTGTAATGATGAAATGTGTCCGAAAAATTAATGTTTTTCAAAGTGAGATGAAATGCTTGCAGTATGCAAGCACCAACTACTAGTATAACATACGTCTATATAGAATGATAACATATAACATATAGGAGGATACTAATGTTTAGGCACTTCCAGATGTGCTGGAGATTCAAAATTTTTTTCTTCCGTAGGAGTTTGTACAAAACCGACTAGAAAAAACGAAAATCATGAAAAAGTGCAACAATGCGGCCGCTAAAAATTCGCAATTGTTTAAACAAATGTTCAGGGTTTAGGCATTTTCCAATGTGCTACGGAGCTGAAACTTTTTTAATAAGTTGAATTCTTAAAAAAACGAAATATGGATTATACAAATTTTGATATTTTAATTTTTTTGGCAGTTAAAAATTCTTAAAGTTTAAACAAATAGATAACTGTTCAGGTACTACGGGATGAGCGAGGAAGCTGAAAATTTCAAATTATTTACAAAGTAGTGAATTTGCACAATTAAACATTTCAATTTTACCATATATGACTTGCGGCGGCCGTTAAAAATTATTTAAATTTAAACAATTAGAACAATATTATTTTACTTCTAGAAGTCCTACAACTTTAAAATTTGGATAACATGTGTAGCATTAATACCTTATAATGAAGAAAGTGTAAAATTTTTAAAATTGCAACATTTGGGGACTGTTTAAACTATTATTTTTAGATATGGGAAAAACGAAAATCACTGCGGAGGTCAAATATTTAGAATTGAAAATATATTTGTAATGATGAAATGTCTGTCTGGAAAATGAATGTTTTTTCAAGGTGATATGAAATGCTTGCAGTATGCAAGCACCAACTACTAGTATTATATATTTTAGGCGTCTTCAATGGTTATGAAAAACCAAATACGCATTGAGCTGCTTATTACTGAATTTGCTTTGAGCCATTAGACGAGTTCGATTATTTCTATGGAACTTCGCCAATTTTGTTTTAAAAATTTGATCCATCCGTAATTCCATTTAAGCTGCTTTCTTGAGTCAATATTGAAATATTCTTAGTGCTTCCGATCCAAACGTGTGACTTTCCCGAAATTTCTCGGCACCTGATCGTGCCTGGTAGCACACCGGCTGGGAACCGTTGCTCTGCCTGTCTCGCGTGTTTTAACTCACGCATGCCTCCTCCCAAAACGACTTATTTCCCCTCTTCCGGGTCCTCTTCACACCCACTCTCTCTTCATCTTCTCTCTTTCTTTCTTTCTTAGTTTCTCTTGCTCTGTTCTTACTTTCTCATAAACGAAATTTATAGTATTGGGAATGTACTGCGATCGCATAAAATTCCGCTGCGATATTTTGACATATATGCACGTTTCGGGTCTCCCATAAAAAGTTTCTTTTTTATTTCATCCATCTGTAGTCTGTTTCTTTGCGCGACTTTAGAGACTAGACCAGGGGTGGGAAACCTTATTTTACCGTGTAGCCACAGGTGTGGCGAATGAGGAGTGAAATTCGCCACAACATCCAAAAACTGAGGAATCAGTTTGCTCCATCAAAATTTAAAAAAATGATACCGTTTGAACAAGTTTATTTAAACATGTACACATTGACTATTCAGTTACAAATGCTTCATATGAAATATATAAAAATTGTTTAGTATGAAAATATAAGAAATATTAATGCGAAATTTGACAATCAAATTCTCTGACAAGTTGCAGAAATACTGGCTGTATATCTAAGCTTAATGCACATCTGAGCTCCGCCTCCAAATTGACATAAAAAATTTGAGATTTGAATTTTGACTTGATAAATCCCATCATAGAGAACGTTGATTCACACACCCAAGTCGACCCAAACATGGACAATAATTTTGAAATGCCCAATTTCAAAGTTGGCAGATCCTTCTCAGTCAGGATAAATTTCCACATCTCTGTAACTGATGAATTCTGCCGAATTTTCAAGTGTTCCAGACTGTGAAGGCAAAGCAAATCGTTTTCAAACCCATGCTTATCTAAAGACAGAAGGGTGGCAATTTCCTTGGTTGAATTAGCAATATCAAAATGAATTTAAATGCCTGTTTGAAGTCAATGAAATCAGAAAGCGAGATTCAAATTTATTTTATTAACTATTATTAATTAATTTGACTGCCTATGTCGATATCTAATAACATATTATGTTGTTAGATATATGCATGTTATTCTTTGAAATAAAATTAGAAAGTGCTGTTTTTCGTAAAATTGAAAGGTGCTTTTTAGTAATAAATAATATTGAATAACTGACACAAATAATTAATTAAAAATTAATAAATAGTTTTTGAATTGCCGGTCAAATTAATTAATAATAATTAATAAAATAACTAATAAATTACTTAATAATACCAATTAATAATTAAAAAATATCTAAACTAATAAAATCAAAACATAATTTTATTCATAATCAAATTGAAGAAATACTTTTTAAGAAAGTTGAGAAGGGATTTTTTCGTAAGAAAACTGAAAAGAGATTTTCTTCAAAAATAATTTGAAAAAATATTTTTTCCGTAAGAAAATTGAGAAGAGATTTTCTTCACCAATAATTTGAAACGATCTTTCTCACCAATAATGTGAAACAATATAGTTTTTGTAAGAAGCGACAATATGATGCATTTAATTTTTCGTGAAAGTAAGTTTCATAATCTCCTTTATTCGAGTAGGAGACATTCCAGTCAGCCTTTTTTTTCGAGTAGTGCACCTTCCGCTGAGGAGTAGTATACATAAACAGCAGAGCACATCACCCCCTTTCCAATAATATGCAAGAATTGTCACGTTGCAACCAGCACAAGTCTTCAAGAAAAGTTACGTTATTGCGGGAAGTAAAATATGGAAAACACTTATTCGCCACACTTTCATAGCCAATTCGCCACTTGTGGCGATTGGCGACGGGGTTGCCCACCCCTGGACTAGACGGTTTAACAGATTCCGAAGAAATCTTATATTTATCTGAGGCAGATGTCTTCAAACTATGGCCCGCTTAATGGTATCATTTGGCCCCTCTTACCTAATTAATTTCTTTAAGACATGCATATCGTGTGCAGTCAGACCCCGCTTTAGCGCGCCCCCCCTATATAGTGCCACCCCCCATACCGCCCATGAATCGTTGTGAACGAAAGTTCTCTCTTATGATTACATTGAGCTAATATATACTTCGATTTACCGCCACCACCTTTTTAGCGTCAATGACAGTGGTGGACAAATGGTGGCGCTAAATAGTGGCCTGACTGTATTTGCCAGCAGGAGGTGTCATTAGATGTAATTTATGAAATCTAAACGGTATTTTCGAGTATGTGGATGCGATATATTTTTAAGATAGAGCTGTGACGCGTCCCATTGCATCCCTTGGTCCGGACCACATGCCTCCTCCAAAGAGAAACAACTGAGGCAGGCCAATTCCTGCCTTGGTTACTTAAAACTGCCGCTGGGCAAACACAAATTCTGAATAGATAAACTAATGACAGTCTAATAGCAAAGCTGGAAGACTGATTTCGGTAGCTGGTCTCATAGACCGGCACCAACAAGACTGCTTCGCATCACACCATCAAAAAAATTCTCAAATTGAAATTTACATTTAAAAGTTTTTATGTGTAGTTATATAAAGCCTTATATGGCCATTTTAGAACGACGTATAGCTCGAAACATACACATAAATTATATTTCATGTAAATTCGCTCAGTTTCCAGAACATGGGCATGAATTTCGATAGTTTATTTTCAGTAGTTTGGGTTTTTCATAGGATTCAATGCGGGCATATCGCTGTGATGGAGATTAATAAGCTGATGCAACGCAATTTCTATATAAAGTTAATGCAAAAGTCGTTTATTAAGAAAAACCCAAGTGACAGCGAACAAAAATATAAGAATTCGTCACAATGTCGTTGTAGAGTAAACAAATTCTTGCTCGAGGTTTTGAGACAATAATAACAGTATTTTAGAACAGTGCTTCTCAATTTTTTCTTGTTTTTTTTTTTAAATTTAAATACTTCGAAACAACTTTACAGGTACAGGTGACCCCCGCATAACGCGGAGGATGCTTTCCCGACAAATCCGCGTTTGACGGGGGTACTACAACCCTTATGCGCCCAAAAGAGAAATAATTGTACAATGGTATTACAATGCATTTATCCCCATGGGTATAATTATGCACGGAAATTCTAACTAACGTTAAATCTCCATTAAGCTGCTCACTAAACAATTTTGATTTACTATGAATTGTATATACATAATTGTTTTGTTTGTATAAACAAAATTAGGAGTAGTTATATAATTTCTATTTTAGGTAAAACTTCCGTCGTAGTGTTGGCATACTCCGGAAATTCTATCTCGTACCCTACAGGGTAGGCGTACCCTACGTTGAGAAACACTGTTTTAGCGTTACAGGTCGATAAATAGGAAAACGCTGACCGCGGTAGAAAGTAAACATGGTTGTTTTTCATTACCGTGCATGTGCAAGAGAAGAATTTTCTTTTCAGTGGCTCATAAAGAACATTATAGGATAATTACAAGGCTTTCAATCGCAACAACGACGACGAGCCATCGCAAGCGTGCCCAGCGTAAAATTTAATCCAAGTTTTGATGGCATTGTCTATTCTAATGCAAATGGCTTCACAAATACAGCAATTGGAATGAGAAAGGACACCGATAAGAAATGTAAATGGCCGACAAACGCTGAAGAACCAAGTTTTGACTAGATCCCAAGGGACCGAAAGTTGTAGGTATTGCTTCTTGGATTCCGGAGAAACTTCGTAGAGAAGCGGAAGGCATGGATTCCAAACGGCGACGCATTATTTATCCGGTTAAGAAGTGAAATATTGCTATCTAAGCGATTGAAGTTTGAAAGAGAAAAATTTCCCTAAATTTGGACGTGGTCAAAGCCCAAAATAAACCACACTTTATTTATGAATTAAAACTGTTACACATAGGGTCGCGAAATGTTTTCGGATGGTCGAGGAGGCGTAATTTTTTGTTCTAATTTTAATACTTCATATATTCAAAATAAAACTCATTGATGTGCAAATAAAATCAATATTTTTAATATTTGAAACTTATTTCACAATTTTTTATTTACTCGTTAATGGATGATATTAAGGAGGTGGAGATAAGTTCGGCAGCCTTAAGAGGGGGTCGCAGATACACGAATCCTTGTATTCGCCGCAGCAAAAAAATACACTTAGTTCATAACCGGATCATTTAAACCAGGGTTCGGCAACCTTTTCACCTACGAGGGCGCAATTTATATTACTGAGGACGTGAAGGGCGCATAAGCAAGATCAGTTGATATCTCTCTGTATCAGTGGTCGGCAACCTCTTTATCTATGAGAGCGCAACTTTAATTATTGGGGGCGTGAAGTGAAGTAAAAATAGTACCAATATTTATTAAAATGATATTTTTGTATATATAAGAGAAAAACTATTAAAGAATTTATAAAAACATGTGAAATAAATCAATGTGAAACTTGGGACTGCATATCTTCAGCCAACTTGCTATAATTTGGCACATAACTCGAGATAGACAGTTGTCTAAATTGTAATCGGTGAGTCTCGATCGGTACTTGGATTTCAAGTGTTTCATGCTTGAAAAAAAGGACTAGCAAGGGTATGATGAAGCACAGTAAGAATATATTTTTAGGGCACATTTTCTTAATAATGGATAGCAATTTTCCTCAACTAAATTCCAAAAGTTTTCATCATTTTTATGTGACCTTAAAATAATATAATTCTGCATATTTATTATTTCCATTTCTAAGTCCTCGGTGTTAACGATATTAACAGACATATCATTGTCCATAAAATTGACTGGATTAGCAAAGAATGTTATTATGGGTTCTACTTTAGAAAACTGGCGAAACCTAAAATTAAATTCCTTCAGGAGAGTTTAAATGTGTTGTGAAAATAGTTCAGTGCTAACATTTTCATCAGTCAGACTCTCAATGATATATTTTAAATTCGGGAAATGTGATAATGAATTTCTCACTAGGTGAGACTTCCACAATGCCAATTTAAATTTGAATGCATCTATTGCACTTATAATTTTTGCACTGTGTTGATTTTTCCCTTGCATCTCCATATTGTTTGTTCAATTTTATAGTTATATCAACAAGAAATCCGAAATCCATCAACCAAGCTTTGTCATCCAACTGTGCATAATATTCATTTCTTGACCTGAGAACTTTCTTTACCTTCTTTATGAGATTTATAAACCTCACAAGTATTTTGCCGCTGCTGAGCCATCTAACTTCGGTATGTAAAAGGAAATCATTTAATTCGGCATCTTCACCTTGTAAAAGCAGGTTAAACAATTGCTGTTGCATTGGTACGGCTCTTATGGAATTTATTATTTTTGTTACTGTTTTCATGACATGTTGAAAATGAAGAACTTTTGCGCATAACATTTCTTGGTGTATAATGCAGTGTTACGAAATAAATTACATAGCGCAATAAATCCATTTTTACAACCTGTCAACGAAGGTGCACCATCTGTAGTAATTGCGGTCGACTGCATTAATGGTATATTACTTTCTTGGACATTTTTTAAAAGCTGAAAAAATGTCTTCGTCTCCTGTTCGTCCCTTTAATGGAAGAATTTTAAGAAATTCTTCCTTTCCTGAAAAATCTATAAACGCCATCTTCACAACCATAGCCAATTGAGAAGTGTCTGATATGTCTGTTGACTCATCCAGTTGCAACGAGAAGAAAATAGATTTTTTAAAATCATTTGCCAACTCTTTCTCCATATTGATTGCAGTAACTTCAATTCTTCTTGTAACTGTTCTTGCTGATAAGTGAATCGTTTGATTGCTGAGGTAATTTCATTTTTATTTTTAAAATCTTCGAAAAGTGAGTCAGCAATAGCTAACGTGGCTTCTTTTACAATCTCGCAATCTTCAAAAGGCTTTTTCCTCTTGGCCAACATTTTAAGTGATGCAATCGTTGCTCTTTTTGATTGCTGTACTAGACTGGTAAAAATGCTCCGCTGTTTTGTTAAAATGGATTTCATATCAGAAATTTTCTTTTTTCTGATCTCAGAGCTTAACGGATAACTAGTATTAAAATTTCCGTGGACCGTATTAAAATGTCTTTCTACATTACTTTTCTTTGAACGTGCGACACAAGCATTGCACAATAAACAAACCCACTTTCCTTTCAAATCAATGAAACAGAATTGTTCTTCCCAATCAACATTGAAGTAATATGTCCCTTGCCTCTTAATACTCATAATGGGGATGAAATGTTCTACAAATGAATTAATAAACACAACACACTGAATATCGGGAAAATATCAGAAATATTTTGAACTGTAGGTCAATTTAAATTGATTTTGGTTTAACCAATGAAGAGTGAAATGAGCTATCACTGGCTGATATTGTAAGAGACGAAGAAAAATCCCCCAAACCCTGTACTTTGTATACTAAGCGAAGAACGGAACTCCGAATCCAACGACTCACCACAATAACTCGAGCCAAGTTATACTACAAGACGGAGGACAGAACTCCGAAATCAACGACTTTTGACAAGAACTTGGGAGTTTCACGCGACATAGGGAAATAGTTTTGCCGTATCGAGCGTCTACCTCCAAATAACCTGAACCGGCTAACGGAGCTAGAGTACGCGACGGGTTGAGAACAAGGATATCAGTTACCCTTGCACCCGTAATAGCAATTGAAGGCGACAGGACACCTTCACCTAGCATAAACTAGGGGCGGAGAATTCCCTATCTATTCGTACAGTTTGAACGAGAACGTTTGTATGAATTGTCAGCGCAGGCACGGCAATCACACAAACAGGATAGCGGCTTCTTTTACTCTCGGCGAGTAATCTCCGAATTTTGAATTTGAACGCTGTGATGGATTTATTTATTCTAGGGCAGGGTAGGGAGAAGGGAAAGGAACGTGGATAAACAAGAGAGGGGTAACGGAGGAGTCATTATGAAAATAACTCTGTTAATGACGACAATGTCTTTATCCAACAATGTATGTCCCCATTTTGTTCGCTGACCTTGATGATGTTATTTTGTAACAGACATACGATTCGGGTCGGTGTGATGTAAGATTAAGATGTTGGTTACAAAGTCCTATTCTCCATCTTGTTTTGCAAGTTATTGGTCTTCTGAGAGTTTTCCGTGATTGTTTAACTTGATTTCTCTTTTTGGCTGGCGGGCGACACACAAATGTCTTACGGGCGCCATGGCGCCCGCGGTCGCCGCGTTGCCGACCTCGGTGATGTATCATATAAAATTTAAGGTACTTCTTGAAAAGCTACAGAGCTGAACTTTGGAAGGAAGATAGGTCATTGAGTATTATCTCTGGAAAAAATGCGAAATTTCAGAAAAATATATAATAAAGGGGTGTTTTTGACCCCAAAATCCAATTTTAAACACCTATAAGAAAAGGATTGAAAACTGTGCAGGGCAATATAAAATTGATTTTTTAAATTGTTTAAAATTAAGATACAAAGTCGAGACATGCACCATACTGTGGAAGAAAGAATGAAGTTTATTGTTATTGAAGAAATAATTCACATCTATGCTGAAATTGCGTAAGCATTTGATTTTAATTTTAAAATTATAAAATTTTTTTCGGTCTTCAACAATGAAAAATATTAACTACCATAGCAATGACTCCAATGCCTTTCAATGGAAATTGATTTTACATACTTTTAGAGCAATGAATTAATACTTAGACTGCATTATAACTCACTCGATTTTAACCAACGACGTATACATATGATAACGTCATAATTTTAAATTGATTTTTTTATCCAGATACGTATGAAATGGCACGGATGATGGAACTATAATCCTAACACACAAAATATCCTAAGTTTTACATAAATTTTAGTGTGATATATAGGCTACTTTCTTAATGATGATTATAGTTATTGTTTAAAAAGGGCGATGTAAGCCATGAAACCGAAAATTGGAAAACTTGGACGCGAGCCTATTTCCAGAGAATTTATAAATTCCGGATAGATGCCTTGTTCTGGGAAAATGAAAACTATTATAATTTAAAATGGGATCTGTGTAGTGTCACTTTGGTTTATTTACGAGGTTATATCTTGGAGAATGGTAGTTTTTTAAGCGTGTGTAGTATGCTAGTACCAACAACTAGTATAAAAAATTAGAGAATCACTTATCTAACACCTTGTATTACACGTTGATATTTTTCGGGCATCTGCAAGAGTTGTCTATTTAAAAGGTGTGACAAAACTCGGATTTTAAATTCAACTCTAACTCCACAAAAAAAGAATTCAGTAAAATAGATCAATTTCCTTTAAATTTCCAACTTTTCTCTAATTTTACCAAAATTCTAAAACCAACTGCCGATGGATCAACTTCTAGGACGGTTGCTTCGAGGCCGAAACGTGCGTGTATTGTTTCGTCCCGTTTTATGTTTACCGGAAATATCTTCAACTCAAATCGGGTTCCAGCCGCAAGGCGAACTCAGAGTTTCATTTTTTAAAGAAGAATTAATAAAGATAGTTTCATGAAATAATTTTTTTAGTAATAAAAATATATTTTTGCAGTTTCAAATCATTGAATGCCGTTGATTCACTGTCATGGAAATCACTCCGCATAACATCGCCATTCAATTTTTAAGTTTTTACTGATACAATAGTACATATCAGATTCCGCGGGGATTACATTGAAAAACATTAGATGTGATCGTGAAACCAATCATATATTTTTATATTCGTCGTTCCATTGTTCCCACGGCTTCCATTGTCCTTGCCGTCGCAACAGAACGGAATCCGTTCTTCTGTCGGATCGATAAACCGAGAAAATTGGAAAATAATGCGGCGAATATACGAATGAGATGGACTCCTCCCCTATCGGCCAACAAGAGAACTTTTAAAAGCGAAAAGCGTGAATCGAAAAGCTCAATCCGATGGATTTGACGCATCCGCGGTTCCGATCTCATTTTTTCCCTGGAAAGGATATCTTTCAACATGACGGCCTCGATGATTTTGTGATACCGGCATGTTACGAATACTAGGAAATTTAATTTAATAGTTTTTTATTATCGCTAAAAAATAACGGACGGATGAACAGGAAGTAAAAAATTAACGAAGCTATAATTCCAACTTAGGGTAATGACGACGCAAATTACACAAACCATATCAGCGCAAATGGACTCGAGTGGGTGGCATCAACGTTTCAATTAAATATCCGACGTAAATTTCACGTGCAAGCTAAAACTCATCACATGAAGTGGAGTCTATATCCCATATTGCGATGAAAGAAATAAAATTGCAATCACTTGCATTTTTTCTGCCAGCTTTTTCTGTCTGTTTATTTTTATATTTTGCGAGAATATATTTTTTCCAAATGCGATATTTAATTGAAGCGTATTTCTATTATACTATATTCCACGAAAAACTACTTCCTCTGTCATAAAATTATTTTCAATCCTGATACATACGATATATGACTAACTAAAAATATATCATCAAATCCTTAAGGTAAATCGATCATGTTGCACTATTAGCCTCATCTATTAATGACTACATAATTAAACAAGATATGATATAAAAGTGAATTTTTATAAAATATTTATACAGATAATACCTTGATTTCCATCAACTTAATTTCATTTACATTATCTTCGATTACATTATTTACAATATTTCATTGAAGTGAAGTTCGGAGTCTTTCTAGTTCTGCCAAAGCAGTTTGATTACAGACGTTACCCCACATGACTTTGTTGCACTCCAGTTCCGAGATCTCGATCCCATCAAATGATCTCACTCGAGAAAACGTGGCATATACTTGACCAGGGTTAATAATAAAAAAAATATAATCACATTTTAAACTGAGCCTCTTAATTCCATAATTATGTATTAATGCCATTTTTCAAATTAATCGCTGGTCACGGCTGTGACTTTACGAAAATTTTTCTCGTTTTCCATATAATCCGATGCAACGTAAGTACGTAATTTTGCTAAATCGTTAGAAATGAGGTTTCCCCTGACGACGAATAATTTTCTCACCAAAAAACGTAAAATTTTTGTGTTCAAAAGAAATCGGTGCATCAAAATGACGCGTATATGAAAATCGACGGTAGGAAAATGAATTTTTATTCGTTCTTCGGTTTAAGTCCCTTGGTACTAAGATTATTTTTCGGTAACTTCAAAGGGTAAATCAAAAATACGATGCACCAATTCCCATGTTCTTCAAATGGAGGAATTTAACGGTCCTGGAGTCGAACTCGGGTCGTTGTATTTCACGGTGATTACCAATATGCCTCGTTAGGTGTCGGTTAATTTAAAACTGAAAGAAGGCTTCAAATAGATTCAGCCGGTTTTCAGTTATGCGATATTCTTTGGGATTACAATACACGAGCACAAATTACCAAATATAATTGCATATAAAATTTATTAAAACCTAAATCACGCACCTTTAACCCTAGATTACTAACCATTCGCCAAGCAGACGACGACCAAAACAAATATACTCCCTCTATTCCATATTTTTCAGTTCTAGGTTTGGTTTTTTTATAGCCTCATTTTAGCATGTGCTCTTCTAGTGTGACTGTTTAAAAAAAGGATTATTTGCTTTGATTTTGTGCTACGCAACTGAGGTCGCCTCATAGACGAATGGTTAGCCTCAACGGTACTTGGTGTTCCTAAAATTAAGTCATACACTTTAATCGATGATCGCTAACGTTCTGCAAATAGAGCTGCCTCAGGAGAGCCAGAATGAGTGTGAACTGAGTAAACGCTCGATATGTGCATTTTGCCCTTCTAAGAAGAGGAGAATAAACAGAGATTTTACTGAAGTCCATGTTCACGTGCTATTTGTATAGAATATATTGGAAACGTGTTTGGAATGCTGTGATAAAATTTAATACAGTATTGTATGTTTAAATGTACCAGAAAGTGTTTAAGTATTGTTAAGTATTTAAAAAATTTAAGTGTATCTCTTTTTTCTTTTATTAAAAAATATAAGTATGAAGTAGTCTGTTAGACGAATGGTTAGTAATACCGGTTTTTAAACTAAGGTTAGTAATCTAGGGTTAAACAAATGATCAAATTTTTACTCCAAGTAAAAATCAAACATAAAAACAACCAAAATCCATTTCAATTCGATGAACTAAATTTTGTAATGAAGAAGAATTGCGAAAGTTGAATTGTTCAGAGTCATAGGGTAGAACCACTTTTTAATGTATACCTCCTACAAGACAAAGAAATTATTTTTGTAATTAAAAGCTTAAAAATATTTTATTTTTATCAAAGCAAGCTAAAACTTATTTATGAGAGAAGCGTTTGCATTTTTATATTTTATTAGACATTCAAATAATCTAGAATGAAATGTAAATAAAATCTTACATCTTGATACAACTTTGAACTCACATTTTACGAATCGAGATGAAGCGAATTGAAATAAAAAATCTCTCTGTGAACCAAATATGTGGTGGTTGAAACTACTTGGCGCATATATCAAAGCTTTCCTTTTTACATAAAATGGAAACAGGTCATCGCTGATGTCCGAGCCAACATCCAACTCCCTTCTCTCTCTCTCTTTAGCAGTTTGCGTCAAAACCACGTTCCTCACCATTCGATGCACGCTGGAACACGTATTTCCTCTCGTTTATTTGATGCGCTGTCCTGCATTCATGCGTACGCCGAGGTTGACGCTCCGCATATGACGAATTATTTTGTCGTTGCTAGGCGACATGAGACCCGTATACTGATTGTGAGGACCGTGATAAAATGAAGGAAAAAACAGGAGAAGGAAGAGGAGAGTAAAATAGAAAGATTTTATAGAGAGAGGTAGAGTTAGAAGAAAATGAAAAGTTAAGAAGTCTTTAATCGGCGAGGTTTATACTAAGAAATCATCTCTTTTGCCCAAACATTTAACAAAATTAAAATTTACCGTATGAATTTTGTTGCAAAAATTTTCCAATGTAATGTACCTAATATCCTTTAGAGAAGACAAATTAAAGTGGAAGATATGAGGGGATTAGAGGCTTTTGAGATGCATTTATGACATATAATGAAGAAAATTTGTTGGTCTGAGAGGAAGCAGGGGAAGGTAGTGGCTTTATTCGAGTATTTATTGAAAAACGGAATGAATATGTGCGTCGGTTATTGAGTGGCAACGGTCGGTTCAAAGAAGTCATAAGTGGATGCTAACAAAGAGGGAAAGAGGTGGTGAGAGAAAAGGAATTAGGGAATTGGTATGAGGAAGTGAATATAAAGGCTTTGGATTGGACAGATTGAGCTGTGGAAGCCTAAAAACCTATCGAAAGATAGAAAAACTACGCTGATACAAAGGTGATGCATAATCTGTACATCGCACCTAGAAAGAAAAAGTTAAATTACGCAGGTATTGAACAGTATTCCATCAATAAATGCATCATCTATGCAATGAAATTGCATGAAGTACAAAGCAACTCTATATCATTAAGACTAAATTATTGCGTCATATATTAATATTATAGTGATTAGGTATTTAGAGTAGCTTTTCGATAGTCCTGCAGTCTCTCGATACATCCGTAGTAGCCATCGAGTAACTGCTAAAGATCAAATAATAGTTACGTAGAAGACAACAAGCATATAATATTTAATAGTATTATCTCAGGCTGGTAATGACTTTAGTACGCAACAATTTGAATCCTAAGCGCAGAAAAGTTTATTTTTGCGATTAATCGAAAATAGGGATTTGCTTAATAAACGGCCAACTTATATTTGTGAGAGTAAGAAAATGTCTCAGTTTTGTTGCCAAATGAGTTTCGCAGTGTGCACGGAAGAGTTAGATTTTGAGTGCCACGAAGTCGGGATGGCAAGGGAAGTCAGAGAACCGAACCACGTAGCTGTTTTAGCATCCGGGGAAAACTACCAAATATGCGCCCCCTCCATAAAAGTTCTCTAATACCTATTTTTTACTCTATGGATTTTGGGTGAACAATTAATAAATAAAAATTAACTATAAAAGATATAATTTCTCACTATAAATGTACATTATTAAATACATAATTATAAATATGTTTACATACATAATTTAAATACAGAAAATATAAATATTTTAATATTAAAGAGTTATTCTACGTGATTTTAATGCAACAAACTCTTCAATAGCATCATCGAAATTTATAATTTCTGCCATGCGTAATGTCTGGAATAAGTATAGTAGTGAAATCGCTATTGTCTTTGTGCCATGCAACCTCGCAAAACTTACTATTAACAATTTTTGCGCCTCTTCTTTAGTTGCGCTCGGTGCAGATGCCCGCTTGCCCCGCCCTAGTTACGGCACTGGCTACATATATCCCTGCAGGGATAAGGGGCGCTATGTCGTTGAGATGAGGAGTCGCTGGGTCATGGAGCGGGGACTACTCACGCGCACACCTCTACTCACACACACACACACACTGGGTCTCATTCAGACACCCTTAACCAATACACTCGCGCGGCCGCGCATTCATCACTCCCATCACAATCTCTCCTTCACTCGCACAAACATTCAACACCCAATCACACTCCAATCTACTAATTCCATTCTCCTAAGCTCGCAAATCCTATTCTCGGAGACCAAAATCTCCCAGATTTCTAACACCACAAATCCTAGCCTCGCAGATCCTAATCTCACAGATTCTAATCTCACAGATCCTATCTCTCGCAGGTCCTATGTACTCGCAGTTACCACACGATTCACTCTACACTTGAATCACTTCACACACAATTCACTGTGCACACGATTCACTTTATACATGTTTAACTATATTCTCCCCACGCACACAGCAGTCGCGATCCTGCAAAAGTTCCAAATTTTACATGATACTTTAAAGCACATCATCGTACAGAATTAATGAAATTTGCAATAATATGTGCATTTTTTGCATGATGATACGTAATCATAACGTAATGAAACTGAGCACAATGGTTCCAGAAAGAAAAATGTCACATGCGCATTTACATGAATAAAATCGTTTTAAGCACCAGTTTTATGAACGTAGAAATTAAACTTTAGAATGCTACAGGCGTTTTAGGCACGATAAAATGGTTAAAACCAAGTTGACATACGACTTCTCTTGAGATCTACAAAAAGAAACGCAATCGAGAATAGGAACTTGTAAATAGGCCATCAGTGCCAGGAATTTTCCATATTACAATTATTGAACTCATCAGCACTCATTCAAATGACAAAAATGATCTCATGAAGAAATGTTTTACTAATACTAAATTTCAGAATAAATGCATCACCAATCTTCAGGCCTAGGATTACTATGCTTTCAGTCGTCAAGTGAAAACGCGCAATATTTTCCTTAACACGATGGATGAATCTGGAGTCGCTATGATGCCTAAATGTGGAACGCATTGGAATGATTCTCCCAAAATTAATCTTAGCAAATCATTTTTGATAAAATACTTCCGATGCTATATCCATGGAATGATGCAACTAACATTCGAAAGAAAATGCACTAAATTTCCCTAATGAATTCGCTATAGAACTGTCTAACTCGTATTTTTGTTGATAAAAAATTCCAAAATAAGCACTTAAGTATCAAAGATTGAAAAATCAAGTCCTTGCCTAAGGTGTCTCAAACAGTAATAACAAAATTTTCGCTAAATCTGTTAATAGAAGTGAATTCGATGTGTATGTTTGCTTGGAACACTTCCCTTGTAATTAATCAAACTTACTTACAGCCGAATGACTTTCAAACCTCGTTTCTTATTCTATCACAGTTACAACGTACAATGTTTGCTCAACGGATTGCAGAACAGAGAAATCCAGGTGTGTCTATTACAATCGCATAAAATATTCATCGTGTGTAAATACGCTGCCAAAGGTGAATCGTGGCTTCGGATTTTGTGTGAACATGGATGTAACCTTGTTTCAGCGAGCTCACTAAAGCCACGGCCGGTCGTGTTTTGGGGTCAAGGACAAACACAACACATCACATAAAACATCCTAGACCCTCAAATGCTCGCCGAATGGTGCACCATGACGAGCAGTTTTCAATACACTTTGAACAGGGAACAACGAAAATGCGACAAATATATCGACGTAGATGTACATACATATAGAATCATAGGCAATGAAATGAGATCGCACTGTTTACATAAGCAAACAAGATAAAATATATCGACATAAATATACATATAATGCCATAGGTATCAAAATGGGAGCAAACAAAGTAAAGCATATGGTTCGTATACGTATCAAATTACTCGATCGGGATGAATAACTTTCATACTAGGCACTCGAGTAAAAAAATTAAATGAAATTATATTCATACCTAGACGAGTCTCTTTCAAGTGAATTGTACAATACCTCACCAAAATTTCCTTGCGAAATGTTCTATTTATTTTGCTTCGATCCTCTATTACTGTTTATGCATATCCCAATCACGTGATCTATTGCCATAGAACATATTGTACCGTGATAAAGCGTCCTCTTGCACGTTTCATTATTTTCATAGCAACCTGGACAATCAGGAATGGCTAAGAACATGTTGGATGGAGTTGGCATGTCCTCCAACAGTTTTTCTTCTTTTTAAAAGCCCTCCTCTTGCTAATTGCATAACATGAGCAACGCCTAAAATTAAGAGAATTATAAGAAAGATGAACATTAGGATGAAGTAGATTCTTGACTACTTAAAAGTATTCATCAAGTAAATATTCAATTTTCCTGCTAAAAGAATGTAATTTTCATACCACAGCGAACGTGACCAATTTTAAGTTTTAAAATTGGCCCACGAGAAAATGACAAGCGAATTAAAGAGCGAAATAAGTAATGGTTATAAAGAACATTTTTTTTATACAAGATAGAAAGTTTACTCCTTTTCCCGTAAAATAGCATAAATATACAGTTGGCAGCTCATATATTATTATAAAAAATAAAAATCAATATGCATAATCCGAGAACTTATTACCTAGATTTTTTTTAGGAACAACTGACTCACTGGGACGAAATATGATTCCAACTTCGCTTTAGCGTCAGTTTTTCCTCGTATACTAAATACACAGCTTCTGACATAGATATAGAACAGGGATGGCATTTTTTTTGCTCGCCTGCCAAAATTTGCTTTCCTTTTCAAACTTGCGTGCCAATTTAAAATACACCAAAAAAACCCTTTTATGGTTTAATTATGGTCATTTATTCCAAGACTTCGAGATAAGGAAACGGTAGATTGTTTATATAAAATGAAATTTATCATCTAAAAGGACTCATGATCCCAGATCACTTATGGCTGTACGACAGTTGTAGAACAAGAAGCATCTCGTTCTCGGACAAAATGTCATTATGTCGGTTATTTTGTCGACATTATTGCAATCTCCTTAGAGGTAATTTTTTATGTTGTGCTCTCTGCGATGATAAGCAAATGCGTTCGAGCATGGTCAAAAATTTCCACGCGTTCCATAAAACTGAACATAATGAGATTATGCAGCAGAGTAAAGTAATTCAGTTTCTTGTATTGAGAATGAAAGCTTAACCATAGACACAAAAGGGTTGCCAATAGATGGATATCCAACATTTAAGGCGAATCTAGGTTCTCATTGCGATCACGTAAGATAACGAAACGAGTCAAACCCTGATTTAGCACCACCGTTTGTCCATCACTGACATGGGCGTTAAAGCGGGGATGGGCGTTAAAGCGGGGATGGCCGTAAACCGAGGCACATATACGCTTGCTCTATGTAACCATAAGATGGAAGTTCTGCTCATAACGATCATCATCATCATCATGCTTCTGTCCGAAGACAGGTTTTAACTGAATCGCTGCCTCCATTTCTCTCTCTCCCTAGAAGCCTCTTTTATACCTCTATAAGTAGTATATCCCTGCTTTATATTATCTAATATTCCTATTCTTTTTCTCCCTCTTCCTCTTTTTCCACTAATTTTTCCTTCTAAGATCGTCCTTTGTAAACACTGTCTTCTCAATATGTGCCCTATCCAATTTGCTTTTCTTTTCCTGATTGTTTCTATTAGCATCCTATCTTCTCCCACCATTTCTAATACTTCTTCGTTTCTCTTCCTCTCTGTCCATTTCACTTTCATCATTCTTCTCCATACCCACATCTCAAAACTTTCTAAATATTTTTCCTCCTTTCTCCTTATCGTCCACGTCTCTGCACCATAAAGAGCTATGCTCCATATGTAGCATTTTGCTAATTTCTTCCTTGTTTCTAGATTTATTTTCTTGCTTGTGAGAAGCTCCTTCTTATCGTTAAATGCTGCTTTTGCCATTGCAATCCTACTTCTGATGTCCTGTGTACTACTTCCATCCTGTGCTAAAATACTGCCGAGATATTTGAAACTACTTACTTGTTCCAATTTTTTGCCATTTACCATTATATTTAATTCTTTATGTTCCTTTGAAACCACCATGACTTTCGTTTTTTCTGTATTGATCTTCATTCCATATTGTTGGCCAACCTCAACTAGTCTGTCTGTCATCCTCTGAAGCTCTTTCTCGCCTTCTGCTATTAAGCCCTGATCATCTGCGTATTTAATGGTGGTAATACTTTCACCTCCTATCTTAAATCCTTTCTCTTCCATCAACGCTTCTTCTGTTATTGTTTCTGCATACATATTAAATATCGCTGGTGAAATAGGACAACCCTGCCTCACTCCCCTCCCTATTGAAGTACTTTCTGTTTCTTCTCCTTCAACCCTGACTCTAATCTTTTGATCAAAGTAAAGGTTTTTAAGCAGTCTTTTATCTTTCCAATCTATTCCTATTTTGTTTAAAATACCCAGCATCTTATCCCATTAGTTACAATTAATCTATTTCTATGGCAGAATTCCACAAGTTTATCCCCTCTTTCATTTCTCTTCCCTAGCCCATATTTTCCCACTATGTTATCTTCCTGTCCCTCTCCGACTACACTGTTCCAATCTCCCATTACTATGGTGGTGATCCTTCCTTTTCCCTCCTCCTCCAATATCTCCATAATCTGTTCATACATTTCATCTACTTCGTCGTCGCCAGCATTAGTCGTGGGCATATACACTTGAATTATAAGCATTTCCACTGGCTCCATCTGAAGTTTTACGGCTATTAATCTATCATTAACTGTCACTACCTTGCTAATTCTTTCAGCTATCTCTTTTCTCATTATAATCCCCACTCCCCTTTCCTTTTTCTCCCCTCCTGAGTAAATAATCTTAAATTCGTCTGAATTTATCTCGCCTTCTCCTTCCCACCGAACTTCACTAAGACCTACTATACCTACATTATTCCTTCTCATTTCCCTTTTTATGTTCTCTAGTTTACCCCCTGAATTCATAGTCCTAACATTCCATGTGCCTATTCTTAATTTCTCACCACTTGCTTTCCTATTAATGTTAAATTTCCTCTGTGCATCCCCTAGGGTAGTCCCCACCCGGAGATCCGATTGGGGGACTATTTTACCTCCGGAATATTTTACCCCAGAAAGATCCATAGAGGTATTTCAGCTTTTCAGCCTATCATGGGAAATATAATGAGGTAGTTTCCCCTTGCTTTCCTCATCGCAGTTTCACAGAGTGATTACCCATCTGTAGCTGTTCAGATCCACATGATCACCACCTACAGAGGTACTGTGCAAGCTGCTGCCCTTGCACAGGGGGATGTAAAACCCCCAAGACTGCTTCTTAGTCTGACTCTTCCCCTCAGACCTTTCCGGCTTGGATGGTCCTACCAGGAGAATTATCTCCCGCCGGCATAGCTCTTTGGTTCGTAAGAGTACACAAACCCTCCCACCTCTGTAAGGTTATGCAGTCCTTAGGGAGGGTCATAACGATAGGGGGGCACTAAACCCGGGTTTGACTGTAGCTTCGTTTGCGAAAAAATATAACATTCTCTTTAAATAGAGATTCGTTGATAGCATTCGCGGACAAGTCGAATTAATATCGAATGAAATTCTGCTGACACGGCCAGAAAGTCTGAAAAGGCACGTTTCCGAGTGTGAATGGATTATGTACAACGCGATGCCATTAGATTCCCAAACTGAATAGCGAATGCGGACGATTGCTTCGACGTCCAGTTATTCGGCCAAAAAAGATATCCACCACCTCGTTGTCCTTTACAATTTAAAAAAAATTCCATATGCTCTGGAAAATACATTTATTCTCCCAACTTGCCGTTTTAAATTCTCATTTAGTACGTGTTTATAGCGAGCGTGTCTTTCATAGCTGTGCTTAGAAAATCGTCCCGTTTGCATTTCTTCTAATTCACAACCATTATAGAGACGTTTTATATTCTAGTTCTAAGGTAATTTCTGCCCTGTTGACTATAAACTTCAAAACTTTCGGGCACATTAAGGTAACGCTATATAATTTCCAAATTCGGAAAGGTGCCGTGCTCTTTAACACGCTTCCTTCGTAGGCATTAATCTCACAAGATTGAAAAATCAATTGCTGTAAGAACATGATAATAATACGATAGTACGATCAAGTATGCCTATTAACACAATACGTAAAGAGGTCGAAATTCAAAAGGCAATAATTTCCAGTATATTTCACGGCCTACGAGCAAAGTATCGCAGAGACCACGACGCGAACTTTGTCAACCGAAAGGAAAGACGGATAGGAATTTCGTCGGTATATATATTACGATATAATTTGCTAACAAAAAATACCAAAAGTTACAAAAATCGAGAAAAAACCACTTGACCTCAAGTCATCGATCGTTTTGAAGAGACATCGAGTAAGATAGGTTAGTATTTTATTTAGTTTTTTATAGGACTTGCGCCACCAAGCGGCGTTAATTATTGTAAATAAACATTGTTGGGTTATAATTTAATCACAATACTCCAAATAACTATCTAATGTCAAATTATGGTCGATTTTTTTAAATGAAGAAGATTATTTACTTATTCTAAATTTTTGTAGTTGTATGGACAAATAACAAATGAAACATGTTGTAGTTTGTAGCTAAGCTGTTGTGACGAGAGTTCCTGTTACTTGAAGCCAAGAAGTTGTATATAGTGTATAGGAACTACTATCAAAAAAGGTTATATTTTTGTATCAAGTACATTCAATTTTTATTATGTAATTTGGGCATTATGTATTGAGTGACACCTAAGCTGTTGTGACGGGAGTTCCTGTGACTTGAAGTTAAGAAGTAGTATATAGTGTATAGGAAATGGCATCAAAAAGGTTATATTTCTGTATTAAGTAAACCCAATTTTTATTATGTAATTTGGGTATTATGCATTGAGTTGTGATGGGGGCCCGCTGCCACCGGGACCTGCTCCCAATTGTAGCGTTTATGTGAATAATAATAATAATAATAAAACGTGCTCAAAAACATTCTAAATACAGACAATTTCAGGCAACCGCCATCAAAAAGAAAGAAAATTACTCACCTCCAAACTGGCGACTTTTTTGCACTCCGAACTTGACTCTTTCAGAACTGAATCTGTTATGAACTGGTGGAGCGCAGAACACGGAATGAAGAACTGTAGAGTGATGCTCATTTGTTTATTATATAAACGAGAAATTTATATTAAAAGTTTAATGACAATGTGGTACGGGATAATTTTTTAATATCTATTACAATAAAACACTTATTTTTATCATTTAAAAGTTATTTTTAAAATCAAAATTAATTTTTTTTTAAATCGATAATTTCTAAAAATAAGAAAGCGACATCTATTTTTGCCTGGCAGAAACTGTCAATATTGCGGTGTGGTATATAGTAAACATAATTATTAGCGAGCTCCTACTTATAATTAAAACTTTATTCTTGATTAATTATATAAATGAATAAATTAAAAGCAGAGGTAAACATATATGTATTGAACTCGTCGATATAATTAACTGAACAAATATTTCTTTGCTCTTGGATGTAGCACGTCTATGAAATTTTTATAAGTATATTCGCAAATTCTTGTAGCTCAAAAAAGATACTATACTATCTATTATAATATTTTATCGCTTCATATTATGTCATCCATCGAAACGTTAGAAAGACAAATATTCCTTAAGTAGCTTCTTGGCTCGAAAAACAAATTTCGTTTAACCCACCAATATAAACTATTATTCATTGTATTTCAGCCTGCGAAAACGACCCACCATTTCAACGTAACATGTCAGACCAACTAAACCCAACCAGAACAAATCGTAAATGGTGTGAAGGAAAAAGAATGGAGAAAGAATAACAAGGAACCTTCACCCAAAATTATTTAATTTTTCCAGATTCTTGTGAATTGTTAGCCGCGATCCTTTTTTCCGTGATCCATTTATCTACATACATTTGCAAAAATACTTCGCCGGTTTTGATGATATATTTCGCTCTCGTTCACACCTTTCCATTTATTTAATCACAGTTATAAAGATTTACAGTAGCCATGTTATTAACGATTAACGAGTCCACTTGCGCCGAGTTGAAAATGACCACGAAAGTGCGTCGAGTACAAAGTTCAACGATCAACTCTTGTCCCTCGTGATTTGCATCTAGATTTAAGGTATTACAATTATAAAAAAAATGAGTGAGAAATGTTATGGCAATTCTTGTATTTTCGCGACTGTATTTTAAACAGAACTTATACGGAATCCGTGGAGGCATTGCTTGCGATCACGTGCTGTCATCATTATTTTGTTTCTCGTCAAATTAGCCATTCTTCAGTAATTACCAGAAGTTTTTGCAATAAAACGCACCTTCTGTATGATGGATTGCAATTAGTAGGTGCAATTTCTATGACGGTCCGAATTAGCAATACAAATCGGAAGTTACTTAAGATATTTTGTTATTTCGTTTTTAATTGATTTTATAGGTGAAGGTTTTCCCCCATAATTCTAAATAAATATTATGAAATTTTATTAATTAAATTGTAAGGGTAGCTTTTCCTTCGCGACTTCGCGAGGCGTTTAAAAAACTAGGGGAATTGTTCTATTAGTTTGTCAGTCTCCTGATTCGGCACCTATCAAGATTGTTGAACTGCAGACAGCGACGAACCTTTTATGACAAGCTCATTTCACCTGAAAGAGGACGATCTGAAATAAGACGCTCTTTTCAACTATGCTAAATATTTGCCAAATTATTAATGTTAATCGAAAACACAATACGTTTCAATTAAAACCAAAGTGTTGAAATCCCACATTAACTGGTAAAACAACCAACACTTGGGAGTTTCGCGGCGAGAAAATTTTGGCGTAGTTGTATGTTTGCATTTAATGTTTGGCCAACTTTGTCACTCTGACCATTAATAAGGAGTTAGCGATCGGCGTTCAATTTCGCTCCGACCGAAATTGTCCCGATTCGTAGGTATTTTCGTGGTGCGAGCATTTTCCCACGAGCGACGGAGTGAGTAAACAAGAAGTTTGTTAAGGGACAAAAGAAGGCATTTCGGAGGAAAAAGACAAAGGCTGTAAGATAAGAGGCTTTAACAATAAGGAGGCTTCCTCATCGGCGGCTGCCTTGAAGGGAATGTTACACGTGCCGCTGCGTCGGGCGTCATCCGTCAACTCGTGCCACAACTCGGAGGGATTCGGTCATTCCCAAATTTTAAAAACTAAAAACTTTAATATATTTTTATTTGAGAAAATAGCCTATATATCACACTAAAATTATGTAAAAATTAGGATATTTTGTGCGTTAGGATTATGGCGACATCACCCGTGGCTTTTAGTTCGTATCCGGATAAAAAAATTAATTTAAAATTATCACTTCATCATATGTATGTCGTTGACTGAAATCAAATGGATTATAATGCAGTCTAAGCATAAAATCAACGCTCTTGAAGCTTGGAAAATCAATTCCCATTGAAAGGCATTGGAGTTGTTGCTATGGTAGTTAAAATTTCTTATTGTTGAAAACCGAAAAACTTTTCATAATTTTATGATTAAAATCAAATTTTTACGCAAACTCAGCATGAATTTGAATTCTGTCTTCAAGAAAAATGAACGTCATTCATACTTTCACAGTATGATGCATGTCCCGACTTGATATCTTTATTGTAAATAATTTTAAAAATCAATTTTATATATACAGTTTTCAGTGCTTTTCTTATGGGTGTTTAAAATTGGACATTGGGGTCAAAAACACCCCTTAAATATAACATTTTCTGATTTTTTCCAGAGATTGTACCCAATTACCTATATTCATCCCCAAATTCAGCTCTGTAGCACTTCTAGAAGTATCTACCTTAGGTTTTATATTATATATCCTATAGTATATGTAAGAATCAGCTATTTATAATGATAATACATAGGTAATAATGGACATTCGTTCAACCTAAAGAATATCAGATACGTAAATCCATTTTTACCCCCATCTGATGCCTCGTTAATGGGGAATATTGTCTATAATTGATTGGCAGCACCCTCCTAGTTCTTTTTTTCGAAGGACGATCAGGGATAGTAATAAGATATCTGCAAACGAGTTTTGTTTAAACGATTCGATTAATCGCACATTGTTTCTTTCTCCCGGCTGGTGAGGGTACCTTGTAAAAAACAGATGATTCCATTTATTCTTGGTAAAACTTACTTGTTTTCAAAGTTAGAACGTTTTAATATTGGAATGAAATATGTAATCCTTTTAAAAAATCCACACCCTTGGGAGATTTCAAATGCAGATAGATGTATACGGAAATTCGAATTAAATCCTTTCCGTTATAAACCTCCTTACAAATAATTTACAAACTACTATTTAAAGAGTTTTTGTTTTAAATCAAACTGGATAAATTACTTACTCCAAAACTCACACTTCACGGGTGAATTTTCCGTCCCTGGTTCTTCTACCACAATGGTCAGCACCTGCCGTCCATGACGGACAATGGACTCTAACCTGAAGGGTAAGGTGGAGTTTTGAACATTGAGGGAGTTGCGTTTTCAGAAGGGAGGAAAAAAGGGAAGAGGGGTAATGGGATACGACGACCGCGAACTTTCTGACCAATTACAGGTGACAGAGAATCGTGAAGTATGACGGCAAATATATGACAGATATTAGATATTGAATAATGTAAAAATCGGCGATGAGAGATGATTTAAGATTTTCCTCCGATTACTCACATAATTTCAAATTGGCAAAATATGTCCCACCGGTAACCCCCCAAAAAGGTTGCGAAAAGCAACTGCATATTTCGGCTACTAGGCAGCCGTCATCAGTGGTGATTCGCCTAGAATCTACCTATTTTTCCAAAAACTTCATTAATTTGAGATGTCCAAATAATCTCAATTTTCGTATAAATGTGAGCAGCCTAGTTGTTTAAATAATTCAAAAATACTTGAACTTGTTAAAACAATATAATTTATAAAAGATTCAGATAGATTTATTTAGATTTCAGTAACGGAAAATAATCTTTATATATTTCTTAATTTAATTATATATATTTGTACGTCTGATATATTTTCTTCCTCCTAAAATAAGTTTTCGCGATTTTTCACGCACTCCTTCCTGTGGGTGTTATCTCGCAATTGGATTTTTACAAAACATGAATAGTTTCATTCATGCTTGGCTTTTCCCAACACGTATATACTTTCCTTGGTTCAGTTTATTTATTTATTCATTCTGGTTATAATTGCGAAATTGTATTTGTCTAATGATTGTTGTGTTTGTAGTGTTTATTTGACATTTCCATTCAACAAAGAATTATCGAGTTCGTCTTACGACTGAAAATTAATTCAAGAACAAGAACTTCGGAATAAAAATTTGAAAAACTTTGTTAGAATCTATTTTCGGTGAATCGCCTCTGAATACAGTTGCACTGCAGCCGAAATGCGCATGTGGTTTTCCATAACCTTGTTATGGCTGTTGGAGATACCTGAGATGTATACTTTTTTCAATTTTTTAAATATTGAAGTGCTTAACTTTGAATTTGAAATTTCTGTTTAGTACTACGCTACATATGTACTCGTATGAATGACGATTGGATTTGGCTTTCAGAGGAAGTTAAACAGCCTCAATCACGCCCAAATAAAAGCAAACATCTATCTCTCAAACCTCTTTACCCCTCTATACCCCTCTTTACCCTTCCCTCGTTCTCCCTCACTCACTCTCCGTCCCTCACTCTCTCTCCCTTTTCCCCCCTCTCTCACCCTCTGCCCCTCTCCCTCCCTAACTTTCTCTCCCTCTCCACCTTTCTCTCCCACTACCTTCTTCTTCTATCCCTCAATCCCCCACCCTCTTTTTCGCTCATTCTATTTTTCTATCTTCCCTTCATCTTCATCTTTTACTACCCTTTTACTTCCTCTCTCCTCTCTCTCCCTGCGTCCTCCTACCCATCTCCTATCTGCCTGCGCATTCATTTCTTCTCTCCATCCTTCCCTTCCACTCCGGTCTTTTTACCTCCCTTTAATCATTCCCTACCACACTTTCTCTCCCACCCTCCTTCCCTCCCCTCTCTAATATCCTATCGTATCCGAAACCTCCCCCTTTCTTCCTTTCTCTCGCACCCCTCTCTCCTTCCTCTGTCTTTCCCATCTGTAAGCTTGCATTATGGGAGCGAGAGATGGGACAAATTAAAAGGTGACGTTCCGTGAAAGAGGCACAAAGGTCTCACGCGAGTAACCTACAAAGCCTTTGTATCAGGTCAAAAGGATGAAGGGGAAAGGCGAGATTGCAACCTGAAAACCACAGCGAATAAAGGGATCTCTCTTTAGCAGTCTCTGTTGCTTGAGATGATGAACTTCTCCACGACGATGCGCGAAAGAAACCACAAACTTCTCCCGGAATTCGCGCGCTTCTAAAAAGCAGAGTGCGTTTTTTTGTCGTCGTTTGAGGCGTTTACTTTACACGCGTGATGTAATTAACTCTTTCTCTTTCTCTCATTCTCTGAAACACGACGGAAGTTTTTTGAAGGATGAGTTGGGGGACTCATGACGAAAAATTTTACTCCGGCTTTGAGGTCGCAACAGAAAGTATTAACAAAGAGAGTTAATTTAGGAGTCAAAAATGTCATTGGGTCTTATCATCGTGAATGCTCACCTGTTAGGATGATATATCTTTATTAATAATGCAATTTTTTTCATAATATACGAGGCGAAACCCAAAAGTTCCCCAACTGATGTTTAGTAAAATTTCAAAATATTGTAAATATTTATTTTATTTACACAAAATGCAGGTATGAAGTGAAAAGATTTTAACATAGTCCCATAGACTTTTTGCCGAGACATACACTTCTTCCAACGGCGGTGCAACTCCTGGAAACGTTTGTAAATATCTTTTTCATAATGTTCCTCGCAGACGCCGTAGTTTCTTTTGTTCGATTTGTTCCACTGACTTAAGTGTATTCCTTTCAAAGAATTCTTGTGATTGGGGAACACGATGAAGTCACGCCGTGCAAAGTCGGATGAACAGGGAATATGATCTAGCTGCGTGATTTTAATTTTGCTCAAGTTTTCCCGTACTGAGAGAGCATGGTGTGTTGTTAAGAGTATCGCGATTCGGCCGAAGGTTTGGCCTCTGCCTATAAACTGCGTCCCTCAGACGTCAAAGGACCTCCAAGTGGAACGTCGGGTTAGCTCATTGATACATCAGGATCAATTTGGAATGAAGAAGCGTCTTAGTGTCACGAATATGCCTGTCTGCATAGAATTAACATCAACTCTTTAATTTGAAAATACCTTCAGTGTCAAAAAATCGAATAAACATTCTCTTCATCTTAGATTTGGGAATTTTGGCCTTTATGGTGATTAATGAGTTTTCTTCTGAAGATTTTTAAATTTTGTCTCTCAAGCTTACTGAAAATCTATGATTCACCTTTTCGAATGGCCCGTTTGCACTGCCGCTAACTATGCGTTGTTACTACGCAATCCTCAAAATAATCCGCTCGAAAACTTTTAAATCGCACCTTGAATCCCATTATGTTAACTTTGCCATGTTTATCATAGCAAGTTCATGCTGAATGGTATGTACTTCATGATGACTATGATATTTCATTTTGTTTTCTATTTAAAAGAGTATTTATTCTAAAATTCTAGTAGGAATAAACCAATGCGCATCGGATATGAGGATTTGTATTTTTTGGTAACAAAATGTCTCTACCCTTTTTATAGTGATAACTACAAAAAATGGACCAGCGATAGATGAGAAATATAATATTCCATTATTTAATAATTTTCGAAAATGTAATAAGCATATCTGATCATTAATCTACGATATTTCCTATTTCCCTATATTCATCATTGAAAGAGGGTACGCGATATATTCGAATAAACTCGGTATAAAAAATCAGTTTTCATTGACAATTTAAATCAGAGGCAGTGCAACGCGGCGACCGCGGGCCCCGTGGCGCACACAAGACATTTGTGTGTCGCTCGCCAGCCAAAAAGACAACTCAAGTTAAACAATTACGGAAAACTCTCAGAAGACCAATAAGTTGCGGAACATGATGAAGAATAGAACTTTGTAACCAACATCTTAATCTTACATCACACCGAGCCGAATCGTATGTCTGTTACAAAATAACGTCGTCAAGGTCAGGACTAATAAACTAACAGAATGGGGACACACATTGTTGGATAAAGACATTGTCGTCATTAACAGAGGTCTTTTCATAATGACTCCTCCGTTACCCCTCTCTTGTTTATAAGCCGCTATCGTGTTTGTGTGATTTCAGTGCCTGTGCTGGCAACTCATACAAACGTTCTCGTACAAACTGTACGAAAAGATAGGGAATTCTCCGCCCCTAGTTTATGCTAGGTGAAGGTGTCATGTCGCCTTCAACTGCTAATACGGGTGCAAGGCTAACTGAGATCCTTGTTTGTTTGTTTGAGTGTCCAGTCAATTCGCCTCTCTTACAGCACAAATGGGTATCTCAGAGGTAGTGCAATGAATAACCGGGAAGGGAAGAGGGAAACCCGGTGCCGGCATTTGCCTGCTCTTACGAAGAACACCAGGGGGGCCAACGGCTTAACGTCCCGCCCGAAGGACGGAACAGCTGAATTTGCGCGGTCTCCTCAAACCACGCAATCAGGGGGCCGGGCGAACTTGGAAAAATCCTACTTGCGCAGGATTCGTACCCGATGACTTTTTCAAGCATCGGGTGAGTAGCAGCCAGCGTCCTAACTACTACACCACCGGCACCCCCGAGATCCTTGTTCTCAACCCGTCGTGTACTATAGCTCCGTTAGCCGGTTCAGGCTATTTGGAGGTAGACGTTCGATACTGGAAACTATTTCCCTATGTCGCATGAAACTTCCAAGTTCTTGTCAAAAGTCGTTGGTTTCGGAGTTCTGTCCTCCGTCTTGTAGCATAACTTGGCTCCAGTTATTGTTGTGAGTCGTTGGTTTCGGAGTTCTGTCCTCCATCTTGTAGCATAGATTGGCTCGAGTTATTGTTGTGAGTCGTTGGTTTCGGAGTTCCGTTCTTCGCTTAGTATATAAAGTACAGAGTGAGGGAGATTTTTCTTCGTCTCTTACAATATCAGCCAGTGATAGCTCATTTCACTCTTCATTGGTTAAACCAAAATCAATTTAAATTGACCTACAGTTCAAAATATTTCTGATATTTTCCCGATATTCAGTGTGTTGTGTTTATTAATTCATTTGTAGAACATTTCATCCCCATTATGAGTATTAAGAGGCAAGGGACATATTACTTCAATGTTGATTGGGAAGAACAATTCTGTTTCATTGATTTGAAAGGAAAGTGGGTTTGTTTATTGTGCAATGCTTGTGTCGCACGTTCAAAGAAAAGTAATGTTGAAAGACATTTTAATACGGTCCACGGAAATTTTAATACTAGTTATCCGTTAAGCTCTGAGATCAGAAAAAAGAAAATTTCTGATATGAAATCCATTTTAACAAAACAGCGGAGCATTTTTACCATTCTGGTACAGCAATCAAAAAGAGCAACGATTGCATCACTTAAAATGTTGGCCAAGAGGAAAAAGCCTTTTGAAGATTGCGAGATTGTAAAAGAAGCCACGTTAGCTATCGCTGACTCACTTTTCGAAGATTTTAAAATTAAAAATGAAATTACCTCAGCAATCAACACGATTCACTTATCAGCAAGAACAGTTACAAGAAGAATTGAAGTTATTGCAATCAATATGGAGAAAGAGTTGGCAAATGATTTTAAAAAATCTATTTTCTTCTCGTTGCAACTGGATGAGTCAACAGACATATCAGACACTTCTCAATTGGCTATGGTTGTGAAGATGGCGTTTATAGATTTTTCAGGAAAGGAAGAATTTCTTAAAATTCTTCCATTAAAGGGACGAACAGGAGACGAAGACATTTTTTCAGCTTTTAAAAAATGTCCAAGAAAGTAATATACCATTAATGCAGTCGACCGCAATTACTACAGATGGTGCACCTTCGTTGACAGGTTGTAAAAATGGATTTATTGCGCTATGTAATTTATTTCGTAACACTGCATTATACACCAAGAAATGTTATGCGCAAAAGTTCTTCATTTTCAACATGTCATGAAAACAGTAACAAAAATAATAAATTCCATAAGAGCCGTACCAATGCAACAGCAATTGTTTAACCTGCTTTTACAAGGTGAAGATGCCGAATTAAATGATTTCCTTTTACATACCGAAGTTAGATGGCTCAGCAGCGGCAAAATACTTGTGAGGTTTATAAATCTCATAAAGAAGGTAAAGAAAGTTCTCAGGTCAAGAAATGAATATTATGCACAGTTGGATGACAAAGCTTGGTTGATGGATTTCGGATTTCTTGTTGATATAACTATAAAATTGAACAAACAATATGGAGATGCAAGGGAAAAATCAACACAGTGCAAAAATTATAAGTGCAATAGATGCATTCAAATTTAAATTGGCATTGTGGAAGTCTCACCTAGTGAGAAATTCATTATCACATTTCCCGAATTTAAAATATATCATTGAGAGTCTGACTGATGAAAATGTTAGCACTGAACTATTTTCACAACACATTTAAACTCTCCTGAAGGAATTTAATTTTAGGTTTCGCCAGTTTTCTAAAGTAGAACCCATAATAACATTCTTTGCTAATCCAGTCAATTTTATGGACAATGATATGTCTGTTAATATCGTTAACACCGAGGACTTAGAAATGGAAATAATAAATATGCAGAATTATATTATTTTAAGGTCACATAAAAATGATGAAAACTTTTGGAATTTAGTTGAGGAAAATTGCTATCCATTATTAAGAAAATGTGCCCTAAAAATATATTCTTACTGTGCTTCATCATACCCTTGCTAGTCCTTTTTTTCAAGCATGAAACACTTGAAATCCAAGTACCGATCGAGACTCACCGATTACAATTTAGACAACTGTCTATCTCGAGTTATGTGCCAAATTATAGCAAGTTGGCTGAAGATATGCAGTCCCAAGTTTCACATTGATTTATTTCACATGTTTTTATAAATTCTTTAATAGTTTTTCTCTTATATATACAAAAATATCATTTTAATAAATATTGGTACACATCTACTATTTTTACTTCACTTCACGCCCCCAATAATTAAAGTTGCGCCCTCATAGATAAAGAGGTTGCCGACCACTGATACAGAGAGATATCAACTCATCTTGCTTATGCGCCTTTCACGTCCTCAGTAATATAAATTGCGCCCTCGTAGGTGAAAAGGTCTCCAACCCCTGATATCATTATATATAGACGTCCTTACAGAGGAGGAGGAGGAGGATATAACATACTAGTAAAAAACGCTTGCATTCTGCAAGCATATCATCTCACCTTGAAAATACATTAATTTTTCAGAGAGATATTTCATCATGAGAAATATTTCTTTAATTCAAAAGATTTCTCCTCGGGACCGATTTTATTTTTTTCCTTATGAAACAATAATGGAGTAAAACAATCGCTAATTTTTGCAATTTTAGGAATACTATACGTTTTTCACATCGGGTTAATAATGCCACACATTTATGTCAAATTTTAAATTTGTAGCACAATTAGAAGTGAAATAACATTTATCTAATTGTTTAAATTTAAATTATTTTTAACGGCCGCAATTAGAATTTTATAACTTCTTTGAGATGTTTATTTGTTTACAATTACTAAACCTTATATAACTTGAAAATTTCAGCTCACTAACTCGCCCGATAGTACCTAAACAGTTATCTATTTGTTTAAATTTTGGAAATTTTTTACTGCCAAACAAATTAAAATATCAAAATTTGTATATTCCCTATTTCGTTATTTTTACAAATTCTACCTCTAAAAAAATTTCAGCACCGTAACTCATTCTAAAATACATAAACCTTGAAAATTTGTTTAAACAATTGCGAATTTTTAGCGGCCGCAATGTTGCTCTTTTTCAAGATTTTCGTTTTTTTCTGGTCGGTTTTGCACAATATACTACCTATGAAAAAAATTTCAAGTCTCCAACTCTTCTGTAAGTGCCTAAACATTAGTATCCTCCTATCATTATATATAGACGTTCCTTACAGAGGAGGAGGAGGATATAACATACTAGTAGAAAGTGCTTGCATACTGCAAGCATTTCATCTCACCTTGAAGAAATATTATTTTTTCAGAGAGATATTTCGCCATGGGAAATATTTCTTTAAGCACAAATAGTTTAAAACAATCCCCAAATGTTGCAATTTTAAACATTTTACACTTTCTTCATTATGGGGTACTAATGCTACACCTTTGAGCCAAACTTTAGAGTTGTAGCACTTCTAGAAGTTAAATAATATTTTTCTAATTTTTTAAAATTTAAACATTTTTAAAGACCGCCGCAATATATACATGGAGAGATTGAAATTTTTATTTGCGCAAATGTACTGTTCTGTATATAATTTGGAAATTGCAGATCCTAGCTCATCCCGTTGTACCTAAAAAAAATAAACTTTAATGTTCAAATGGGGTTAAAACAACCCCTAAAATTTACAATTTTAAAATTTTCGATTTTTATAGTTGGTTATTAGAAAATTTCTATAATGTTGCAAAATTTCAGCTTCCTAAACTTATTAGATTGGTCTACACACTGGATTGCATTTTCCCATGCTAACTTATGGGAGATATTCCGGGGTCTCTGGAGTCGAACCCAAGACACTAAGTAAAAGTGACAATAATTCCAAATGGATATTGCGGCCATCTAGCAACACTGAAAACTTCATTTTCCTGGCTTACCGGCAAGTGCCCATAATTAATTTACAAAAATGGCGCAATGCTTTTCTTAAGGGAAAAAAGGCAAATTTCGGAATTTCTGGAGTCGAACTCATGTCACTTAGGTGAGAAGTCTCATTTTATCTTAAGATTTCTTTATCATATCTACAAAATCTTAAACTTTCAGATCTCTAGCTTTTGTAGTTTGGGCCAGACATTTAGTATCCTCCTATATGTTATCATTTTATATCGACGACTCTTACAGATGAGGAGGATATAACATACTAGTAGTTGGTGCTTGCATACTGCAAGCATTTCATCTCAACTTGAAAAGACATTAATTTTTTAGACAGACATTTCATCATTACAAATGCTCTTATAATTCTAAAGATTTCACCTACGCAGCGATTTCCGTTTTCCTCAAATGTAAAAATAATAATTTTAAACAATCCCCAAATGTTGCAATTTAAATTTTTTTACACTTTCTCCATTATGGGGTACTAATGCTACACAATTTAGCAAAATTTTAAAGTTGTAGCACTTCTAGAAGTCAAATAATATTTTCTAATTTTTTAAATTTAAATAATTTTTAACGGCCGCCGAAATTCATGTTTGGTAAAATTGAAATATTTTTTTTGCTAGTTTACTACTTTGTACATAACTTGAAAATATCAGCTACATTGCTCATCCCGTAATGTCAAAACAGCTATCTATTTATTTAAACTTTAAGAATTTTTAACTGCCAAACAAATTAAAATGTCAAAATTTGTATAATCCTGATTTCGTTTTTTTATGAATTCTACTTACAAAAAAAATTTCAACTCCATAGCACATGCGGAAATACATAATCAATGAAAATTCGTTTAAACAATTACGAATTTTTAGCGGCAGCATTGTTGCACTTTTTCAAGATTTTCGTTTTTTCTAGTCGGTTTTGCACAAGATCCTAACTAAGAAAAAAAAATCGAATCACCAGCTCATCTGGAAGTGCCTAAACATTCGTATCCTCCTATATGTTATATCCTCCTCTGTAAGAGTAGTAAATATATAATGATAGTAGAAGGTGCTACAACTTTAAAATTTGGCTAAAATGTGTAGCATTAGAACCTAATTATGAAGAAATTGTATAATTTTTAAAATTGCGACATTTGGAGATTGCTTTAAACTATTATTCTTACATGTGGGAAAACGAAAATCGCTGCAGAAATGAAATATTTAGAATTAAAAGATTATTTGTAATGTTGGAATTTCTGTCTAAAAAATGAATGTTCTTTTAATGTGAGATGAAATGCTTGCAGTATGCAAGCACCAACTACTAGTCATTATATATCGACGTTCCTTACAGAGGAGTAGAATATAACATACTAGTAGTTGGTGCTTGCATACTGCAAGCATTTCATCTCAACATAAAAAAACATTCATTATTCATATTTCATCATTACACATATATTTTTAATTCTAAATATTTTACCTCCGCAGCGATTTTCGTTTTTCCCACATGTAAAAATAATAGTTTAAACAATCCCCAAATGTTGCAATTTTAAAAATTTTACACATTCTTCATTATGGGGTACTGATGCTACACATTTTAGCCAAATTTTAAAGTTGTAGCACTCCTAGAAGTAGAATAACATTTTTCTAATTTTTTAAATTTAAATAATTTTTAACGGCCGCAGAAATTCATATATGGTAAAATTGAAATGTTTATTTTTGCAAATTCACTATTTTGTGAATAATTTGAAAATTTCAGCTTCCTAGCTCATTTCTTAGTACCTAAGGAGTTATCCAATTGTTTAAATTTTAAGAATTTTTAACTGCCAAACAAATTAAAATATCAAAATTTGTATAATCCCTATTTCGTTTTTTTAGGAATTCAACTTATAAAAAACATTTCAACTCCGTGGCACATTCGGAAATACATAAACCTTGAAAATTTGTTTAAACAATTGCGAATTTTTAGCGGCCGCATTGTTGCACTTTTTCAAGTTTAAACAAATAGATAACTGTGTAGGTACAACGGTATGAGCTAGGAAGCTGAAATTTATAACATTTTTATTTATAACATACTAGTAGAAGGTGCATGCATACTGCAAGCATTTCATCTCACCTTGAAAAAACATTAATTTTTCAGACATATTTCATCATTACAAATATTCTATTAATTCTAAAGATTTCACCTCCGCAGCGATTTTCGTTTTTCCCAAATGTTAAAATAATAGTTTAAAACAATCCCCAAATGTTGCAATATTATACATTTTACACTTTCTCAATTATGGGGTACTAATGTTACACATTTCAGCCAAATTTTAAAGTCTTAACACTACTAGAAGTAAAATAATATTTTTCTAATTGTTTAAAATTCTATCATTTTTAACGGTTGCCGCAATATATATATATGGAGAGATTGAAATGTTTATTTGTGCAAATTTACTGTTCTGTATATAATTTGGAAATTGCAGATCCTAGCTCATCCCGTAGTACCTAAAAAATTATTAAACGTTAATATTCAAATGGGGTTAAAACAACCCCTAAAATTTACAATTTTAAAATTTTCGATTTTCATAGTTGGTTATGAGAAAAGTTCTATACTTCTGCAAAATTTCAGCTTCCTAAACTTATTAGATTGGTCTACACACTAGATTACGTTTTCCCATGCTAACTTATGGGAGATATTCCGGGGTCTCTGGAGTCGAACCCAAGACACTGTAAGCAAAAGTAACAATAATTCGTAATAGATATTGCAGCCATCTAGCAACACTGATAATTTCATTTTTCTAGTTTAGCGGTAAGTGCCCATAATTAATTTACAAAAATAGCGCAATGATTTTCTTATAGGAAAAAACGCAAATTTCGTAATTTCTGGAGTCAAACTCATGTCACTTAGGTAAGAAGTCTCATTTTATCTGTAGGTTTCTCCATCATATCTACAAAAACTGAAACTTTGAGCTCTCTAGCTCTTGTAGTTTGGGTTGGACATTAGTATCCTCCTGTTATCTATTATATATCGACGACTCTTACAGAGGAGGATATAACATATAACATACTAGTACAGTCAAACTCGTTTATAACGAGCACGGTTGTAACGAGTTCACGGCTATAGTGAGCAAATGCTACCTCCAAGATAAGTTTATGAGCATTTACATACAAATATTTCACGTATATAACGAGCACGCTTCACGTATATATCGAGCAAACTTTGACCACTTCTCACTGTCTCAAACGCGGTGGCGGTCAGCCCCTGAAATCCTCATAGTGACTCAAAATATGTAACCTTGTGTTCTTGAGCCCAGCCTCTACACCCTATCCATCGGGGAGGTTAAAGACCCTGGCGTTGTTGTTAAAAAATAATCCCTTCGTCCAAACCAAGAATTCCCAGCTTGCAGGTACAGTGGCACTCGCGGAGGTCCTTTGTCCTCTCCTCCCAACCTCCAGCTCTTTTACAGCCAGGAGGTTGTGTTTGGAAGGGGGTAAGGGGTAAGGGCATGTACAATGGCGCCCACCCCCGTCGCTCAGCCGAATGCACCCAACACCCTTTCCTACGTAAAGATGGGAAATCCCACGTTTAATCCGTCTCCTCATTAACTCTTCCTGGAATTGGTATGCTCACAGTTTGCAAAGAAAGTTCGTAGCGTTGATCACAAAAATCAGTTGAGATTTTGCCCTTGAACGAGTAACATGTCCGTACATAAAAGGAAGTGTTTGTCTATTCGCGAAAAGGTTGATATTATTCGAGAGTTAGAACGTGGTAAAAAAATGTTGAAGTGTGTAAAAAATTTAATTTATCATCGTCTACGGTTTCAACCTTATGGAAAAACAAAGAAGCGATTTTATATGCACTAGAGAACAACCTAACAACGAACAAGAAAATGAAGAAGTGCGACTTAGGTAGTGATTAAGGATGCAGCTGTGAGTAAATTTTATATGTACGTATGTTTACTTTAAATTTTCTAGTTTATTCTCATTTTTAGGTTTTTTCATAAATTTACTAAATAACCTTTCTGTTTATATATTCACTTTTACTTCTTATGTCTTATTTCACCATACGCATGCATGCTTTTGCCTTCACGGATATTAAGTTTAACGGCTATAACGAGCAAAACTAAACGGTCCCGTGGCGCTCGTTATAGCCGAGTTTGACTGTAGTTGGTGCTTGCATTCTGCAAGAATTTCATCTCACCTTGAAAAAACATTCATTTTTCAGAAAGACATTACATCATCATTAATGCTATTTTAATTCTAAAGATTTCACTACCGCAGCGATTTTCGTTTTTCCCACATGTAAAAATAATATTTACAAAAATCCCCAAATGTTGCAATTTTAAGAATTTTATACTTTATCCATTATGTGGTACTAATGTTACACATTTTAGCCAAATTTTATAGTTGTAGAACTTCTAGAAGAAACTTAATATTTTTTATTGTTTAAATTTAAATAATTTGATTAAACAATTGCGAATTTTTAGCGGCCGCATTGCTGCACTTTTCCAGAATTTTCGTTTTTTCTAGTCGGTTTTGCACAAAATCCTACCTATGAAAAAAATTTCGAATCTCCAGCACATCTGGAAGTGCCTAAACATTAGTATCCTCCTGTTATATGTTATCATTATATATCGACGACACTTACAGAGGAGGATATAAAGAAAAAACGAAAATCTTGAAAAAGTGCAACAATGCGGCCGCTAAAAATTCGAAATTGTTTAAACAAATTTTCATGGTTTATGTATTTCCGCATGTGCTACTGAGTTGAAATTTTTTTAATAAGTAGAATTCTTAAAAAAACGAAATAAGGATTATACAAATTTTGATATTTTAATTTGTTTGGCAGTTAAAAATTCTTAAAGTTTAAACAAATAGATAACTGTTTAGGTACTACGATATGAGCTAGGAAGCTGAAATTTTCAAATTATTTACAGAGTAGTAAATTTGCACAAATAAACATTTGAATTTTACCATATATGAATTTCGGCGGCGGTTAAAAATAATTTAAATTTAAACAATTAGAAAAATATTATTTTACTTCTAGAAGTGCTACAACTTTAAAATTTGGTTAAAATGTGTAGCATTAGTACTTTATAATGATGACAGTGTAAAAATTTTAAAATAATAACATTTGGGTATTGTTTTAAACTATTATTTTTACATCTGGGAAAAACTAAAATCACTGCGGAGGTGAAATCTTTAGAATTAAAAGACTATTTGTAATGATGAAATGATTGTCTAAAAATGAATGTTTTTTCAAAGTGAGATGAAATGCTTGCAGTATGCAAGCACCAACTACTTGTATCTTATATATGTAAGAAGCAGCTATTTATAATGATAATGAGAATGTTGGAGACGTAGCATATACTCAATTCTAGATGTATTTTTAGCCTACTTTCCAGAAGTGAAATAGGCTTATATTTTTGGCCTTGTGTCTGTCTGTCCCCCGTATTAATTTTGAACCTTTTGACCGATTTTCATGAAACTAGGTTGAAATCTCATGCTATTGGGGCCGAGATCCCGAGGATATTTTTGTTGCGAAGATTGAATGTCTCGGGTTCGATTGCAGGAACTATCCTTCCCACTTGATTTAGATAGGAAATCTTAAATCCATAGTGGAAGGTAATTTTCACTTGAACATTAAAATATCTTTAAATTATAATAATGGTGAGGGATTTGTACTATTCTCTGAGGAAAGGAATCGAAATTCAAATTTTTACAGTAGAATTTTGCTTATCGATCATATTTTTTCGAATTTTGCGTAAATACTGGCGTTTTTGCAGTTTTTATTACTCATTACGAGTGTTACCATTGCAACGACTATTGTTGGACTCGGATTTAGTATAATCTAGTATTATACATACACGCTTTATTTTTGTCTTACAAATACACATGGCCAATTTAGTTTTCCATTAGAATGTATCTTTAATATTTTATATCGCTAAATTATAAAACAACTCATCCGCGGTGATTTTAAAGCTATTAATGTCAATATAATTAATTTTTGCACAACATTTTAAGTAATTAAGTGAAGAGTAGGCATCATAAGTTCCGCTTGGGTCATCTTGTCTGCTATAAAATCGACTATGCTTCTTATTCTTTATCTTCTCTTTATGTAAAAACTTCCTCATTGGCTGGTAAATTATGATGTACTTTTAGTGACAATGAATGGAGAGACAGTTGCTCGGCAATGGGTTTCCCAATAGCTTTCCACGCATTTTTTTAAAATTGGCACTATAATTCTATTTGCTGACTTCGTCACGCTTTATCCGATTTGTATCTTTATATCATCCTAAATTTTTTCAGGAAGGCTCGCCCTGTTATTGGTTGTTTTTTAAACGAGAATTATCGCGATTATGCGATCGCCGATCTGCGCCAAAAGTTCGTTCGTCGTCGCTGTCACGTGGTAACCTGATAACGGAAGTTATACAACCTCTCAATCTATCTAAAAGGGAGGTTCAGCCTCCCAGATTCATCCATCATACGGCGGCGTATCTTCGCTAACGACGCCGCAGATCTTCAATCTCTTTCACAACGCCGATACTCTCTGTACCACGCTTAAGTTATAAAAAAATTTTAAAAAAATTGTTCGAGCACGCGTCAATTTTAGATTGATGTTACAACAGAACAGTTTTTAATTGCGTGCTAGCGTGGAGCGAGCTGGAGAAAAAATAACACGGAAGATTCATCAATGAGACGCGTGTTAACTGGTGGTCAAAAGTATACCGTCGGAACTTTGGGTGATAGTTTTGTTCTTATGAATTTAATGGCAAAAATGAACACAATCGCAGACTTATTACAAGAACTTAACAAGACTACACAAAACCATTTATATTAAATCCTCGGTCTTGAGTAGACAACAGCTGTATTCATAGCATAAAAATCTCTTCTTGGTAACCCAAAACTACCAAGCGATTTTCACTACCATGGACTAACATGGAGGGGAGGGGGGGGGGGCTCAGAGGTCCACCATCTAAAATACAATAAAAAGTCATAGTAACGTTTCGAACCTATTGTTATATATTTAAAAACATCATAGGAATACAGCTATACAATTTTTGTAATTTATTAGAAATTAGACGTACATAAAGACAAATATTTACATTAGAACAATTCTTTTATATTCTTTCTCATTATGTTTTCAAGATCATATTAATATTGCAGTAAGATTTTATTTGCAGAAATAATAACAAATTGATTAGAAAATGATTTAATCTGATTCATCTGACACAACAGTTTAAACAAATAGCGCGCTTCACACGGCTTTCCACGCATATGGTGCCTATAAGTTAGGCTACCCGCGTGTCAAGGAATGCAGCCAATAACTAAATAATTTACAGAAAATTGAAATATGCATACATTGATGAGAAACTTCTGGTAATCATTTTAAATAAGTCACTGCACAATGTATTAAAATATCCAGACTTTTCCTTTGTTTATAAAAGAGAAACATTGGAAAAAACAAGGGGCAAGGATGAAAAAGACGAAGAGTAGGATTCCATGAAAAAAGGGTTTCCTCAGCCAGCGAGCCCATTCTAGGAAGAATACTCTTCCACGGTCAATATTTTTTTCCAAAAATTAACTTATTCGATGAGGACAAAAAATAAAATACAGCGTCTTGTTACTGTTTTGATGGAGTTAGTCGATCGACCCTTGCTGTCATTAGCCTTATCATTAACGATGGTTATCTTTTTCTGCCTGTGAGCGAAGAACGAAGTAGTTTTTCGACCGTTTACTAATAAAAAAAATAAATGGATCAAGCAGAGCGATAAATGAAAAAAAATTATTTATTATTATTATTCTATCCATCGATTCCAATTATCCTGCATTGAAATTCGGGGTTCTGGAGATAACGCGCAGAATTTGCTATCTGGCAGAAGATAGGAGGGAATAAATTCTCTCGGAAAAAATCTCATGGTCCGGTGAATGTGGGTGTTTCTGGACGTTTTTTATCAACTACTAAAAATGGCCATTTGCCGACCAATAACAAATGCGTCGAAATAAACTCCAACTGCGTTCCATGAGCAAGTTTTACTCTACGTTTACTGTTTTATTTTCATAATTCGTGTGCGAATGCTAGGCGGAGTTTCATTTTGCCGAGTGGTGCGCGAAAATCAACAAAACTGCGCCGCACCAGGTTTTTGTTCCAGAAAAAAGGAGATGCACTCACGTGTTACAATGAAGATATTTAGGGAATGGACGTTATTAAAATTGGAAACATTTCAGTCCATCTGCAGCGTGAATTATGCAGAAAGAATTAATACAAATGTTTATATTGTCTATTATGGCCGAACACTGTATTTTTCAGGATCACAAATGGATAAATGAAAGATAAATTTCTTTTTGACATATGCTTTGTTATCACTTTCGCCATTTTAGAATAAGAATATTTTTTACTTTCTCCATACGTAGTATAGGGCACCTACCGGCGACTATTGTAAACACTTTACGATTAATTACGTTTTAGTAACGCTCCTTTTATTTTCTTAATTGTTGGAGCTTTGTGGCTATGTTCAATATCAGCAGGTTACAGTATGAGCTTATTTCTATTCTTTGTAAATCCATTGATTTTTTTCTTGCAGCTCCTTAAAATATTTATTATTATTATTTAACCTATTTGGAACGTTTTGAAATATTACAGGAATGGAGAAAGTCATGTGGTGGCCACATCAAATTTTTTAATTCTTACCAAAAAATACTAAAAAATTGTTTTCCTTTATTTTCACGAAATAAAAACCGCAACAAGCGGGGTGACCATCGATGTAAATTCTTTATAAACAATGCAGGTCGTAAAAGCGTTAACAAAACTTGATTCAATTTAATGCCATGGAGAAATTTGTTGTGAAGGTTTACAGGATTTGGTTATTTATTTATTACTTACAAATGCAAAAGGCACGTTATAATTCCGACTTAATTGCGTCCAACATTCGCCATTTTTTTGTTACAAAAAAGATTTATCTGGCTGAACTAAGCAATTCAACAACCAATGCACATCCGTTGTTTCTACAAGTATTTCCTACTTAATTTTCAATATCCTGAATCCTATTGATGTTCCGAATCAAGTATAGTGAATGCAAACCAACATTTACATTGATAATTTTTTTAGTTATCCAACTTTATATAATTTACGCTTTACATTTTTTGCCCTGCTTATCATTCTTATGGAAACACAAAATATATGCGTTTCGCAAATGCCTTTAAAAGCAACTTAAGGATTTTGAAAGACATCAACCAAATCACATTCGTCTCCTGTATTTCAACACTGACCTTACGTAATACAAACAAACAAATTGCTTCAGTTAGTTGTTACTAAAAAATTAACAATAAGAACAAACGCAAATGTGGAATAAAACATGTACCTAAAACTTCTTAAGCAAAAGCAATGAGGACTGAATTGAATACAACGATTAATATAGGTTTAATGTACCACGGTTTGACTTATTTTAAGATTGCTACACAGTGAAACACGCAACATGGATGTTGCTTCTAAAATCAAAAGTCTACACAACTGCAAGACAAATGTGGGGTAAGCTTAATGCTAGATATTTTCCAAAGTACCTGATGAGAAAATCATGAGCAAGTCTTTAGAATTACCTGGAACCTTCTCTAGGCTTGGATTTTAAGCTTAATTGGAGATTCATCAAATTGAGTGTCCGGGAAAAATCAATGAATGATTTTGATTCAATTTAAGCGTTGGTAGATTCTTATCAAAGATGTTTCTATCTGCTATTGGTAAATTACAAATGAAGACGGCTTGTTTGTTGTTGAAATCCACACGTTGTATTAATAAGCTTTTTTTATCAGAAATGTCTTATTCAGCATTCGAATAAATGTTTGATTGCGATATAGCTTCCCTCTATGCGTTGATTTACTAATGGACAACATTCACACGTAACTAGAAAATAATTGACACATTTTATTCCTTTGACATTTACTGAGAATCTTTTCTGCTATGTTAAGGCATGCACATATTTATGAAGGTAACTATATGCATTTAAATTGGATAAAACTTCAACGGAACAAAAAAATACGATTATACATCTATTATAAAAGCTACCGTTATTAACAAAATCATTCGTGTGGGTATTAGGGGCCTAAATCCCATAAACAAATAAAAAACATTCTTGTAATTTTAAAGATCCATTCAAATAAAATTTAAATCCTCAATGAGGTTGATTGGAAAAGCGCCAATAAAAAAAACAATTTTCGTTTCAAAGAGAACAAATAACGTAAAATCGAGGAGGATTAAAAAGAGCGTGCATAAGGCATTAATGACGTTTGCGGTTCTCAGCTTTATGGAGGCCAAAAAATAGCCAACACGTGCCGCGTATGGAAAAATATATACATTACAATAAAAAGAGAAAAAAATCTTAGGAGGAAAAATCGGAACCGATCCGGTGACCTTGGAATCAACGGGAATGAACAATGGCGTCCAGACATGCGCCGGATACTAATACATTTATTCATTTTTTATTAAAGCCGATATTCGCCGTCCTTGTTACCTTAAAACCACATCGAAATGCGTCGGTTTGTCTATTTTATTTTTAAATCGTCCTGAGGCGAGAAAGCTTGTCTGCCCTGCTACTCTGCACACCTCTATAAATTCTGGATATTACCCGGTTCAAAATATTGGTGTGGCGTGAACAATGCTGCTGTTGTTAGTGGGGGGAGTCTGCCCTATAACTCGATATGTTACAATGCCTCTGAACCCCATTAACAAATTATTGAGAAATACATCTTAAGTATTATTTTTATGACATAAATAAATAATATAAAATAAATTGATAATAAAATAAATGGACCATTTTGAATCAAAATCCATGCGGCCATATTTTGAGTTAATCGACATTTTGCGAGGAACGACAAGACCCCTTATTGTTGAGCGATATGATTCATTTCAACAAGGCTTCTAATCCGGTCGATACAATGTACAATCACGAGATTTCATCGGGTTCCGGTTAACCGTTTATCCTTCAAGGGGAGAGCACAGAAGACAGACGGAAGGAATGGGAAAAAACACACTTCCGGTATCAAGGTCGCCTAAAACGTGCATGCTAATCAAAATCTCGAATTCGAATTTTTTTTCAGGATTACAGTTCACAAAACACCATATGTTTTTCGTATATGAGAAAGCAAATAAGGACGCTCTGAGGGAAGAATTCAAACGGAAATAGACTGCGTTGAGTGGGAGGGGGGGTTAAAGATAAATTCACGCTTTCCAGACGTAGACTAAATATAAACATTGGGTCTTTACGGGCAGGGGGGGAGGGGTAGGAGATTCTTGTGACTCATTCTCGGCCGTTCTCTTCTCTCTTTTAATGCACTCTCAACGTCTCAAACAAGCGAAGTCTTTTCCATCCCTTCTCATCCATATCCGCCCGCATAGATTTTTCCACCAGCCTTATGTTACTTTAGCGATTTCTAACAAAACATTCTCCTTCTTCTTCTGTGGCATTCCCTCTCTTTCAACCTCTCAATCCGTTCCATGATATCCTCTCCGATTTATATAGGAAATAATATTTTTATTCACTCCCGTCGCATTTCAGCGCCAATGTTTGGCTTTCATGAAATGGCTATGACGGAAAGAAAACATCCACGCGCGTTTCTTGAGATGGCGAATAACGAACTTAACGGATAAGCCCCGAAGGCGTGATTCGGAAGGGAGATAAATAAATGCTCGCGCGAGATGTGAATGTTTATCCTGAAAAGGTCAGGCGTCGTTTACTTGCTTCCGGGGCTAACTTTGAAAATGATTTAAGAATTAATGAAGAAAGTTTTTCAAGGAAACTCGGGATGGAAATCAAAATATTTTGTTTAAATCTACAAGAATTTGATATAAAAATAGTAAAAACTCTTAGGCTCAAGGTTAACGTTTGCACATCAAGGTGCCCTATTTCCATGTTAACATTTCTTCCGATATAGTTTCATAAAAAATGGGTAAGACTGATTTTTAAATCAACTTCACCACTTCTTTCTTTTATGCCAACTCTAAATGCTGCTATGTTTGCATGCATAATACGGCAAAGTATAAGGTAGTATTGAATATGTCAACATTTATCCATGCAATTTCTTCTTATTGCCAAAACCTTTTTTAAAAATATTTTTATTATATATATATAATATTTTCATCTTCCCCACAGGTTGAAATAGCATTTTTTTATAAATCGTTTTATTAACATTTTACTCTATTTATTTAAACTAGATCAATAATCGCTGCCACATGAAAAAATCTTTTATTTTATACAAAATTGCCTTTCTTAGAAACCAAGAAAATTATCAATAATCCTTTAAATATTGTATTCATACACTTGCGAATATCTATATACCTTAATAGTATTCCTATACATCCGACATAATTTGGTTCCTATGCTGTATTATATGACAGGCTGACGCTGGCATTCTAATTGATCTTGAATGCAGAGGCGTGATTCGAACTGTTTCGTCAGATTAATTCATTCAGACGAGCTGATTAATGTGCTGTTTCATTCAGTCAGATATCTCTTGAAATTGCATACACGTATTCAGTGGAAAAGGTCTCCGTTGTGTTCCAAAATTACATATGGGTATGTGACGCTTCATGGAGGTGATCACCGATTACGTAAAAATCGGAAACTGCCACTCAGAGACTTCGACAAAGGCGTTGCATAATGGAATGAAAAAAAATTACGGCCATAATGTTGTAAATGTGATGCGTGATTCACCCAGAATAGCGAAAAGCAATGAAGTTACAACAATGAAATGAGGGCGAGCGAATGACTACGAAGCAGAGACATTTGAATGGAAAATTTTGCAATAACGCGATGTGTGACACAGTGCACCTGAAATGTCATGCGACGGGCGAATCCAAGAGAGGGAGATCGCAGCGAACATAGAGACGCCAACGAGTGTGGCCGGATTCTATGGCAACTACTTTCTGTGGACGTGTAAGAGAAAAATGCTGAACGGCGAGGGGTGGAGGATAGTGCTATTATTAGGACGTGGAAATAATGGAATGCTGGATGGAATAGGAGAGGATAAAAGTTACGTTAAAAGATAGCGGGAGAAAGAAGAGAATAATGGAAAAAGGGAAATTGAAAGTTAATGGACATAAAAGACTAAGGGAGCACGGGATATTTGGAGCAATACAAAAGAGAGGTGGAGAGAGAGGCAGAAAAAAGGTAGAGATGTTAGAGAGAAAGGAAGAAGAGAGCGGTATAGAAAGGTGAATGCAGGTGTAGATCAGGGGTAGGAAACCTACAGCCAGCGGGATATATGCGGCCCCCGAAGGTGCTTCATGCGGCCCGCGAAGCTATGTTGAGAAATAGGTCGATAAAACTTAGCCTGGAAAATTTCATATTTTATCAGCAAAATTATGGTCGTAAAACCCTTTCTGATGACGTTTTAACGCTGTCATATTATTTAGACTTTATTTTCACTACTATAAAACCAAAGAATCTCGTGGTAACTTATCATGTAAATAATAATCCGGCTCGCCGAACCTCTCGTGATTTCCAATCCGGCCCTCCGAAGCAATGATAACTGCGAATTTGGCCCGCTATGCAGAAAAGGTTGCCGATCCCTGTTGTGTAGAGAGTTAGGGAATAGAGATGAAGAAAGGAGTAGGATAGGATAAAAAAGCTTGACAAATAGATAGCTGTCTTCATTAAGGCGAGATTAAGACTTTAAATTCTCTTACATCAATTTGTCTTATACAAAATACAATACGATAAACAATGCTTCACCGATAGGCATTAAATGGTCCATTTTTAGAATCTACTATCGCCACTGATGGTGGCTGATTTGCAGCCAAAATGCACATCTGGTTTTTCCAACAATTTTTACGGCCATTGGCGAAACATAATTTTTCGACTAGATTACAGCTGTAAAGCGAACCCGATAATTATTTCACGATACAGCATGATAAAATTAACGTGCATAATGGAAAGCAGAGAATAAAAGGAAAATATAAATAATGATTAAACGAGTCGGAAAAAAGCAGAGACGAAGACGAGACAAAGAGAGGAGATACTGAAGAGAGAGAGAGAACGAAGAAGAAATGACGAGGAGAGAGAGTCGAGGAGACAGACAGACAAACGACTTTATTTAGGGCGAAATTGAGACTATATAGTCCCTTCTTACATTTAACCCTTTCGTCATATAAGTAATTACAATATTTACATATTAAAAGAAATTAAATTACATAAAAATTACAGTAAAATATATACAAATTACAAGTTAATTATATATTGGTTAATAGATAACCGAGTATTACCAAAGAATATTTTTAGTTTTGTGAGTCGAAAAAAAACTGTGTATCAGTTATATTTTAACACAGAAAAAATTTCCCACTGCGGAAAACACCTACGAAGAGAAGAGAGGTGTAAAAAACCGCGAAAAATTCCTAAATAGTTCAGAGAAAGAGGAAAAAAACAACAATAATTTGAGAAAGAGAGAAAAAATCATATATAAATACATACATTAATATCCATATAAGGGAGGGGATGAGAGGGAAATGGGGATTGTAGGGTAAGATATGCCTGGGAGATTACATCGTAATTATGATACAGGAAAATAAAGTAAAATACAATTATAAATTTATGCCTAATAAGCGCATCCTTGTGAGAGAGTGTCGAGGAGAGATAGAGTTGATGAGAGAGAAAGAAAGGGCAATGATAGGGAGAAAGAAAAGGTGTCAAGAAAAAAAAGACGGTGCTGTAAGCTTCCTCGTGCGTTTCTTCTACTGGAACAGAGATATTGATCACTTATCAAAGGAAGGGCGTTGGATAAAGGTGAGATGGAATGAAAGAGAGTGTGTGACAAAGAGGGAGAGAGAGGCGATGAAGAGAAAGAGAATGGGAGAAAGGCAGTAATGGACTCTTCATTCGGATGGAAGGATGCTTTCTAACGAGAAAGATGAAAGCGCGTCTTAAAGGCGAAGGGACTGAGGGAAAGCGAAAGAGATTAGGTTTCAGAGGGACGGAAGAGGATTAGGGATTTCGCTGAAAAGGAAATGTATTAGAAGGGATAATATTAAAAAATGTCGTCGTAAACACGCACATGACGGAGTTGAAAACCAGCGACATGAAAAAAAACGTGCATCGGAGAGAGGCATGGAAAAGAAAGAGACAGAAATTTTAGAAAGTGGGGAGAAACGGAAGAAGAAAGAGATCGGCAGAGATAAACAGGAAGGGAGAGTAAAAAAGAGAAGGCAAAGGAGAAGCTCTGATGTTTTTGAGCGTTTCCAAGATAGATGGACCGAAGGGACGGATGTTTCTATAAAATTATAAAGAGCTAAAGTCGAAAATGTATAGGAAATATACGATATGAACGAATAATCCTACTGAAAAAAAAGATGAGGCAAAAAGAAGAATATGAAAAATAATCCAATGTCCCTCCAGGTTAAATTTTGCTGTAGCATGCAAGCCACTTTGCTGTGGCATCCAATGTTTAGAGCTTTAGCACCTCTTCGTGTTTTGACCAACATCCTAATAATAAATTTCCGCTATTTTGTTTATGTTTGCCAAGTCGTTTCTTCAGTAATTGACGCCAGTTATCTATAAATGTTCTCATAACAGCGGAGATCAGAAGAGAATCATGCGAAGAAAAATTTAATTATTCCAATGAATTTAGATATTGATCTCAATTTGTGATACCATTCTATTATAGGAATGACGACTATTTTAAGTTCATTCAAGTCAAGTACAAACTGACCTCATTAAAGATTAAAGACAAAAAATAAGTTTTCAATATTATAGTTTTAATCATTATCAATCCGAAAATATACGGAAAATATTGCTAACACGATTTAAAAATTTACGGTTATCCTTAAATAATAATTTATAATATTATTCATGCAGTAGAGTTATATACTCGTATTTTGACTGATTAATTGATAAAATTCCTCTAAGGCCTATTAGTGACAAACTATCTAGAAATGTGTATCTTTGATCAAATGGACAACTTTAAAGAAACACAGTAAATCCTTGTACAACGCGGATTTCCCCAATGGAGATTTCCTAAAGGCGGATTTCTCCAACGCGGATTTGATTAAAGACGACCAAATAAACGCGACACTTATTTGTCTCAAACCTATAAAATTTAATTATACGCGGTCCTGAATAGAGGGCCAACTCCATTATATGTAGGCACGTGACGTAAGAAAGCTCGTGATTTATTCCATGAAGGATTAAACTTGCGCAATGCTGTTTTGCTCTACGAGACCATTTCCAAGAACGTAACCCCCGCTTATCGCTTGCTTCATTTCACGAAAGTTCGCTCAGGAACATTCCGATAATGGAACTGAATTTCTCCTAAATAAAACGCAAAAATATCCTTTCTTTCCTCATTATGGGCAATCCTCCCGCCGTGGCCTTGCGTCGCTTTATTAGACCGAGTCCGCGTAAATGGCCAAATTAAAAATTCAACACTTCCGCCCGGAGAAGAAACGCCGACAGTGGGGCGCGCAATGGGAAGCACTCGAATTAAATCCTTTTCGGGCAAGGCATATGAACTTCCCCGAAATGACGAGAAGAAGGGAAAACTATGTCCCTTCCAGGCATGCATAAGAAGCGAAGAAAGAAATGTGTGAGAATAAAAGGGAGTCGAAGTGAGAGGAGGGACGTTACCTAAAAAACTGAAGAGAGAAAGCGAGTTTGGGAAAAGGGGAGAATTGGATGAAGATGCGGCGGAGAGGAGGAGTGGGGGGCGAGGGGTCGAAAGAGGAGTGATAAGGGTAATGGACGGAGAAGTGTAATAAAAGGGGTCGGACGAGAGGAGAGGGGCGTGCGTGAGAGAGAGGAGGCGTTGGTTTAGAAAAAAGGACAAGGTTGGAGAGTGTAGAGGATGGTAGAGGAGGAAGGAGAACGAGAAACGGAGAGGAAGAAAGACGGAGGAAGAAAAAGGAAGAAGGAGGGAGGAGAGAGGTTTGGAAAGAGAAAAAGGGGGTAAGGGGGAGGAGGGAAAGAAGGAAAAAGGGGGAGGGAAAGAGGGGGGGGGGAGGAAAGAGGGGGAAAGAAAAGATAGATAGATAGATAATTAGATAGCTAGATAGATAATAGTCTTTATTCGGGCTAAATTTGGACCATATGGTCCATTCTTACATTTAACCCTTCGTCAGAGTTATGAACATTAAAAATAAAAGTATTACAATAAACAGTATATAAAATATACAAAATATAAAAGATATAAGTGAAGAAAATTTAAGTTTGTGGGGAAAACCTAGGTAAAAACAGGCTTGATCTTCCTAGTAAAACCCACGCAGGAAAACACCCACAGAGAAGGGTGGTGAGAAAAACCTGCGAAAATCCTACATACTGTATATATCACAATGGAAAACTACAACAAAATATAGAAAACAGTAAATACAGTAGGAAAGATCGTAAATATAGTATCGCTGTATACCGTCACATTTATATATATATAGACATTTAAGTAATAAACAGATGAAATACAGATAAATATACATTAAATATAGATAAAAGAGGGGATGGGAGAGAGAGACTGAGGAAAAGTGGAGAGAGAGGTAGGGATAGAAAGAGACGGAAGAAAAGAGGAGGGAGTAAGAGGAGAGGAGTGAGAATGGGAAGGAAATAGAGGGAATGAAAGAGAGGGAGGAGAAGAGGGGATGGGAAATGAAAATAAGAGGGATGGAAAGTGGGAGAGAAAGGGAAAAGGAGGGAGGGAAAGAGGGGTAGGGAAATGGAGGGATGGAGGGAAAGAAGAGAGGAAGAGGGAAAGAAGGGGAGAGAAAAAGAGGAAGGAAAATAGGGGAAGAAAAGAGAGGGAGATTGGGGGGGGATGGATAGGGAAAGAGGTCGGGAAAGAGAAAGAAAAGAGGTAGTGATAGAAAGAGATGGGGAGAAAGAGGGAGTAAAAGGAGAGGAGTGAAAGAGGGGTGGAGAAATAGGTTGAAAGGAAAATAGGAGGGAGGGGAAGATACGGCGAAAGAGTGAGGAGAGAGGGAGTGAGAAAGGGGGAGGTAAATAGAGGGATGAAGAGAGGGAGGTAAAAAGGAGGGAGAGGGAAGATAGGAGGGGGAGAGAACGAGTGGGATGGAGAGAAACAGAGGAAGAGAGAGAGGAAGTAGGAGATAGAATGAAAGAGGATAGTTTAAAGGATGAGAAGGGAGGTCGGAGAGAGTATACGAAAAAGGGTCGAGGGTAATTGGAGTGGGAGATTAAAAGAGGTCCACTGGGAAAGGACGTGAAAAACACTTTTGAAGCGACGGATAACGTATAAAGAGAAGGACGAGGAAAAAGCGAATAAAATGAATGAGAAAAAGAAGATAGTGGAGAGAGCCTCTTATTTCCGGTGTGTTTGATGTTCTTGCGCATATTTTTTAGTAGTTGGTGACCTCATTAAATCTTAAGCAAGAAAAAAATCAGAAAGCAACAGAATAGCTCAGTGTGAATGATATTAGGCCACATTGTCCGGAATGTGTGTATAAATAGGAGAAAATGAAAGAGAAATGACAAAAATTAATGGATATAGAATGGTAGTCTGCTAATTATTTATTGGGAAGGTCCTTGACATATTTTTGAAGAAAGCATAGAGAAAATTAGAAAGGGTCGTTTGGGGGCTATTCGTCACGGATGAAATGCGTGGGAGGTTTGGAAGATGGAATGTAAAAGCGAGGCCGATGTAGAGTGAAAGAAATGGAGTGAGAGAAAGTGAAATTCCTTGAAGAAAAAAGAAAACACTTTGTAGTTAAAGTGCTAGCGGGGAATAGATAGAATGGATCAATAATGAGGAGACGAGGGATAGAGACGTGGGAAAGGAGATAGGAAAATTTTATGACAAGGAAAGTTCTAAAGAAAGATAGCGAAAATATTAAGTGAGGAAGAGAGCCCAGTGGAATATTAGGAATGGGAATATCTAATGAGAAGGTGAAACGTGGAAATAGAATGAATGGTGATAGAGTAGAGCTGAGTAAATAGAGCGGAAGAAAGAGAAGTGCGTGAGGGAAGAGAAGGGGAGACGAAAGTAGAAATAGAGAGAGAGAGGAAAGGAGAAATAGAGAGAGAGAGGAAAGGAGAAACAGAGAGAGAGGAAAGAAGAAATAGAGAGGGAGGAAAGGAGAAATAGAGAGAGGAATGAAGAAGGAGAGGAATGAAGAGGGAGAGGAATGAAGAGGGAGATGAATAAAGAGAGAGAAAAGAATGAAGAGAGAGAGAGGAATGAAGAGATAGAGAGGAATGAAGAGATAGAGAGGAATGAAGAGGGAGAGGAATGAAAAGAGAGAAGAATGAAGGGATAGAGGGAAAAAGAGAATCGTAATGAGTGAGAGAGGGAGGGAGGAAATGGGGTAGAAGAGGCAAGGGTAGAATGAGAGAGGTAGCAAGGGACAGAGCGAGAAAGAGTAAGTGAGAGATTGAGATAGAAAGAGATAGGTAAAGGTGGAGACTACGGAAAAATTATTGTTAAATGAGAAATCAAACTCCTTAACCGTAAAGCTAAAAAATTAGAGACACACAGGAAAAAGGTGGAAAAAGAAAGGTGAAAAGTTAAAGACAATGAAAAATACAAAATTACAGTTATAGGGGGTGTTACTCTTCGCCAGGGACCTGAAGTCACTCACACATTCACTCACCCAATCGCACAACCACTAATCCTAAAGATGGAAAAAGAATAAAAAAGGAGCCTTCCTTACATAAATCCGGCATGTACAAAATATCATGTGAAGGAAGCGACAAAATATATATCAAACAAACGAAACAAAAGATAGAAATACGCTTCAAAGAATATATAGCACATTTTTAACACAACAGATTAAACGACTCTAGCGTAGAAACACATATCCAGGAACCCCACCGTCCAATCACGATCCAAAACCTAACACTCGTAAAATCAATAACCAACCAAAACAAACTAGACGCTTACGAAAGCATACACATTAACAGAAACAAAAATTCCGTTATGAATAGACTAGACGCTTACGAAAGCATACACATTAACAGAAACAAAAATTCCGTTATGAATAACAACCGCGGCCCAATCCCCCTTTCACCTTTGTACGTTGTAACGGCTGAACCTCCTTCCACTTTCATTTCAGCACATAACCATATAAATATGGCCCACCACACCCCCCCCCCTCTCCCCTCATTACACATCAGCTACAGACGATGAGAGCATTGCTCTCGAAATACGTATTTAGTACGTTTACCTCAAAATTAGAGATCTTGTGTGCGTGTATTGGAGTGCTTGTGTGCGTGATTGCTTCGTCTGATAGGTCCCTGTCGCTGCCGGAAGGCACATAAACCTACAGGCAACCGTGTGCGATACTAGGTCCCTGGCGCGGTTTAATTTCCCATCAACCTAGTATTATTTTCCCTTTTATTTCCCCTTACCTCTTGGTGTGTACGTGCGCGCGTGTTTGGGATTGCCTAGAAGGTCCCTATCGCGGTCGTACAGACTCAAATCTTCTAGCGTGATTTTCGGGTCCCTAGCACAGATTAATCTCTCGCAAACCTGGCTCCTTTTTTGTCTTGTTTCCATATTTAGGATTAGTGCTTGTGCGATTGAGTGAGTGAATATGTGATTTCAGGTCCCTGGCGTAGAGTAACACCCCCTGTAAGTTTGTATTTTTCATTTTCTTTGACTTTTCATCTACTTTATTTGTTCCCCTTTTTTCCTTTGTCCCTAATTTTTGAACTTTACGGTTAAGGAATTAGATTTCTCATTTAACGAGATCAGGAGAGAAAAGCAGAGAGCGAGAGAGATAGAGTATGAAAGTAAGACGTATAGGGAATGAAAATGGGAGAGTGAAATAGTTGTAGAGAAGTAGCAGTGGCTGAAAGAGATGGTGGAGATAGAGAAAGAGAGGAAATAAAGGAGAAGATAGGGAGAGAGAGAGGGGGGGAGATGGAGGGAGAATGAGAGGATGAGAGAGGGAGGTTGAATGAGTGAGTGAGAGGGAGAATAAGAGGGTGAGAGAGTGAAGGAGAAAGAGATGGTCCGAAAGAGAGAGGGAGTCAAATATGGAGTGAGGGAGAAAGAAAGAGAGAGAGAGAGAGAGTCAAGTATGGAGTGCCGAGGAAAGGCATAAGAAGGGAAGATTGGGAACTATATGGGGAAAAGTATCAGGTACATAAGTGAGGCAAAGAAAGTGTTATGTTCCTGCTAGGTGGTTGAATAATGGGTGCTTATAAGCTCCCGCATAAATTCGAAGGAGTGTTGACGACAGGTAAAATTTTTTCTTGGGGGTTCGTTTGTTTTTTTACTTTCGAGATAGTAATGGATGAAGAGAACTACTGAGAAACTGAAGGATGATTTTCTGACGGTTATGGCACGGTTAAGCGAGAGAAAAAATGTTAACATCCTGTGCGTAAAGAAAAAAATATGCGTTGGCGTGCACGCTTAGTGTGTGCCGTAAAAAAATATCCCCCGGTCAGCTTAACCCTTCTTTTTTATATAGGACCTGGGCCATGGGAGAAAAGGGAGGATAGTACCAGTCGAGCGGTAAGCAAGAGTATGCAGTCACGGCGCGTGTGGACATAAAAAAATCGGGGAAGTCATTGAGTGGAGGACGGTAGAGGGAGGTGCATGGGGATAGAGAGAGACGGGGATAGAAAGAGAGAGGGGTTAGAGATAGAGACAGAGGGATAGAGAAAGTTAGAGGGAAGGAGAGATAGGGGGTGGGAGAGAATGGAGGGAGAGAGGGGGTGGGGGAGAGAGTGGAGGGAGGGAGAGGTTAGGCGAAGAGAGAGTATGGAGAAAGTAAAGAGAGTAGGAAGAGAGTAGGAAGAGGGTAAAGAGAGTGTAGGAAGAGAATAAAGCAGTTTCCCAAACTTGTTGACATTACGCCTCCCCTTTGATTTTCACGAAACCCTCACGCTCCCCTCAGTCATTTGATTGAAATTACATGCATACTTATATTATTGTTTATATGTATTTTATTTATTTTAACATTTAAAACATATTTTGTAAGATTTATATTATTGTTAATGACCAATTAACTCATAATTATTTAACCATATATCAGACGAAAAAATATCCTGCATTGCACAGAATTAATTTCTATCTTTGGCGATGAATAATTCTGACAAATACTGAAGACTACTCCAATATTTTTAACATCCGGATTAATTCTGACAGGACCTAACGAAATAAATGACTAAATGCGGCTAAACAAGGCGTTGTTCAACTGAATTTCACTTTAAAAATTGATTTTTTTCCTCATGGCCTCACGCCCTCTCCTCCCCCTCACGCCGCCCCAGGGGGCGCGCCCCCCACTTTGGGAACCACTGGGATAAAGGGTGAGTAGGGGGAGAGAGAAAGAGAGGAAGAGAGAGTGGAGGAGTGAGAGAGTAGGGGGAAAGGAGAGAGATAGGGGGAGGTAGGGGTAGAGAGAAAGGGGGGAGGGACATAGGAGATAGAGATGGAGGGAGCGAGAGAAAGTAGGGGGAGAGAGAGTGGGGGGTTAGAGAGGTGGAGGGAGGAGAGAGAGTAGATAGAGAGAATGAGGGAGAGAGAGAGAGAGAGAGAGATAGGGGGGAGAGAGAGATAGTGGTAAAGAGAGAGAGATAGTGGTAAAGAGAGAGAGACGGGTGAGGAAAAAACTCCACAGTAGAGTCGAGAGAGTGATTGTGAGAAATGAAGTTCTATTGCAAGGGTTTCCAACCTTAATGGGCCGATCACGAGTAATTTTCAGTAATATTCACCGAGCGCCACTGTACTTTGCAAAAAATAGGAGTGATCGTACATAAAAATCAAACCAACGTCAAAGTTATTAAAAATGTCCTTTCGTACGTTTAGAAATAAAACAGGCAAACAAATTAAATTACTAGCACTAGGAAAGGCGATTTTAAGCATCGTAAACATGCAAGGCGGTGCTCGCAAACACCGGGTTGGGAATTCCTGTTCTATTGAGGTTCATAAAATAAAGACGATAGATAGATAAGGCATTACTAGACCTGAAAGAGATAGATAGTGGTCTTCATTTGATCAAGATTGAGACTAGACAATATTTACTTCCAACCAACCCATGGGTGTTCCTTAGGATGAGATGGGAGAGGGAGATAGGGGAAAGGATGGGGTATAGAGGGGTAAAAGAGGGAATGAGGGCGGCGGAATAGAGAGAAAGGGTTAAGGGAAGCAGAAATCGGCGAGAGGATATAGGAAAGAGAGGGTCGTAGGAGAAAGAGAGAGAGAGGAATGGGAGGGTGGAACATGGGAAGGACGGTTGGAGGACACGGTGCGTTAAAGAAGGGAGAGGGATATTAGGTCACAGAAATAAAATTTAGAGCCCCCACGAGAGGTAGATGAAGCACAATTTCTCACTTCCAACTTATACTGAGAGAAAGGCTAAAATAAGAGTCGTGGATAAAGGGACCGATTTTTTTTTCGTGGCCAAATCAATGCGAATGACAATCGCATATTCGGGAAAACTGCCTTGATAAATCAGTACAAAAATCTTTTGCTAAAAGGTCGAGCATTAGCTTTATAATCTATCGAAATATTGGTATTATTTTTACGATTATTCTTTGATTAAAATTCAATAAATCATTGCACATTCTAAACTACTAAGATTGGTAAGAAAACAGCGTTTAAAATGATAGCGAGGAAAATATCTCTAATTGAGCTAAGTAATCGTATTAAGGCAATATATCGCATATAAGGAATTATAACATTCATAAATAAGTACAAAAATCAGTATAGGAAGTCGATCAGCACAATATCGTCAAAATCAGGACATTGCTGAGTGAATCATTCATTACCTTTGGTGACTTTAGCCATGAAAAAAGTGAAGGATAAGGTGGAGTAAAAGAAGAATTTCGAATATACACAAATGCAGGTGAAGGAAAATGGAAAAAGTGAGCGAGGCGGAAAGAGAGGAAATTGAGAGGACAGAGAAATGAATACATGTAATGGGTGACGAGAGAGAGAGAGAGGGAGAGAAGAAGAAGAGGGAGAGAGAAATGAAGGTAGGATGTGACCCTCTATCTGTGACATCCGATACTCACGGCCTCCTTTGTGAAAGTATGACCGTTATTTCACGCTCTTTCAAGCTGAATACACGGTCGTTCAAATATTTTTTTACGAAGCGGCTTTTTTTAAAGTCGTAACTGAGTCGAGTGTATTAAACGCCTGGGTGAGCGTCTTTGATCGCATCCGACAAGGTTTTTGAACGACATTCATGCATAAAACGTAAGCGAATGTTCATATATATATATATATATATATATATATATATATATATATATATACATACATACACACACACACACATACATATATATATATATATAAGTGAATGTTCATATATATATATATATATATATATATATATATATATACACATACATACATACATACATACATATATATATATATATATATAACAACTTACGGAAAAGGAAAGGTAAAATGAATATATGGATGTCAACAAGGTGTTGGGATGAGGAAACCCAGTGAGCACTCACCAATCAGACGACTTCAGGTTGGCGAGGCTCCGGGGATGTCGAAGCGACACACGTAAAATAACACAAAAACACAGAAACATCACAAACGTAAAGCTTTCGGAACTACTCCTTCTTCAGCTACGTGTGTCGCTTCGACATCCCCGGAGCCTCGCCAACCTGAAGTCGTCTGATTGGTGAGTGCTCACTGGGTTTCCTCATCCCAACACCTTGTTGACATCCATATATAT